>QJPP01000043.1:0-659977 GCA_003996215.1 Jaltomata sinuosa
GTGGTACACCGGGACATATGATGAGAAATTGCCCTCAAAGGGGCATGGGTAGCATGGCACAACCTACTGGATCGATTGCTGCATCATCATCATCGGTGCCTTCTTTAGGTAGAGGGCCACAGGTGCCTGCAGGTCGTGGTAGAGGTGATAGAGGAACTGCTAGTTCTAGTGGAGTTCAAAATCGTACATATGCTCTAGCGGAACGACAGAATTTGGAGGTTTCACCTGATGTGGTTATAGGTACATTGTCCATCTTTTCATATAATGTATATGCATTAATTGATCCAGGCTCTACACTATCATATGTAACTCCATTGATTGCTGGAAAGTTTGAAGGAACGCCAGAATTATTGGTTAAACCATTTGAAGTATTTACGCCAACTAGCGAGTCTATTATACCTAGAAAAGTCTATCGTAATTGCATAGTAACTGTTTGTGACCGTAACACATTGGCTGACCTTGTTGAGCTAGATATGATAGATTTTGATGTTATAATGGGTATGGATTGGTTGGCTTCATGTTATGCCATGGTAGATTGCCGAGCTAAGAGGGTGAGTTTCAATTTTCCAAAAGAGGCAGTCCTTGAATGGAAAGGTAATGTTGGGACACCAAGAGGTAAGTTTATTTCTTATCTTAAGGCAACGAAGATGATGTCCAAAGGGTACATATGTCATCTAGTGAGAGTGAGAGATATAGATGCGGAGCCACTAGATCTTCAGTCTATTCCAGTGGTAAATGAATTTTCTGATGTATTTCCCGAAGAGCTTCCAGGTTTGCCTCCAGAAAGAGAGATAGAGTTTGGTATTGATGTGATTCCAGGTACTCAACCCATCTCCATCCCTCCATATAGGATGGCCCCGGCAGAATTACGAGAATTGAAGGAGCAATTAAAAGATTTGTTAGAAAAGGGATTCATAAAGCCTAGTATATCCCCTTGGGGAGCACCAGTTTTATTTGTACGCAAGAAAGATGGCTCATTGAGAATGTGTATTGACTATTGGCAGTTGAATAAGGTGACAATTAAGAACAAATATCCCCTTCCTAGGATTGATGATTTGTTTGACAAATTACAGGGTGCTAAGTGTTTCTCGAAGATTGATTTGAGGTCGGGTTATCATCAAGTAAAAGTTAAAGAGAAAGATATACCCAAGACAACTTTCCGAACACGGTATGGTCATTTTGAATTTTTAGTTATGTCATTTGGGCTAACAAATGCACCAGCAGCTTTTATGGATTTGATGAATAGGGTGTTCAAGCCATTCTTGGACGTGTTTGTGATTGTATTCATAGATGATATTTTGGTCTATTCAAGATCAAAGGAGGACCATGCTAATCACTTGTGGCAGGTGTTACAGGTTCTTCGTGATCGTAAGCTATATGCAAAGTTTTCTAAATGTGAGTTTTGGTTAAAATCTATGGCATTCTTGGGTCATATTGTCTCTGATGAAGGAATAAGGGTTGATACTCAAAAGATAGAAGCCGTGAAGAACTGGCCAAGACCTACAACACCTACGGAGGTTCGTAGTTTCCTTGGGTTGGCAGGTTATTATAGAAGGTTCGTTGAGGGATTTTCCTCTATTTCTGCACCCTTAACAAAGCTAACACACAAGGCAGCCAAGTTCCAATGGAGCGATGCATGCGAAAGAAGCTTCCAGGAGCTGAAAAATAAGTTGACTTCTACACCTATATTGGTACTCCAGAAGGCATAGAAGGGTATGCAGTGTATTGTGATGCATCGGGAGTGGGCTTAGGATGCGTATTGATGCAGCATGGTAAAGTAATAGCTTATGCCTCAAGACAGTTGCGGCCACATGAGAAAAATTATCCAACCCATGACCTAGAGCTAGCAGCGATTGTATTTGCTTTAAAGATATGGCGCCACTACTTGTATGGGGTTCATGTTGACATATATACGGACCATAAGAGCTTTCAATATATCTTTAAGCAGAAGGATCTGAATCTGAGGCAGCGAAGATGGCTTGAGTTATTAAAAGATTATGATGTTGATATCTTGTATCATCCGGGGAAAGCAAATATGGTGGCCGATGCTTTAAGTCGTAGGACAATGGCAAACACCTATGGGCAGTCCATGGAAAGACAAAGAATAGCTAAGGATCTATACCAACTAGCTAGCTTGGGGGTTCGCCTTCTTGAATCTCAAGATGAAGGGATTATTGTGCAAAATGCAGCAGAATCCTCATTAGTAGTCGAAGTAAAAGAGAAGCAATATAAGGATCCTATTCTATTACAGCTTAAGGAGAATGTACAAAAAGGGGTGACAAAGGCATTTGAGCTTACGCAAAACAAAGTACTCCAGTGCCAAAACAGATTGTGTGTGCCTAATATAGATGGACTAAGGGAGAGAATTATGACAGAAGCACATCATTCAAGATATTCTATCCATCCGGGCTCAACTAAAATGTATCATGACTTGAAAGGAGTGTATTGGTGGAGTGACATGAAGAAGAACATTGCAGAATTTGTTTCTCAATGTCCAAATTGTCAACAAGTTAAAGTAGAGCACCAAAAGCCTGGAGGTTATATGCAACATATAGACCTTCCAATTTGGAAGTGAGACATGATCAACATGGATTTTGTCACTGGTCTGCCTCACTCATTTCGAAAGTTTGACTCCATATGGGTGATAGTTGATAGACTCACCAAATCAGCCCACTTCTTGCTGGTTAAGGCTACTTATACAGTTGAAGAGTATGCAAGGTTGTATATTAAAGAGATAGTTCGGCTACATGGAATCCCAATATCTATTATATCTGATAGGGGAGCTCAATTCACTGCAAATTTTTGGAAATCATTTCAGAAGAGTTTGGGAACACAAGTGAATTTAAGTACGGCCTTTCACCCTCAAACGGATGGTCAGGCAGAACGTACAATCCAAACACTTGAGGATATGTTACGAGCTTGTGTATTGGACTTTAAAGGTAGCTGGGATGACCATTTACCACTTATTGAGTTTTCTTACAACAATAGCTACCATTCAAGTATCAAAATGGCACCTTATGAAGCTTTATATGGGAGGAAGTGTAGATCACCAATCGGATGGTTTGAAGTGGGTGAAACTACCTTATTTGGGCCAGATCTTGTTCATCAAGCTATGGAAAAAGTTAAGGTGATACAACAGCGGCTGACAACGGCTCAAAGTCGATACAAATCATATGCAGATATTAGAAGAAGAGGGCTGGAGTTTGCTATAGGAGATTGGGTATTTTTGAAGGTGTCACCAATGAAAGGGGTGATGAGATTTGGTAAAAAGGGAAAGTTAAGTCCACGCTATATAGGGCCATATAATATTATTCGAAGAGTTGGCCAAGTCGCATATGAGTTAGAGCTACCCCGAGAGCTTTCAACTGTCCATCCGGTATTTCATGTCTCAATGCTTCGAAAGTGTATAGGTGACCCATCTCGTATTACTCCTATTGAAGATGTACAAGTTATGGGAGATCTCACTTATGAAGAAGTACCCATTGCTATTTTGGATCGCCAAGTTAAGAGGCTAAGAAATAAGGAAGTAGCTTCCGTAAAAGTACTGTGGAGAAACCAACAAGTAGAAGAAGTTACATGGGAAGCGGAAGAAGCGATGAAATCCAAGTATCCTCATCTATTTAAGTCCGATGAGAAAGGTGGAAGTGTCGAGTTGAGGCATTAACGAGTAAGTATAAGTCTATATATATTATCTGTCTAATAGGGGTACTTAACTTAGGCTTGAGCTTGTTTGGGCTGGTTAACTTTAATATCATTCGAGGACGAATGTTCCTAAGAAGGGGAGGATGTAACATCCCGTATTCTGCATATACTAGTCCTATTCATATATCACTTGATATAGCCTTGTTGTATAGGTGAGGGACCGAGTTTCTTATATGAGCAGTGATAGTTTAATGTGTATTGGGAGGGGTTGTAATGCCCTATTCAGTTCAGCACGTAAACGGCCAAGTTAACCTCGACAAAAGTATTTAAACTCGAGATGGTAAGGTTGTATTTGAGTAAATATTTAGGGTGAAGTTTTAAGTTAAAGCAAAAGGGATTAGAAATTAGAAAATAGAATAAAATAAGTGAGCTGCTTGCTTGACTTAACTAAGCTAGTAGGTGACAAGTAGGTGCATCACCTACTTTGACTTATTGACCAGCCTAAAGAACTAGGTAGGTGCATCACCTACTAAGACTATTTTGACTAGCTTAGAGGGCCAAGTACACCCATCACCCACTTGAATAAATTCTGGCCCAAAGAAGTGAAAGAAAGGGAAAGAATTGGCAGCCAAGGCCCAATAAGGTTAAGTCCAACAAAGCCCATGTAAAATGGCCAAGTAGGTGTATCACCTTCTTGACATTTTGTGGCTCAAAATGAGCAAGGAAAGTCGGCCAAAGCAGCCCCCCTTTAAAGGGGTTAAGACCAGCTCATTTCACTCATTTTAACTTGAAAAAAAATAGATTTTAGAAGTTCTTTCTTTCTCTCTCTCTTAGCTTCACATAGCAGCCATAAAATACCATTAGGGTTCTTAAGTATTCTCCCTCTTTTCAAGCTAAGTTGAAGGGGAGTTCAAGCTCTTGAAGAAGTACAAGTTAGGAGGACAGATTTTCAGAATTTAAGGTAAAGTTATTGTCCATTTTTACCCCTTTTTATATGCAAGTTTGATGAAGAATTCTGTATGTGTTTGTGTCAAGAACCATGAGGTAGTGATTGGAATCCTTGAGTTAAAAATACTTTCTTATTATGTTGAAGGATGTTTGGGATTGTTTTAGGAGCGGTTTTATGTGTATATATTTGGGACAGCTTGGTGGAACTTGTAAAAGGGTGTGTGAAGTTGTATTGAAGTATGGAAGGAGGGTGTGGTAATACACCACTTAATTGGGTGTTATGTTAACTTGCTGCCTGCACACCTTTGTATGTTGTTTGGTATATGTTGTGAAGTCGGAAGAGCTTCAAGGGACCTTATGAGAAGGTCGTACAGTATGTAGATATGTTTAGAGGAGAAGAGGTGAAAGGAACACTCTTGGTTTGGTCAATTACGAGCTTACTGCCTAGTTACTGATTTAGTGGGATCAAGTAGCCCAAATTGGTTAACTAGCTACTAATACTAGTTTTTCCACGTATTTCATTGTAGATAAATAATCTGAAAGGGGGAAGCTTAATTCGTTGTAATATCCGAGTTACACAACAAGGTATGTAAGGTTTCTCAGTTTCATATTCCTTGGCATGAACTCTTATATTTGTGTTGTTACCAACGAAGTGGGTTTCCTAGTAAAGGTACTTTCAACAGCAAGCTTTGTGAGTTATTCTCTAAGCCAAATGAGGTTCAGTGTATCATATAAGCTCCTAAATAGTACGTTGATGTTACGTTTGCTCCTTATATCATTGTTACTGCCTTAAGTGCATGTTCACATGTCTTCTACTACTGGTCCATAGTTTTGAGCTCAATAAAGGTTACAAACACCAATGTAACAATCTCAAAGATTAAAGAAACTAAATGAAGTAATCTTGTATATGTGTGGGTGGCAGCCCAGGGGTGAAAGCCTAGCATGGGTCGATCCCTATTTGTGTACTTATGGGTGGCAGCCTAGGGGCGAAAGCCTAGCATGGGTCGATCCCAATTTGTATATTTATGAGGGTAGCATCCCAGGGGTTAAACTGCCTAGCATGGGACTCCTCTTCTACCACTGATCAGTTGGTCACGTGTATTACATGCCTTACAATAATCATAAAGCAAAGAAGAGTAACCAAAGAACGTAATATACATGATTTCACAAGTGTAAGCAAATGTGATCTTCTGTTCTTATTTACATGTTTATGCACTGATACCTGATTCTATTTGAGCTCTTGTTTACATATGGTTTACTTTATGCCTTACATATTCAGTACATTCTCTCGTACTGACGTCCCTCATGGGGACGCTGCATTTCATGCCGCAGGCACATGTACTCTGGCTAGTAGACCTCCCTAGTAGGAGCACAGGACACTCGGCTGCTGTTGGTGAGCTCCAGGTTGATTCGGGGCTTTACCGAGTCTTTGGTATATATTTTGGGTATTGTATAGTTAAGGGTAAGGCGGGGCCCTGTCCCGACCTAAACTAAGTTTGTCTATCTTGTAGAGGCTTTGTAGACCAATGTTAAAGTAAAACTTAGTTATGTCTTTGCTCTTAACAGTTGTGGCCTCAATGGCCAGATCGTGTACATAAGTTTTGGGCCTATCTATGTTGGTCTTGTTATTCAGGCAACTTATCTATAGTCAAAGCTTCTTAATTGTCATAGTTATATGCATGATGAATCCCAGGTTATAAGTTGGTCCTCTCGGGCCTTTAGGGCATCGAGTGCCTGTCCGTCTAAATGGAATTTGAGGCGTGACAGGCATAAGGAAAAGAAAATAGATACAAGAGAGATATAAACAAAGCGAAATCTAAACCAACCCAAAAGACCTAGTATCATAGCGTATAAGAGCATGAACTACATCAGGAGTACAAGGGTCCAAAAGCAATATATACATAATGTCTCTGAAATTATAAGAGTACAAAATACATCAAGGATAAACTAAAATCAAGCTCTGAACGCCAAGAGATCACCCTCAGCCTGAATGATCCAAAAACAACACCCCGCACAAGTCTTCAGCGCTCTAACAGCGATGACCCATACTAGGATCTGCACCAGAAGATGCAGAGGGTAGGGTGAGCACCAAATGTGAAGCATAAGGTACCCAGTAGGTATCATAGGCCGACTGGGCACATATAAGGTAAAAGAGCAATAGTAGACAGAATAGAAGAAAACAGTCACAGAAATCAATGAGAAGGTACACAAGAACTAGCCCAGTGGGAAGAAAACAGAAAGTAACATACAAGGCTAGCAAGTAAGATATATACACAGGCACAGGTTAAAGTAAGAACGACGCACCTTTGATCCTCGTAAAAACAGTATATATAAGTATAAGTTCTAAAAATGGATGGTATACCGGTAACCTCAAGTATAAAGAATAAGAGAGAAGAATAAAGGTAGATATGCTCGAAAAATAGGAATTAATAATCAGCCAAAACATACCAATCTCAAATCTAGAAGTAACAGCCTAGCGGAGTCCAACTCCACACTTATAACAATAATAGAGAACAAATTCGTAATAAAGTAAAGAGAGTCTACCTACAGTCCCCCAGCCGCCCATATAATCGAGGAATGCAATCAAGTGAAAACAAACCCTCCGGCATCCCATACTACCGGAGCGTACAATCAACAAACAGAAAACAAGGGTGGAATCTCAAACAATGAATGATATGATGTATGATGACCTCAGGGTGAAATAGACCCTCTGTATATACCTCATCCGGTGCCAATCGGGCCCAACATGCAGGTTCCATGGAAGGACACAACCCGTATATCTCTACTCCACCGTAAACCTTTCCCCCCGGCACACGCAGCCCAAAGCCTCAGGCCTGGAGCGGCAAGGTCCATGGAGGTCCCAGACCCTATACTATAACTTAGAATCAAAACGTGTCCTCTGAAATCGATTCCGGGTTCAAGCCAATGGCAAAGTCCCAAATAAGCATGCCTAGACCCTGTCTAGGACTCAAGCAGTGAAAAGGCATCTCAAAACCTCTCCAAGGGCGCCCAGGCATAACCAGGTCTAAAACATTAGTAAAATATCTCAGATGCTCGACTCGGCCAAGCCTAAAGTCATTTCAAATCAGTAAGAAAATTCAGCTAGCACTCCGACCTGGTCGAGTCTAACAGCAGTAGCAAAATCATGATAAAACCATATTTTAACCTTATTTTACCCCAAGAAGATCCGCGTATCAAGTGAAATTATTTTCAAATCCAATTCCATAAGAAACGAGCCCCCTGGGCCATGCAAGTTTAAGAAAAATAGTCCCAGTAACTCGAAGCCAAAACTATAGTAAAATGTGGGAAAATCTCTTTATACACATGGAAATGATATGATCAACACACAATAGCCACCCAACAGCTCATAACAACCTATTGGCCCTGCACAGGCTCCTGAAGCTACAAAGCAAGCATAACCAGCCTAGAAGGACAATTCTATGTTCGGGACTCGCAGACATTCCTAATGATCCCACCATCTATGTTTCAGAGTCAACAAGGCCTTACAGGACCACAAGAGTAATAACATCAAGTAACAAGAGTACTACACACAACGGAGGAAAGAAATGGGACGGATCATAGAAAAGCGGTCAAGGTGTGTGGTACCAACCTAATAACCCAACTCAAGGTTGCCAACTAGTACAATTTTACCCGATATATGCTAAGTCTAGGAGTTTAGATCGTAACCCACCTGTCGTCCGACAACAAACTGCGAGAATAACGATATCTGGGGCTGAGTTGCTCCGAGAAGCTCAGAACAAGAATCAAACTATCAAATTCATGAATAAAATGTTAAAACAAGTCTAACGATACCCATATTGCTACAATTTTAGCTGGGTCAAATTCTGGGTCAAAAGCGGGCCCGCAAGGCCCACATCCAAAAACAAAAACAAAAAGAACCACGACGACCTCAACGATTCCAAGAAGGCATGCTCCAAATTTGAGCACAAATGGACAAGAGAAGACGCCAAAATAGCCCGCTCAACTTGGGGTTCAAAGATGGAATTTAAGAAATAAAAATCAGAAATTTGGCGAGAATTGCTTACCAAAACGACGGAATTTCAGCCAAGACGAGAAATTGTTCGTACCCACGAACATGCAGTGCTATAGGGGCAGAATCCACAAGGAAATTTCAAGCTTTAGAAAGTAGCAACAATGGAGGAATTAAGAAAAACCAAGGAGGAAGAAGCTTACCAAAAGACGAGGGACTACGGAAAATCCACGAACAATTGACTTCCCAAGGTTTAGAACTGATTTAGAGCAAAGTGGTGGAGAGGAATTTGAGTTTTAGAGTGAGAAAGGTGTGGAGAAATGGCTGGAAAAATGAACATTCAGCTATATATAGCTGCTAGAAAATGGCCAACGCCATCGGCGCTGAAGGCCTTCCACAGGCCAGCGTGATTGGCGCTGCCTGGGCGCCGTTGGCGCTGAAGTCTGTCCTGCAACTGATTTTCTGCAAGTTTTGAAAAACTCTCTGGGGCATTCCGGGCATAATCAGAACTCGATATTCAAAAACCAAAAATGCTAATATAGTGGAAACGACATTCCAGACTCAACAGAATTGACGGAAACTTCTATACGAGGTCATTTCGGAGAATTGTTGACCTAAGTCAACACTAACAAAAAGGAATTCAAAGGCTCAAAATGAGTCTGGCTCACCCAGAACCTGAACCAACCACCTTCCAATACCAAACTCAACATTCCAGAGCTGATAGAGTCATCAGATTTTGAATCCGACACTCCGATCATCGAAAGTCACCCGAATTTACACTTTTAACTCCAAATGGTCTGAAAACTGAGAAAATAATACAAAACCTACACCGGAAGTTCTCAGGCCTCAACTAAAGGTCTAACTAGACCAAACTCAATGCTCTAGAGCCAATGGAACTGTCAGAATTGAATTCTAAGCATGTTAGTTAGGAATGTTGACTAAAGTCAATGATATTATAATTATGTTGACTAAAGTCAACGATATTATAAGTTTAAGCTCTAAAACATGCAAACTACCAAAACGACCAAATGAACAACCAGGGCACCGAACTACCAGTCCTAGCAAGACATAATTGACTTGGGGCCGCTACAAGAAGGCTCTAACAGTGCAATAAATATGTAAACGCAAAGATGACCAGAAGGGTCATCACAACATCCACTACTAAAATGACTTTTGTCCTCGAAAGTCAATAAGAAGGGAGTACCTGAAGGCTCGAACAGTTGCAGATACTGAGCATGCAACTCACTCTCGGTCTCCAAAGTAGCCTCCTCGACCGGATGGTACCTCCACTAAACTTTCACAATCAGAATCTCCCTAGATCTCAATCTCCTGATATATTTGGCCAAAATAGCTATCGACTCCTCTACAAATGAAAAACTCTCATCTAACTGAACCAAATCCCAATGCAACACGTGAGACTCACCTGGAATATACTGGTGCAACATCAAGACATGAAAAATTGGATGAATAGCCAAAAACATCAGAGACAAGGCTAACATATAGGCAACACTACCAACCCTCTGTAGAATCTCAAATGGCCCAATAAACCTGGGGCTATGCTTGCCCCGCCAACCGAATCTCGCCACGCCCTTCACGGGCGATGCTCAAAGGAAAATCAAGTCACCAACACTGAACTTCAAGGCACAAAGTCTACGATCAGCATAGCTCTTCTTCCTACTCTAGGCTGCTCTAAGTCTGTCCTTAATCAAACGGACCCAATCCAAGGAATCTCTAAGCAGATCTGTACTATGCGGTATGGACTCTAACCCATCAAAATAACTAATCAACGATCTTCAATGCCTACCATATAGAGTCTCAAATGGTTCCATGCCAATGCTCGAATGGAAACAATTAATATATGCAAAATTGGCCAATGGCATGAACTGATCCCATGAACCCCCATAGTCAAGAACACAAGCCCTAAGCATGTCCTCTACGACCTGAATAATCCTCTCGGACTGGCCATCTGTCTGAGGGTGGAAGGCAGTACTAAGTTGAACCTCTATTCCTAAATCCCTCTGTATAGCTCTCCAGAACTGAGTGTCGCGATTTGAAATGATAGAAGCTGGGACCCCGTGCAACCGAACAACCTCACGAATCTAGATCTGAGCTAACCTCTCTGCTGCGTAAGAAGTCTGAACTGGCAAAAAGTGTGCTGACTTAGTCAACCTATCAATGATCACCCAAATAGAATCAAACCCACGATAAGTATGAGGTAAACCAACAACGATGTCCATAGTAATACCTTCCCACTTTCACTAAGGAATGGGAAGTCGCTGCATCAAACCACCCGGTCTCATGTGCTTGAACTTAACCTGCTGATAGTTCAAGCACCGAGATACAAACTCTGCCATGTCTCACTTTATACCACTCCACCAATAAAGCTGCCTCAAGTCTCTATACATCTTCGCGGTGCCCGGATGAATGGAATATCTGGAACAATGGGCCTCGCAAAGTATCAACTCAATCAAGTAACCAACCCTCAGAACACAAAGTCGACCAGTGAATCTCTGAATACCATTAGAACCCAAAGTAGCCCGACTGGCCTCACCCAGAACTACCTGATCACAAAGGTCACACAAACCCTGATCCTCAAACTGTTGGCTTTGAATCTGATCAACCAGAGTGGAATGAACCTCAACACTAGCATGAACTCTATTGGGATCCAATAAGTCAAGCCTAACCAAATGGTTAGCCAAGGTCTGGATGTCCAAGGCCAACGGTCTCTCAGAAATTGAAAGTGAAGCTAGACAACCCATACTCACCGCCTTCCAACTCAAGGCATATGCTACCACGTTTGCCTTACCCGGATGATATAAAATAGTGAAATCATAGTCCTTCAGCAACTCAATCCATCTCCTCTACCTCAAGTTTAGCTCACGCTGACTCGTAATGTACTGAATACTATGATGGTCGATGAATATCTCATAATGAACTCAATATAGATAGTGCCTCTAGATCTTGAGCGCGAAAACTACCGCCGTGAACTCCAAGTCTTGAGTGGGGTAGTTGCTCTTGTGAACCTTCAGTTGCCTCGATGCATATGCTATCACTCGACCCTGCTGCATCAATACACAACCAAGACCGACCCCTGAAGCATCGCAATACACGGAGAAACTCTGACCCTCAACCGGTAAAGTCAAAATTGGAGCTGAAGTCAATAAGGCCTTAAGCCTCTGGAAGCTATCCTCACACTGATCGGACCACTAAAATGGAACATCCTTCCTAGTCAGCATACTCAAGGGTGCTTCTATGGAAGAAAATCCCTTAACAAATCGTCTATAGTACCCGGCTAACCCAACAAAGCTACGAACCTCAATATGAGTAGTAGGTAGTCAATCACAAACCGCAGAAATCTTACCCGGATCAACTCTAATCCCATCCTTAGACACCACGTGCCCTAGGAATACAACTGACTCAAGCCAAAACTCACACTTTGAGAACTTGTCATAAAGCCGATGATCTCTCAAAGTCTGAAGTATAGTCCTCAAATGCTGCTCATGCTTGCCCCTACTCCTCGAGTATATCAGGATGTCATCAATGAAGACTATCACAAACATATCCAAATAAGGGCTAAGCACCCTATGCATCAAATCCATAAAGGCTGCGGGGGCATTATTCAACCCAAAAGACATCATCAGGAACTCATAATGTCCATAACATGTCCTAAATGCTGTCTTAGGGATGTCCTCTGCCCTAATCCTCAACTGATGGTAGCCGGACCTCAGATGAATCTTTGAAAACACGGTAGAACCCTGAATCTGATCAAATAAGTCATCAATCATGGGCATCGGATACCCATTCTTTACTGTCACCTTATTCAACTATCGATAGTCAATACACATCCGCATCAACCCATTCTTCTTCTTCACGAAGAGAACAGGAGAACCCCAAGGAGACACACTTGGTCTAATGAACCCCTTAGCTAACAAATCTTAGAGTTGCTCCTTAGGCTCTCTCAACTCAGCAGAAGCCATACAGTAGGGAGGGATAGAAATGGGCCTGGTGGCCGGCTCTAACTCAATGGCAAAATCAACATCTCTCTTAGGTGGAAGTCCTGGCAGGTCGATAGGAAACACATCTAGAAAGAATGTAACCACAGGAACAGAATCAGGGGACGTAGGGTCAGCACTAGCATCTCAGACATATGTTAGATAAGCTAGACACCCATGAGAAATCAACTTCCTAGCTCAAAGACAAGAGATGATCCCAGATGGTGCATGGCTAACAGAACCCTGCCACACGATCGGGGATACACCACGTACGACTATGGTAATGGTCTTGGCATACAAATCCAAAATTGCACGGTGAGGGGATAACCAGTCTATGCCCAGTATCACATAAAATTCTAACGTATCAAGTATCATCAAGTCAACCCAAGTCTCTAAATCACCAACATATACCACATAGGATCTCACAGTTCGATCCACTACTAAAGAATCTCCTACTTGGGTCAAAACAAAAATAGCAACAGATAATGGTTCACTAGCCAAACCCAAACAAGGTAGAAAGTAGGTAGATATATATGAACAAGAGGATCTAGGATCAAACAAAGCATAAGCTGGCTGACGACATATATAAATCATACCTATGATCACAACATTCGAGGCCTCTGCCTCCGGTCTCCCAGGGACCTCATAGAACTGACGACGACCTCTATCGGCCCGACCGTCATCCCTATCACTTGCTCTGCCACATGGGGTACCACCCGAGCCTGAACACCACCCCCTCTAACCGGAGGCTGAACTGCTCGCAATGGCTTAACCGGCTGAACTGTGCCCTGATGAGAGAAATCTCTAGCAAAGTAACCAACCACACCACAAGTCTAACAAGCCCCTGATGACCTACTCGATTGGGATGAACCAGCAGAACCTAAATGGCCACCATGGCCTGATGCCCCTGAAGTTGTACCCCTTAATGACTGACTGTTGTAGCCCTGATGGCTTCTCTGACCCTACTCGAACTGGGTACTACCGGAAGTCTGAAGTGAAGCCTGAATCGATCGACTGGACTGACCCTGGTGCTGTTGTGGCTGATAACCTCAGCCCCACTGGCCTGAACTTCTACCCCCATACCTAGAACCACTGTAGCCACCCTGATGATGAGGTCTCTTATCTCTTGACCCCTGATCAGGTTGCTATAAGTCCTCTACAGTACGGGCATAGTCAGCGATAGCCTGAAATAACCGACCGCCGGCAACCAATATCTCAGCTGGCTGCCTAATCTCTAGCCTCAAACCCTATATAAACCTGCAAATCCTATCTGCCTCAGTAGGAATGATCATAGCTCCAAACGGTGCTAACTGATGGAAATGGGTCTCATACTCTGAGACAGTCATAGAATCCTGTATAAGCTGAGTAAACTGCTCCCAGTGACGCTCACGATCACTCTGAGGTAGGAACTTGGCAATAAAGACCTCATAGAACTCAGACCAGGTCAAAGGAGGTGATGTTGAAGGCCTGCAAACAACTTGTGCCCTCCACCATAACTTCTCTGGACCGTCCAGCTGATATGAAGTATAACCAACCCCGTGAGTCTCCAATAAGCCCAAATGATGCAACATCTCCTCACAGATGGTGATAAAGTCATGTGGGTCCTGACCCTGTGTACCAATGAATCTCGGCGGTGCCAATCTCAGAAACCTACCTAAGGCCTTCTGCTCCCCATCTATCATAGGAGGGCGAGGAGCAAGAGGTTAGGCAACCGATGGAACTAGAACAACCTTAGCACAGGGAGCTGCAGTACCAGGCTACGCTCTTGAACTCGGAACACCCAGGTCTTCGCCCTGAGCAGATATTTGGGATGTGTCAGAAGGACGCTCTCCAATCATACCCAAAAGCAGAACAAGCAAACCGCGAATATCCAAAGACTGAGCTGGGGTTGAAGCTGGCACAAAAACTGATATTGGAGCTGGTGGGACCTGGGCTGCCCTCGGGTCCACATGCTGCTGCTCTGGAGCTAACTCTCTCTCGTAGTCAAACTCTGGCTCTACCTCAACTCTAGCAGCTCTAGCAGGTGTCACTGCTCTGGGCATCCACGACCCCTACCTCTAGCCTTGCGACCACCCCAACCTCTAGCTGGAGTGGAAGGTGTAGGGGAAAAAGGCTCCTCTGCCAGAAGCTGAAGATGTCGTACGAACCATCTGTGGAAGAGTGAACTAGAACAAGTGAGATTTCCAGAAACCTTCAAGGATACTACGCATGAAAGAGAAACAAGAAAGGTCCATTTTCCTAAAATATCACTATAGCCACTTGAAGATTGAGTAATGACGTCTCCGCCCCAATCCACAGGACTCTACTAGACATTGGCTCCTATACCAATGACACCGTTGAACCTAGGGCTCTGATACCAAGCTGTCACGACCTAATTTTTCGGTCATGATGGAACCTACAACCCCCCAATAGGCGAACCAATCCCCGTATCCTGGAACAGTTAGTAATGGGCTACCTTCTAACAGTGAGAGCAGAAGATTCGATACATAAGCAGAAGCAAGGTCATAAGGAAAAGAAAATAGATACAAGAGCTATATAAACAAAGCAGAATCTAAACCAACCCAAAGACCTGGTATCATAGTGTATAATAGTCGAAATGCATCAGGAGTACAAGGGTCCAAAAGTAATACATACATAATGTCTCCAAAATTATAATAGTACAAAATATACCCCTCAGCCTGGATGATCCATAAACAACACCCCGCACGAGTCTCCGACGCTCTAACGGCAATGTCCCATACTAGGATCTACACCAGAAGATGCATAGGGTAGAGTGAGCACCAAATATGAAGCATAAGGTACCCAATAGGTTTCATAGGCCGACTGGGAACATATAAGGTAAAAGAGCAATAGCAGACAGAGTAGATGAAAACAGCCACAGAAATCAATGAAAAGGTACACAAGAACTAGTCCAGAGGGAAGACAACAGAAAGCAACATACAAGGCTAGCAAGTAAGATATATACACACATGCACAGGTGAGAGTAAGAAAGACGCACCTGGGATCCTTGAAAAAATAGTATATATAAGCATAAGTTCTAAAAATGGATGGTATACAGGTAAACTAAAGTATAAAGAATGAGAGAGAAGAATAAAGGTAGACATGCTTGGAAAACAGGAATTAATAACCAGCCAAAACATACTAATGTCAAATCTAGAAGTAATAGCCTAGTGGAGTTCGACTCCACACTTATAACCGTAATAGAGAAAAAATCTGTAATAAAGTAAAGAGAGTCTACCTAAAGTCCCCTGGCTGCCCATACAACCGAGGAACGTAATAAAGTGAAAATAAACCCTCCGACATCCCATACTAACAGAGTGTACAATCAAGAAACATCAAACAACGGTGGAATCTCAAACAATGAATGATATGATGCATGATGACCTCAGGGTGAAATAGAACCTTTGTATGTACTTCCTCCAGTGCCGATCGGGCCCAGCAGGTAGGTTCCATGGAAGGACACAACCTGTATACTTCTACTCCACCGTATACCCTTCCCTACGACACACGAAGCCCAAAGCCTCAGGCTCAAAGTGGAAAGGTCCATGGAGGTCCCGGACCTCATACTATAACTCAGAATTAAAATGTGTCCTCCTGAATTGAGTCTGGGTTCAAGCCAGTGGATAAGTCCCAAATATGCATGCCTAGAACCTGTCTAGGACTGAAGCAGTGAAAAGACATCTCAAAACCTCTCCAAGGGCGCCCGAGTATAACCGGGTCTAAAACAGTATTAAAATATCTCAGATGCTTGACCTAGCCGATCCTAAAGTCATTTTAAATCAGTAAGAAAACTCAGCTAGCACTCCGACCCTGGTCGAGTCTAGCAACAGTAGAAAAATCATGATAAAACCATATTTTAACCTTCTTTTACCCCAAGAAGATCCATGTATCAAGTCAAATTATTTTCAAATCCAATTCCATTAAAAATGGGCCCCCGGGGCAATGCAAGTTTAAGAAATGAAAAGAACCACGATGACTCCAACGATGCCAAGAAGGCATGCTCCAAATTTGAGCACAAATGGCCAAGAGAAAAGGCTAAAACAGCCTGCTCAACTTGGGGTTTAAAGATGGAATTTAAGAACTAAAAATCGGAAATTTGGCGAGAATTGCTTACCAAGACGATGGAATTTCAGCCAAGACAAGAAATTCATCATACCAACAAACATGCAAGATCTATATGGACAGAATCCACAAGGAAATTTCAAGCTTTAGAAAGTAGAAACAATGGAGGAATTAAGAAAAACCAAGGAGGAAGAAGCTTACCAAAAGACGAGGGACTATGGAAATCCACGAACAATTGACTTCCCATGGCTTAGAACTGATTTAGAGCAAAGTGGTGGAGAGGAATTTGAGTTTTAGAGTGAGAAATGTGTGAAGAAATGCTGGAAAAAATGAACATTCAGCTATATATAGTTGCTGGAAAATGGCCAGCGCCATCGGCGCTGAAGGCCTACCACAGGCCAGCTTGATCGTGCTGCCTGGGCATCGTTGGCGCTGAAGGCTAGACTGCAACTGATTTTCCGCAACTTTTGGAAAACTCTCTGGGGCATTCTGAGCACAATCGGAACCCGATATTAAAAAACCAATAATGCTAATGGAGTGGAAACAACGTTCCAAACTCAACGGAATTGATGAAACTTCCATATGAGGTCGTTTCAGAGAAATGTTGACCCAAGTCAACACTAACGGAAAGGAACTCAAAGGCTCGAAATGAGTCCGGCTCACCCAAAATTCGAACCAACCACCTTTCTAGCCCAAACTCAATATTACGGAGCTGATGGAATCTTCGGATTTCAAATCCGACACTCCGATCATTGAAAGTCACTCAAAGTTACACTTTCAACTCCAAATGGCCTAAAACTGAGAAAACGACACAAAACCCACACTGGAAGTTCTCATGCCTCAACTAAAGGTCCAACTAGACCAAACTCAACGCTTCAGAGTTAACAGAACTATTAGAATTCAATTCTGAGCACATTAGCTAAGAATGTTGACTAAAGTCAACGATATTTTAAGTTTAAGCTCTAAAACAGACAAACGGTCAAAACGACCAAACGAATGACTAGAGAACCAAACTACTGGTCCTAGCAAGCCATAAGTGACTTGGGTACGCTACAGGAAGGCTCTAACAATGCAAAAAATGCGTAAATGCAAAGATGACTAGAAGGGTCATCACAGATTCAAATTAACAAAGTTATATAGTCAAACCTTTGTATAGTGACAGTATTTTTCCAAAAAATTTATGGCTACTATAAAAAGGTGTTGCTATACATGTATACTTGCATTTGATGTTTAAATCTCATTTAGCTGTTATAAATAAAAATATAAAAAATTATATCTTTGTACTTTTTATGTTATAAAAAAAAAAATTACTTGTTAAATTCAAAATCTCAATTGATTTTCATACTTCATTATTAAAAGGAGTAATACATTACTTAAAAAATTATAACTAGATATATCGTACCGGTAAAGAATTAAAATATAAGGAACATATGTATTTAAAATTAATGAAAAATTTAAAATTTAAAGCTTGATGTAGGAATTCTATAATTGTAGGCTATTTCGTAAATTTTAATCTCTTAGTGACAATATATCGCTTGAATTGACGAAAAATTTTGTCAAAACTTTCAGCAAAAAAATATTCAATTGCTTCACCTTGAAGGCTGTTTAAGAGTTTAACAATTGACTCTTATATATCACCCCAAGTAGCAGTATATTGAGACTCTTCAGTAGTACTTTCGTATTCATCTTTTGCATCTGCTGTCTCTTGTTCTTCCAGTCCAATGACTTGTGAAATAATCTCTTCATCAGTATAAGTTTCAAGAATTAATATTACATAATATTTGAGTATGCTGTTATAGAGAGGTAATTTTACAAAAAGTGTACCACTATAATGAACATCATTACTGTTATCGGTAGAATCTTGTTTTAGAGAGGTAAAGTATAACATAAAAATCAGTTTTTGAGAAAATCAGGCTGCTATAGCGAAATGTCATTACAACAAGGGATCGTTATAGAGAGGTTGATTGTACATGGTGAAAGTAAATACACATGATACATAATTACAATGGAAAATGGCCTAAATTACCCTTCAAGTATGAAAAATGGTACAAATATATACCCATGTTCAACTTTTGACTCCAAAATGCCCTTGATGTCCACATATGTGGCTCAATATTTCACTTCCCACTAATGACCCCATAAGGATAAACAATTAGACCTTTCATTTGTTATGTGACATAATACTATTGGTTGAAGTTTTAATTAAACTAAACTAATTAAACCCCACCCAAACCTGGATCTAACTTACATTTTCTACCCCAACTTAAAAGCTCAATAATTAAAGGGCCGGGCAAACCCATTTAACCCAAGTGAATTCTCCACTTGAAAGTTGGGTCTTCTTCTTCCTCAATTCTTTCTAGGATTCTTAGAAGATAACTTATTTTTCCTCCATCAAATAGGTAAATTGCTCTTTTTAGTTAAAATAATTTACCTATAATTTGATGGAGGAAGAAGAAATTATCTTTCAAGAATCCTAAAAAATATAAGTTGGGTCGGGTGGAAAATATAAATTGGATTCAAGTTTGGGTAGGGTTTAATTAATTTAGTTTAATTAAAATTTTAACCAATAATAATATGTCACATAATAAATGAAAGGTCTAATTATTTATCCTTATGGGGCTATTAGTGGGAAGGGAAATATTGAGCCACATTGGGGGACGTCAAAGGCATTTTGGAGCAAAAATGTGAACGAAGGGTATATTTTTCCCATTTCTCGTATTTGAAGAGTAATTTTAACTTTTTTCCGTAATTTCAAAACTAATTAATATTCTTAATCAAACAAAGGATAAAGTATACACTTTATCCATAAATTATTATCCTTGATCTCTCATACCAAGCTACCCTAACAGTTATAAATACGAATTCAGGATTATCACCTTCAATGTCTATACAATAAAAATTTGAGTCAATTACTCAAATGATCACTTGTCACGATCTAAATAAATATGAGTGACACCCACACTAAGCCTCTGGTGGAAGAACCAGCCAACCTAAACCTTACATAGTCTTACACTTAGCCAATTTTAGAAGAATAATAATATAAACCAGCCTAAATTATCAATAAATGAAAATCATCTAACATAATATAAGAAAAGTGCAAAAATTATCAATTAATATATTCCCTAGAGCTGAAAGTCATTGTACAGAACTCTAAATCAATATATCATCTAAGATATACATAAGTACTAAAAGCAATAAATAATAGGAGTTTTGTTGTCCGGAAGAAGGACAATAACTCGTCGAGGATCCATGAAAGCCTGAGAAGTAGTGCTCACCTCTGATTTGAAGTCAACTCTCTACTCTAGCCGAGATTGCATCTCAGCCTCTATAACACTGTAATGACCATTTTGGTCATTTACACGTTTTCACCTTTCTTGTACCATTAGAGCTTACTTGTAGCGGCCCAAGTCATTTATGGCTTGTCGGGACCGGTAGTTCGGTGCTCGGGCCATTTGTTTGGTCTTTATGGCCGTTCCTCATTTTAGAGCTTTAACTTTGGAAATCGTTGACTTTCGACAATATTCTTGGTAATATCAAAGAATTAAACCAAGGTTCTAGGTCAAAGGAATCCCTTACTCAAAAGTTCGAGTTAAAGAAATGCCTCGTGTAACACCTCGCCCGTTTGAAGGTTTAAAGTAACCCGTACTTTCAAGTTAAGATTAATAGTGTCTAATACACTAAGAAGGATGTGTTATGAGGTATTATAATCGCAAAATGGTCATATGTTAAGTTTTGAAGTCAAGTAAGTTGCGTAACAAAAGTCGGAAAAAGTTATTGTAAATTCCTTTAAGGAACTCTCTTCAAATTTGGGTTAAATGTCTTGGAGTGTTTCTCCCTATCCATAAAGAGTTAGTGGGCTCCCAATATACCAAATCAAAGGTCTACGAGTCTAGTTTCCAACTCACTAAACCGTTCATCCATACGACTTATTTATAGAGAGATATTCACATTTTTGTAAGACTGCACAAGCAGACACGTCAAGGTGGGGCCTACGTCCTAAGTCGGTTCAGCTTATAAAAGCTGATTTCTCCTTCATTTTAACCCATATTTTTCACCCAAAAATCTTATAAAATCAGAGGTAGAGTCCATAAATAATCCATGGACTTTAATCCTTTCAATTCGGAAGTTTATAGGAAGTTGATCTACGTCGCGAGCTCATCATTTTGTTATAGTTTTTCCCGTCGATTTCATGGTTTATCTTCGAGAGTGTTGATGCAGAAATCCAGCAGGTGTTTTTTGAGTATTTGGTAGTAGCTACGGAGTTATATTGGTGAGTTATGGATCCCCTACACTTATCTATTTGTTGAATCAAGATTCTAAGCTTCTAGTCACGAAAAGTTGTATTTTTCGATAACTTGTAGTAGTTTCTTGTTGGATTTGGATACGTTTGTTGCTACTGCAAGGAGGTAGTTCATGAAACTGATATTTTTATGCTATTATCATTTGATTATCGGAAGGTAAGGGTTCTAAATCCTCGACTCATTCTTAACTTGAGCTTTAGAATCAATTCTGAGGAGAACTTATCATTATCGAAATGTTTGTCGTGTTTTCTTGCCGTATTTTGTTATAGCTCGTGGTGGATCCTTGTAACAGCATGTTTAGATTTGTATTTCAAAGCTTTTTGTCGAGGTAACCTTCCTCCTATGACCCTCCTTCGTTATTATATGTTCTAGTATTATTTTATGGATTTCTGAGCCACGAAGTGGTATTTTGGATCGTTGGCTCTGGGCAGCCCCTTTGTCATATTAAATTGGGTTGTTATTGTTGTATGTTGATGGTGTTAAGGTGTTGGAGGTACTGGGAGTTGGTGTAATTCTTATTGGAGCCACGTACGATAGTTATTGGATTGAATGACATGAAGTACGCCTTGAAATAGTGCCTCGGAAGCTCGTCGCTCCTTTGAGATGTGGTTAATGTATTGTTGTTAGATTTAGCTGCCACTTGTTATTGTTATTGGCCTCCTTTTTACTCTTTGAAGTTGGCTGGTCGCGAGTGTGACATTAACACCTTATCAATTGGCTATGGCTCGTTCTTGCAGCCTTGTCGATTCTAGCAATTGTTCCATTACCTTGGCGTGTCAGGCTTCATAGAGACGCCTTTGGGGATTCAGTTGAAAGTATTTGTTTTATGTGATTCAAAGCTTCCCGGAGTTATTCGAGTCTGGACGATGCCATTCCCGCAGCTAGTAGTCGGATGACAGGTAGGTTATGGTTTTCCCCTATCTAGACTCTGCGTATATAGGCTATAACTGTGTTAATCAGCATCCTTGGATGGGTTGTTATAGGTTTGTACCCCAGACCTTGTTCGCCTTTCGTCCGTCTATTTCATACGTTGTTTGTAGTATTTGCGTAGTAATGTATATTACATTTGTGGTCCTGTATGGCCTTGTATTTACTCTGGAACATAGATGGTGGGCTATTTGGGAATGTTCGCGAGTCCCGGACATAGAGATTATCCTTTTAGGATGGTTATGTCTGCTGAGTAGCTATTGGGCCTGTGCAGGGCTGATAGTAATTGTTGTGAGCCGTTGGGCTACTTTTATATTTATGTGCAAGCATATCATCCATGAAAAAGGTTTTCCCTGTATGTTTTACTACAGTTTTGGCTGTGAGCCACTACTGACAATTTTCCTAAATTTGCATGGCCCTGGGGCCCTTTTTTGGTATTGTTGTTGCTAGAAAAGGGGATTTTTGAATATTTTCGCACTGATTTTATTACTGTTACTAGTCTCTGCGGGGAAGAGCACTAGACTTGATTTTATTACAGATACTAGTCTCTGCGGGGCGGAGTACTAGACTTGATTTACTACAGTTTTAGACCCGGTTACGCCCGGGCACCCTTCGAGGGGTTTTTGAGGTATTTTCTACTACTTTAGTCCTGGATGGGGTCTGGGCATGCATATTCGAGACTGGGTCTCTATCTTGATCCCGGACTTGCTTCCAGATGACATGTCTTGATACTGAGTTTTAGTATTGGGTCCGGGACCTCCATGGACCTTGCCTCTCTGGCCTGGGGATTCAGGCTGCATGCGCCGGAGGGAAGGGTATACAGTGGAGTAGAGGTATACAGGCTGAGTCCTTCCATGGAACCTGCCTGCTGGGTCTGATTGGCACCGGAGGAGGTACATACAGAGGTTCTATTTCACACATCATATCATACCATATCATGCATTGGATTCCACCCTTGTTTGCTGTGTGTTCAGTGTACGCTCCGGTAGTATGGGATGCCGGAGGGTTTGCTTTCACTTGATTGTGTTTCTCGGTTGTGTGGGCGGCCGTTGGGACTGTAGGTAGACTATATTTACTCCTGTCTTTATTTAGAGCTTGTCTTGGCATCCAGTTCTTGAATGATTAGTGATGTCTAGCCTATTGAGGCTTTGGTTGTGGGATTTTTGATTATTGAGAGGGCTTTAGAGTCCAATCTTATTGAGGCACTTTTGCGTGGCCTTCTGAGCAGAGTGTGAGACTCTTGCTCTATCCTTGTGGGAAGTTGAGTGGTATCTCTCGGTTATTGTGGCCTAGTTATTTTATCCTAGGGTTGCACTTGTGAGGTAATTCCCTGGTTATGCTATCATGTGATTGGATTGGTGTTATGACTTCCTTATACTCGTTGATTCCACTTTGAGTATGTTTGACTGCTCTCTGTTTTTTCCTTTTACTTGAGGTTACCGGTATACCGCCATTTTCTCAACTCCTACTTACTTATATTATTGTGCAAGGACTCCAGGGTGTTCTCCTTTCCTTCACCTGTGATTCTAAGTTATTGTATCTTTGTGCTAGCATGTGTTACTTGAAGCTCTTCGTTATGGATGATCTGTGCTAGCTCCTTGTGCCTTGCTTATTGCCTCAGTGACTATTTCTTGCTATCTGTTACTTACTGCTTTTATATCTTATATGCGCTCAGTCGGGCTATGATACCTACTGAGTACCCACAGTTTTGGTGCTTATACTACACTTCTGCACCTTTTTGTGCACATATTAGCTGAGCTTTCGCCGTTGATCACGTTGGAGACTCGTGCAGCTTTTGGATCTTTGAGACTAGGGTGAGCGCCTGATGGTCGGGGCTTGTCTACATCTCATCTGTTGTACTATTCTCCTTGTACTTTCGTAGGCAGTTTATGTTGTATTTTGTTACTACTAGCACTTGTATCCTATTAGAAGCTTCTGTACTATTGATACCAAGTCTTGGGGTTGGTGTAGTTTCCTTTATGTATTTATATTCGAGTTTTGCTTTTGCTTATTTCTGCTTGCTGGTGCGTTTTGGTTAGGTAGTAGCCCATTACTAACCGTTCTGGGCTACAGAAATTGGTTTGCCTACTGGGGATGGTAGGTGCCATCATGACTTGAGAAATCGGGTCGTGATAGCTTGGTATCAAAGCTCTAGGTTCACCGCTGTCATGGTACAAAAGAAAGTGTCTAAGTAGAGTCTCGTGGATCGGTATGATGACGTCCGTATCCTATCTGCGGAAGGCTACAGGGCATTGTTAGGAAATGTTTCATCTTTTTGGCTCCTCATCGTGCGTTCCTGGCTTTATCGACTTCTAGACTTCGGTTATTCATTCATTCTGAGATGCCTTATACGAGTGCAATAGCGGTTGGTGCCGAGGCTTCTGTGCATGTTGCTTCAGTGCTTCTATCAGCACCAGGACTCCAGAGTGAGGCTTTACCGCACTAAATAGGGGGTGTGGGGTCAGCCCAACCTCTGATTGGATTTATAGCAACCTCAGTGCTTCAGGACATCGTGGCTAGGACTCTGAGCCCTCCGGTGAGTGTTTCAGTACCTGGTTCTGTGAGTGGTGCTTCAGTTATAGTTGAGCTTCTAGTTCTTCAGCAAGGTTGTCTGTCGGTATTGGAGTACGAGGTAAGATTTTCCCATCGGACTTCATATAGTATAGGCTATTTTCGGTGTGGTGTGCATGGGCACTTTTCTAGGAATTGCCCCACGATTGGGTATCCCGAACAGCTTGGTTGTTATCATTGTGGAGAGATTGGTCACCTTTATAGAGCTTGTCCCCGGCGAGGGTCGGTTGGGCCTTCAGTTTTGACTACTCAGTCCAGAGTTATATCCCATCAGTTTGATACTCCTCTTGGTGGGCCAGAGGTAGAGGTTCCTGATATCGTTGCTCCAGGTTAGGATTTTGCTACCTTTGACTTGTGATAGTCATGCTCGCATTGCGATTCTATTCCTTCTGTCATTTATTTTCTTATATACCTACCTGCTTTTTGTTTAAGTTGTTTGGCTACCCGAATTGTAGTACCGATATGTTATTTTATTGGTAGTTTATTCTTTAGTAGTGGATGGGGGTAAGTTAGCCTTGAGAGGTGTTTTCCCAGAGTTGTAGCCCGTGGGTAGTTCTTGTTAGTCTATTTCTAGTTGGGTTATCCCTGTTTCATTGTGATTTTGGACTTGTGGTTGAGTTGCCCTTGTTGAGCGGTCCTAGATGGTTGTTGCCTAGGACGTTATCTAGCGTGTCTAGAGATCCGTGTGATGGTTCGGTGTATTACAGGTAGTTGGGCCGGAGTTAAGATTTTGCCTCAGTTGGGAGATATTGGTTATGCTAGTGTGCATATATTGGTTTGGTCTCCAGAGTGTCTAGAGTCGACCCTCTTTGTTGATTAGTTTAGGAGGTTGGTAGGTATGTGGGTTGTTCCCATATTCTCCTCCACTTCCTGGTCCGTTGGGTGTTTTGTTGTATCCCTAGCTCAAGTTGGAATGAATCTTGATCGTAGTTCGTTCGATGAGCTCTGGATGTTGGCATCGTGATTGGGTCCTGACTTTAAGCACTTCCAACTAAGTGTTGATCGTAACCTCGTGGTTAGGTTGTATTTGTAAGCATTTCGGGTGAGTTGGGCATCCGGCCCATCCTTCTCCTGCCTTATTGAATTTGACGTGTAGCTATGAGTAGTAAGGTAATGGCTTCAGGTTCTTATTCGAGAAAGGATTTGTAAGGTTTAGTATGTGCTAAGGAAGCATTTTTGTTTAGTTGAAAAAGAAGGGAGATACTCTTTGTATGTGTTTATGTGTCCTCGTAGTTGCCTGAGGTAGCGATGAAGGTTTGCTTTGTGATTGTGTGTCGGTGATTCGATTCAACCATCTACACATTGCCGTGGCTTTTCCATCGATTGGTTTTGTTTCAGTAGCAATTGCGGTGTTGGCAACTTGCATATTCAGGTCTAGTTGGCTTGGGTTCCTAAGGGTTCATTGGCAGCATCCTGGTTCGCCAAGGCTTTAGTTGGCAGTTTTGAAAGTTGGGGTTCAGAATCATGGCTTGGTAGGTTACATCGAATGGTTTATGGTAGTTTCTATTTGGTTGCAGCATCCTAGTGCCGGGATGCAGTTGGTGCGGGCAACTTAGCTTCTTTACTTCAATTGTGGATGCGGCTATTGGCCTTGGACACCTAGTCCTTGGCTAACCTCTGCAAGAGGCGAGATATTCTAGATTTCAGCAGTGTTCTAGTTAGTACGAGGTTCTTCTACCATGGTTGGACAGACTCAGCGGCGTAAGTTTGAGCTTCAGCATTGGTGTATGCTTTATGTGGTCAGCTTGTGCGGGTTGAGACTAGAGAGACTATTTTGAGCTCTGATGATACGTAGAGACTGGTAATAGCCATTCGTTTGCCCAGGATTTGAATCTTGTTTAATTGATTCCTCCGGAGTTGTTATTTATGTGGGGTTCTAGTGTTGGTTAGACTCGGCCAGTATGGATAAGAAGTTCATTATGATATATGGTTCGAAGTGGTTGGTTGTTTGCAGAAACAGTAGAGCGGTTGATTCAAGCCAAAGGAATGAGTTGAAAGTATATGCAAAATTTCTATGGCTAGATGGTAACTTTGAACCCCAGGCACCTTTTTCCTTTTCCTTCGGGGTGTTTGGACTTGATATTGTGGCATGGTGGACTTCTTCCTGAGGTGAGATTAGTAAGGCAATTTCACATTCAAATGGTGTTCGAGTGTTTGGAGTAGCAGTAGTGTTTTCTAGAGTTGGGAGCTTGGCTCATGGTTACAGACTTCGAGGTAGGCTTACCATACTTCTTGCAGGATCGTGGTTTTGGTTTGGGTCTTTTGGGCGGGTTGCCCTGGTTCATTCACTTTCAGCTGATTCAGACCTGGCACAGTTCAGTTAGCAAGTTCGATGTTAGCAAAAGTGTTCGTTCATTGGTTGATGGTCAGTCAGGGCATGTAATTTCGTTTTCAATGATATGCTACGGGTTGTTATCTTAGATGGCAAAGGGTAGTAGCCTATATCTTGGCTTAAAACGAGTCTGAATAAAATGGGTGACTTCGTTCATGGTAAAGTATAAGCAGGAACTATGGATCTCCGGTGTGTCAGTTGATGCTTCGAGGGTGTTTGAGTATTAGGCTTGTATGCAGCTTCCTATTTGTGGTGCTAAAGGATTCAATTCAGAATAAAAAAAAGGGTTTTTGTAGATCAGCAGGCTCATGAGTTGGAGTTTTGGGTTGATGGATTTTGTGGTAAACTTGGCATATTATTGAGGATTCGAGTTTTGTGTGTTGATAGCCTTGGTGCTCTGGTTTTGGTGTTGTGTAGGTGATTTTCGGTTAAGATTCTCGAGGTTCAGTTTGGGTTGGCATATCTTTGGAGGTTGAAATCTAGCTTGGCTAGTAAGAAATTAACACTTGGTTGCTTTCTTTGGTTCTGTTCTATTTGGTGTCGTCCGGTCGTGGAGGCTACCCGGGTTGTCTGAGAGAGTAGTGCGGGCGTCGTATCCGCTATTCTTAAATCTTTGGTATTTTCTTTCTTCCTGACTTTCGGGGACGAAAGCCTTTTTAGTAGTGGATAATGTAATGACCCTTCCGGTCATTTACACGTTTTTTCCTTTCTTGTACCATTAGAGCTTACTTGTAGCGGCCCAAGTCATTTATGGCTTGTCGGGACTGGTAGTTCGGTGCCCGGGCCATTTGTTTGGTCTTTATGGCCGTTCCTCATTTTAGAGCTTCAACTTTGGAAATCGTTGCCTTTCGACAATATTCTTGGTAATATCAAAGAATTAAACTAAGGTTCTAGGTCAAAGGAATCCCTTACTCAAACGTTCGAGTTAAAGAAATGCCTCGTGTAACACCTCGCCCGTTTGAAGGTTTAAAGTAACCCGTACTTTCGAGGTAAGATTAATAGTGTGTAATACACTAAGAAGGATGTGTTATGAGGTATTATAATCGCAAAATGGTCATATGTTAAGTTTTGAAGTCAAGCAAGTTGCGTAACAAAAGTCGGAAAAACTTATTGTAAATTCCTTTAAGGAATTCTCTTCAAATTTGGGTTAAATGTCTTGGAGTGTTTCTCCCTATCCATAAAGAGTTAGTGGGCCCCCAATATACCAAAACAAAAGTCTACGAGTCTAGTTTTGAACTCACTAAACCGTTCATCCACACGACTTCAGAATAGAGAGATATTCACATTTTCATAAGACTGCACAAGCAGACACGTCAAGGTGGGGCCTACGTCCTAAGTCGGTTCAGCTTATAAAAGCTGATTTCTCCTTCGTTTTAACCCATATTTTTCACCCAAAATTCATAGAAAATCAGAGGGAGAGTCCATAAATAATCCATGGACTTTGATCCTTTCAATTCGGAAGTTTAACGGAAGTAGCTCTACGTCGCGAGCTCGTCATTTTGGTATAGTTTTTCCCGTCGATTTCATGGTGTATCTTCGTGGTTGTTGATGCAGCAATCCAGCAGGTTTTTTTTGAGTATTTGGCAGTAGCTACGGAGTTATATTGGCGAGGTATGGATCCCGTACACTTATCTATTTGTTGAATCAAGATTCTAAGCTTCTAGCCACGAAAAGTTGTATTTTTCGATAACTTGTAGTAGTTTCTTGTTGGATTTGGATACGTTTGTTGCTACTGCAAGGAGGCAGTTCATGGAACCGATATTTTTATGCTATTATCATTTGATTATTGGAAGGTAAGGGTTCTAAATCCTCGACTCATTCTTAACTTGAGCTTTAGAATCAATTCCGAGGAGAACTTATCGTTATCGGCATATTTGTCGTGTTTTCTTGCCGTATTTTGTTACATATCGTGGTGGGTCCTTATAATAGCATGTTTAGCTTGGTATTTCAAAGCTTTTTGTTGAGGTAACCTTCCTCCTATGACCCTCCTTCGTTATTATATGTTCTAGTATTGTTTTATGGATTTCTGAGCCACGAAGTGGTATTTTGGATCTGTGGCTCTGGGCATCCCCTTTGTCATATTAAATTGGGTTGTTATTGTTATATGTTGATGGTGTTAAGGTGTTGGAGGTACTGGGAGTTGGTGTGATTCTTATTGGAGTCACGTACGATAGTTATTGGATTGAATGACATGAAGTACGCCTTGAAATAGTGCCTCGGGAGCTCGTCGCTCCTTTGAGATGTGGTTAACGTATTATTGTTGGATTTAGCTGCCACTTGTTATTGTTATTGGCCTCATTTTTACGCTTTGAAGTTGGCTGGTCACGAGTGTGACATTAACACCTTATCAATTGGCTATGGCTCGTTCTTGCAGCCTTGTCGATTCTAGCAATTGTTCCATTACCTTGGTTGGTCAGGCTTCATAGAGACTCTTTTGGGGATTCAGTTGAAAGTATTTGTTTTATGTGATTCAAAGCTTCCCGGAGCTGTTCGAGTCTGGACGCGGCCATTCCCGCAGCTAGTCATCGGATGACAGGTAGGTTATGGTTTTTCCCTATCTAGACTCTGCATATATAGGCTATAACTGCAGTAATTAGCATCCTTGGATAGGTTGTTATAGGTTGGTACCCCAAACCTTGTCCGCCTTTCGTCCGTCTATTTTATACGTTGTTTGTAGTATTCGCGTAGTAATGTATATTACATTTGTGGTCCTGTGTGGCCTTGTATTGACTCTGGAACATAAATGGTGGGCTATTTGGGAATGTCCGCGAGTCCCAGACATAGAGATTATCCTTTTAGGCTGGTTATGTCTGCTGAGTAGCTATTGGGCCTGTGCAGGGATGATAGGAATTGTTATGAGCCATTGAGCTACTTTTATATTTATGTGCGAGCATATCATCCATGAAAAAGGTTTTCCCCTGCATGTTTTACTACAGTTTTGGCTGTGAGCCACTACTGACAGTTTTCCTAAATTTGCATGGCCCTGGGGGCCCATTTTTGGTACTGTTGTTGATAGAAAAGGAGATTTTTGGATGTTTTCGCACTGATTTTATTACTGGTACTAGTCTCTGCGGGGCAGAGCACCAGACTTGATTTTATTACTGATACTAGTCTCTGCGGGGAAGAGCACTAAACTTGATTTACTACAGTTTTAGACCCGGTTACGCCCGGGCACCCATGGAGGAGTTTTTGAGGCATTTTCTATTACTTTAGTCCTGGACGGGGTCTGGGCATGCATATTCGAGACTGGGTCTCTATCTTGATCCCGGACTTGCTTCCGGATGACATGTCTTGATACTGAGTTTTAGTATGGGGTCGGGGACCTCCATGAACCTTGCCGCTCTAGGCCTGGGGCTTCGGGCTGTGTGCGGCGTAGGGAAGGGTATACGATGGAGTAGAGGTATACAGGCTGAGTCCTTCCATAGAACCTGCCTGCTGGGCCTGATTGGCATCGAAGGAGGTACATACAAAGGTTCTATTTCACACATCATATCATACCATATCATGCATTGGATTCCACCCTTGTTTGCTGTGTGTTCAGTGTACGCTCCGGTAGTATGGGATGCCAGAGGGTTTGCTTTCACTTAATTGTGTTCCTCGGTTATGTGGGCGGCCGTTGGGACTGTAGGTAGACTATATTTACTTATGTCTTTATTTAGAACTTGTCTTGGCACCCGGTTCTTGAAAGATTAGTGATGTCTAGCCTATTGAGGCTTTGGTTATGGGATTTTTGATTATTGAGAGGGCATTAGAGTCCTATCTTATTGAGGCACTTTTTTGTGGCCTTCTGAGCAGAGTGTGAGACTCTGGCTCTATCCTTGTGGGAAGTTTAGTGGTATCTCTCGGTTATTGTGGCCTAGTTATTTTATCCTAGGGTTGGACTTGTGAGGTAATTCCATGGTTATGCTATCATGTGATTGGATTGGTGTTATGACTTCCTTATACTCGTAGATTCCATTTTTAGTATGTTTGACTGCTCTCTGTCTTTTCCTTTTACTTGAGGTTACCGGTATACCACCATTTTCTCAACTCTCTCTCTACTTATATTATTGTGCAAGGACTCCAGGGGTATTCTTCTTTCCTTCACCTGTGATTCTAAGTAATTGTATCTCTGTGCTAGCATGTGTTATTTGAAGCTCTTGGTTATGGATGATCTGTGCTAGCTCCTTGTGCCTTGCTTATTGCCTCAGTGACTACTTTCTTGCTATCTGTTACTTACTGCTTTTATATCTTATATGCGCTCAGTCGGCCTATGATACCTACTGAGTACCCATGATTTTGGTGCTCATACTACACTTCTGCACTTTTTTGTGCAGATATTAGCTACTTCGCCGTGATCACGTTGGAGACTCGTGCAGCTTTTGGCATCTGTTGAGACTAGGGTGAGCGGCCTGCACGGTCGCGGCTTGTCTACAATCTCATCTTTTATTAGTTGTCCTTGTTACTTTCGGAGGCAATTTATGTTGTATTTTGTTACTACTAGCACTTGTATCCTATTAGAAGCTTCTGTACTATTGATACCAAATCTTGGGGTTGGTGTAGTTTCCTTTATGTATTTATATTCGAGTTTTACTTTCGCTTATTTCTGCTTGCTGGTGCATTTTGGTTAGGTAGTAGCCCATTACTAACCGTTCTGGGCTACGGAAATTAGTTCGCCTACTCGGGATGGTAGGTGCCATCATGACTTGAGAAATCGGGTCGTGATAAACACGGTTTGCACTAAAAAAAAGAAGAGCACAAGACAACATCAGTACAAAATACTATGTACTAGTAGGTATCATAGACCGATCAAAATTAAGAAATGAATGTAGCAAAACATATGACAAGTAAAAAGAACTTCAACAGTTAGCATATAATCAATCAACATGTAGTCTTTTCAAGTAAATTCAATAATAACAATCTCAACTTCATAAGTCATCGAAATATCACTAAAGAGGGAAAGGAATAATTACTTTCAATAATCATCTCACATATCACCATGTCCATTAAACTCCACTCATATCACCTGTATCTCTAGTCTCATCTCAGTTCATAACTAGCTCACTATAAAATATATTATAATAGTGAAAAACAAGATAAAAGAGTATAAGAGTGTACATATATATATGCTATGGGTCTTATTTATGCCCACTATCCATGACCTGCAGGGGATCCTAGGTGACCATGTACTATACTAGCAAGGTATCTGATCCATAACAATTGTATCAACATTAATTTTTACATAACTAGGCTATCAGACCTATCCCTCATGAATATACTCAGTGACCAAGGCATAATCACACTAAGCCATTTCAGCTCACTTATCACTTCCTGTTCATCTAGTCTATTCATACAAGCATAACGGGAAAATACATACAATTCAACCATGTCCGAAGAACAATCACAAGTTATATAATTCTACCACATAACATGTAATAAAGTGAGTATTAACTCCAATTCAAAATCATAACCTACCTCAAGTGATGAAATAACACCCGCAAGCTAATTCATCACTACCTTGCCCTTTCTTAACACTTCAAAATGCTCAAGGTTTATAAAAAATAATAATATGAGAGTAGTTAATCATTTACTCTTCATTCTAGGCCTTCAAAATTTAACCCATCAATTCTACCCTTTAAAAGAGGTTTCTAGCATTCCCCAAGGGTTAATTAATCACTAACTAGTCCCATTGCACTCATAGAATAAATACCCAAAGGTTTCTAATTATGTTCATACCTTTTTAGCCATTTTTATGCCTAAAGGTTTAATCTTTATGGAACTCAAGGTTCCTCATTAACTCTAATCAAGTTAAAAACAACTAATTTCATGCTAGAAATTAAAAATATACATCCTAGGATCAATTTTAGGTAATTTTACACCTACCCATAGGGTTCTTCCTCAATTTCATACTTCTAGGGCTTAAACTCTAGAATTCCACCATCAATCCTTCCCCCAAGGTCTAAGAAAGATTAATAATCAATAATTAGGAAGCTTTACGAATTATTTACCTCAAATATTGAAGATTGCCCTAGTTTTCTTGTAAAATCCACTTTTTAGAGCTCTAGAACAAAGTCAAAATATGAGAGGAATAACTTAGAAAATTGCAGGACGTTTAGGTATATCATCCCATTTTCTCATTGCAACAGACAGTTTTTTAATGCAACAGGTCATCACGATGAGGATTGTTCATTGCAATGGACCATCGCGATGAGGCATCCTCTCATTGCAGTGACCGTTAATTTCCAGAAAACTACTTTCTTGCCTCCAGACCCTCATTTTATAATATATTTTATTTTATGGACCACACGAAATATCTTTGACATGGCAACTATCATATTGGCAGTTCTATGACTCTGATTCTCGTCCTGAAACTTCCTACAAGACCCTACGATAGTTGGATAACTAAATATGGATACCATACTATTACACAAATCATAAATCATCTCTAAGGCACAGGACACTATATTTTCATCTAAGCTTACGCTAGCCTGAGATTTTGAAACCTCACCTTATGGACTTTTCTAGATGGGTACTTATGTCTTACTTTACTATAACAATGGAATATGTTATTACATCAGATACCAATTACACAATCATTCATCTCCGAACAATAATATAAGAAAATAATAGGAGGAATGAGGAGTACCTGAATTGGTGAAAAAGTGAGGATACTTGCTCTGTATGTCTGCCTCAGTATCCTAAGTGGCCTCCTCAACAAGACAATTCTTCCACTGGACTTTCAAAGATGCAATTTCATTAGTTCTTAACTTTTAAATGTCCTGATCAAGTATAGCAACAACCTCCTCTTCATAAGAGAGGTTTTCATCCAACAAGATCGAATCTCAGTGAATAATATAGTTACAATCTCCATGATACTTCTTAAGCATGGAAACATGGAATAGGGGATAGACTCCTAACAAACTAGAAGGCAAAGCCAACTTATAAGCCACTGGCCCCACCTTTTGAATAATCTCAAAGGGAGCAATATACCTCAGACTTAACTTTCCTTGCTTCCCAAATCGCATATCACCCTTCATGGGTGAAACCTTGAGCAAAGCTTGCTCACCTTCATTATGCCGGCTTTGAGCTGCAAGAAGTTTCCCTTGGATTAACTTCACCCTTTCTATAGAGTCTTTTACAAAGTCAGTACCAAAAGATTTCACTTTAAATGAATCAAACCAGCCATTAGGAGATCTACATCTCCTCTCATACAAGGCTTCAATCGGGGCCATATCTATGCTTGAGTGATAACTGTTGTTATATGCAAACTCAGCTAGTGCTATATAGTGATCCCAATTACCCTCAAATTCTATCACACATGCATAAAGCATGTCCTCCAATACCTGAATAGTACGCTTAGACTACCCGTCAGTCTAAGGGTGGAAAGTTGTACTCAGGTCCAATCTTGTCCCCAACTCTTCTTGCAATTTCTTCCAAAAGTTAGAAGTGAATTGGGTGCCTCTATTCGAAATAATGGAAACAGGCACCCTATGCAACCTAACAATCTCCTTAAGATATATCTTCTCTAACTTAGCCACATTATAAGTCACCTGCACAGGGATGAAGTGTGCATACTTCGTCAATATATCAACCACAACATATATCAAATCACATTTTCCCAAGGTCTTGGGAAGGCCAACCACGAAATTCATGGCTATTCTCTCCCACTTCTATTCAGGAATGTGCATCCTCTAAAGTGTACCACCAGGCTTTTGATGCTTATATTTTACTTGCGGGCAGTTTTGGCACTTAGCCACAAAGTCTACTATATCTTTCTTTATTCCCCTCACCAATAGTGTTTTTTCAAGTCTTGGTACATCTTGGTCACACAAGGATGTATAGAACATTTAGAATTATGAGCCTCTACTACTATGGTGGGAACCAAGTCATCAATATAGGGCACATAAAATTTCCCTTTAATACGCAGAACACCTTCATCATCAATGATGACCTCTTAGGCCTCACCCCGCAACACTTTATCATGGATTTTACTTAATTTAACATTATGAAACTGCTTGCCTTTGATAAGCTCAAGAAAAGAGGACCTCGCCTCTATACCTTCCAATAAACTACCTCTTTTGGATATATCCAACCTCATAAAGTTGCTAGCCAGAGCTTGAATATCTCTAGCCAATGGACGTCTAGTAGCATTCTGGTAGGCCAAGCTACCCGTACTCTCAATCTTCCTGCTCAGTGCATTAACCACCACATTATCTTTACCCAGATGATATAAGATAGTGATATCATAATCTTTGAGTAACTCCATCCACCTCTGATGACTCAAGTTCAAGTCTTTCTGGGTAAAGACATGTTGCAAGCTATGGTGGTCTGTGAACGCTTCAAAACAAACTCCGTACAAATAGTGTCTCTATATTTTAAGGGAAAATACCACAATAGTCAACTCTAGGTCATGAGTAAGATAGTTCTTCTCATGAACTTTGAGTTTCCTTGAAGCATAAGCAATGACATTCTATTCCTGCATAATACAATACCTAAACTAGAGTGTGAGGCATCACAATACATAATAAAATATTTACCTTTAATCGGCAAGGCAAGAATAGGAGTTATAGTCAATAGAGTGTTAAGCTTTTTGAAGCTATCCTCTAACTCTTCTAATGAATTAAACGGTACCTCCTCCTGGGTCAGGCGAGTCACAAGAGTAGAAATGGACACAAAATCTTTAACAAACATGTGGTAGTAACTAGCCGATTCCACAAAACTACGGACCATAGTCACTAAAGTGGGTCTAACTCAGTTCTTAACCGCCTCTATTTTCTGTGGGTCTATCATTACCCTTTTTTTTGAAACCATATTCCCTAAGAAGGACACAAAAGATAGCCAAAATTCATACTTGGAAAATTTTTCATACAATTTCTTCTTTTTGAGTAACCCCAACACAATCCTAAGGTGATTCTCATGCTCCTCATCACTTATAGAATATAACAAGATATTAGCAATTAAAACTATGACAAAAGAATCAAGATAAGTCTTAAATATCCCATTTATTAAGCTCATGAAAGCAGGCAGGGTATTAGTTAGCCCAAATGGAATCACAAGAAATTTGTAATACCCATACTGGGTCTAAAACATGTTCTTAGGAATATCAAAAGGCTAGATTTTGAGCTCATGGTAACCAGACCTCAAATAAATCTTAGAAAATATGAAATCCCCCTGTAATTGATCGAATAGATCATTAATGTGAGGGAGAGGGTACTGGTTACAAACAGTAACCTTATTTAGCTGCCTATAGTCTATGCCCATGCGCAAACTACCATCTTTCTTCTTAACAAATAGCACTGGAGCACTCCATGGGGTGGCACTCAGATGGATGAATCTTTACTTAGTAACTCCTGTAACCGAGCCTTAAGCTCTCTCAACTCAGTCGGTTCCATCTTATAAGGAGGAATAAAGATAGGACATGTATTCAGCTCAAAAGAATGAAAAAAATCAATATCTCAGTTAGGTGGTATGCCAGACAAATCTGTAGGAAATATTTTCTGGAAATTACATACTATAGGAACTGATACAATAAATGGGATCTCTTAAATAGTGTCCTAAAGATGGGATAGGAAGGCTAAACATCCCCTCCCTCTCAGACTTTGAGCATGAAGGAAAGACACAAAATTTATTAGAGCAGGGCTATAATTACCCTATGAAACTAACCTCTCCAACCCAGGCATAGCCATAGCCATAGCCACTGTCGTAGTATGACAGTCCAAGATAACATGATGCAGAGACAACCAACACATCCCTAAGATGATGTGAAAATCCACCATGTCAAGGATCACTAAATCTGCTAAGGTCTTTCTTCCCACAAATATAATAGGGAAAGCCCGAATGACCCTATCCACAACTATAAAATCCCCTACTGGAGTAGACACAATAACAGGAAAGTCAAGAGATTCACATTTCATATCAAAACTCTCAATAAATCTAGTAGAAAAATAAGAAAAAGTAGAGCCAGGTCAATTAAAACTGAAGCCATGCGATCACAGACAAGAATAGTACATGTGATCACCACTTCTGATGCCTCTGCCTTTGGCCTACCCAGAAAATCATAAAATTTATTCTTGCCACTAGTTTGCACACTGCCCCTATTGGGATGATCACTTCCGCTACCATTTCCATCGCCCTAGTTAGGCTGGGTTCCATCTCTACAAGCTGTGTGACCACTCCGCCTGCCTTGAAGATGATTCCTATCATAACTATTCCCTCTACCAACTGGAACTGATCTCTGGGAGCCTACTCCTGAACTATCTGACAGAGCCGAGGATAATTCCTCCTAAAGTACCCAATCTCACTACACTTATAACATGCACGATCGAAAGTAGGTCACTGTACTGGAGCTAATAAAGTAAGATACCCACTAAAACTTGATAAAGGCTAACTGGTCCCTGATGGACCCCCAGTAGAAACCTACACTGATGACTGAATAGGGCGCACAAGGTATCCCCGCGAACTTTGACCCTTCAAAAACTTCCCATTCTAACTGCCCCAGATTGGGGCTTCTTTGAAAACATTCTCGTCTTACCCTCTTGCTTTACCCTTCAATATTCTTCACAAATTCCACAACCTCCTGGGAAGACTTGCTAGAAGATACTACCTGTAAAGTAGAGATCTGTAACCCTGTATTCAAGTTCTTCACAAAATGGTAGATCCATTATTCCTCTATACTGATCAATTGAGAAGAATAGCAGGCCAAGTCATGAAGCGTTCCTCATATGCAGCCACAGAAGAACTACCCAGCTTAATGTTCGCAAACACATCTTTATTTATGTCTCTCAAAGTCAAGGGAATATACCTTTCCAGAAATACCTGATAGAAGTGACTCTAAGTCACTTGGGAGTGCTCCGATAAGGTGCACTCCACGAATACCCTCTATCACATCTTAGCATCCTCTTGAACCAAAAAGAAACAGAGTCTACGCTATGCCTGTCAATAATACCCATACAATGCATCCACTCATGACAGTAAATAATAAATTCATAGGCATCTTCAGACTCCAACCCATGAAATATTGAAGGCCTCATCTATAAAAATTTGCAAAATAGATCATGTTCACCACCAGTCATTACTGGGCCTATCACTGGTCACGGGAATAGACCTGCCTCAAGAGCAGCATCTATCCCAAAGCCACACCTGCAGCATGTTGGCTCAGCAGATGACGTACAATAGGAACTGTAAGAATAGCTCTATTCACTTCTAATCAACTAAGGAAGCTCAAAACCTGCTGGATCACATGAGATGACATGGGAACTTGTGCTACACCTCCCTGAGCTGGTACCACTCTTGTCCCCTGGACTGGTACCACTGCCTCATGCTGTTCAACCTGAACTTATTCCTCTACCACAACCTCAGGGATATTCTCTTACTAAGGAGAAGATATTGACCTATCCTGAGCTGGAGCTGCAGCTGAGCTCCACCTCTGGCGAATGCACCTCCCCTCCTTCCTTTGGCTATGCCTCTCACTATACCTCTACCATGTACCGCAACCTCAGCAATTGGCTCGGGTTCTGTTGCTCTAATCTCAGATAAACATGTTCTTACAATCTGCGAGAATAAGAGTAAAATGATTAGATACCAATTTGGATCGCCAGATACCAATTGGAATGAAGTAATAACATGAGGAATAAAAGAAGTTGAGGTTTTCTAAAGTCTTCTAGCCTCCCATAGAGAAGTAAAGACATCTCCATACTTTTCCACAAGACTCTACTAGACGCATTCTTGTACAATGAGATCAATGAACCCGGGGCACTGATACCAACTTTGTCATGACCCAACTGGCCATGAGTGGCAACCACACTAACCCCCCGATGGGAGAACCAACAAAACTAAGCCTGAGTCTTACACTTAACCAATTTAAGATGAATTATAAAGTAAAACCATCCAGAATTATCAATTAATGGGAATCATCTAACATAATCATACTATATTAAAAGTAGGAAGCTCCCAAGTTGAAAGTTGAATTACGAAAATACCCTTTCATCAAAAAATGAGTTTTTTTAATAAAATGTTGTAATATCTTTACTTATTAAGCTTTAATTATTTTACATAAAATAAAAAATGTAAAATAGGAATAACAATTTAGAACGTTCAGTGACAATTTTAAATAGCCTTTCATTTATTAATTTTTTAATTAGCCCAACAACTCCCTAGCTTATCACACCTTTCCTCTTCCCTAATTTATTACTCAATTAAAGGATAATAATAATTATACATCATATCATTTATGTTAGAAAAGAGTAAAAAGCCTCTATAAACCAGGAAATATATTTATGTTATTTGTAAACTTTTTTGTTTTTTCCATCTCATTTTTAATACAATACTGTAATGACTCTTCTGGTCATTTTCGCGTATACGTTTTCCTTGTACTGTTAGAGCTTTTCTGTAGCAGCCCCAAGTCATTTATGGCTTGCTGGGATCGGTGGTTCGGTGCCCTGGCCGTTCGATTAGTCGTTATGATCAACTTCCTGTCTTAGAAGCTAAGTATCAAAATCGTGCGATGGTGAATTCTGACTGTACGACATTAACCTAAATTCTGTATCAAGTGCTTGCGAGCCTAAAATTAAGAATTTTATTAACATCACGCATATTTGAAAATGTTTTATTTTAAAGTTGAATGTGGTAGAAATTTATATTTTTATTACCTTTTTAAAATATTTTAAATGTCTATGAAAAAATACTTTTGTTATGATATAATTGTGTATGTATTTATTTTATTAGGTTTTTATACATTATTAATATTTTAACGGAGATAGTAAATTTAGTTATGTTGAAAATTATTATTATAATATAGTAGGTTTTATTGTAAATGATTTTCTATTAGTTATGGTATATTTAAATATTTACATATATTTTACCATGAATTTATGTAATACCCAAATATATATATATAACGGGATAAAAATATTATGGTGTGCCACCTCCACTTCCACGTGGAAGTTGAGGGAGTATCCAACCAATGTGTAATGGCAGGTGGCCAAACTTTGGCATGTATGGTAAGTGGTATATTTAGTGTTACTCATTCCCTTTTTAAGAAACTTATCACTTTCTCTAAATAATTCATGTACATATGTATGTTATTGGAACATTGCTTATTTGGTTCCTCCAATTTTCTAAAAAAAAGCTAAGCATTATGAGGTGGCTATATACAATATTTACTATGCACGTTAATGAGTGATTTTGGCGAGGGAAACTAATTTTAAGCAATATTTTATTTCTGAAAGAAATCAATTATCTACGTCAAGTTATTCAAGCCTAAATTCGAGTTTGATGTTATTTCGGAGCTTCTCGGAGCGGTTCGGGCTCGAAAATCATCATTCTAGCAGCTTGTCATCGGAAGACAGGTAGGTTATGGCTTAACTCCCTATACTTTGCATATATTGGGTAAAATTGTATTAGTTGGCATCCTTGGGTTGGGTTGTTAGGCTGGTACCACATACTTTGACCGCTCTTGCGTAATTCATCTCGTTTCTTTCCTCCGTTATGTGTAGTATTCTGATTTATTGATATTATTACCGTTGTGGTCCCGTGAAGGCCTTGTTCAATCTGGAAAATAGATGGTAGGATCATTGGGAATGTCCGCGAGTCCCGGAAATAGAATTATCCTTCTAGGCTAGTTATGCTTGATGAGTAGCTTTGGAGCCTGTGCAGGACCGTTAGATTGATTGTGAGCTGCGGGGAAGCTATTGTGTGTATTATCATACCATCTCCATGCATATAAAGAGGTTTCTTCCATGTTTTACTACTATTTTGGCTTCGGGCCTATTGGAACTGTTTTTTAAACCTTGCATGGCCCGGGGGGCCCATTTTTGATGGAAATGATTTGGAAATAGTTTGACTTATTTTGTGAATATTCTTGGGGTAAGGAAAGTTCTAAAAGATGTTTTATCACTATGTTTACTAAAAGTAGGCTCGGCGGAGCCAAGGGCTAGACTTGTTTTACTACAACTTTCGTGACAATACTAGGCTCGGTGGGGCCGTGCCCTAGAACCATTTGGTTAATTAATTTAGACCCGTACACCCTCTGGGCCACTTTACTTGATGATTTTAGAGATGCGGGGCATCTAGTATATTGGTTGGAGACCTCCATGGACCTTGTCACTCCGGGCCTAGGGCTTCGGGTTTGCGTGTGCTGGAGGGAAGGTATACGGTGTAGTTGTAGTATACGGGTGAGACCTTTCATGGATTCTGTCTTCTGGGCCTTACAGGTCGCTGGAAGCGGGTAACATACAGTACTACTATCACTTTTACTTAGCATGGCATCATATCATCTATCTGCGTCAGATACCACCCTTGTTTGTTGTTTGTTAATTGTACGCTCTGGTAATATGGGATGCCAGAGAGTTTGTTTTTACTTGTTTGTGTTCCTCAGTTGTATAGGAGGCTGGGGGACTGTAGGTAGACTCTCGTTATTTACTTACGGAATTGTTCCCTGTTACGGTTAATTATGAAATTGGTTACTGCTAGGCTGTTAGTTCTGGATGTGAGATTGATATGATTAGTTGATTTTGATTCCTGTCTCCGAGCATGCCTATCATTACTATTCCCCTCTTTCTCTTACACTTGAGGTTATCGGTATACCATCCATTTCTAGAACTTTTTTATATATATATTATTTTTGCGAGGATCCCAGGTGCGTCATCCTTACTTTCACCTGTATCTGTTGTGTGTGTATATATTCTCGTTGCTAGTCTGATATGTTATTTCTGTTGTCTTCCCTCTAGGCTAGTTCCTGTGTACCTTCCGTTGATTTCTGTGACTGTCTGTTTTCACTCTGTCTGCTATTGCTCTTTTAATTTATATGTGCCCAGTCGGCCTATGATACCTACTGGGTACCTTATGCTTAACATTTGGTGCTCACCCTACACACTGCATCCTCTGGTGCAGTTCCTAGTTAGAGCCATCACCGTTAGCTCGTAGAGCCTCATGCGAGGTGCTGTTTTGGTGATATTCTAGACTGAGGGTGAGCTCTTGGCGATCAGAGCTTAGCTTTACTTTATCTTTTGCTTTATGTACTCTATTACCAGTCGGAGACATTTATGTATATATTATTTTGATCCTTTCGTACTTCTGACATGTAGATTTGGGTCTATACTATGATACCAGGTCTTGAGATGGTTTTATCGTCTATATATGCACCAGTTTTTCTTTCCTTTATCTTATGTATCCCTTGATTTCACCTAGTTTATGTATTCTTCTGCTTGTTGGTTAGATAGTAGCCCATTACTAACTGTTCTGGGCTACGAAAATTGGTTCGCCTAGGGGGGGGGTTGTAGGTGCTATCCTAATCGAGAAATAGGGTCTTGACAGCTTGGTATCAAAGCACTAGGTTCACTGGTGTCATTGGTATAGGAGCCAATATCTAGTAGAGTCCTGCAGATCGGGGAGGAGATATCCGTACTCAATCTTTGGGAGGCTACAGTGAGATCTTAGGAAATATGACTCTTTCATTGCTTTTGTATCGTGCGTCTTATCCTTGATGGTTTCCTGAAATCTCACTTATTCTAGTTCATTCTCTCGCAGTTAGTTCGTACAATAGAAGTTTACTAGGCTTATGCAGGGGCACATGCCGGTATCTGAGTATGAGACCCATTTTCATTAGCTTGTCCCATTTGGGGCTATGATCAATCCTACAGAGTCGGACAGGGTTCGCAGATTTGTTTATGGGTTGTGGACAGAGCTGAGAGAGCCAGCCGAGATATTAGTTGCTAGTGGTTGATCATTTCAGGCTATTGTAGACTATGCTTGTACTGCAGAGGATTTGCATCATCATGACTTTAGGGCCAGAGATAAGAGACCTCAACATAAGGGTAGCTATAGTGGTTCTCGTCATGGTAGTAGAGGTTCAGGCTAGTGGGGCCGAGGTTATCAGCCATAAAAGCGCCAAGGTCAGTTTGGTCGATCAGTTAAGGCTTCTGGTAGTTCTCAGTTTGAGCAGGGATTCAGTGGTCAGACTCCAAGGGATTCAGTTTCTAGGGCATCAGGATGTTGGCCACACGAGTTTAGCTGGGTCATTTTGACAGTTTAGGCCATCAGGGGCTTGCTATGAATGCGGAGTTATTGGGCATTTTGCTAGAGATTGCCCCCATAAGGGTACAATTCAGCCAACCGAGCCTTTATGAGCAGTTCAGCGTTCGGCTAAATAGGGTGGTGGTCAGGCTAGAGGTGCCCCGCGTGGCAGAGCAGATGGTAGGGATGGCGGTCGAGCAGGTAGAGGTCATCATCAGTTTTACGCAATCCCTGGGAGACCAGAGGCAGAGGCCTCAGATGTTGTGATTAAAGGTACGATTTATGTGTGCCATCAGTCTTCTTTGGCTTTGTTTGATCTTGGATCTACTTGTTCGTATATATCTGCCTTGTTTGGGTTTGGCTAGTGAGCCGTTATCGGTTGTTTTTTCTGGTTCGACCCCAGTAGGAGATTTTTTAGTAGTGGATCAGATTGTGAGATCCTGTGTGATATATGTTGGTGATGGATTATACCCTAACACACACAAGGTTGACTCCTAAAGTCTATTTTGTGGCAATTGTAGGGGCGTACCTATGGGAAACAAAGACTCCTAAACACTTTAAGAAAATAATAATCTGGTGTAATGTGAAACAAACTTCAGAAGGAGATTTTCCATTATTAGTGGGCGTGGGAAGTCAGTTAATCAAATAAATAGCAGTATCAATGGTAAAGTGCCAAAAAATTTAAGGAGTGTAGCTATATGACATGAGAATTAATCTATTTTCAACAATGTGTCTATGCTTGCGCTCAACTTTTCCTTGTTATTCATGAGTATGAGGGCATGAAAGATGATGAATTATTCTCAACTTGACACAGAGTCGATAAAGTACAGAACTCACCACCCCAATGAGTTTGTATTGCCTTAACTTTTGTGTTAAATTTCCTTCCAACAAGAGCTTAAAATTGAGAGAATATAGATAGGACATCAGTCTTTCTTAAAACTGGATAACACTAAGTATAAGCAAAGAAATTATCAATAAATACGAGAAGATAATGATGACCTTGAGACGATAGAAAAAGGAAAGGTCCTCAAACATTCACAATAAAAAAGGTTTAAAAAATGAAGTACTTTTATTAATACGAGTGGGAAGAGAGAGTTTATGAGACATGCCAAGTTGGCAAGCAATACATAAATTATGTAATCTCAAACTATAACTAGTAAGTTTACATTTGGACATACTTGACTAAAAACTTATTGATGCGGATGACCCAATCTAAGATGCCAACAAGAGGATAACTTTTGCGCCTATGAGAGATTTAGGATGATGTACGGACTGTGGCTTGATTGATATGGTGTAAAGGCCATCAACTCTCTAACTAGAAAGAAGCTGAATCCTGGAGTCCAGATCCTTAACAAGAAAATAAGCAGGGTGAAATTCAAAGAAAATGTTATTGTCATTAGAAAAACTTTGGACAGAGAGGAGAGGCTTAGCTATAGTAGGAACATGAAGAATCTGATTTATGGAAAAATTATGATTAGAAAGATTTGTGAAAGAGGAACTGCCAATACTTTTAATTGCCAAACCTTGTTTGTTACCAACATGTAGCTGATCCAAGCATTTTTATTAATCAACATTAGAAAAGCTTGATAATTCAGGTGCAACATGATGAGTAGCGCCTCAGTCAAGGAAATAATTTTGTATCAACGAAATTAGTGCCTGATGAGTGAGATGAGCATAAGGATTTATAGTGCATATTGACTCTTATGGTCCCTATCATGATGCTACTTAAAATAATTTCAAAATTTTCTCACCATAGTTGATGACCAAACTAGAGACACTTGTACTCACTAACTGGGTGCCAAGATCAATGCCCTTGACCTTTTAGAAGCTTTCATTACCTTAGTGAAAACTCAATTGCACACCAAGGTTCAAACTTTCAGGAGTGATAATGTCTTAGAGTTGGGTTCCAGTAATTTTGGGTCTAAGTTCTTTTCTGACAAGACTATTGTGCATCAGAGATCATGTCCTTACACTCTACAACAAAATAGGATGATGAAAAGGAAATGGTAGACATTTGCTTGAAACTCCTAGAGCATTACTATTCCAATCACACCTCCCAATTAGATTACGGGGGGACTGTGTTTTAACTACAACCTATCGCATTAATAGGCTTCCTTCTTTTCTTTTACATCATAAAAGCCCTTATAAGGTTCTTTATGGGAACATCCCTTTCGATGTTCATCTCAAGGAATTCGGTTGTCTTTTTAACTCTACACCACCTCCGTATGCTCACAACGATAAATATTTTCCAAGGGATTTGCCATGTGTATTTGCGGGTTACCTTTTTTCCATGAAATGTTATCAAACTATATACCCTTGTTTCCAAATAATGTTTTATTTCTAGAGATATGGTCTTTCATAAGATAATCTTTCCTTTTCATCAACTCTAATGTATTAATCTTCTTTATGTCCCTTTTCATTTTGTTCTATCTTTAATTATTCCTTTCATGTTGATTCTCCTATTATTTTTTTCTGCCTCACATTCCAATTCTTGCCTCAATGTTTCTTCTCCTTATGTCTAAACTTTCATCCTAATTCTTCCTGTTTCTTCTACCACTGATGATACCCCTTCTCCTATTCCTCCCAATGATTTATCTCTCCCTTCCACTGGTGTGTCAACAACTCCCTCTTAGTCCAACCTTCCTCCTCCAAGAAATTCCACAGAGCTATCAAACACTTTATTACCTTCAAAGTTATGTTTTTCACACCTCTTCTTATTTTAGTCTTAGCTCTAGTTGGGATCCTAGTTATTCTATGATTAGTCAAAGACCTATGTAACACCCCAGAATTTAGACCAACTTTAAAAACCCAGAACTCAGCAAAACTTAAGAAAATTTCATATCCAGTCAAGCCCCACGGGATAAGCCACGGGCATCGTGGACACAACAACCCATCAGGGGTCCCCGTGGGAAGGGTCCAAAGGCTCAGTCCAAGCTGGCTCTAGCCAAATGGGGGACTCAACGGGCGTCAAAGGTCTGATGGGCCATCGGGCATGTCACGACCCGATTTCTTGGTTATGATGGAACCTACAACCCCCGGTAGGTGAACCAATCCCCGTAGCCCAGGACAGTTAGTAATGGGCTACTATCTAGCAAATAAGGGAACAAGACGAAGAGAATAGATAACAGGGATATAAATATATATATATGCGGAAACTAAACCAACCCCAAGACCTGGTATCACAGTATAGAGCCAAAACTACATACATGGAGTGCAAACGATCCAAAAGAATATATACAGATGTCTCTGAATAGTAATAGAGTACATAAAGCAAAAGATAAACTAAAGCTAAGCTCCGATCGCCAAAAGCTCACCCTCAGTCTGAAGTAGTCCCCAACAGATCTCCAAGCACGAATCACAGCGATCTAACAGCGACGGCCCACGCTAGGATCTGCATCAACAGATGCAGGGGGTAGGGTGAGCACCAAATGCAAAGCATAAGGTACCCAGTAGGTATCATAGGCCGACTGGGCACATATAAGATAAAAGCGTAGTAACAGACAGAATAGAAGCAAGTAGTCACAGAAATCAACAAAAGGTACACAGGAACTAGCCCAAAGGGAAATCAACTGAACCACATGTGAGGCCAGTAAGCAGAATATACACACCATAGGCATAGGTGAAAGTAAGAAATAACGCACCTGGGGTTCTTGAAATAACAGTGTATACATAATAAGTTTATGAAATGGACGGTATACCGGTAACCTCAAGTGTAAGAAGAGAGAGAGTAATGATAGGCATGCTCAGAGACAGGAATCAAACTCAACTAATCATATCAATCTCATAACCCAGAAACTAATAGTCTAGCAGTAACCGATATCATACTTAGCCATAATAGGGAACAATTCTGTAAGTAAATAGCAAGAGTCTACCTACAGTCCCCCGGCCGCCCATACAACCGAGGAACACAAACAAGTGAAAACAAACCCTCCGACATCCCATACTACCGGAGCGTACAATCAAGAAACAACAAACAAGGGTGGAGCCTCAAACAATGAATGATATGATGCATGAAGGTCTCAAGTGAAATGGTATCTTTGTATGTACCTCCTCCGGTGCCGCTCCGGCCCAGCAGGTAGGTTTCATGGAAGGACACTGCCCGTATACCTCTACTCCACCGTATACCCTTCCTCCGGCACACGCAGTCTGCAGCCCCTGGCCCGGATGGCAAGGTCCATTGAGGTCCCAGACCCCATACTAAAACTCAGTATCAAAACATGTCGTCTGGAAGCAAGTCCGGGTTCAAGATAGAGACCCAATCTCGAATATGCATGCCCAGACCCTGTCCAAGACTAAAGTAGTAGGAAAATATATTAAAAACCCCTCCAAGGGTGCCCGGGCTTAACCGGGTCTAAACAGTAGAAAGTCATCTCAGGTGCTCGGTCCGACCGAGGCTAAAAATCATCTCAAGTAGCAAGAAAACTCAACTAGTACCCCGGCCCTGCTGAGTCTAGCGTTAATCGTAAAACTGGTGTTTAAATCATAATTTTACTTTCTTTTACCCAAGAATATTCACAAGTTAAATCAAACCATTTCCAAATTATTTCCATCAAAAAGGGGCCCCCCGGGCCATGCAAGGTTTAGAAAATAGTGTCAGTAGGCCCGAAGCTCACCGTAGTAAAACATGTATAAAACCTCTTTATATGCATGGAAATGGTATGATCAAACACAATAGCTGCCCAGCAGCTCACAATCAACCTATCGACCCTACACAGGCCCACAACTACTCAGCAAGCATAACCAGCCTAGAAGGATAATTCTATGTCCGGGACTCGCGGACATTCCCAAAATCCCACCTTCTATGTTCCAGAGTCAACAAGGCCTCACAGGACCACAAGGGTAAATAAATATATCGGCAAGTACTACAAGCAACGGAGGAACAAAAGTAGGCGGACATGAATAAAGCGGTCGAGGTTTATGGTACCAACCTAATAAACCAACCCAAGGATGCCCATTAATACAATTTTATCCTATATATACGGAGTCTAGGGAAAATAAACCGTAACCTACCTGTCGTCCGATGACAAGCTCGAACCTCTCCGAAAAGAAGCTCCGAAACGAAATCAAACTTGAACTCGGGCTTGAATAACTTGACGTAGATAATTGATTTTCTTTCGGTAATCAAATAAATTGTCAAAATGATTTTTCTCCTGAACTTCTCCACTCATACGCATATGAATATGCAGCAAGTCATATTTGGACCCTCCACTTATGTTTAATGGAAGAAACATATATATTAGCCTACCTTTAGCATTAAATGCTAAACTAGCTTAATAAAATAATAGCATAAGCCATGTATTAGGCACCTAGAAGCTACAATATGTTGGCTGCTTTGCCTCACCTCCACGTGTTGTGGAGGTGGCAACATTTTAATCATTTCCAGCCCGTTATGTATGTATTCGGGTATTGAATAAATTCATGGTAAAATAAATATAACTTTTTAAATATACCATAATTCATAGAAAATTATTTCAAACAAAACCTACTATATTATAATAATAAATTTTTAACATAACTAAATTTAATATCTCCGTTAAAATAATACAATGTATAAAAACCTTATAAAATAAATATATATACAATTATATCGTAACAAAATATTTTTCATAAGCCTTTAAAATATTTTTAAAAAGGTAATAATAATGTAACTTTTTACCAACTTCAACTTTCAAATAAAATATTTACAAACACACGCGATGTTAATAAACTCTCAAACTTAGGCTCGCAATTCACCAACGCACGATTTTTGATACTCAAGAACTCTCGTGAAATCCTCCCTTATGTTTTCTCACTGTATCGGGACTGAAATGGCGTTTTAAAACATGAAGTTGAGGCTTTAAATCTATTTTAACCTGACCCGGTTCGCGACCCGATTCGCAACCCGGTTTCTGCCAGACAGTCCCGGTAAAACAGTCATAACTTTTAACTCCGAGATCAGTTGGATGTGAGGTTTTGTGCGTTGAAAACTAGACTCGTAGACCTTCGATTTGGTATTTCGGGGGACTTCTAACTCTTTATATATTGGGAGAAAAGCCCAGAGACATTTTACCCAAAGTTCAGAAAATTTATTAAAGGAACTTACGATAACTTTTGCCGACTTACTTGTCTTCAAAACTTGTCATACGACCAAACAAATGGACCCGGCACCGAAATACCGGTCTTGACAAGCCTTAAGTGACTTGGGGCCGCTACAAACAAGCTCTAATGGCACAAGGAAAACGTATACGTGGAAATGACCGGAAGGGTCATTACATCATCCACTACTAAAAAGGACTTTCGTCCTCGAAAGTCAAGGTCAAGGGGGTACCTGAAGGCTCAAACAACTGTGGATACTGAGCCCGCATATCTCTCTCGGTCTCCCAAGTAGCCTCCTCGACTGGACAGTGCCTCCACTGAACCTTAACAACCGGGATCTCTCGAGACCTCAATCTCCTGACATCTCTGGCCAAAATAGCTGCCGGCTCCTCAACAAAGGCTAAACCCTCACCCAAATGAACTGAATCCCACTGCAACACATGAGACTCATCTGGGACATACCGACGCAACATCAAAACATGAAATACAGGATGTATAGCTGAAAACATCGCAGCCAAGGCTAGCGGATAGGCAGTGCTACCAACCCTCTGAAGAATCTCAAACGACCCAAAGTACCTGGGGCTAAGCTTGCCCCGCCTACCAAATCTCATCACGCCCTTCATGGGCGATACACGGAGGAACACCAAGTCATCGACACTAAACTCCAGGGCACGGAGCCTACGATCAGCATAACTCTTCTGCCTGCTCTGAGCTGCCCGAAGTCTGTCCTGAATTACTCAGACTCGGTCTAAGGAATCTCGAAGCAGATATATTCTCTGTGGCCCAGCACTAAAACCATCAAATCAACCTACCAGTGATCTGCAACGCCTTCCATACAAAGCCTCAAAAGGTGCCATGCCGATACTCGAATGGAAGTTGTTATTATAAGCAAACTCTGCCAAGGGAACAAACTGATCCCAAGAACCTCCAAAGTCAAGAACACAGGCCCGAAGCATGTCCTCCAGAATCTGAATGGTCCTCTCAGACTGGCCATCTGTCTGAGGGTGGAAGGCGGTACTAAGATGAACCTCTGTACCCAAATCTCATTGAATAGCCCTCCAGAACTGAGATGTGAACTGGGTGCCAAGTTCTAAAATGATAGAAGCTGGAACCCCGTGCAACCGAACAATCTCACGAAGGTAGATCTGAGCTAACCTGTTTGCGCCATAAGAAGTCTGAACCGGCAAGAAATGTGCTGACTTAGTTAGCCTATCAACAATCACCGATACAGAATCAAACCCATGAGAAGTACGAGGCAAACCAACAATAAAGTCCATAGTAATCCCTTCCCACTTCCACTCAGGAATGGGAAGTCGCTGCATCAAACCACCAGGTCTCATGAGCTCGAACTTAACCTGCTGACAGTTCAATTACCGAGATACAAAATCCGCTATATCCCGCTTCATACCACTCCACCAGTAAAGCTGTCTCAAGTCTCTATACATCTTTGCTGTGCCAGGGTGAATTGAGTATCTAGTACAATGTGCCTCATGAAGTATCAACTGAATCAACACACTAATCCTCGGAACAAAAAGGCGACTATCAAACCTCAGAACCCCATCTGAATCTAGAGTAGCCCGACTATTCTCACCCTGAACAACCCAATCACGAAGGTCACACAACTGCTGATCCTCAAGCTGACGGCTCTGAATCTGATCAATCAAAGTAGAACAAACCTTAACACTGGCGAGAACTCTGCTAGGATCCGACAAGTCAAGCCTAACTAAACGGTTAGCCAAGGAATGGATGTCCAAGGCCAACGGTCGCTCAGAAACTAAAAGAAAAGCTAGTCTACCCATACTCACTGTCTTTCGACTCAATGCATCCGCTACCACGTTTGCCTTGCCCGGATGATACAGAATAGTGAAGTCATAGTCCTTCAGTAACTCGACCCATCTCCTCTGTCTCGAGTTCAACTCTCTCTGACTCGTGATATACTGAAGACTACGGTGATCGGTGAAGATCTCACAGTGAACTCCATATAGGTAATGCCTTCAGATTTTAAGCGCGAAAACTACCGCCGCCAACTATAAGTCATGAGTGGGATAGTTGCGCTCGTGAACCTTCAGCTACCTTGATGCATATGCTATTACTCAACCCTGCTGCATCAACACACAACCAAGACCAACCCCAGAAGCATCACAATACACGGAGAAGCCCTGACCCTCAACCGGCAAAGTCAAAACTGGAGCTGAAGTCAATAAGGCCTTAAGCCTCAGGAAGCTATCCTCACACTGGTCCGACCACTGATATGGGACATTCTTCCTAGTCAGCATAGTCAAGGGTGTTGCTATGGAAGAAAATCCCTCAACGAATCGTCTGTAGTAACCTGCTAACCCAATAAAGCTGCGAACCTCAGTAACAGTAGTAGGTCTAGGCCATTCACAAACCGCTGAAATCTTTCTCGGATCCACCCTAATCCCATCCTTAGACACCACGTGCCCTAGGAATGCAACTGACTCAAGCCAAAACTCGCACTTTGAGAACTTGGCATAAAGCCGATGATCTCTCAAAGTCTGGAGTATAACCCTCAAGTGCTGCTCATGCTCACCTCTACTACGCGAGTATACCAAGATGTCATCTATAAAAACTATCACAAATGAGTCCAAATACGGGCAAAAGAACCCTGTGCATCAAGTTCATAAAGGCTGCGGGGGCATTAGTCAACCCAAAAAGACATCACCAGGAACTCATAATGGCCATAACGTGTCCTGAATGCTGTCTTAGGGATGTCCTCCACCCTAATCCTCAACTGATGGTATCCAGACCTCAAATCAATCTTCGAAAACACGACTGAACCCTGAAGCTGGTCAAACAAGTCATCAATCCTCGGCATCGGATACTTATTCTTCACTGTCACCCTATTCAGCTGCCGATAATCAATACACATACGCATCGACCCATCCTTCTTCTTCACGAAGAGACAGAAGCACCCCAAGGTGACACACTAGGTCTAATAAACCCCTTAGCTAACAGATCCTGGAGCTGCTCCTTAAGCTCCCTCAACTCAGCAGGAGCCATACGGTAAGGAGAAATAGAAATGGGCCTGGTGCCCGGCTCTAACTCAATAGCAAAATCAATATCTCTCTCAGGTGGAAGGCCTGGCAGGTCGGTAGGAAACACATCGAGGAAGTCTCTAACCAAAGGAACAGACTCAGGAGAAGTAGGGTCAGCACTAACATCTCGGACATATGCTAGATAAGCTAAACACCCACGGGAAATCAACTTCCTAGATCGAAGACAAAAGATGATCCCAGATGGTGCATGGATAACAGAACCCTGCCACACAACCGGGGATACACCGGGCACGGCTATGGTAATGGTCTTGGCATAACAATCCAAAACCACGCGGTGAGGGAATAACCAGTTCATGCCCAGTATCACATCAAAATCTAGCATATCAAGAATCATCAAATCACCCCAAGTCTCTGAATCACCAATAGATAGCATACAAGTTCTCACAATCCGATCCACTTCTAAAAAAACTCCTACTGGGGTCGAAACAGAAACAGGAACAGATAATGGCTTACTAGCCAACCCCAAACAAGGCACAAAGTAGGCAGATACATATGAACAAGTGGATCCAAGATCAAATAAAGCCATAGCAGACTGATGGCACACAAAAATCATACCTGTAATCACAGCATCTGAGGCCTCTGCCTCTGGTCTCCTAGGGACCGTGTAAACCTGACGACGACCTCCACCTGCCCGACTGCCATCCCTACCACCTGCTCTACCGCGCGGAGCACTACCTCTACTCTGACGACCATCCCCTCTAGCCGGAGGCTGAACTGCTCGTAAAGGCTCAGCCAACTGAACTGTACCCTGCTGAGGGCAATCTCTAGCAAAATGACCAATCATACCACAAGTAAAACAAGCCCCTGACGGCCTACTCAGTCGAGATGAACCAGCAGATCCCGTATGACCACCACGACCTGATGCCCCAGAAACTATACCCCTCGAAGACTGGCCGCCATAGCCCTGATGGCTGCTCTGACCCTGCTCGAACTGGGTACTACCGAAAGTATTAAGGGAAGCCTGAACCGGTCGGCTGGACTGACCCTGGTGCTGTTGTGGCTGATAACTCCGGCTCCACTGGCCAGGACCTCTACCACCATATCTGGAACCACTATAAACACCCTAATGTCGAGGCCTTTTATGTCTGGACCCCTGATCATGTCGCTGTAACTCCTCCACAGTGCGGGCATAGTCTACAATAGCCTGGAATGACCGACCACTGGCAATCAATATCTCAACTGGTTGCCTGATCTCTTGCCTCAAACCCCATACAAATCTGCGAATCCTATCTGCCTCGGTAGGAATGATCATAGCTCCGAACGGTGCTAGCTGATGAAAATGGGTCTCATACTCCGAGATAGTCGTAGACCCCTGCATAAGGTGAGTAAACTGCTCCCTGCGATGCTCACGATCACTCTGAGGTAGGAACTTGGCCATAAAGGCCTCATAAAAGTCAGACCAGGTCAAAGGAGGTGACGATGGTGGTCTACAAGCAACCTGGGCCCTCCACCATAACTTCGCTGGGCCCTCCAACTGATAGGTAGTATAACCAACCCCGTGAGTCTCAAACAAACCCAAATGATGCAACATCTCCTCACATGTAGTAATAAAGTCATGTGGATCCTGTCCAGAAGTACCAGCAAACCGCGGAGGTGCTAACCTCAGAAACCTACCCAACGCCTTCTGCTCTAACTCTGTCATAACTGGGCGAGGAGAAAGAGGTTGTGCAATAGATGGAACCGAAATGACCTCCGCACTGGGAGCCATAGTAGCAGGCTGCGCTCCTGAGCTCTGTGCACCCAAGGCTGCCCCCTAAGCGGATGTCTGTGCTACCTCAGAAGGCCGCTCTCCAATCATACCCAAAAGCTGTAATAGTAACCCCCGAATATCTGGAGACTGAGCTGGGGCTGAAGCTGGCACAGAAGTGGGCACTGGAGCTGGTACTGGAGTTGGCACTGGAGATGGCGCTGGAGCTGGTGCTGGAGCTGGTACTGGAGCTGGCGCTGGAGAAGGAGGCTCATCTCCGCGTGATGCCGAAGATCTCGTACGAACCATCTGCGGAAGAATGAAGTAGAACAAATGAGATTTCCAGAAACTTCAAGGGTTCTACGCATGACACAGAAGCAATAAAAGAGTCAAATTTCCTAAAATGTCACTGTAGCCTCCCAAAGATTGAGTACGAACGTCTCCGCCCCGATCCGCAGGACTCTACTAGACATTGGCTCCTATACCGATGACACCGGTGAACCTAAAGCTCTGATACCAAGTTGTCAAGACCCAATTTCTCGGTTATGATGGCACCTACAACCCCCGGTAGGTGAACCAATCCCCGTAGCCCAGGACAGTTAGTAATGGGCTACTATCTATCAAATAAGGGAACAAGACGAAGAGAATAGATAACAGGGATATAAATATATACATATGCGGAAACTAAACCAACCCCAAGACCTGGTATCATAGTATAGAGCTAAAACTACATACATGGAGTGCAAACGATCCAAAAGAATATTTACAGATGTCTCTGAATGGTAATAGAGTACATAAAACAAAAGATAAACTAAAGCTAAGCTCCGATCGCCAAGAGCTCACCCTCAGTCTGAAGTAGTCCCCAACAGATCTCCAAGCACGAATCACAGCGATCTAATGGTGATGGCCCACGCTAGGATCTACATCAACAGATGCAGGGGGTAGGGTGAGCACAAAATGCAAAGCATATGGTACCCAGTAGGTATCATATGCCGACTGGGCACATATAAGATAAAAGCGTAGTAATAGACAGAATAGAAGCTAGCAGTCACAGAAATCAACGAAAGGTACACAGGAACTAGCCCAGAGGGAAATCAACAGAACCACATGTGAGGCCAGTAAGCAGAATATACACACCATAGGCACAGGTGAAAGTAAGAAATAACGCACCTGGGGTCCTTGCAATAACAGTGTATACATAATAAGTTTACGAAATGGACGGTATACCGATAACCTGAAGTGAAAGAAGAGAGAGAGTAATGATAGGCATGCTCAGAGACAGGAATAAAACTCTACTAATCATATCAATCTCAAAACCCAGAAACTAATAGTCTAGCAGTAACCGATATCATACTTAGCCATAATAGGGAACAATTTTGTAAGTAAATAGCAAGAGTCTACCTACAGTCCCCCGGCCACCCATACAACTGAGGAACACAAACAAGTGAAAACAAACCCTTCGGCATCCCATACTACCGGAGCGTATAATCAACAAACAACAAACAAGGGTGGAGCCTCAAACAATGAATGATATGATGCATGAAGGTCTCAAGTGAAATGGTATCTCTGTATGTACCTCCTCCGGCGCCGATTCGGCCAAGCAGGTAGGTTCCATGGAAGGACACTGCCCGTATACCTCTACTCCACCGTATACCCTTCCTCCGGCACACGCAGCCCGTAGCCCCTGGCCCGGATGGCAAGGTCCATGGAGGTCCCTGACCCCATACTAAAACTCTGTATCAACACACGTCGTCCGAAAGCAAGTCCGAGATCAAGATAGAGACCCAGTCTCGAATATGCATGCCTAGACCATGTCCAGGACTTAAGTAGTAGGAAAATATCTTAAAAACCCCTCCAAGGGTGCCCGGGCATAACCGGGTCTAAACAGTAGAAAGTCATCTCAGGTGCTCGGTCCGACCGAGGCTAAAAATCATCTCAAGTAGCAAGAAAACTCAACTAGCACTCCAGCCCTGCCGAGTCTAGCGTTAATCGTAAAACTGGTGTTTAAATCATAATTTTACTTTCTTTTACACAAGAATATTCACAAGTTAAATCAAACCATTTCCATCAAAAAGGGGCCCCTCGGGCCATGCAACGTTTAGAAAATAGTGTCCGTAGGCCCGAAGCCCACCGTAGTAAAACATGTATAAAACATCTTTATATGCATGGAAATGGTATGATCAAACAAAATAGCTGCCTAGCAGCTCACAATAAACCTATCGACCCTGCACAGGCCAACAGCTACTCAGCAAGCATACCCAGCCTAGAAGGATAATTCTATGCCCGGGACTCGCGGACATTCCCAAAATCCCACCTTCTATATTCCAGAGTCAACAAGGCCTCACAGGACCACAAGGGTAACTAAAATATATCGGCAAGTACTACAAGCAACGGAGGAACAAAAGTAGGCGGACATGAATAAAGCTGTCGAGGTCTGTGGTACCAACCTAATAAACCAACCCAAGGGTGCCCATTAATATAATTTTATCCTATATATGCGGAGTCTAGGGAAAATAAATCGTAACCTACCTGTCGTCCGATGACAAGCTCGAACCTCTCCGAAAAGAAGCTCCGAAACGAAATAAAACTTGAACTCGGGCTTGAATAACTTGACGTAGCTAATTGATTTTCTTTCAGTAACCGAATAAATTATCAAAATAATTTTTCTCCTAAACATCTCCACTCATACGCATATGAATATGCAGCAAGTCATATTTGGACCCTCCACTTATGTTTAATGGAAGAAACATATATATTAGCCTACCTTTAGCATTAAATGCTAAACTAGCTTAATAAAATAATAGCATAAGCCATGTATTAGGCACCTAGCAGCTACAATATATTGGCTGCTTTGCCTCACCTCCACGTGTTGTGGAGGTGGCAACATTTTAATCATTTCCAGCCCTTTATGTATATATTCGGGTATTGAATAAATTCATGGTAAAATAAATATAACTTTTTAAATATACCATAATTCATAGAAAATTATTTCAAACAAAACCTACTATATTATAATAATAAATTTTTAACATAACTAAATTTACTATCTCCGTTAAAATAATACAATGTATAAAAACCTTATAAAATAAATACATATACAATTATATCGTAACAAAATATTTTTCATAAGCCTTTAAAATATTTTTAAAAATTTAATAATAATGTAACTTTTTACCAACTTCAACTTTCAAATAAAATATTTACAAACACACGCGATGTTAATAAACTCTCAAACTTAGGCTCGCAATTCACCAACGCACGATTTTTGATACTCAAGAACTCTCGTGGAATCCTCCCTTATGTTTTCTCAATGTTTCGGGACTGAAATGGTGTTTTAAAACGTGAAGTTGAGGCTTTAAATCGATTTTCACCCGACCCGGTTCGCAACCCGGTTTCTGCCAGACTGTCTGCGGTAAAACAGTCATAACTTTTTACTCCGAGATCAGTTGGACGTGAGGTTTTGTTTGTTGGAACCTAGACTCGTAAACCTTCGATTTGGTATTTTGGGGGACTTCTAACACTTTATATATTGGGAGAAAAGCCCAGAGACATTTTACCCAAAGTTCAGAAAATTTATTAAAGGAACTTACGATAACTTTTGCCGACTTACTTGTCTTCAAAACTTGTCATACGACCAAACAAATGGACCCGACACCGAAATACCGGTCCTGATAAGCCTTAAGTGACTTGGGGCCACTACAAACAAGCTCTAATGGCACAAGGAAAATGTATACGTGGAAATGACCGGAAGGGTCATTACAGGGCAGCCCGTGAGAAGGAGCCAGTGCCCCAGTCCCAGCCTCCCTTGCCCCAACGGGAAAATTGCCACGGGCGTCACTGAAGCGACGGGCCATAGGTCTTCCCATGGGAATAGTCCAGGTGGCCAACTCAGTCTTCCCCATCCCGATGCTTTGGTCGATTAGCTGTTGCGAGTCCAAAGCCCGCCGAGAGGCCTGTTTGGTGGTGACTTTTCCGAAAATTCCAGTTTTAAGTTGGGGACATTCCGGTCTTTTCCCAATTCTTTTAACTCCAATCGTAAGTCATTTTGGGAGTAATTAAAGGGGTTTTACTCTATTTCCCTCAATACTTCTAAATTCAATTGACACTTAGCAACATCAAACAAGAACAAAAGCAGTTTCTCTCAAGAACAAGGCAGAGGGTTTCCTCCTAGTTCAACCCCAAATTCCAAAGGTTCAACCGTAGAATCTTCCTCCAGGTATGTGGGATTTCACTAGTGGGTTCCTTTCACCAATTAGGTCCCTAGAATTCAGCCAGTTCTTCAACTTCTCCATGAATTGTTAAGACCTAGGGTTCCTAAATCTTAGGGATTCATTGTAATTCAGCTACTAAAGTTTATATGGTATTACTACACATTTCATGGAGATTTAGTATAGTTCATGTATAAGACTCAGAAACCCTAGCTTGTGTTAATTCCAGATATTCATGAATTATACTTGTTAGGCAGATTAGCCATACAATCATGCTTTAGAATTCAAATTCCATATCTTTTAGTATATGTATGTTGCATTCTCAGTTATTATCGGTATTTTGAGCTATCTAATATTACAGTTGCATTATTGCTTACATCCAATGGGAGTAGACTCAGTACCGAGCGGACAAGGGGGTGAAGGCTTAGCTGACAGTTTAGGCTGAGACCTTTAGTAGCAGTCCCCAGGTCCCAGAACTATGGTGTCACTGTAGGTCAGAAAGGGGTCAGCTATCAGATTAGGCTGGTTACCTTTATCCCTTGTGGACATCATTTTAGTGGATCCATGTCAGACTTTTTCGTACCCTTGGAAAGGTATGAACACCCTTCCATCCAGGGTTATAGGTTGGCCTCATAGTTAGCTCAGCTTGGGGTATGTTGGTTAATAGTGTCTCCCATAGTTAGACTCATGTTGCATTGACTATGTATTCAGTATTTACTTAAGTATTCAGTTCAGGATGTTATATCTTCATCATTAGTACTTGGTCATTGTATCTAGTTCGGCTTTAAGTTATATGCCAGTATATCTATTTCTATGTTCAGTTCTATATTGTCCAGCTTAGCACATATCCTGCATGCTCAGTACATTCAGAGTACTGATGCATACTTTTGTGCTACATCATTGTATGATGTAGGTTCAGGCTCTCAGCGTCCAGACCGCACTTAGCTCGACTTCCAGTCCATACTCAGCAGCTTCAGTGGTGAGTACTCATAGTTCGAGGATGATAGACATGCTTCACTTTAAGTATTTACTTTTCAATTTCAGTCTTGTTAGAGTTAGCTGGGGGCATGTCCCAGTAGCTCATATACGTTAGAGACTTTCAGACATAGACTAGATTCAGCTTGAGTTGTTAGTGTTGTTTTCAGACTTCATTATACTATGTTATATATATTTTATATACTCAGACATTTTGGGATTTTCCCCACTTCAGATATTAAATTGTTTTTAGCTTCCGCAAAGTGTATGTTTTAATCAAAATTGTATAAATATTCCATGCCATGGGTTAGCTCGGGGTCACTTGTGAAACTAAGCACCATGTTGCGTCTAGGGGGTAGCCTCGGGGCTTGATAAACTTGGTATCAGAGCATCAGGTTTAAGTGTTCTAGGGTGTCTGAATGTCGCATCGAGTAGAGTCTTCTACATGGGTGTGAAGTGCATCACACTTATGAAGGAGGAGCTATGGGACGTCATTAGGAACAACTTCCCTTCTTTCTTCTCTAGCTCTTGCTATAGAGTATAAACTTTATTTAATCTCCTTCTATTCTAACTCATGCTCTTCGAATTTTAGAAAAATGCTTCCAAGAAGAGATAATGCTAGGAATCAGTCAGCAGCTCCAGCAGACCCATTGAATGAACAAGGCATGCATGCAAAATTCAGGTATGCTTTCCAAGTGCTTTATCAGGTCATGACCTCCCAGGTCAATCAGCAGGCTGCAGCACCAGCTCCACCTCAGACTAACACTATCGTGGCTAAAATCAAGGACTTCTTTGAGATGAACCCTATGGAATTTCATGGGTCCAAGTTAGAAGAGGATCTGTAAGGGTTTCATGATGACATCCAGAAGGTGACTGACATTATGGGTGTCACTCCAGTCAAGAGTGCAGACTAGTCGCCTATCGGTTGAAAGGAGTGTCTTACTCTTAGTGCCAACAGTAGAATGAGTCTCGTTGTGCAAATGCAGGACAAGTGGATTGGAACTAGTTCAAGGCTACCTTTCTGGACCAGTTCTTCCCACTTGAGCTCAGGGAAGCCAAGGTCTAGGAATTTATCAACCTGAAGCAGAATGACATAAGTGTGAAGGACTATGCTCTCAAGTTCACACAACTATCCAAGTATGCTCCAGCAATAGTAGCTGACTCCAGAGTTCGTATGAGAAAGTTCATGTCTGGGGTGTCCAATGATGTGTTCAAGGAATGCAAGACCGCCATGCTCATGAAGAAAATGGACATCTCTAGGTTGGACACTTATGCTCAGCAGATTGAGGAGAAGAAGACCAAGGAAAGGGGAGAAGATAGTAAGAAGGCTAGGACAGGTGACTTTAGCTACTCTCAGCAGAGGTCAGAGGGTGGTAACCGCTCTCAGGTCCATCAGAAGAATTCATCTTCAGTTCCATCTTCTGGTAGTTCCCCGATGCCTAAGTTCAAGAAGGATCGACGGGATAGAGCATCTAGCTCTAAGTCCCAAGGTACAGTTACAAGTGGGCGCACTCATGTAGTGTGTAGGAAGTGTGGTAGAAACCACCAAGGTGAGTGCATGTCAGGTAGTGGAAATTTCTTTGGGTGCGGTAAGCCAGGCCATATGATGAGGGATTTTCCAGTATCTTCTCAAAAGGGCAAGGATGTTCTCCCACAGAATCAGACTAGTTCTATAGAAGCTCCAGTAGGTCCCCCCACTCAGCAGGGTGCCTTGTCTGGTACAGGTGGTGGTCAGCGCCAAAATAAGTTATATGCTCTTCAGGCTAAACAAGATCAGGAGGACTCGCCTGATGTGGTCACGGGTACGTTACGAGTCTTTGATGCTGATGTATATGCATTGTTAGATCCATGGGCTATGCTTTCTTTTATAACTCCATATATAGCAGTAAATTTTGATATCAGTCCATAATTCTCAAAGAACCCTTCTCAGTCTCTACTCTAGTTGGTGACCCAGTTATAACTAGATAGTTATACAGAAATTGCCCTGTCACAGTTTTTCAAAAAGTCACCTCAGCAGATCTTGTAGAGTTAGAAATGGTAGATTTTGATATCATTCTAGGCATGGATTGGTTACATTCCTATTATGCCTCAGTCGATTGTAGAACTAGGATAGTTTGATTTCAATTTCCAAATGAGTCAGTCTTAGAATAGAAGGGTAATAACTCAGTGCCTGTAGGTCATTTCATCTCCTACCTTAAGGCTAGAAAAATAATTTTTAAAGGGTATATATATCATCTTGTTCGAGTTAAGGGTTCAAACTCCAAAACCCCAACTCTTGAGTCAATTGTAGTAGTAAGTGAGTTTCCATAAGTGTTCCCAGAAGGTCTTCCCAGAGTTCCTCCCGAAAGGAAAATCGACTTCAGAATAGATCTCCTTCCAGATACCCAGCCTATTTTGATTCCTCCTTACAGAATGGCTCCAGCTAAGCTTAAGGAATTAAAAGAACACCAGAAAGACCTTCTAGATAAGGGATTCATCATACCTAGCATCTCTCTATGGGGTGCTCTAGTGTTTTTTGTGCGTGAGAAAGATGGTTCTCTCAGGATATGCATTGACTACCATCAGTTGAACAAAGTCACAATCAAAAATAAATATCACATCCCTAGGATTGATGACTTGTTCGACCAGCTTCAGGGTGCTAGTTGCTTTTTTAAGATAGACCTCAAATCCGGCTATCATCAGCTCAGAGTAAGAGAGAGTGACAACCTAAACACAGCCTTCAGGACTCGGTATGGTAACTATAAATCTGTAGTCATGTCTTTTCGATTAACCAATGCTCCTGCAGCTTTCATGGACTTAATGAACAGGGTTTTCAAACAGTATTGGGACTTGTTCATCATCGTCTTTATTGATGATATCCTCATTTATTACCAGAATGAGGAAGAACATGTGACTCATCTGAGAGTTGTTCTGTAAACTCTCAAAATCGCCAGCTATTCGCTAAGTTCATCAAATGTGAATTCTAGTTGCAGTCTGCCACTTTCCTTGGTCATGTGGTATCCAGCAAAGGGATCTGAGTGGATTCTCAGAAAATTGAGGCAGTAAAGCACTGGCCCAGACCCATCTCTCTAACTGAGATCAAAGGTTTCTTGGGTTTGGCCGGTTACTATAGGAGGTTTATTGAAGGATTTTCATCCATAACTGCCCCATTGACTAAGTTGACTCAGAAAAAGGTCAAGTTCCAGTGGTTAGACGAGTATGAGAAAAGATTCTTAGAACTGAAGACAAGGTTGAATACAACTCTTGTCTTGACTCTACCAGAGGGTTCAGATCGTTATGTGGTTTATTGCGATGCGTCCAGGGTTAGACTAGGTTGTGTTTTGATGCAGCAGGTCAAGGTCATAACTTATGCGTCCAGACAACTTAAGGTCTATGAGAAGAACTACCTGACTTATGACCTCGAGCTTGCATCAGTTGTGTTTGCCGTAAAGATTTGGAGACACTACTTGTATGGTGTTCATGTTGATGTGTTCACAGATCATAAGAGCCTCCAGTATGTGTTCACCAAGAAAGATTTGAATCTTCGTCAGAGGAGATGTCTTGAGTTCCTCAAAGATTATGATATGAATGTGCTCTACCATCCGGGTAAGGCTAATATAGTGGCTGATGCTCTCATAAGATTGTCTATAGGTAGCGTGTCACATGTTGAAGAAGAGAAGAAAGAATTAGCCAGAGATGTTCACCGGATTGCTTGCGGTAACACCCCAAAACTTCCAAGACCAGACTAGGATAAAAAAACTATTAGAAAATAAAATTTTCAGAAAAAAATCAAGTTTCTGGGAACCACGGTTCAAGACCACAGACTGTAGTTTGGAACAACAGTCTGTCATTGCAAACCATAGTCCCATTTCCAGTAGAACCCAACTCAGGTTTCAAGAACCACAAGTCAGACCACGGACAATAGTTTAGAACCACAACCCATCCTGTCACTCGTGGTTTCCTATGATCAGAAGACCCCCAGTTCAGGGCTCAGCAACCACGAGTCACACAACGAACCATCATTCAGAATTATGGTCCGTATTATGGACTCGTGTAATCAGGACCTCAGTGATCCTTAGCCTTTGTCCCAGAAACCATGAGTAGGACTACAGACCATACTTCAGAACCACGGTCTGTCTTTTGACTAATGGAATTCCCAGACCAGACCAAAGTTCTAGGAACCACGAGCCATATAATGAACCGTCATCCTGAAGTACAGTCCGTCCTATGGAGTCATAGTTCCTCAGATCAGAGGACCTCCAAGACTCTCGAACAAGACCACAAGTCAGTTGACGGTCCATCGTCCAAGAGTATGGTTCGTCAACCCAAGTCGTGATCCCTGAGTCGCGATTTTTCTGCAGAATTCTTTTAACTTTCCCATGGGTATTCCAGACTTTTCCCTTATCTTTTAAGGCCTAAGATACGTCATTTTTTGTCGTCTAAGCCTAATTAAGTAGTCAAAAACTACCTTAAACATCTATTCTCCTAAATTCATCAGAGTTAGAAAGAATATAAACATAAGAGGTGATAGTTTTCTCTCAAGAACAAGCAGAGGTCTTCGTCAAGTTCAGCCCAGAAAAATCCAAGGATTTCTGCGTAGATTTCTTCACCAGGTATATGGGATTTCACTAGTGGATTCCTTTCACCCATTAGGTCCTTAGAATTCATCTAGTCCTTCAGTTCTCCATGATTGATTAGACCTAGGGTTCATAAACCTTAGAGATTTCCTTGCTATTCAGATGCTATAACTTATATGATACTTAGCTCATGTTCTTTAGAGAATTGGTACAGTTCATGTATAAAATTCAGAAACCCTAGCTTGTGTTAATTTCAGTACTTCATGAATTATACTTGTTAGGAAAGTCAGTCAAATAATCATACTGCAGAACTCGAGTGCCATATCTTTCCGTATGTTTATGTGCATACTCAGATTATATCATTATTTTGAGCTATCCAGTATTATAGTTGAAATTTGTAGCTTATATTTAGTTGGTAGTATACTTAGCACCGAGCGGACAATTGGTTGAAGGCTCACCTGTCAGTTTAGGATGAGACCTTTGGTAGCATTCCCTGTGTTCCAAAACTACGGCACCATCGTAGGTTCTAAAAGGGTCACCTATCAGATTAGGCTTGACACCCTTGTCCCTTGTGGACATCAGTTAGTGGATCCATGTCAAACTTGTTCGTACCTTTGGCAAGGTATGAACACCCTTCCATCCAGGGTTACAGGTTGGCCCCATAGTTAGCGCAACTTGGGTTATGTCAGTTAATAGTATCTCCCACAATCAGATTCATGTGCATTTACAATGTATTCAATATATATTTATATATTTCAGTAATCAGCTCAGAATGTTATATCATCATGATTGGTACTTAGTCATCACATCCAGCTTAGTTTTCACTTATGTTCCAGTATATCGTTTTCTATGCTCAATTATTATGTTGTTCAGCTTAGCTTATATCTCGCATGCTCAGTACATTCAAAGTACTAACACATATTTTTGTTCTACATCATTTTATGATGTATGTTCAGGCGCTTAGCATCCAGACCATTCTTAGTTTGACTTCCAGTTTGTACCCAATAGTTCAGTGGTGAGTCCTTAGTATTTCATGGACTATAGACATGCTTATATCTACAGTATTTACTTTCAATCTTAGATTTATTAGAGTTAGTTGGGGGCATGTCCCAGCAACTCCTCTTCAATCAAAAAGCTTTCATACATAGACTAGTTTCAGCAGTTGTTAGTATTGTTTTTCAATTAGCACTAAAATATTTATATATTCATACTTTTGGGTTCTTCCTTGCTTTCAGATAATGATGGTTTTAGCTTCCGCACAATGCATGCTTTCCTCTGATTTTGTATAAATATGCCATTCCATAGGTTAGCTTGGGGTCAATTGTGACACCAAACACCGTGTTGTATCCAGGGGTAGCTTCGGGGCATGACAAACTTAGTATCAGATCCTAAGGTTTAAATGTCCTAGGATGTCTGAAAGTTGCTTCGAGTAGAGTCTTCTTTATGGGTGTGAAGCGCGTCACACTTATGGGGGAGAATCTACGAGATGTCATTAGGAATAACTTCCATTCTTCCTTTTCCAGTTCGTGCTATAGAGTATTAATTCTATTTACTCTCCTTCTATTCTAACTCATGCTCTTCGCATTTCATAAAAATGCCTCCCAGAAGAGCTAATGCTAGAAATCAGCCAGCACCAGCAGCTCCAGCATACCCATTGAATGAGCAAGTTACGCATGCTGAATTCAGGGCTGCCTTCCAAGTGCTTGCTCTGGCCATGACCGCCCAGGTCAACCAGCAGCTGCAGCACCAGCTCCACCTCAGATCAACACTGCTATAGCCAGGATCCGGAATTTCACTTAGATGAACCCTCAAGAGTTTAATGGGTCCAAGTCAGAGGAGGATCCCCAAGAGTTTCTAGATGATGTTCAGAAGGTGACAAATATTATGGGTGATACTTCAGTCGAGGGTGCAGAGTTGGATGCCTATCAGTTGAAGGGAGTGGCCTACACTTGGTACCAGCAATGGAAGGAATCATATAGTGCCAATGCAGGGCCAGTGACTTGAAATCTTTTAAAGATAACTTTTTTGGACCGATTCTTCCCACTAGAGATGAGGAGGCCAAGGTTCAGGAATTCATCAATCTGAAGAAGAATTACATGAGCGTGAAGGATTATGCTATCAAGTTCACTCAACTATCCAATTATGCTCCAGCAATAGTAGCTGACTCCCAAGCCCGTATGAGCAAGTTTATGTCTAGTGTATCAGATGATGTAGTCAAAGAGTGAAAGACTGCTATGCTGATTAAGGAGATACTAAGAGGGCTAGGATATGTGACTTCATCTACTTTCAGCAGAGGTTCGAGGGTGGAAATCTCTCTCGGTTCTGCGAGAAAAATTCAGCTCCAGCTCCAGTTTTTGTGAGTGCTCCAGTGCCTAAGTTCAAGAAGGATCGACGAGATAGAGCGTTTGGCTCTAAGTCTTGAAGTACGGTTACTAGCGGGCGCACTAACCTAGTGTGTAAGAAGTGTGGTAGAAACCACCAAGGTGAGTGCATGGATGGTAGTGAAAATTTCTTTGGGTGTGGTATGCCAGGCCATAGGATAAGAGAGTGCCCTGAATCTTCTCAAAAGGGAAGGGATACTCATTCACAAAACCAGGCTAGCTCTACAGTAGCTCTAGTAGGTCGCCCCACTGAGTAGGATGCTTCATCTGGAACAGGTGGTGGTCAGCGCCAGAATAGGTTATATGCTCTTCAGGCTCAACAAGACCAGGAGGATTCTCCTGATATAGTCACAGGTACGTTGCAAGTCTTTAATACTGATGTCTATGCATTATTAGATCCAGGGGATACTCTTTTATTTGTAAATTCTTATATAGCATTAAATTTCGATGTCAGACCAAAAATTCTCCCAGAACCCTTCTCAGTCTCTACTCCAGTTGGTGAACCAGTTATAGCTAGACGGGTATATAGAAATTGCCATGTGATAGTTTCCCAAAAAGTCACCTCAGCAGATCTTGTAGAGTTAGAAATGGTAGATTTTGATATCATTTTAGGCATGTATTGGTTACATACCTATTATGCCTCAGTCAATTGTATAACTAGGATCATTCGATTTCAGTTTCCTAGAGAGCCAGTCTTAGAGTGGAAGGATAGTAATTCAGTGCCTGCAAGTCATTTTATCTCTTACCTTAAGGCAAGAAAAATAATTTCCAAACGGTATATTTATCATCTTGTTCGGATTAGGGATTCAAGCTCCGAGACCCCAACTCTTAAGTTAGTCCCAGTAGTGAATGAGTTTCTAGAAGTATTCCCAGAAGATCTTCCCGGAGTTCCTCCCAAAAGGGAAAGTGACTTCGGAATAGATCTCCTTCCAGATACCCAGCCTATTTCGATTCCTCCTTACAGAATGGCTCCTGCTAAGCTTAAGGAATTGAAAGAACTATTCAAAGACCTTCTAGATAAGGGCTTCATCAGACCCAACATCTCTACATAGGGTGCTCTAGTGTTGTTTGTGCATAAGAAGGATGGTTCTCTCTGAATATGCATTGACTACCATTACTTGAACCAAGTCACAATCAAGAACAAATATCCTATCCCCAGGATTGATAAATTGTTCGACCAGCTTCAGGGTACTAGTTTCTTTTCTAAGATAGACCTCAGATCCGGCTATCATCAGCTAAGAGTCAGAGATAGTGACATCCTGAAAACAACCTTCAGGACTCAGTATGGTCACTACGAATATGTAGTCATGGCTTTTGGACTAACCAATGCTTTTGTAGCTTTCATGGACTTAATGAATAGGGTGTTCAAACAGTATTTGGACTTGTTCGTTATTATTTTCATTTATGATATCCTCATTTACTCTTGGAACAAGGAAGAGCATGTGACTCATTTGAGGGTTGTTCTGCAAACTCTCAAAGATCGCCAGCTATTCGCTAAGTTTAGCAAATGTGAATTCTGGTTACAGTCTATTTCTTTCCTTGGTCATGTGGTATCTAGAGAAGGGATCCATGTTGATTCCCAAAAAATTGAGGCAGTAAAGCACTGGCCCAGACCAACCTCTCCGACTGACATCAGAAGTTTCTTGGGTTTGGCCGATTACTACAAGAGGTTTGTTGAAGGATTTTCGTCCATAGCTGCCCCATTGACCAAGTTGACTCAGAAGAAAGTCAAGTTCTAGTGGTCAGATGAGTGTTAGAAAAGCTTCTTAGAACTGAAAACCAGGTTGACTAGAACTCCTATCTTGACTCTACCAGAGGGTTCAGATGGTTATGTGGTTTACTGCGATGCGTCCAAAGTTGTCCTGGGTTGTTTTTTGATGCAGCAAGGTAAGGTCATAGCTTATGCTTCTAGACAACTGAAGGTCTATGAGAAGAACTACCTAACTCGTGATCTAGAGCTAGCATCAGTTGTGTTTTCCCTAAAGATTTAGAGACGCTACTTGTATGGTGTTCATATTGATATGTTCACATATCATAAGAGCCTCCAGTATGTTCACCCAGAAAGAGTTGAATCTTCGTCAGAGGAGATAGCTTGAGTTCCTCAAAGATTATGATATGAATGTGCTCTACCATTCGGGTAAGGATAATGTAGTGGATGATGCCCTAAGCAGGTTGTCCATGGGTAGTGTGTCACATGTTGAGGAAAATAAGAAAGAATTAGCCAGAGATGTTCATAGTCTTGCTCTCTTAGGAGTTTGCCTAATGGACACGCCAGATGGTGGTGTGGTAGTCCAGAATGGGTCCGAATCTTCATTGGTAGTGGAGGTTAAAGAGAAACAGGATAATGATCCATATTGCTTCAACTGAAAGGTGCAGTTTATCAACAGAGAGTCGAGGTTTTCTCCCAAGGGGGAGATGGTGTGCTCCGTTACTAGGGTCATTTATATGTTCCGAATATGGGTGAGTTGAGGCAACAGATCCTTACTGAAGCCCATAATTCCAGATATTCCATTCATCCAGGATCCACTAAGATGTACTGTGATCTAAGGGAAGTCTATTGGTGTAACGATATGAAGAGGGACATCATAGATTTTTTGGCTAAGTGTCCCAACTATCAGCAAGTTAAAGGTGAACATCAGAAACCAGGAGGTATAACTCAGGAGATCAGCATTCCTACTTGGAAGTGGGAAGTGGTCAATATGGATTTTATTATGGGTTTACCTCATACTCACAGGCAGCATGACTCTATTTGGGTGATAGTGGATAGGGTTACTAAGTCAGCTCACTTCTTGAAAGTCAAGATTACGGATTCAGCGGAGGATTATGCCAGACTCTACATCAGTGAGATAGTCAGGTTGCACGGAGTTCCCTTGTCTATCATCTCAGATAGAGGTCCTCAGTTTATGTCTCAGATCTGGAGATCATTTCAGAAAGGTCTTAGTAGTCATGTGAATCTTAGTACATAATTTCATCTGCAGACAGATGGTCAGGTAGAATGTACCATTTAGACCTTAGAGGATATGTTGAGAGCTTGTGTGATTGACTTCAAGGGTAGTTGGGATGATCACCTGCCTCTTATAGAGTTCGCCTACAATAACAACTTCCATTCCAGCATCCAGATGGCCCCATATGAGGCACTCTATGGGCGTAGATGTAGATCACTTGTTGGTTGGTTTGAAGTAGGTGAAGCAGCCTTTATTGGTCCAGATTCGGTTCAAGAGGCTATGGAGAAATTTTAGCTCATAAGATATAGACTAAAGACAGCTCTGAGTCATCAGAAGTCCTATGAAGATGTTAGGAGAAGAGACTTAGAGTTTGAAATTGATGATTGGGGTTTCCTGAAAGTGTCACCTATGAAGGGAGTGATGGGATTTGGAAAGAAAAGGAAGCTCAGTCCCAATTTTGTAGGTCCTTGCAGAATCTTGAAAAGGGTTGGTAATGTGGCTTACGAATTAGAGTTGCCAGCAGAACTAGCATCGGTTCATCAAGTCTTTCACATTTCCTTGTTGAAGAAGTGTGTGGGTGATCTGGCATCGATAGTACCTTTAGAGAGTGTGGCTGTGAAGGATAGCCTCACCTATGAGGAGGTTCCAGTTGAGATTCTTGACTGTCAGGTTCGTAGGTTGAGAAATAAAGAAGTCGCCTCAGTGAAAGTTTTATGGAGGAGTGGGAGCTACTTGGGAAGCAGAAGCAGCCATGATGTCCAAGTACCCTCACCTCTTTTCCTCCGACTCAGTTTAGTCTTGATGTAGTAGTTCCTCTCCAGTCTCTCAGTTTACTCTTGTGTAATTCAGCCTTAGTACCTTGTTCCCTCAGTTATGCTTACATTTCCGCATGTTTGCATGTTCATGGAACGCAATTAAGTTAGATATCAGCTTCTAGTACTCAGCTGGAATGGATTGCCGCTCTTTCCCTCCATCCTCAACTTGTTTAGTCTACATTCTAGGATGAATGATCCCAAGTAGGAGATATTGTAACACCCCAGAACTTTCAATCCCAGACTAAGCTCATAAAAACCAGTAGAAAATAAAATTTTCAGAAAAAAATTAAGTGTCCAGGAACCACAGACCGTAGTTTGGAACCACGGTCCGTCGTTGCAAACCGTAGTCCCATTTCCAGTAGACCCCAACTCGGGTTTTAGGAACCACAAGTCATACCACAAACCATAGTTTATAACCACGATCTGTCCTATCACTCATAGTTTCCTATGATCAGAAGACCCCCAGTTCAAGGCTCGATAACCACGAGTCACACGACGAACCGTCATTCAGAACTACGGCCCGTCCTGTAGACTCATGTAATTTGGACCTCAGAGATCCTTAACCTTTGTCCCATAAACGACAAGTAGTACTATGGACCATACTTCAGAACCACGCTCCGTCCTTTGACTCGTGAAATCCCCATACCAAACCAAAGTTCCAGGAACCACGAGTCACATGATGAACCGTCATCCTGAAGTATGGTTTGTCTTGTTGAGTCATAGTTCCTCATATCAGAGGACCCCCAAGACTCCCGGACAGAACCATGACTCAGTTGACGGTCCGTCGTCTAGGAGTACGGTTCGTCAACCCAAGTCGTGATCGCTGAGTCGCGATTTTCTGCAGAATTCTTTTAACTTTCCCAAGGGTATTCTGGACTTTTCCTTTCTCTTATAAGTCCTAAGCTATGTTGTTTTATGTCGTCTAAGCCTAATTAAGTAGTCAAAAACTACCTTAAGCATCTATTATCCTAAATTCATCAGAGTTAGAAAGAATAGAAACATAAGAGGCGATAGTTTTCTCTCAAAAACAAGCAGAGGTCTTCATCAAGTTCAGCCTAGAAAAATCCAAGGATTTCTCAGTAGATTTCTTCACCAGGTATATGGTATTTCACTAGTGGATTCCTTTACCCATTAGTCCCTAGAATTCTGCCAGTCCTTCAGTTCTCCATGATTGATTTGACCTAAGGCTCATAAACCTTAGAGATTTTCTTGTTATTCAGATACTATAACTTATATGATACTTAGCTTACGTTCTTTAGAGAATTGTTACAGTTCATGTATAAAATATAGAAACCATAGCTTGTGTTAATTCCTGTACTTCATGATTTATACTTGTTAGGCAAGTCAGTCAAATAATCATAATGCAGTACTCGAGTGCCATATCTTTAAGTATGTTTATGTGCATTCTTCTATTATATCAGTTTTTTGAGCTATCTAGTATTATAGTTAAAATGTTTAGCTTATATTTAGTTGGGAGTAGACTTAGCACCGAGCGAACAAAGGGATGAAGGCTCACCCATCAGTTTAGGTTGAGATCTTTGGTAGAAATCCCTGAGTTTCAGAACTACGGCGCCACCGTAGGTTCTCAAGGGGTCACCCGTCAAATTAGGACATCAGTTAGTAGATCCACATCAGACTTGTTCATACCCTTGGCAAGGTATGAACACCATTCCATCCAGGGTTTCAGGTTGGCCCCATAGTTAGCTCAGCTTGGGGTATGTCAGTTAATAGTATCTCCCACAGTCAGATTCATGTGCATTGACCATGTATTCAGTATATATTTATATATTTTAGTAATCAGCTCAGCATGTTATATCATCATGATTGGTACTTGGTCATCACATCCAGCTTAGTTTTCAGTTATGTTCCAGTATATCTTTTTCTATGTTCACTTATTATGCTGTTCAGCTTAGCCTATATCTCGCATGCTCAGTACATTTAAAGTATTGACCCATACTTTTGTGCTATATCATTTTATGATGTAGGTTCAGGCGCTTAGCATCCAGACCGCGCTTAGTTTGACTTCCAGTCCATCCCCAGCAGTTCAGTGATGAGTCCTCAGTAGTTCGAAGATGATAGAAATGCTTATATCTACAGTATTTACTTTCAGTCTCTGATTTGTTAGAGTTAGTTGGGGGCATGTCCCAGCAACTCCTACTCAGTTAGAAGGCTTTCAGACATAGACTAGTTTCAGCAGCTGTTAGTATTGTTTTTCGGTCAGCACTAAACTATTTATATATTCAGACTTTTGGGTTCTTCCTTGCTTTCAGATAATGATGGTTTTAGCTTCCACACATTGCGTGGTTTACTCTGATTTTGTATAGATATGCCATGCCATGGGTTAGCTTGGGGTCACTTGTTACACTAAGCACTGTGTTGCATCCAGGGAGTAGCTTCGGGGTGTTACACTCGCTTAGGAGTTTGCCTTATGGACACGTCTGATGGTGGTGTGGTAGTCCAGAATGGATCAAAATCTTCATTGGTAGCAAAGGTTAAGGAGAAACACGATAGTGACCCTATATTGCTTCAGCTGAAGGGTACAGTTTATCAGTAGAAAGTTGAAGTTTTCTCCCAAGGAGGAGATGGTATACTTCGTTATTAGGGTCGCTTATGTGTTCCTAAGGTGGGTGAGTTGAGGCAACAAATCCTTACAGAAGCCCATAATTCCAGATATTCCATTCATCCGGGTGCCACTAAGATGCACCGTGATCTATGAGAAGTCTATTGGTGGAACGACATGAAGAGGGAGATCACAGATTTTGTGGCTAAGTGTCCCAACTGTCAGCAAGATAAAGTAGAACATCAAAAACTAGGAGGTGTGCCAGGAGGTTAGCATTCCTACTTGGAATTGGGAAGTGGTCAAGATGGATTTCATTACGGGATTACCTCATACTCGCAGACACCATGACTCTACTTGGGTGATAGTGGACAGAGTCACTAAGTCAGCTCACTTCTTGGCTATCAAGACTATAGATTTAGCGGAGTATTATGCCAGACTCTACATCAACGAGATATTCTGGTTGCATAGGGTTCCCTTGTCTATTATCTCAGATAGAGGTCCTCAGTTTATGTCGCATTTCTGGAAGTCTTTTCAGAAAGGTCTTGGTACTCAGGTGAAACTCAGTGCAACATTTTATCCGCAGATAGATGGTCAGGCAGAGCGTACCATTTAGACCTTAGAATACAAATTGAGGTCTTGTGTTATCGATTTCAAAGGTAGTTGGTATGATCACCTACCTCTCATAGAGTTCACCTATAATAACAGTTTTCACTCTAGTATTCAGATGGCCTTATATGAGGCACTTTATGGGCGTAGATGCAGGTCACCGGTTGGTTGGTTTGAAGTAGGTTAAGTGGCCTTGATTGGACCAAATTTTGTCAATGAGGCTATGGAGAAAGTCCAGCTCATTAGAGATAGACTAAACACAGTTTAGATTCATCAGAAATCCTATGCAGATGTGAGGAGAAGGGACTTAGAGTTTGAAATTGATGATTGTGTTTTCTTGAAAGTGTCACCCATGAAGGGGGTTATGAGATTTAGAAATAAAGGGAAGCTCAGTCCCAGGTATGTAGGTCCTTACAGAATCCTAAAAAGTTTTGGTAATTTGGCATATGAGTTAGAGTTTCAAGCAGAACTTGCAGCGGTTCATCCAATCTTTCACATTTCCTTGTATAAGAAATTTGTGGGTGATACAACATCGATAGTACCTTTAGAGAGTGTGGCTATAAAGGATAGCCTCACCTATGAGGAGGTTCCAGTTGAGATTCTTGACCGTCAGGTTCGTAGGTTGAGAAATAAAGAAGTCGCCTCAGTAAAGGTTTTGTGGAGGAATAAGTTCGTAGAGGGAGATACTTGGGAAGTAGAAGCAACCATGATGGCTAAGTATCTTCACCTCTTTCCTTCCAATTCAGTTTCAACTTGAGGTAATAGTTCCTCCCTAGTCTCTCAATTTACTCTTGTGTAATTCAATCTCAATACCTCGTTCCATCAGTTATCCTTGTATTTCAGCATATTTGCATGTTCATGGAACTCAGTTCAGCTAGATATCAGTTTCTAATACTAAATTAGTAGGGATGGCAGCTCTTTCCCTCCAAAATAAACTTAATTAGTCTTTATTCGAGGACAAATGATCTCAAGGGGGAGATATTGTAACACCCCTGAATTTAGACTAGCTTTAAAAACTCAGAACTCAGCAAAACTTAAGAAATTCCATCTCTTGTCAAGCCCCACAGGCGTCGTGGATACAATGGACCATCAGGGGTCCCTGTGGGAAGGTCCTAGAGGCTTATTCAAAGTCGGCTCCAACCAAATAGGGGACCCAATGGGCGTCGAAGGTCTGACGGTCCATCGGGCAGCCCGTGAGAAGGAGTCTGCGCCTCAGTCCCACCGTCCCTTTCACCAACAGGAAAATCTCCACATTCATAGCTGAAGCAACGGTCCATGGGTATGCCTGTGGTAAAGGTATAGGGGGCCATCCCATTCTTCCCCATCCTGACGCCTTGGATGATGGGCCTTCGCAGGTCCAACGCCCGTCGAGCAACCTGTCCAACGATGACTTTTCTGAAATTCCATTTTAAGTTGGGGACATTCTGGTCATTTCCCAATTCTTTTAACTCCTATCCTAAGTAATTTTGGGAGTAATTAGAGGGTTTTTACTCCATTTGCCTCATTACTCCTAAATTCAATTGACACTTAGCAACATCAGGCAAGAACAAAAGCGCTTTCTCTCAAGAACAAGGCAGAGGGTTTCCTCCTAGTTCAACCCCAAAATTCAAAGGTTCAACCATAGAATCTTCCTCCAGGTATGTGGGATTTCACTAGTGGGTTCCTTTCACCCATTAGGTCATTACAATGCAGTCAGTTCTTCATCTTTTCCATTAATTATTTAGACCTAGGGTTCCTAAATCTTAGGAGTTCATTGTAATTCAGCTACTATAGTTTCTATGGTATTATTACACGTTTCTTGGAGATTTAGTATAGTTCATGTATAAGACTCAAAAACCCTAGCTTGTGTTAATTCCAGAAATTTATGAATTATACTTGTTAGGCAGATTAGCCATACAATCATGCTTTAGAATTTGAATGCCATATCTTTTACTATATGTATGTTGCATTGTCAATTGTTTATCGGTATTTTGAGCTATCCAGTATTACAGTTGCATTATTGCTTACATTCAGTAGAAGTAGACTTAGTACCGAGCGGATGAGGGGATGAAGGCTTAGCTGACAGTTTAGGCTGAGACCTTCAGTAGCAGTCCCCATGTTCTAGAACTACGGTGCCACCGTAGGTAAGAAAGGGGTTAGCTGTCAGAGTAGGCTGGTTACCTTTGCCCTTGTGGACATCAGTTTAGTGGATCCATGTCAGACCTATTCGTACCCTTGGCAAGGTATGAACACCCTTCCATCCAGGGTTATAGGTTGGCCTCATAGTTAGCTCAGCTTGGGGTATGTTTGTTAATAGTGTCTCCCACAATTAGACTCATGTTGCATTGACCATGTATTCAGTATTTACTTCAGTATTTAGTCCAGCATGCTATATCTTAATGATTAGTACTTGGTTATTGCATCCAGTTCAGCTTTAAGTTATATGCCAGTATATCTATTTCTATGTTCAGTTCTATATTGTCCAGCTTAGCACATATCCTGCATGCTCAGTATATTCAGAGTACTGACTCATACTTTTATGCTACATTTTTGTATGATATAGGTTCAGGTGCTCAGCATCCAGACCACACTTAGCTCGACTTTCAGTCTGTACTCAACAGCTTTAGTGGTAAGTCCTTATAGTTCAAGGACAATAGACATGCTTCACTGTCAGTATTTACTTTTCAGTTTAAGTCCTATTAGAGTTAGTTGGGGGCATGTCCCAACAACTTATATCAGTTAGAGGCTTTCAGACATAGACTAGATTCATCTTGAGTTGTTAGTGTTTTTTTCAGACTTCATTATACTCTCTTATATACTTAGACATTTTGGGCTTTTCCCCACTTCAGATATTAAATTATTTTTGGCTTCTACACAGTGCATGTTTTAATCGAAATAATATAAATATGGCATGCCATGGGTTAGTTTGGGGTTACTTGTGACACTAAGTACTGTGTTGAGTTTAAAGGGTAGCCTCAGAGCGTTACAACCTATTTTTTAGCCTTATACCTATTCTCAAGAAGAACATATACCTGAGTGACAAGATATCATGAGGAAGTATTTAATGCCTTAGAGGCTAATAATACTTGGAGCATTTTTGAGTTGCCTCCTAGGAAGAAGCCTATTGTGTGAAAATGAGTTTATAAAGTGAAATGTTGGCCTGACGGGACCTTCATGAGGTATAACGTTAGATTGGTTGTTAGGTTTGATACCCAAATTGAGGGCATTGACTTCCATGAAACTTTTTCCTCTATGATCAAAATGTCCATCATTAAATCCTCGTTGGTGGTAGCTGTTAAGAAATATTTTTGTTATTTCTAGCTTGATGTGAATAATGATTTTATCCTTGGTGATTTGGATGAGGAATTATTTATGAAAATACCTCCTGGATTGTTTGTTCCCTATTCCTCCTATGTTCCTTTGGCCTATAAGCTTCAGAAGTATCTTTTTAAGATGAGACAAGCTTTTAGACAATGGTATGCCAAGTTGTTCCAGGCCCTACATTTCAGAGGCTATCACCATTCCTTGAATGACTATTCACTCTTCACCATAGACTCTAGGGATTCTCTTGTTATTTTGGTTGTTTATATGGAGGATATAGTATTGACAAAGGTTGATTTAGAGGAAATTTCTACACTCAAGCTTTTCCTTCATGATCAGTGTAAGATAAAAGATTTGGCATTGCTCAACTATTTCCTTGGTATGGAGGCGTCTATTCTCCTTCTGTTGTCTTGCTACATCAAAACAAATTTATGCATGATTCATTTAATGAATTCAATTGTTCTGATATGTTCCCCTGTAATATGCCTTCTTAAGCTCCATGAAAAGCTGAAGGCTGGTAGAGAGACCCTATGCCTAAACCTTATGTTTATAGTTGCTTGGTTTGAAAATTAAATTTCTTGACCCATACTAGTCTAGACCTTTATTTTGTTGTCCAACACCTTAGCCAATTTATTCAACACCATCGTGATACTCATATGAATTTTTCACTTCATTTATTAGGGTATTTGAAAGTCACTTCTACACTTGACATTTTCTTCAACAACTCCCATGATATGTCTGTCCAGGTTTATTGTGAAAGTGATTAGGGCTCATGTCCTGACAATAGAAAATTAGTCACTAATTTACTTGTCTTATTGGGTGGTAGTTTGGTGATAAGTTGGTATTCTACCTACTTATTTATCCTTTAGTCTTATGCTCTTTCTAGTAATAAGTTGAAAATTAGTATAATTGACAAGTATTACTTCTATTTTATAGGTTTCTATGTTTTAGAAGTGTTCGGGAAAGATTCAGGTGCAAATAAGTCAAAATGGAGCTAAGTGGGGTTGTTGATCACTGGCATTAAAATGCTCATCGCGACTGCGAGCTTCAAGGAATGTGATCACGATGAATAGGAAAGCAAAGACACACGACCGCGAGGAAAAGGCCATGCTACCGCGGTCAACCATGAGTCAAAGCTACACAACCGCGACAGTAAAGTCATGCCACTGCATTGAAGGAATTCATAAACCCTCATGATTACGAGAAAAGCTCAAGCAACTGTGATGATGAAGTCAACAGCTACATGACAAAATTGGAAAATCACATTTTTGGAAACCTCAATCCATATAAAAGCACATCCCAGCCATTTTAAAGAGATGTTCTGAATTATTCACAATTGTTCTTCAACCAATTCATCCCTAGTCTTAGAGTTAGCAACTTAGGACTAGCTTGGGGAGAAAGTTCATCCTCCAACACCATTCGAGTGAAGATTGGAAGCTTTTATTGTAAAATCTTTAGTTCATTTCTTTAACTCTTGCTTTCTATTGCTAAATTCGTTGGTGTGTTGGTTGATTTGAGATTTAGATATTGTGTTAGATATAAACAATATTTGGGTGTAATTTCTTATCTTGTGCTTTTATAATTTATTAAATATTCTCTAGTTTATGAATTGGGTCTTTGATTCTCTAATTAATCTTGTGCTTGAATTAATTCTAAAGGGAGTGATCAACCCTTGGACTTGCCCCCTTTGCCTTGATTTAGCTTGAAAGTGTTAATTAAGGTAGGGAAAGATTGATTAGCACTAACTTGAGGCTTTAACCCTCATTTAAGGAATTAGCTAGAAATAGTGATTCTAGTCTTGCCATATTTGTGTCACGACCCAGACCATCGTGAGTGGCACCCACCCAACCCCCGGATAAGCAAACCAGTAGAGTTCAAATCTTAGCCTAGCCTAATAGCCTAAAACTAGCAAACAAAAAATAAACTAGCAATTCAAATAATGCAAAAGGCCTTTCATTGAAATAAAACCTGCGGAAATTCCCCTAGAATCTGAAAGTCATCGTACCAAACACAACCAATACTAGAGTACGGGGATGCAACCCCAAAACTTAAATCAATAAAGAGTTAGTCTAAGCCCGAAATAATTGGGCTACAACTCAAAGATAAACACCAAGGCAGCTTGGTCGAACAACTCACCCTTAATATCTGAAACAGTCTGGCCTACAAGTGAGGTCGTGCGTCAACCGCCAGAAGATTTCCTATACTAATAAGAAAAACAAGCAAGTGCAGTATCAGTACACAACCACCGTGTACTGATAGGATCATCAACCAGTTCCAAATAAAACAGTGTATACTTAGTACAACAAATCAAGTATAAGTACAGAAAACATGCAACAAATCAATAGGCTCCCCTAGACTAAAAGTCTCTACCTAGCTTGTTCCCGCATGAAATCCAACTTTTATAACTCTAAACAACAATCACAGAATCAATAAATCATCCTTTTTGTCTAGCCCGGACCCACCCTGGGATCCCTTCTAAACAACACCTAAGTGTTAAACAGACAACCCAGCCTAATCCAAGACCAACTCAACAGATATAACAGGATTCCCGGTCACTCAAGGACCACCAACGAATATCACAATTCAATATAACAGCTCGTTCCACTCAAAGAACCAATAATAGTCAATGCAATGCAATAATATCAATGCCATGATACAACAAAATAAACCCATACCAGGTGTGGTACCCAAGCCAACCATTAGTATTCCGTACCAAGCGTGGTACCCGAGCCAACCATTTGTTATACCCGTACCAGGCATGGTACCCGTGCCAACCATTAGTGTACCCCTACCAGGCGTGGTACCCGAGCCAACCGAATATCAACAATTCACAGTAAAAAAATTAACAAACAACTTGTAAGCCAATAAGCAACACACCGTTCAATTCACAGACTGTAAAACAAGACCCATAGATATTCTACACAATTCCTCTAAGCCATGCAATTCATACAAACACTTAGATAAAAGTAAAAAATATACAACGTTCATAGGAATCGTAAGCCATCACCTAACTCGAAATGATCCAAGCTCTACTCAACCCGAGCTTTCCCGTGTTCCAGATTCCTTTTTCTTTCTTGGTCTAAAACAATATACAAGTACTCAAATTAACAAACAAGGCCTGCATATTACCCGGATTACACCAAATCCCAGACCCCTAGGCCACCCATGATCATCCTACCCTTTTTCCAGGGCTTCCCGCCATTAATTTCCCTAGTTCTATCATTTACACGAAAAAAATAGAGAATTTAACAACATACGATCATAATACCTAATTTGTAAAAATACCCAAAAACTTTCATGCCTAGAATCCCACTTCTTCCCTGAATTCTTCCATATGTAAGTTATTCCAACCCTCCCCTAAGTTCCCTCCTAGCAATTCCACCGCATAGGAAAATTAGTATGAAGTTTGGGCAGTAGAATCCTTACCTTTAGGACAAAAAATAGTGGAAACTGGTAGAAATCGCCCAAAATCGCCCCCTTCTTCACCCAAAATGTTTTAAGAAAAATAGAACTATTTTGGTGAAGTTTCTGCATTAAATCCCATCAAGCTCTGCTATAGAGGTCTGCTCCGCTATAATGGTACCACCGTAGTGGAGTCTTCTGCTATGGCGGAGGCTGACCGATGTTGACTTCAGCTATAGCGATAATTTCTTTGCTACAACGGAGGTTTCTATGGTAGAGTGTCAACCGCTATAGCAGTTGACACGGTACAGAAAGTCATAAAACTTCCAAAACTAGTCCATTTTATAACACACTTATTTTCTTGATGTCCCAGAACAATCCCTTCACGTCAACCTCAATTTCGGGAGTTCTACTTACCCAATTTCAATTTCAAAAAGTCCTCCAGACTCCTTTATGTGTTAGCTATGAGAAAAAATAGCTCACCACAAGACATCAAATCCAATCCTTACCCGGATTTCCCTAGACTCCACCTCACTCTATATTCGGTCGAGGCTAGCCTAGCCCAAAATTTCAAACTCCCAAACCCGCAGTTATCTAACTCTAAAACTTGGCACGATTGGACTACCCATAATGACGGACCCGATCGTTACAACAGATACCAATTTACCCATCATTCATCCCCGAACAATCAAACCCAAATTTACAAAAATAAAAAAAAGAAAGTGTAGTACCTGAATCCTCAAATAAATGAGGGTACTTGTCATGCATGTCCTTCTCGATTTCCCAAGTGGAATCCTCAACTGGATGATACTTCCACTGAACCTTTACCATATCAATCACCTTTGTCCTCAACCTCTGGATATCCCGAGCAAGAATCAAGATTGGTTCCTCTTCATAATGAAGATCCATATCGAAAAGCACCTCATCCCACTTGATGATGTAGTCTCCATCCCCATGGTATCGCTTAAGCATGGATATATGGAATACCAGATGGACACCTGATAAACTAGGCGGTAGTGCTAATTTCTAAGCCACTGGCCCCACAATCTCAATAACCTCAAACAGACCGATGAACCGAGGGCTAAGCTTGCCCTTCTTACCAAACCGCACAACTCCCTTTATTGGTTACACTTTCAACAATACATGTTCACCAACCTTAAATTCCATATCCCGGACCTTGCGATCTGTATACTCCTTCTGCCTGCTTTGGGCAGCCAGCAATTTGGCCTGAATGCCCCTTACCTTTTCATGTGCTTCCTTTACCAATTTCACTCCCAAAGGCTTTACATCGCCTTCCTCAAACCACTCAACCAGTTATGTGAAGCTCCTCCCATACAACGCCTCAAATGGTGCCATGTCAATACTGGAGTGATAGCTATTGTTGTATGAGAACTCGCACAATGATAGAAAATTGTCCCAATGACCCTCAAAGTCTATCACACATGCTCTCAGCATGTCCTCCAATACCTAGATCGTCCTCTCCGACTGACCATCAGTCTGAGGATGGAAGGCTATGCTAAAAGTAAGTTATGTACCCAACTCTTCATGTAGCTTACCCTAAAATTTAGAGGTGAACTACGTACCCCTGTCTTAAATGATGGACACTAGCACCTTATGCAATCTCACAATCTCCTTCACATAGATCTTAGCCAATTGCTGCGAATTGTAATCTACCCTGACCAAAATAAAATGAGTGTACTTGGTAAGCCTATCAATAATGACCCAAAATGAGTCATACTTCCCCAATGTCATGGGAAGACCCATCACAAAGTCCATGGCTATCCTTTCCCACTTCCACTCTAGAATTGGCATTCCCTGGAGTAGTCCTACAGGTCTCTGATGCTTATACTTTACCTGCTGGTAGTTCTAACATTTGGACACAAGTCAACTATGTCCCTTTTCATTCCGGGCCACCAGTAACGCTACCTTAAGTTCCTGTACATTTCGGTCACACCCGGATGAATTGAGTATGCAAACCATGGGCTTCCGCTAAGATTTTCTGAATTATATCATCAACCCGAGGAACACAAATCCTCTCTCTGAAATTTAGCACTCCACCAGAGTCTAACGTGACATCCATGGATTCCCCAGATACTACCTTACCTCGAAGCCTACTCAGTTTCGAATCCTGAAACTGTTTGGCCTTTATTTCCTCTATGAAGGTGGCTTTGACCTCAATGCTGGCCAATAACCCACCCTGTTCTGAAACACCCAAGTGCATGAACTTGGCCACCAAATCCTGAATTTCCCTTGCTAGTGGTCATTTGGACACCCCCAAACAAGCCAAACTACCCATGCTAACTATTTTCCGGCTCAATGCATCTGCCACCACATTAGCCTTACCCGGATGGCACAGAATAGTCACATCATAGTCCTTCAATAATTCCATCCACCTTCTCTACCTCAAATTTAAATCCTTCTGAGTGAAGACATGCTGCATACTGTGATGATCAATGAACACTTCACACTTGAAACTATAGAGATAGTTTCTCCAAATCTTGAGTGCAAAGACCACTGCTGCCAATTCTAAGTCATGAGTAGGATAGTTTCTCTCATGCACCTTCAACTGCCTAGATGCATAAGCTATCACATTCCTATCCCGCATCAACACACCACCCAAACCAAAATGTGAAGCATCATAGTAAACAATAAAGTCTTTACCTTCAACCGACAAGGACAATATAGGAGCTGTGGTCAGAAGTGTCTTGAGCTTTTGGAATCTCTCCTCGCACTTGTCCAACCACACAAATGGTACATCTTTCTATGTCACCTTGGTCAGGTGAGTAGCAATAAACACAATATCCTTAACAAACCTCCACTAGCACCCTGCGAGCCCAACCAAACTCCTCACCTCAGTCAGAGAGCCAGGACGGGCCTAACTCTTCGCTGCCTCAATCTTCTGGGGATCCACCATCACCCCATGTTCTGACATTACATACCCCAAGAACGCAACTGAAGTCAACCAAAACTCACACTTAGTGAACTTCGCATAAAGCTTCTGGTGTCTCAAGATGTCCAATAAATACGAAGATGATTAGTATGCTCCTCCCTACTCTTGGAGTAGATCAAAATATCATTGATAAACACAATCACGAAGGAATCCAAATACGACTTAAATACCCCATTCATAAAACTCATGAATGCTGCCGGCGCATATGTCAAACCAAACAACATTACTAAGAACTCGTAATGCCCATACCGAGTCCGAAAAGCAGTCTTAGGAATGTCCTCAGGCCTAATCCTCAACTGATGGTACCTTGACCTCAAGTTGATTTTCGAAAACACCAATGAGCCCTGAAGCTTGTCAAACAAATCATCAATGCGGGGTAGAGGGTACTTATTCCGGATGGTCACCTTGTTCAACTGCCTATAATCTATGCACATCCGCATACTACCATCCTTTTTCTTTACAAACAAAAAAGGAGCACCCCAAGGAGACGCACTGGGATGGATAAATCCCTTATCTAGGAGTTCTTGTAGTTGAGTCTTAAGTTTCCTTAACTCTGCCAAAGCCATACGATACGGAGGAATAAAAATGGGACGAGTGTCTGGCTCCAAATCAATACAGAAGTAGATATCCCTGTCTTGAGGCATACTAGGCAAATCCGCTGGAAACACCTCTAGAAACTCAGAAACCATCGAAACTAACTAAATAGATGGGGACTCCACACTATCATCCCAGATATGAGCAAAGAAGGCTAGACACCCTCTCCCCACTAGCTTCCTAGCCCGAATGAACGATATGACTTTAACTGGCTTAGGTCTGTACACACCTTCCCGCTCTAGTCTATCCTTACCTGGAATCTCCAGTGACACAGTCTTGGTGTTATAGTTCAACATAGCATGATAAGGGGACCTTCACTTCATACCCAAGATAATATCAAAGTCAGCCATATCCAGAATTACCAAGTCTACCCAAGTATGCAACCCCACAAACACAACAGAACAGTCATGATGAACATGACTCACAATCACAGACTCTCTAACCGGGGTAGAAACATAGATAGTGGTATCCAGGATATCACAAATCAATTCCAGACCTAACACAAAACTCACAAATACATAAGAATATGTAGAACCTGGGTCAAATAATACCGAAGCCATTTTATTACAGACAAGAATGGTACCTCTGATCACCACATCTGATGCTTCCACCTCAGTTCTCCTTGGAAATGCATAGTAATGAGCTCGATCATCTATCCGAGCTACTTATCGGGTCAGCTGCGCTGCACCCCTGCCTGCGCCGCTATTCCTTCTGTCACCCCGGCCTCCCTGAAAGTTTCCTCACCCACCCTATGGACGACTCTAGTATTACTGCCTCTACCTGCTGGGACCACCGCTCTAGACTACTGCTGACCCTAATTACCTGTCTTCCTGAGTGGTCACTCCCTCTTAAAGTGGCCTAGATCACCACAATAGAAGTAACCTTGGTCAAGTGTAGGCCTTCTAGGTGATGTATAAGACGCTCCCTGGCCTCTAGGAGATGAAGACTGATTATGAGCTCCCTGATGACCACCTATAGCAGCTGGCAGAGCTGACTGAATAGGAGGGGCTAACTATACCTGCTGATTATGACCCTTGGAATACGAACCACCATAATGTCCCTCATTCCAGGGCTTCTTGGCTAATGCCTTAGCCTACGCCGCCTACCTGACTCCCTCAAGTTTCTTCACATAATCCACCACATCATTAAAGCCCTTCCCTGAAGAAGTCATATGCACTGACAGTACCTGTAGCTCAGTATTCAAACCTTTCATAAACAATCGGACCCGTTCATCCTCAGAACCCAATATCTGTGTGGAAAAACGAGACAAGGTGTGGAACTTAGCCTCGTAAGCAGAGACTAACATGCTACCCTGCTCCAAGTTCAAGAATTCATCCTTCTTCCGGTCCCTCAAAGTATGGGGTACGTACTTCTCTAAAAACAAAGCGTGTAACTATTCCCAAGTCAGTGGGGGTAGAACAGAATACCGGCACTCCACATGAGACCTCCACCACTGCTTGGCATCACCCTGCAGCTGCAATGTGACAAACTCAACCCCATGCTGACGTACAATACCCAACTTGTGAAACCTCTCATATTAATCCAAGATGAACTCATAAGCATCCTCCCTATCAGTACCATGAATTGCAGGAAGTTTCAGCTTGAGAAACTTGGTCAGCATCTCATGTTCATTCCCTGTCATCACTAGGCCTAGCATTAGCCTGAAGAAGTCGTTTATGCCTGAAGCTGCATCAATCCTAGGTGTTGTAGTAACCACTGGCTGAGTATTCAAGCCCTGGTTTACAAAAGCCGCGAGTATGGATCCAGTACCAACCAACCCACTAAAAATATTCCAAGCCTGCTGAAAGGCGTCTGGTGTCATAGTATGGAGGCCTGCACCCCCAACTGGTGTTGCCTCCTCCTGCACCTCACCATCTTCAGCCACAACTTCTACATCTTCAGCAATATGTTCCTGAGGTTGGGGAGGGGTTGCCTCACGCTCTCCAGTAGCCACTCGAGCTCCACCCTTGGAAGGTACGGCTCTACCTCATCCTCTGCCCTTTCCCCTACCTCTACCACAGATAGTCGGGCCTGCTGCTGGGACCAGTGCTCTAGCTTTGTTGTTCCTTGTATTAACTATCTGCGGAAAGAAGATTAAATGAGACTAGGTACCAATTTGTATCACCAGATACCAATTAGAATCAAGTTATAGCACGAAGGAAAGAAGGGAGAGATAGTTTTCCTAAAGCCCCATAGCCACTCGAAGAAAAGTACGGACGTCTCCGCACCATTGCGCAAGACTCAACTAGACCTATTTGGTACGACGAGATCAACGAACCTAGGGTTCTAATACCATCTTTTTCACAATCCAGACCATCATGAGTGGCACCCACCCAACCCCCGGATGAGAAAACTAGTAGAGTTCAACCCTTAGCCTTGACTAATAGCCTAAAACCAGCAAACATAAAATAAAATAGCAATTCAAATAATGCGAAACGCCTTTCATTGAAATAAAACCTATGAAAATTCCCCAAGAATTTGAAATTCATCGTACCAAACACTACCAATACTAGAGTACGGGGATGCTACCCCAAAACTTAAAACAATAAAGAGATAGTCTAAGCTTGAAACAATTGGGCTACAACTCAAAGATAAACACCAAGGAAGCTTGCTCGAACAACTCACCCTTAATATCTGAAACAGTCTGGCCTACAAGTGAGGTCGTGCGTCAACCGCCAGAAGATTTCCTATACTCATAAGAAAAACAAGCAAGTGCAGTATCAGTACACAACTACCGTGTACTGATAGGATCATCAACCAGGTCCAAATAAAACAGTGTATACTTAGTACAACAAATCAAGTATAAGTACAGAAAACATGCAACAAATGAATAGGCTCCCCTAGACTAAAAGTCTCTACCTAGCTTGTTCCCGCATGAAATCCAACTTTTATAACTCTAAACAACAATCACAGAATCAATAAATCATCCTTTTTGTCTAGCCCGGACCCACCCTGGGATCCCTTCTAAACAACACCTAAGTGTTAAACAGGCAACCCAGCCTAATCCAAGACCAACTCAACAGATATAACATGATTTCTGGTCACTCAAGGACCACCAACGAAAATCACAATTAAAAAAAATAGCCCGGTCCACTCCTGAAACCAAAAACAGTCAATGCAATGCAACAATATCAATGCCATGATGCAGTAAACTAAACCCGTACCATGCGTGGTACCCAATCCAACTGTTAGTATTCCGTACCAAGTGTGGTACCCGAGCCAACCATTTATTATACATGTACCCGGTCTAGTACCCTTGCCAACTATTAGTACACCCGTACCAGGCGTGGTACCCGAGCCAATCGAACGTTAATAATCCACAGTTAAAAAATGAACAAACAACTTGTAAACCAACAAGCAACACACCGTTCAATTCACAGACTGTAAGACAGGACCTTTAGACATTCTACACAATTCCTCTAAGCCATGCAATTCATACAAACACTTTGATAAGAGTACAAAATATACAACATTCAGAGAAATCGTAAGCCATCACCTACCTCGAAATGATCCAAGCTCTACTCAACCTGAGCTTTCCTGTGTTCTGGATTCCTTTCTCGTTCTTGGTCTAAAACAATATACAAGTACTCAAATTAACAAACAAGGCCTGTAAATTACCCATATTACACCAAATCCCAGACCCCCAGGCCACCCATGATCATCCTACTATTTTTCCTTGGTTTTCCGCTATTAATTTCCCTAGTTCTATCATTTTCACTGATAAAAATAAGAATTTAACAACATACGATCATAATACCTTACTTTTAATAATACCCAAGAACTTTCATGCCCAGAATCCCCCTTCTTCCCTGGATTCTACCATCCCTAGTTTATTCCAATCCTTCCCCAAGTTTCCTCCTAGCAATTCTATAACGTAGGAAAAGTAGTACGAAGTTTGGTGAGTAGAATACTTGCCTTTAGGACAAAAAATAGGGGAAAATTGGTAGAAATTGCCAAAAATCGCCCCCTTCTTCTCCCAAAACATTTCAAGAAAAACTGAACTATTTTGGGAAAATTTCTGCATTAAATCCCATCACGCTCCGCTATAGTGGTACCGCCGTAGTAGAGTAGTCTGCTATGGCAAAGGCTAATCGACGTTGACTTCCACTATAGCAGTTGACATGGGATAAAAAGTCATAAAACCTCTAAAACTAATCCATTTTACAACACACTTATTTTTCCAATGTCCCGAAATAATCCCTTTACGTCAACCTCGATTCTAGGAGTTCTACTTACCAGAATTCGATTCCAAAAAGTCCTCCGGACTCTTTTATGTGTTAGATATGAGAAAAACTAGCTCGCCACAATACATCCAACCTAATCCTTACCTAGATATCCCTAGACTCCACCTGGATTCAAATCCGGCCAAGGCTAGCGTAGCCCAGAATTTTAAACTCCCAAACCCAGAGTTTTCTAACTCTAAAACTTGACACGATTGAACTACCCATAACGACGGACCTGATCGTTATAATTTGGAAGAGCTTTGTTATCCCTTGTCTAGGTTTGAGAGAACTGGTTGAGGTATATTTGTCGATAGTCAAAAGACATTGGTAAATTATCAATGCTTCCAAGGCTTGTTTTATTTGACCCATGATTAATCTAGCTGGTATTTGATAAAATTGTAATGGATCGTATGGATTCAAAGTTATACCCATTCCCAAATCTCCCTTGCGATCCATGCGTTGGGAAGATTGGTTGACTTCACTTGCAATATCATTCATGTTTTCAGCAACAACCCCCCCCCCCCAAATTATTTTACTTCCTGACATTCCTTGAACTTTAATAAGTTGCTTTAATTCTTTATTATCTCAATCGCGGTTCTTTGTGGGATCGACCCTGACTCCCATCGAAAATATAAATTTTGTTTTGCTCTGACAATCACAATCACCTCCATTCAGAGAGTGTATTTGAGTGTTATCAAAAAATGGCACCATTGCTGGGGAATAATTTGGTGTATTGAGTTAGTTTAGAATTTGAGTTTACTTACTCTAGTTCATATTTGTGAATATTTGTTTTTGTTTTATCTAATTTTATTTTATTGATTGATTCTATGACATCTCGTTTGGTGGTTTCAACCCTTATTTTAATGACCATTGTTATTGTTGTGGAGGACCCACCTTGGGCGAATTTGTAGAATTGGTCCTAGGAGAGGGAGGTATTCACTTTCTCGCTCCTATGATGGGCGTAATTGTTATTTTTGTGGTAGTTGTGACAAGCATTGGAGCAATTTCCCTAGTGATCATCCTCCTCCCGCTTCTATGCTAACAATGTTTCTTGTGGTGCTTGTGATCTTAATAGGAACCATAACTTAGAAAGTGAAGAAGGTATATGTGCCATGATCCAAACTCCTTGGCCATGCAAGATATCTTAGAGAAGGGTGTGCAATTTATAAAACAAGGCTTCGTGGAAGCAAGAGCTAAAGATGAAGAGGAAAGAAATCGTGACATGCAATCTATGGTGGATTTGTCTACTCTTCTTGAACAAATTGGTGAAGAAGACCCTTCAAGCCTAACACATGAACATTCCCCAAACATTAGGCTCAATCAAATTCACTTTGTGAATGATGATGAAGACTTTCAAAATATGGAATCGCCCATGAGTGACTTTTTATCGGTTGTGCTTAAGCCCCAACATGAGGAAAAACTTGATTTAGGTGAAATTGTGAGCCAAGAATGGTTGCTAAATCAAGCTCACCAACTTGAAGCCTATGGGAACAATGTGAAATATTCTTACCAATGTTCGAGAAATTTCTCAAAAGTCATGCTAAGAGAAGTCAAAAAGAGGGATTACTTGAAATTGCTATCTGGAATTTGAACATCGGAGTGAGTGTTCGTGTTAAAACATGCACGATCATAGGTAGTACTTTTGAGTTATTCCCTATTGAAGAGGAGGACACAAGGGATACTCATGAATTGAAGGTGTTGTGGCAACAACTATTCGATACATGAATCTAGATGCCAAGATCAAACGAATGATACTAGAGTTGCAATGCAAAGTCCAACAGTTCATCTTGAAAGACTCTAGTTCATTCGAAAGTGAGGATGTTATAAATGTGACAAATTTGAGAGTGGAGATACATAAATCTCACTCCAACAACTTTTCAACCTTAAGTTTGGTTGAATATACGAAAATCAAAGTAATAAAGCTTATGGAAGACTTTGGAAGGGGAACGGATTGAGGTGTATCCATTTTGAAGTTTGTTGTGGATAAAAGAAAAAGCGACCTTCCTCACTTGAAGGCAAAAAAGTGAAAAATGTGACACCAAGAGAATGGCCTTCTTATGTTCTCACCTTCACCCCATGATTGTCACTGAATGTTTGAGTCAAATTTGGGTCGAAGGTTCAAATCCTCCAATTAGAGATCTAAATGGTGACATATCTTTCATCACACCGTGATGTTAAATTGAGCACTTGATGGAAGGCAACCTATCATTTGAAAACTTTTTCTTTATGCTTTACTTCACTTTTTGTTTCTTTTTTATTTGTTTAGGTGCCCAAAGGAGTGAGAGGAGGACCCAAGTGTTGAGGATCACCAAAAATACCTCTAAAAATGTGCATTTCGCACCTGGAATTGTTTCCTTTGCATATGCCATCGCACAAGGAACTACTAAACTGGGTGAAAATCTTGGTCTGTGCAAAGTGAGTGCATTTTGCACCTCAAATTGTGTGCATTGCACTCACTTTCGCACGACAAAATAGTGAACTGGAAAAATTCAGAAGTTCAGCATGTATTAAGGCATTGCGATCGCGATAAACTAAAATCTTCCTAACTCTTCACGATCGCGTAGACTTACCGCGATCAAGTGAGGTCATATGATTTTAATTCATCGCGATTACATGAAAAGGCATCATGACCGCGAGATATCGAGCAGCCACCAATTATTAAGTTCAAAAAGAACCGTTTCAAGAGCAAAAAAATTGGCTTTGAAACTTGGTTACTTTTCTCCTCTTAAAGCATGAAATAAATTCCTCCATCAAATTCAATTTCGTGATATCTTTGCCTTGCAACTCCATAGGCATGTTTTCCATATACTATTCTCTTCTTCGGTTTACTTCTATTTGTGAAATCTAGTGGCTTCAAACACCTAAAGTGGTTGTGAATGTTATTATCTTAAATGGTGTGAATTCGATGTTTATAGTGTAATTCTTGGGTGAGGATGAATGAGGGTGATAAAGGTTGTTGGTTTACTATTGTTGAGTTGAAAATTGAACCCAATGAGGTGTGATAATGGAGGAACCAAAAGGTGCAAAGCACCTGTTCAACAAAAGGTCTGAACAAAAATTTTTTGGGCAAGAAGATGAACCTCGCGATCGCAATGTCCAATCCCCCGATCGCAAGGAATAAATTTTTTGAACTTCACGATCGTTATGCCCAATCCCGTGATCACGATGAATTATTTTTTTGAAAAAAATAAATTGGTCTACGCGATCGCGATGAAAGATCTCGCGATTGTGATGACCAGTTCTGGAAGTCCCAAAAATAGTAGCTTTGCCCAGCTCTATTCGGGATCGTTTTGCCTCAATTCTTTGGCCTAATCATGTGCTAACACTTTGTTTTACATTCCTATACTTGTGTTTGACATTTTTATTCCTCGTGTAGGTACTTAAAGCTTAAAAATGGCTCTGGCATTGAATGAAATTGAATAAGATGATGCCAACCAAGTGGTCGGAGAGGAATATTTTAACCAAGGCACCTTCGTCTCCCTCAAATACTCCTAATTAGATGATTGTCACTTGACAAAACCCATCATAAGGGAGTAATGCATCATGGTAGATGGTTTGGGAGCGAAATGGGCCGACTTCCATGGTAAGTTGGTCCCAATTGGGTGGATATGCTTTGCCACCGAGCCTATCAAGGCAAAATTTGTTGCGGTCTATGAATTATATGCTAATGCGGCCAAGATGGACTTTGCTAGTGACTTGGTTGTCATGGTTCAGGGCAATCTAGTGCAATTTGATCCGTAGTTGATCAACGCCTACTACAACCTCCCAAATATTTACAATATCTACATTTAAGGCATGGGCCAAAGAATTGGGAACCGATTAGTTTGTGCTACACTTATATGAGGGCACGGTCCCATAATGGATAGCCTTGAATATGAGGATTGAGTCCTCTGAGTTCACCCTTGAAGTTCGCACTTGGCTTTCTATCATGTGTGCCCAAATCATGCCTTCCAAGAATGAATTAGATGTGACACCTAAAAAAGTGATGGTTATTTGTGCTATGATAGAGGGTCTCCCTGTGAATGTGGGGAAATTAATCGTGCAAGAAATTCAACAAGTGGTGCTAGAAGGTAGAAAAAGCTTATTATTTCCTTCTTTTATTACATATTTATGCTACCAAGCCGGGGTTAAAAAGAGGGATGCATAAAATAAGAGAAATCCTGAAAAGATGATTCACCCTCTGAAGAAGAGAGGAGCCGAGCAAGCATCAAAGAAGAGAAAGATCAACGTGGCCTTACCATCATTTGGTCTATTCTCCATATCTATTCAGGCACTTGAGTCAGCCGCTACTGCTGAGGCTATTGGTCCACTCAAGATTGGGCCCTCAACACTCTGCTATATCTCCATCCAGGTCTATGGCATAGAAGCCCAAATTCGCCAGATTGTAGCGGATCTACCTTCAGGTCTGGGAGAGAGTTCTACCACACCGGCCTCTGGTCCTTTAGTCTCTTCTACTCCTAGTGTCCCTACACTAGCTAGTGTAGCAAGCCAGCAACAACATATCAAGGAGAGGTTGGCAAAGTTAGAGAGGCAACAAAAAAAACAGAGGGACCATGATAGGAAGCAAAGAAAATTCCTCATGAAGATAATGAGCACCTTGAGGAAGCTATGTGGATCAGAGGCGGAGAATGATGTTGATGAGGCAGATTGGGTCCTTTCTGAGCCTAGCAGTTCTGGTTTTGAGTGGCACCCTTCAGGGAGTCCCCTCAACATATCTTTTATTTTGATGCAGTGAGGACACTATAATGTTTTAGTTGGTGGTGGCGTGTTCGACCGTATTTTATCAATCTTGCTTTATTTTGGATATTATTGTGCTCTTGTCAGCTTGTTCTGTCATTTTGGATATTATTGTGCCCTTGCCAGGCTTGTTTTGGATATTATTGTGCCCTTGCAAGGCTTGTTTTGGATATTATTATGCCCTCGTTGGGCTTGTTTATTTTAATGTTAGATATTAGTGTGCCCTTGTCGGGTCTGTTTGATATTGTATGCCCTCGTCGGGTTTTGGAGTTGCTATGGATGAAGTTGATGGTTTAATTCTTTAGTTTTCTTTACTTTTAGCTTCTTTAGTTTCTTTTGTAGTTGGCTTGTTGGATGTTTATGAGTGTTTGTGCATTTGTCCCTTGTGTCATCTTTGTACATAGTGTGTTTTGGGACTTTCGTTCTTGAAAGGGCATGCGAATTAGGATAGTTGGTAAGATTGATAAATTCCAAAAATGAGTCAACTGAGCATGTTTGGTAAACTAGTGGTTTTGAGTCACTTCTTAAAGATTGGGTGTTATCACTTGGTTGTTCTTATAGTCCCATTCCACCCTTGAATTATGTCTTGAATTGAGGGGATCGCTTAGATAAAGTTAACATGTGATTGACTAATCATTAGTACCAACCGAAGTCATGTTTGATGCTTGAAATAGATTTTCCTTGGCTTATAGTGATATCATTGCACTTGTGTTGTGTGTCTCTAGAAGTTTGAGTTGCTTGAGGACAAGTAATAGTTTAAGTTTGGGGGTTTGATAAGTTGGTATTCTACCTACTTATTTAGCCTTTAATCTTATGTTCTTGCCAGTAATAAGTGGAAAAATAGTGCAATGAACAAGGATTACTTCTAATTTACAGGTTTCTGTGTTTTACCAGTGTTCGGGAAAGATTCGGGTGAAAACAAGTCAAAATAGAGATAAATGGGGTTGTTGATCACTGGCAGTAAAATGCTCATCATGACTGCAAGCTTCAACGCATTCGATTGCGATGAACAAGAAAGCAAAGACACGCAATCACGAGGAAAAGGCCATGCGATCGCGGTCAACCATGAGTCAAAGCTACGCGATCAAGATAGTAAAGTCACGTGACTGCATTGAAGGAATTCACAGACCCTTACGATCGCGAGGAAAGCTCACGCGACCGCAATGAAGAAATCAGCAGATACAAAATAGAATTGGAAAATCATATTTTTGGAAACCTCAATCCCCATAAAAGCACATCCCAGCCATTTTGAAGAGATATTCTGGATAATTCACAATTGTTCTTCAACCAATTCATCCCTAGTCTTAGAGTTAGCAACTTAGGGCTAGCTTGGGGAGAAAGTTCATCCTCCAACACCATTGGAGTGAAGATTAGAAGATTTTATTGTAAAATCTTTAGTTCCTTTCTTTAACTCTTGCTTTATATTGCTAAATCCATTGGTTTGTTGGTTGATTTGAGATTTGGATATTGTGTTAGAGATAAACAATATTTGGATGTAATTTCTTATCTTGTGCTTTTACATTTTAATAAATATTCTCTAGTTTATGAATTGCATCTTTGATTCTCTAATTAATTTTGTGCTTGAATTGATTCTAAAGGGAGTGATCAACCCTTGGACTTTCCCTTTTTACGTTAATTTAGCTTGAATGAGTGAATTAAGGTGGGGAAAGATTGATTAGCACTAACTTGAGGCTTTAACACTCATTTAAGGAATTAGATAGAAATAGTGATTCTAGTGTGCCCATATTTGAAAGAGCTTTGTTATCACTTGGCTAGGTTTGAGAGAACTGATTGAGGTATATTTGTCAATGGTCGAAAGACGTTGGTAATTTATTGATGCTTCCAAGGCTTATTTCATTTGACTCATGATTAATCTAGCTTGTATTTGATAAACTTTTAATGGATCGTATAGATTCGAAGTGATACCTATTCCCAAATCTCTCTTGGGATCCTTGCGTTGGGAAGATTGGTCCACTTCACTTGCACTATCGTTCATGTTTTCAACAATAAACCCCTCCCCACATTTTACTTTCTTGCATTCTTTGAACTTCAATAAGTTGCTTTAATTCTTTATTATCTCAGGCGCGAGTACATTATTTTTCGTGGGATCGACCCCGGCTCCCATCGGAAATATAAATTTTGTTTTGCTCTGACGATTGTAATCACCTCCATTCGGAGAGTGTATTTGAGTATTGTCATTTGGTTAGTTGGAAGTCTAAGAAGCAACTTGTGGTCTCTCTTTACTCAGCTAAATGTGAATACAGGTCATTAAGAAAGGTTGTGGGTAATGTTACTTGGTTGTCCAGGTTATTGACTGATTTTGGTCTTTCAAGTGTGTCTTCCATTCTTGTTTTTTGCAACATTCAAGTAGCTTTGCCCATTGCTAAGAATCATATTTTTCATGTGAAGAATAAGAACATTGAATTGGATTGTCATTTTGTTCGCACCAAGTTGATTGATGACTTGATCTGTCTTCATCATACTTCAAGCTCCACTCAGTTGGCTGGCATCTTCACCAAGCGTTTATGAGAAGCTACTCATCATTCTCATATTGACTAGTTGGATTTTTTATAAACCTCCAACTTGAAAGGCGTGTATGTTTGGACTTACTAATCCTAGAGGAGTGGGTTAGGCCCATTCTGTTTTTGATATTTTGAAATTACTTTCATTTAATTGTAGTTGGGTTGCAGAATTGTTGTAAATTGTATTTTGGGTTGTCGATTGATCGCATAAGAGAAAATTATCCTAGATAATATTTTAAGATATTTTATTACACCAAATACATTACTTTTTTTAAAATTACTAAAATATCAATTTAATTACAAGTCATACAAGAATCTAATTTTTTTTATTTTTTTTACTGTATTTACGTTTTCTTTTATTAATGCTACTGAATTAATTAATAAATTTTTATTGGGATTCACTAAATAACTCATTGTAATAAAGAAAGATAATTACAATGAATTATTAACTTTGAAACAAATAAAGATCCCTTTTGAATATTTTACTTGAGTTGTCAATTTTCTCATTATTCTCTCAATCCCTCAAATCTCTCTATAAGTTTTCTTCCCCAAAATTTCTCTTTCCTTTAGTTGATTCTCTACCAAAAATCATAATTCTAAAACTTTATTTGTTCTAATTTCATACGGGTGAGATTTTTTTTTATAAATTTTGGTTTATTTTGTATTATTTTGTCACGACTCGATTTCTCAAGTCATGATGGCACCTCCAACCCCCAGTAGGTGAACCAATTCTCGTTACCCAGAATGGTTAGTAATGGGCTACTACCTAACTAATACGCACAATGAACAGAAATAAGCGGAATATAAAGATAAGACAACGCGGAAGCAACAACCCAAAATATACATACAAATGATACTACACCAACCCCAAGACTTGGTATCGATAGTACAGAAGCTTCTAATAGAGTACAAGGGCTAGAAATAACAAAAGATAAATATACTGTCTCCGAATATACAAAGAGTATCAGTACAAAATATGATATGTGGTCAAGCCCCGACCGTCAGGCGCTCACCCTAGTCTCGAATATCCTAAAATCTCCACGAGTTTCCAACGTGATCAATGGCGAAAGCTCAACTAATATCTGCACCAAAAAAATACAGAAGTGTAGTATGAGCACCAAGACAATGGGTACTTAGTAGGCATCATCGGCCGACTGAGTGCATATAAGATATAAAAACTGTTAAATAGAAGGTAGCAAGAAAGTGTTCACAGAGAATAATAGAGGAAGCACAATGAACTAGCACAGAGAACAGATAACCAAGAGTTAGAAACAAACAATGCTAGCACAGAAAACAAATATACACAGAACGCAGTTGTAAGAAAGAGGGACGCACCTGGGATCCTTGCAACAATAGTATAAATAGAGAGAGAGAGAGAGAATCAGGAAAGTGGCGTTATACCGGTAACCTCAAGTAAGAAGGGAAAGAAGGAAAGCAACCCAACAAAATCAACTAGCAGCCATAAAAGTAACGAAAACATACTAAAAACACCAACTCTCAAGATAAGCATGAACCAAAATCCATCTCAAAATTTACAACCTAGGATGGAATAACTAAACCACAAGAACCAAGAGTTCTACTCAGAATCAAGATAAGGGACAAAGTTTGATAAATCACAACTGCTCAGGAGGACACATGACTGAACCTCAAATATATAGGACTCACTAGCCCCTCAATACTCAAGCCCAAAACTCGGAGCCTCAATAGGCTAAAACTTACCAATCCACAAGAACAAAGTACCACAACTAGGTCTATGAGATAATAGGAGTAATATAATCTACCTACAGTCCCAACGGCCGCCCATACAATCGAGGAACGCAATCAAGTGAAAACAAACCTTCCGACAACCCATATAAACAGAGCATACACTGAACAATAGCAAACAAGGGTGAAATTCGAGTACAATATGTATGATGATGATAATGATGGAACCGATAATAGTAACTATGTATGCATCTCCCCCGGTACTTCAGCAAGAAGACCCATGGTGGGACATGCCCGCTACACCTCAACCTACGTTGTATACCCCTCCTCTGGCATGCTCGGCCCTTTGGCTTGGTCCTGGAACGGAAGGCCCATGGAGGTCCCTGACCACATACAGTAACAAATGTGAAATCTCAGAGAATCTGAACCTCGAAGTATGTGCCCAAAATTGGATCGGGTCTAAAATAGTAGTAGTAATCTCAATAACCCTCTCAAAGGGTGGTCAGAGCGTATTCGGGTCTAAATCAGTGATAAAAGTCTCAATAACCCCCTCAAAGGGTCCCAGAGCGTATCCGGGTCTAAATCAGTAATAAAATCAAGTCTGGTGCTCTGCCCAGCAGAGCCTAATATCAGTAATAAAATCGAGTCTGGTGCTCTGCCAGTAGAGCCTAGTATCAGTAAGAAAACCTAGTGTGAAATCATCAAAAATCCCATTTTTTTAATCATCAAGTATCCAAAAAATGGCCCACGGAGCCATACATGTTTAGGAAAAACCGTCAATAGTGACTCGCGGCAAAAATTGAAGTAAAACATGTAAGGAAAAACCTTTTTCATGGATGATATGCTCGCACACAAATATAAATTAGCTCAATGGCTCAAAGACATTTCCTATCGGCCCTGCCCAGGCTCAACAGCTCTACAACAGTCACAACCAACCTAGAAGGATATCTCTATATCCGGGACTCGCGTACATTCCCTAATAACCCATGATCTATATTCCAGGGCCAATAAAAGGCCACAAAGGACCACAAGGGTAATATACAATACTGATACGAATACTATAATCAACGTACGAAATAAATAGACAAAAAAGACGGACATGGTCTGGGGTACCAACCTATAACAACCCACCCAAGGATACAATTTAATGTAGTTATAGCCTATATACGCAAAGCCTAGATAGGTAAATCCATAACCTACCTATCGTCCGATGAATAGTTGCGGTGACGGTGTCATCCAAGCTTGAACTGCTCCGAGAAGCTCAAAATCGAAAAACTACTATCAATACAAAAATCTATATGTTAACACGAGACCAACAATACTGATAATGCTATAATAATAGTCGGGACAAAGTTTGGGTCATTGACGGGCTCGTGGGGCCCACAACTCGAAACCGAAAATGGAAAAAAGCACTTCGGCCACAACGATGCCAAGATGACATGCTTAAAAAATGAGCAATCTTGGGCAAAGGGAAAGGCTCCAAATGGCCCGCTCAAGAGAGGGCTTAAATTTGCAATTTTAAGGAGGAAACCGAAATTAGAGCAAGAAAACATACCACGACGAGAGCACCACGCTAAGGAAATGAAATCACAGAATTTATGGGGCATGCAACTCCAAGGAGACAAATTCTACTAGGAAAGTCAAGCTTTTAGGATTTACAACCATGGAATTTCAACAATTGAGGAAAAGGAAGTTTTGGGAAGAAGACTTACCAAAATAAATTAAGGGAGCAAGGATTCTCTCTTCAATATACTGAAATTCCAAGGCTAGGAGCTGTTTTGACCAACTTGGTAGAGAGAAAAATGAGTTTTTATATTGAAAAAGTGAAGGAATAAGGCTTGAAAATCAAACTCGCAAGGAATATATAGCTGATGGTTGCTGGTCAGCGCCATCGCGCTGGAAGAGGGACAGGCCCCAAGGTGCGATCACGCGCAGAGGGCGCCATAGTCGCTGGCAGCAAGGCGCTGGCCTAGGCGCCATCAGCGATGACCTGGCGCCATCGCGCATAAGGGCCGACCACAGGCTAGCGCGATCGCGCTGCCTGGGCTCCATTGGCGCTGAAGGCCTACAATTGCACTAAAACTAGCTGCACTAGAATTTCCATGGGGTGTTCTGGGCACGATCGAAACTCGATACTCACAAACCAAATATGCTATTAGAGTGGAAATGACATTTTGGACTTAAAAGAATTGATGAAACTTCTGTATGAGGTCATCTCAGAGGAATGTTGACCGAAGTCAACACTTACCAACGCCAACCAAACACCCAAAATAAGCCCGGATCACCCGGGACTCCAACCAACCAACTACCTAACACAAGCTCGGCATTCTAGAGCTAACGGCGCTAACAGAATTTCCATCTGAGGTCGTCTTCTTCTAACGTTGACCAAAGTAAACCAAACAAGCCCAACTGGCTTGAAAACACAGAATGAGAGAGAATTCCAAGTTAAAAAGCTCCTAAATCCTGACCAAAGGTCCCACTAGACCAAAGTCCATGCTCCGGAGCTAACATGACTATCAGAATTTGATTTCGAGCACGTTCACCAAGGATGTTGACTGAAGTCAACAATTTTTAAAGTTAAAAGCCCTAAAATAAGGGATGGACAAAAAGACCAAACAATTGGCCCGGGCACCAAACTACCGGTGTCAGCCAGCCATAAATGACTTAGAGCTGCTATAGGCAAGCTCTAATAGTACAAGAAAGGTGAACACGCATAAATGACCGAAAGGGTCAATACATAATCCACTACTAAAAAGACCTTCATCCCCAAAAGTCCGAAAAGAAGAAAAGAATAGAGATTTAAGATCAGCAAATACGTAGCCCGCAGTACACTCTCAAACAACCCGGGTAGCCTCCTCGACCGGATTGCACCCAACAAAACAAAACCACAAAAGTCAACGAAGCCACACTTCATACTAGCCAAGCTAGATTCCAAACTTAAATTCTAAAACACCAAGGGACTGTCAATCCAAACTGAACCTCGAGAATCTCAATCGAAAAGTATTGACACAACACCAAAACCCGAGAAGCAAGGTGATCAACACACATAATTTGAATCTTTGAAACAGCAACCAAGTTCACCAGAAAAACCAACAACAAAAACTATAACTCATGAACCCGCTGATCCATAAAATGCTTTTATTCTGAACTGAATCCTTTTGCACCATAAACATAAAGTTGCATACAAGTCGAGAACGTAAACCATCCTCAAAGCATCAACTGACTCACTGTAGATACATAGTTCCCGTTTATACTTCATTATGAACAAAGACACCCTTTATACTCAAGCTCTTTCCAAGCCAAGTTATAGCCTACTAGCCTTTGCAATCCAAGATAACAACCTATAGCATATCATCAAAAACTGGAGTTACCTCTCATAACTGACCATCAACCAATGGGCGAACACTTTTGCTAACATCAAACTCGATAACTGAACCAACCATCTGAACCCGACTAAAGTTCGCACACCAAAGTTAGGAAAGACATATATGAATACCTTGTGTTGACAGAGAAACTTCCAAACTATAGAATGAACCCAACTTTGCTACACCGTGTCAATTGTTAATTAACTGGAAGAAAATGAACCAGGGCAACTTGCCCAAATAGACCCAAACCAAAACCAAAACCTTGTGAGGAGTGTGGTAAGCCTACCACGAAGTCCATAACCACTACTAGGCTCGAAACTCTAAGAAGTACTAGTTGCTACTCTGAATACTTGAACACCATTCGGACTTGAGATCGCCTTACTAATTCTCACCTCAGGAAGAAGTCCATAATGCCACGAATATCAAGTCAAAACACCCCGAAGGCAAAAGAAAATGGTGTTTGAGGTCTGAAGTCACCATCTTGTTGTAGAAATTTTGCATAAACCATCAACCCGCCTCTTTGGCTCGAATCAACTGCTCTACTGTATCAGCACACAAAACCACCACCCATGAAGCATATAATGCACCGAACCTCTGGTTCACTATGGCCGAGTCTATCCAACAATGGAACTCCACATAAAAGACAACCCTTGGAGAATCAACTAAGCAAGCTTTCAAACTCTTGGAAAATGTATGGTGACCACCAGTCTCTAAGTATCAAGAGAACTCAAATTAGCCTCGCTAGCCTCAACCCGCACAACCTGATCACATAAAACATAGGCCACTGCTGAATCTCTAACTTACGCCATTGAGCTTGTCTAGCCATGCTAGAAGGAACTTCGTACTAACTGGAACACCGCCAAAATCTGGAATGTCTAGCCTAACTCAAGGTTTAGCCAAGGACTATGTCTCCAAGGCCAACTTTCACCCCATAATGGAAAATGGGTAAGCTAAGTTGCCCGAACTCAATCCCTTCCAACCCAAGATGCTGCAACTAAAAGAACCAACCGCGAACCATCCAAAGTAGTTTGCTAGCCCATGCTTTTGAAACCCAATCATGATTTACTAATCACTTTCTCTATTGAACCCATATGTTATCGATGAACACTCATGTGTCGGAGCCCACTAGGCCATGAATACACAATTTGCCCAATTGCAGCTGCTACTGAGACCTCAAAGGAAATGCTACTGCCATTTGTAGTAGGTTGAATCAAGTCACCAACACACAACCCAAGGCAAACCTCCGTCGTCACCTCAGTCAACTATTAAAACACATAAGCATAAACAAGGAGTCATCTCCCTCCTTTTTTAGCTAAACCAAACCCTTTCTTAGCGTATACTGAACCTTACAAATCCCTACTCAAATAAGAATCTGGAGCCATTTCCCTAGCTCCCACACTTACATCGTCAAAAATCAATAAGGCAGGAGAAAATAGGCGGGATGCTCGACTCACCCAATATGCTATGAATACAACTCATCCACGAGGCTACTATCAACACTTAGTCAGAAATGCAAAAGCCATAACCCAATTATAATGCCAAAATCAAAGGCTCATCTAGAGAACTACGATTGAAATTCATTCCAACTAGCATCGGGGAAATAATGAGACAACCCAACCAGACAAGAAATTGAAGGAGACTATAGGAACAACCCACATACCTGCCAACCTCCTAAACCAACCATATAACGAGGGTCGATGCTAATCACCCGAGAAAGAAAAGTCAAACCATGATCACTAGCATAACCAACACTATCCCAACTCAAGAAATTCTAGCAAATGCTAGGAAACAGCCTAGGCAACAACCATCTAGGACCGCTCAAAAGGGGAGACTAAACACAAGCCTAGAGTCACAATAGAACTGGAAGAAAAACCAACCAAAAATGAGACTAACAACAATTACCCACGAGCCACAACTCCGAGTAAACACCTGACAAGGATAACTCACCCCCATCCACAACTAAGGAATAAACTACCACGAAAACAATGCATAGATACTACAATCAAGTAGTCAAACAACTAAAAAAGTAGTAGGTAGGCATATAAGCAACTAAATAACAGAAGGGATAGAATTGCAATGCGAGCAGGACTATCATAATTCGAAGATAATAGGAGCCTTACCTGGAACAATAATATCAGGAACCTCTACCTCGGGCCCACCAAGAGGGGCATCAACCTAACAGTGTCTAACACTAGCTAGAGTAGTCGAAGATGAAGTCTCTGTCATCCCTCGATGGGGACAGACTCTAGCATAATATCCCATCACCCTACAACTATAGCAACCTAAAGAAGCTCTAATCTGACGCACGGTGCCTATCGATTCTAGATGGATACCTGAACCACCCAACTAAAAGTAACCTCTAACCATCTGGGGACCACCCCTGCAACCCTGCACACTACCTCTCGCTGATTGGGGACCACCCCTACTACCCTGTACTCCACATCTGGCTAGTGGCACTGAAGCCTTGGGAGATAACACCCACTGACCCTGCTGACTGGAAGGCAGAATCGCAGGACAATCCCTAACCAAGGGCTCACGCTTCCTGCACTAATAACAAACCTTAGTAAGTTGAGTCTGATGGGATGATCCTACTAGACCTGACCGACCACCACGGCCTGCACACTCTGAAGTCCCTGCCTACCCTGCTCAACATGCCCTACACAACCACTCTATAGAACCCATGGAGAAAATGAAATTGACATGGTAGATAAGAAGCAATGGAACCTATCTCTGGTGGAGAATCCCCTACCTCGAGTCTAAGAACCTAGAGAACTGTCCTGGCAATGACGTTTTTTAGCACTACCTCCATAAGCCTCATGGCATAAACCCTCGATAGCCCAAGCATGTTCCACTACCTAAAGAAAGGTAGTCCCAACCATAACTAAGTGCTCGGTAGCCAAATGGAGTGGTGAAATCAAAGCCCCAACAAAGCTCTAATCCCTATCGAACTCTAAAGGTACAGCCCTATCAGTACACCTAACCATGTCATGAAATCTTGCCTGACACTCCAATACCAACAGACAACCCTACTGAAGAACTGGTAGCTCAACCCTAGCTGAAGCACTGCTCGTAGAATCGGGTACTAAAACACCCACCGGAGGACTCAGAGTTCTAGACATGGTGTCTTGAAGAACTGGAGTCGCTATAAATCCAATCGGAGGGTGGGCTGACCCCACAGCTCTATCTGGTGCGGTTAACTCTAACTCTGAAGCCTTGGCACTGACGGAAGCACTGAACCAACAGGCACAAAAGCCTAGACATCACCCGCTATCGAACTCGTCTTAGGCATCTTAGAAGGAATGAAACCACCAAAGTTTTTAAAAGTCAATAAATCCAGGAACGCACGATAAAGAGCCAAGAAGATGAAACGTTTCCTAACAATGCCCTGTAGCCTCCCACAGATAAGATATGGATGTCATTGTACCGATCCACGAGACTCTACTTAGACACTTGCTTTTGTACCACGACCCTGGTGAAACTAGAGCTCTGATACCAAGCTGCCATGACCCGATTTCTCAGGTCATGATGGCACCTACAACCTCTAATAGGCAAATAAATTCTCGTAGCCCAGAACGGTTAGTAATGGGCTACTACCTAACCAATACACACAATGAACAGAAATAAGCGGAAGCAGAATATAAAGCTAAGACAAGGCAGAAGCAATAACTCGAAATATATATACAAATGATACTACACCAACCCCAAGACTTGGTATCAATAGTACAGAAGCTTCTAATAGAGTACAAGTGTATGAAGTAACAAAACATAAGTACATTGTCTTCGAATATACAAAGAGTATCAGTACAAAATATGAGATGTGGTCAAGCCCCGACCGTCAGGCGCTCACCCTAGTCTCGAATATCCCAAAAACTGCATGAGTCTCCAATGCGATCAACAGTGAAAGATCAACTAATATCTGCACCAAAAAAATGCAGAAGTGTAGTATGAGCACTAAGACAACGGGTACTCAGTAGGCATCATCGACCGACTGAGCGCATATAAGATATAAAAATAGTAATATAGAAAATAGCAAGAAAGCACAGAAAACAAATATAAACAGAACATAGGTGTAAGAAAGAGGGACGTACCTGGGATCCTTGCAACAATAGTATAAATAGAGAAAGAGAGAATCAGGAATGTGGCGGTATATCGATAACCTTAAGTAAGAAAGGAAAGAAGGAAAGCAACCCAACAATATCATCTAGAAGCCATAAAAGTAATGAAAACATACTAAAAACACCAACTCTCAAGAGAAGCATGAAGCGATATCTATCTCACAATTTACAACCTAGGATGCAATAACTAAAACCACCAACAAAGAGTTCTACTCAGAATTAAGATAAGGGACAACGTCCGATAAATTACAACCGCTTAGGAGGACACACGATGGAGACTCAAAGATATAGGACTCACTAGCCTCTCAATACTCAAGCCCAAAACTTGGAGCCTCAACAGGATAAAACTTACCAATCCACAAGAACCAAGGACCACAACTAGGTCTATTAGATAACAGGAGTAATATAATCTACCTACAGTTCCAATGGCCACCTATACAACCGAGGAATGCAATCAAGTAAAAACAAACCCTCCGACCGCCCATACAATCGGACCGCACACTGAACACACAACAAACAAGGGTGGAATCTGAGTGAGATATGCATTATGATGATAATGATGGAATCGATAATAGTAACTCCGTATGCACCTCCCCCGGTTCTCCGACAAGAGGACCCATGGTGGGACGTGCCCACTATACCTCATCCTATGCCATATACCCCTCCTCGGCACTCTCGACCCTTTAGCTAGGTCTTAGAATGGAAGGCTCATAGAGGTCCTTGACCATATACAGTAACAAACGCAAAATCTCAGAGAATCAGAACCTAGAAGTATGTGCCCAAAATTTGATCTGGTCTAAAATAGTAGTAGTAATCTCAATAACCCTCTCAAAGGGATCCAAGAGCGTATCCGGGTCTAAGTCAGTGATAAAAGTCTCAATAACCCCTTCAAAGTGTGCCCAGAGCGTATCTGGGTCTAAATCAGTAATAAAATCAAGTCTGGTGCTCTGCTCAGTAGAGCCTAGTATCAGTAATAAAATTGAATATGGTGCTTTGCCCAGAAGAGCCTAGTATCAGTAGTAAAACCCAGTGTATCATCCAAAATCCCATTTTTTTATCATCAAGTTTCCCAAAAAGGGCCCCCGGGGCCATGCAAGTTTAGGAAAAATTGTCTATAGTGGCTTGCAGCCAAAACAGAAGTAAAACATGCAGGGAAAAACCTTTTTCATTGATAATATGCTCGCACACAAATATAAATTATCCCAATGGCTCATAAATATTTCCTATCGGCCCTGCATAGGCTGAACACCTCTACAACAGTTATAACCAGCCTAGAAGGATATCTCTATGCATGGGACTCACAGATATTCCCAATTAACCCACCATCTATGTTCCAAAGTCAATACAAGGCCACAGAGGACCACAAGGGTAATATAAATTACGGATACGAATATTATAATCAATGTACAAAATAAATGGACAGAAAAGATGGACAGGGTTTGGGGTGCCAACCCATAACAACCCATCTAAGGGTACAATTTAATGCAGTTATAGCCTATATATGCAGAGTCTAGGTATGGAAAGCCATAACCTACCTATCGTCCGATGAATAGCTCCGGTGACGGTGTCGTCCAGGCTCGAACTGCTCTGAGAGGCTCCAAATCATGAAACCACTATCAATACAATAATCTATACATTAACACGAGACCAACAATACCCATAATGATATAACAAAGCTGGGCCAAAGTTTGGGTCATTGAAGGACCCATGAGGCCCAAAACACAAAACCAAAAATGCAAAAAAGCACGGCGGCCACAACAATGCCAAGATAACATGCTCCAAAAATGAGCAATCTTGGCCAAGGGGAAAGGCTCCAAATGGCCCGCTCAAGAGAGGGCTTAAAGTTGGAATTTTAAGGAGAAAATCGAAATTGGAGCAAGAAAACTTACCACGATGAGAGCACCACGCCAACGAAATGAAATCACAGAAGTTATGGGGCATGCAACTCCAAGGAGACAGATTCTTCAAGGAAAGTCAAGCTTTTAGGATTTACATCGATGGAGTTTCAACAATGGAGGAAAAGGAAATTTTGGAAAGAAGACTTACCGAAATAAATTAAGGGAGCAAGTATTTTCTATTCAATATACTGAAATTCCAAGGCTAGGAGCTGTTTTGAGCAACTTGGTAGAGAGAAAATTGAGTTTAGGTGTTAGAAAAGTGAAGGAATAAGGCTGGAAAATCGAACTAACAAGGAATATATAACTGATGGTCATTGGTTAGCGCTATCGCGCTAAACCATCACCATCGTGATGCAGGAGGGCTAGGCACCAAGGCACGATCGTACACAGATGGCGCCATCGACGCTAGCCTGGCGCCATTGCGCACATGGGTCGGCCACAGGCTAGCACGATCGCACCCCCTGGGCGCCATTAGCACTGAAGGCCTGCAACTGCTCTAAAACCAGCTGCACTAGAATTTCCACGGGGTGTTTCGAGCATGATCGGAACCCGATACTCACAATCCAAACATGCTATTAGAGTGGAAAAGACGTTCTAGACTCAAAGGAATATATGAAACTTCTATACGATGTTGTCTCAGAGGAATGTTGACTAAATTCAACACTAACCAACGTCAACCAGACACCCGAAATAAGCCCAGATCACCCGAGACCCGAACCAACAAACTACCTAACATGAGCTTAGCATTCCAGAGCTAACAGTGCTGACAGAATTTCCATCGGAGGTCGTCTTCTCTGAATGTTAACCAAAGTCAACCAAACAAGCCCAACTGGCTTAAAAATACAGAATGAGAGAGATTCCAATCTGAAAAGCTCCTGAATCTCGACCAAAGGTCCTACTAGACCAAAGTCCATACTTCAAAGCTAATGGAATTGTCGGAATTTGATTTTGAGCATGTTCACCAAGGATGTTGACTGAAGTAAACGATTTCCAAAGTCAAAAGCTCTAAAACCAGGAACGGACAAAAGGACCAAACAAACAGCCTGGGCACCGAACTACTAGTTCCAGCAAGCCATAAATGACTTGGGACCACTACAGGCAAGCTCTAATGGTATAAGAAAGGTGAATACGCATAAATGACTAGAAGGGTCATTACATATTTAAATCAATCTAGTTTAAATCAATTTATATACATGAATTTGGTATGTTATATGAAATATACAATTGATGCATTGTATATTGACAAATGTGTATTAAAATAATATACTCATGATCTAAGTCAATCATTTACACGAAAATTTGTTAATATACTCATTTTATACTATGCATGATTGCCTAAATGTGATTTGATAGTGTATGTAAATAGTATTAAACTGGTATAAAATGAGTTTTCTTATTGTATAACACTGATTTGGTTATATATTTTTAGCAAACTTAACTAGATATGCCATGTACATATAAGTCTTCTGATTTGTATCTCTTTTTGTACTTTTTCAGGAGGAAAAAATACACTCATTAAAAATTAAGAAGATAATAGAAAGGAGTAAAATAAGGAAATAAAGATATAGGAGAGATATTTGGATTGATTGATATCTCTCAGTATATTTTTAGAGTTTTGTTGATCCTCGATCTATTTTTTTTTGTTTTCTCCTTTTTATTTAGGGTTAATATTTTGTTAGGTTTTATTAGAAATTTATTGGTAGATATTGAAAACTAGAATTTATTGGTATGCCTTACAATATTGTATCTAATAGAGTATATATGGGTTTTTTTCCATCCTAGATCCAGGCCCATTTTGTATCAACTCAGACATTTTATTCTCTCAAAATAATATCTTTGTTATGAAATATTAAACTATGAAAGAAGAATAAGGTAGGGATAAAAGAGAAGACTTCTTATTTCTCTTGAATGATAATTGAGGGACTTAGGGATGAATTACAATGAAGCAAAAACCCTTTATTTATAGGAAAAAACTGATTTGGTCCAAAAATTAGGGTTCTTAACTTTTCTGCAAAGACACAAAAGAGATAGACATTCACTATTATAATAATACTTTATAACACTCCTCCTTGAATGTATATTTTTTGGATAATGTACCTCGTTAAAATCTTACTAGAAAAAACTCAGTGAAAAAATTCTAGTAAAGGGAAAATAGTACACATATCTCATTATACGCATTTTGGCTGTCTCATTAAAAATATTACAAGAAAAATTTAGTGGGACAACACCTTGTGAGAGAAAAATAGTACAACGTGCATTAACTCTCCCTGACGAGAACATCAATCCAAAGACTTGAATCATTACATTTTAATCTTGTGCACCATCTTCTCGAAAGTTGTAGTTGGTTGAGACTTGGTGAATAAATCTTCCATACTCAAATAAATCTGTTGAATGTTGATATCACTATTCTTTTGGAGATAATAAGCTTTCAGGAAATGTGCTTTGTTCATCTCTTTTATGAATTCTTCCTTCAGTTGTGTTATGCATGGTGCATTATATTCTTGACTTGTTCATGAATAGCTATTATCTCAACATAATTTTCCTATCATGTAAAATAACATGGTTTAATAATAATCCTTCATGAAAATAGATAATATATTTTTACCAAACTCTTATGTTGATCAAATAAATATCCTACATATTCAAAAACATAACAATATTCATTAGGATAAACACATTCATACGGAGATTTTTACTTACAATATGCAAGTGATCTTATTTCAGTATCTCCATATAGGAGTGAAATTATAGCATGCTCATAGTTATAACAAGATGTGTACAAGCATCAATTGTACAAGATATGGTACTTCAGGGTCAATCTAATTCTGTAAGTTTCTCATTTCAAAAGACAATCTATTGCTATTGAAAACTCTCAAGAATTTCAATTCAAGTCATTAAAATTGATTGATTTAATCCATATGATAATTATAAATAAGTTTCCCAGAAACTTGTATATACTTCAAGCACTTTGAATCCTGAAGGAATTTCCATGTCAATTTTGTCAAGTGAAACATTGACATCTTTTAATGTCTAGACTGCAAATCAAATAAGCTTCATGCTTATCAAGATGAATCCTTCAATATCACTTGATAAATATTTCTATGCAACATGCTTTAATAGATGTAGAATTCAGATCCTCATAATCTTTTACAATATTGCGCTATATTCTATCAAAGATATCGTCAATGATATACCATTTGTATCGGTTCATAATAGGATATAACTTATTGAGATCTCATCACTTTATATTTTTTAGGTACCTGAACCTTTAATGAGGTTTCATATAGTGTTATGTTATAGTCTTTTCAAGAGCATATTGCCTTTTATTATGATCATTTGATTCTTTCCTATTTCAAGGATTATTGCAATTTGAACTGATTGATCTCCATGATTTATGCATGCCATAGACTTTTTCCTTTTAACGACCGAGCCCTTCATTATAGGTAAACCTTTTATGTTAAGTTTTGGGTTAGAAAACTTCCGGATTTGGGAGTTGAAATTTTTTGGCTAGGCTAGTCTCAGACGGTTTCTAAGTGAGATATGGTCTAGGATAATCCGGGTGAAGATTGGGTAATGTATCTTGTATTGATCTAGTTTTTCCATTAGCTAAGACATTACAGAGTCTGAGGGACTTTTTGAGAATGAATTCGGGTAAGTAGAACTCCCGGTATTAAGGTTGACGTGAATGGATTATTCTGGGACGTCAAGATTTAAGGTGTGTTGTAAAATGAGTACTTTTGTTGGATTTTCCAAGTTTCTGTCTTGTGTCAACTGCTATAGCGATTGACACTGTACTATGACAGTTTTTGCTATAACGGAGAAATTTCCACTATAGCAAAAGTCAATGTCAATCAGCACTGCTATAGCGATCGATTCCGCTACAACGGCGCTGCTATAGTGGTAGCAAACAGAGTCAATTTTACTGCTGAAACTTCTCCAAAAATATTCAAAAAATATCAAGAACATTTTGGGGAAGGGTAGAGACGAAGGGAGGCAAATTTTAGTGATTTTCCACCAAACTCCATCGAAAAGGTAAGGTTTTGGCTCCTCTCTTCGTTATTATGATTCCTAAATCTTATAAACTGTAATCTCAAACTTGGGGGGAGGGTTGGATTGACCGAAGGATGATAGAATCTAGGGAAAAGGGGGATTCTAGCTTGTATAATTTGTGGGCATAGTTATTATCGCTGTTCATGTTAGAAACATAATTTTCCGCTAAATAAAATCATAAAAATAGTAGTTTAGGATGAATTAATGGCGGGAAATCTCGAGAATGGGTGGAATGATTTTGGTTTGGCCTGGAGATTTGGGATTTTACATAATCCGAGTAATTTTAGGCTATTAGATTGATTGTCGTTATTTGTAATTATGTTTGGGCCAAGATCAAGCAAAAGCTACAGAAAATGGGAAGGCTCCGGTCCAGTAAAGTTTCAAAAAGCAATTCGAGGTAGGTGATGGCTAATGTCTTTCCAAATTCAATGTATGTACATTTAACAATAACTTAGTATTATATGTACTTTTGTGCTTAGGAAAGAAATTATGAATGTCTAAGCATTTGGGGTGTTAAGTATGTGAAATGAATTTGATATTGCTTGTTGGTTTACAAGGGTGTTTTCTATTTATTTAAATATTGATTGTTAGTTTTGTGTGATATCCAGTTGGCTTGGGTACCACGCCTGGTACAAGTTCTATATGGGTTGGCTCGGGTACCTGTCACGACTCAATTTCTCGGTCATGATGGCACCTACAACCCCCGGTAGGTGAACCAATCCCCGTAGCCCAGAACAGTTAGTAATGGGCTACTATCTAGCAAATAAGGGAACAAGACGAATAGAACAGATAAAAGGAATGTAAATGTATACATATGCGGAAACTAAACCAAACCCATGAGAAGTACGAGGCAAACCAACAACAAAGTCCATAGTAATCCCTTCCCACTTCCACTCAGGAATGGGAAGTCGCTGCATCAAACACCCAGGTCTCATGTGCTCAAACTTAACCTGCTGACAGTTCAAGCACCGAGATATGAATCAAATCAAATCACTAACCCTCGGAACAATGTGCCTCACGAAGTATCAACTGAATCAAATCACTAACCCTCGGAACACAAAGGCGACTATCAAACCTCAGAACCCCATCTGAATCTAGAGTAGCCCGACTGGTCTCCCCCTGAACAACCCGATCACGAAGGTCACACAACTGATGATCCTCAAACTGACGGCTCTGAATCTGATCAACCAAAGTAGAACGAACCTCAATACTGGCGAGAACTCTGCTAGGATCCGACAAGTCAATCCTAACCAAACGGTTAGCCAAGGACTGGATGTCTAAGGCCAATGGTCGCTCTGAAACTGAAAGAGAAGCTAGGCTACCCATACTCACTGTCTTCCGACTCAAGGCATCCGCTACCACGTTTGCCTTGCCCGGATGATACAAAATAGTGAAGTCATAGTCCTTCAGTAACTCGACCCATCTCCTCTGTCTCGAGTTCAACTCCCGCTGACTCGTGATATACTGAAGACTACGGTGATCGGTGAAGATATCACAGTGAACTCCATATAAGTAATGCCTCCAGATCTTGAGCGCGAAAACTACCGCCGCCAACTCTAAGTCATGAGTGGGGTAGTTGCGCTCGTGAACCTTCAGCTGCCTCGACGCATATGCTATTACTCGACCCTGCTGCATCAACACACAACCAAGACCAACCCCAGAAGCATCACAATACACGGAGAAGCTCTGACCCTCAACCGGCAAAGTCAAAACTGGAGCTGAAGTCAATAAGGCCTTAAGCCTCTGGAAGTTATCCTCACACTGATCCGACCACTGAAATGGGATATCCTTCCTAGTCAGCATAGTCAAGGGTGCTGCTATGGAAGAAAATCCCTCAACGAACCGTCTGTAGTAACCAGCTAACCCAATAAAGCTGCGAACCTCAGTAACAGTAGTAGGTCTAGGCCACTCACAAACCGCTGAAATCTTTCCCGTATCAACCCTAATCCCATCCTTAGACACCACGTGCCCTAGGAATGCAACTGACTCAAGCCAAAACTCACACTTTGAGAACTTGGCATAAAGCCGATGATCTCTCAAAGTCTGGAGTATAACCCTCAAGTGCTGCTCATGCTCATCTCTACTACGCGAGTATACCAAGATGTCGTCTATAAAAACTATCACAAATGAGTCCAAATACGGGCCAAGAACCCTGTGCATCAAGTTCATAAAGGCTGCGGGGGCATTAGTCAACCCAAAAGACATCACCAGGAACTCATAATGGCCATAACGTGTCCTGAATGCTGTCTTAGGGATGTCCTCCGCCCTAATCCTCAACTGATGGTAGCCGGACCTCAAATCAATCTTCGAAAACACGACTGAACCCTGAAGCTGGTCAAACAAATCATCAATCCTCGGCATCGGATACCTATTCTTCACTGTCACCCTATTCAGCTGCCGATAATCAATACACATGCGCATCGACCCATCCTTCTTCTTCACGAAGAGAACAGGAGCACCCCACGGTGACACACTAGGCCTAATAAACCCCTTAGCTAGCAGATCCTGGAGCTGCTCCTTAAGCTCCCTCAACTCCGCAGGAGCCATACGGTAAGGAGGAATAGAAATGGGCCTAGTGCCCGGCTCTAACTCAATAGCGAAATCAATATCTCTCTCAGGTAGAAGGCCTGGCAGGTCGGTAGGAAACACATCGAGGAAGTCTCTAACCACAGGAACAGACATAGGAGAAGTAGGGTCAGCACTAACATCTCGGACATATGCTAGATAAGCTAAACACCCACGGGAGATCAACTTTCTAGCTCGAAGACAAGAGATGATCCCAGATGGTGCATGGCTAACAGAACCCTGCCACACAACCGGGGACACACCGGGCACGGCTATGGTAATGGTCTTGGCATAACAATCCAAAACCACACGGTGAGGGGATAACCAGTCCATGCCCAGTATCACATCAAAATCTAGCATATCAAGAATCATCAAGTCTCCCCAAGTCTCTGAATCACCAATAGATAACATACAGGATCTCACAATCCGATCCACTACTAAAGAATCTCCTACTGGGGTCGAAACAGAAACAGGAACAGATAATGGCTCACTAGCCAACCTCAAACAAGGCACAAAGTAGGCAGATACATATGAACAAGTGGATCCAGGATCAAATAAAGCCATAGCAGACTGATGGCACACAGAAATCGTACCTGTAATCACAGCATCTGAGGCCTCTGCCTCTGGTCTCCTAGGGACCGCGCAAAACTGACGACGGCCTCCACCTGCCCGATCGCCATCCCTACCACCTGCTCTGCCGTGTGGAGCACCACCAATCACAATCTGACGACCACCCCCTCTAGCTGGGGACTGAACTGGACTCGTAAAGGCTCGGCCAACTGAACTGTACCCTGCTGAGGGCAATCTCTAGCAAAGTGACCTATCGCACCACAAGTAAAACAAGCCCCTGATGGCCTACTCAGTCGAGATGAACCCGCAAATCCCGAATGACCACCACGACCTGCTGCTCCAGAAACTGTACCCCTCAAAGACTGGTCGCTATAGCCCTGATGGCTGCCCTGACCCTGCTCGAACTGGGTACTACTGAAAGTCTGAAGGGAAGCCTGAACCGGTCGGCTGGACTGACCCTGGTACTGCTGTGGCTGATAACTCCGACTCCACTGGCCAGGGCCTCTACCGCCATATCTGGAACCACTATAGACACCCTGATGTCGAGGCCTCTTATCTCTGGACCCCTGATCATGTCGCTGTAGGTCCTCCACAGTGCGCGCATAATCTACAATAGCCTGAAACGACCGACCACTGGCAATCAATATCTCAGCTGGCTGCCTGATCTCTGGCCTCAAACCCCATACAAATCTGCGAATCCTATCAGCCTCGGTAGGAATGATCATAGCTCCGAAGGGTGCTAGCTGATGAAAGCGGGTCTCATACTCCGAGATAGTCATAGATCCCTGAACAAGGTGAGTGAACTGCTCCCTGCGATGCTCCCGATCACTCTGGGGTAGGAACTTGGCCATAAAGGCCTCATAAAACTCAGACCAGGTCAAAGGAGGTGACGATGGTGATCCACAAGCAACCTGGGCCCTCCACCATAACTTCGCTGGGCTTTCCAACTGATAGGTAGTATAACCAACCCCATAAGTCTCTAACAAACCCAAATGATGCAACATCTCCTCACAGGTAGTAATAAAGTCATGTGGATCCTATCCAGAAGTACCAGCAAATCTCGGAGGTGCTAACCTCAAAAACCTGCCCAATGCCTTCTGCTCTGACTATGTCATAGTTGGGCGAGGAGCAAGAGGCTGTGCAACAGATGGGACCGGAATGACCTCTGCACGGGGAGCCATAGTAGCCGGCTGCGCTCCTAAGCTCTGTGCACCCAGGGCTACCCCCTGAGCGGATGTCTGCGCTACCTCAGAAGGCCGCTTTCCAATCACACCCAAAAGTTGTAATAGTAATCCCCGAATATCTGGAGACTGAGCTGCGGCTGAAGCTGGCACAGAGGTGGGCACTGGAGCTGGTACTGGAGCTGGCACTGGAGCTGGCGTTGGAGCTGGTGGTACCTAGGCTGCCCCCTGAACCACATGCTGCTCGGGCTCTATCTCCACGCTAGCAGCTCTAGCAGGTGCCACTGATCGAGGGCGTCCTCGACCCCTAGTTGGAGTGGGAGGCTTATCTTCGCGTGATGCCGATGACCTCGTACGAACCATCTGCGGAAGAATGAAGTAGAACAAATGAGATCTCTAGAAACTTCAAGGGTTATACGCACGACACAGAGGCAATGAAAGAGTCAAATTTCCTAAAATGCCACTGTAGCCTCCCAAAGATTGAGTACGGACGTCTCCGCCCCGATCCGTAGGACTCTACTAGACATTTGCTCTTATACCGATGACACCGGTGAACCTAAAGCTCTGATACCAAGTTGTCACGACCCAATTTCTTGGTCATGATGGCACCTACAACCCCCGGTAGGTGAACCAATCCCCGTAGCCCAGAACAGTTAGTAATGGGCTACTATCCAGCAAATAAGAGAACAATACAAATAAAATAGATAACAGGGATATAAATATATACATATGCGAAAACTAAACCAAACCCCAAGACCTGGTATCATAGTACAGAGCGAAACTACATACATGGAGTGCAAGCGATCCAAAAGAATATATACAGATGTCTCTGAATGGTAATAGAGTACATGAAGCAAAAGATAAACTAAAGCTAAGCTCCGATCGCCAAGAGCTCACCCTCAGCCTGAAGTAGTCCCCGACAGATCTCCAAGCACGAATCACAACGATCTAACGGCGATGGCCCACGCTAGGATCTGCACCCAAAGATGCAGGGGGTAGGGGTGAGCACCAAATGCGAGGCATAAGGTACCCAGTAGGTATCATAGGCCGACTGGGCACATATAAGATAAAAGCATAGTAATAGACAGAATAGAAGCAAGCAGTCACAGAAATCAACGAAAGGTACACAGGAACTAGCCCAGAGGGAAATCAACAGAACCACATATGAGGCTAGTAAGCAGAATATACACACCATAGGCACATGTGAAAGTAAGAAACAACGCACCTGGGGTCCTTGCAACAACAGTGTATACAAAATAAGTTTACGAAGTGGACGGTATACCGGTAACCTCAAGTGTAAGAAGAAGAGAGAAAGAGTACTAATAGGCATGCTCAGAGATATGAATCAACTCACAACTAATACATAACCAATCTCATTACTGTTATCCGAATAGGCAGAACAAATTCTGTAAGTAAAAGCAGAGGGAAGGGAAAAAAAGTCCTACCATAACCGTCCCCGCCGCCCACATACACCGAGAAACACAAACAAGTGAAAACAAACCTCCGGCATCCCATACTTACGGAGCGTCCAATCAGCAAACACGCAAACAAGGGTGGAGCCTCAACGAATGAATGAGTATATGCATGAAGATCTCAAGTGCCATGGTATCTCTGTATGTACCTCCTCCGGCGCCGATCCGGCCCAGCAGATAGGTTCCATGGAAGGACACTGCCTGTATACCTCTACTCCACCGTATACCCCTCCTCCGGCACACACAGCCCATAGCCCCTGGCCCTGATGGCAAGGTCCATGGAGGTCCCAGACCCCATACTAAAACTCAGTATCAGAACATGTCGTCCGGAAGCAAGTCCGGTATCAAGATAGAGACCCAGTCTCGATATCAAGATAGAGACCCAGTCTCGAATATGCATGCCCAGACCCTGTCCAGGACTAAAATAGTAGGAAAATATCTCAAAAACCCCTCCAAGGGTGCTCGGGCATAGCCGGGTCTAAACGGTAAAAAGTCATCTCAGGTGCTCGGTCCGACCGAGGCTAAAAACCATCTCAAGTAGCAGGAAAACTCAACTAGCACTCCGGCCCTGCCGAGTCTAGTGTAGTTGTAAAACTGGTGTTTTAAAATATAATTTTACTTTCTTTTACCCAAGAACACTCACAAGTCAAGTCAACCATTTCCAAATCATTTCCATAAAAAATGGGCCTCCCGGGCCATGCAAGGTTTAGAAAATAGTGCCGGTAGGCCCGAAGCCAAAACCACAGTAAAACATGGATAAAACCTCTTTATATGCATGGAAATGGTATGATCACACACAATAGCTGCCCCGCAGCTTACAATCAACCTATTGACCCTGCACAGGACCACAACTACTCAGCAAGCATAACCAGCCTAGAAGGATAATTCTATGCTCGGGACTCGCGGACATTCCCCAAAATCCCACCTTCTATGTTCCAGAGTCAACAAGGCCTCACAGGATCACAAGGGTAAATAAAATATAATAACAAATACTACAAACAACGGAGGAAAAAAAGTAGGCGGACATGAATAAAGCGGTCGAGGTCTGTGGTGCCAACCTAATAATCCAACCCAAGGATGCCCATTAATACAATTTTATTCTATATATGCGGAGTCTAGGGAAAATAAACCGTAACCTACCTGTCGTCCGACGACAAGCTGCTAGAACAACGATGTCCAAGCTCGAACTATTCCAAGAAAATCCAAAACTAAATCGGAATCGGAATCGGATTTGGGCTTGAATAACTTGACGTAGATAATTGATTATCTTTTGGGAATTAAATATAGCATAAAAGTATTTTACTTCTACAAAATCATTCCAGCGATCTTATCATATATATATACTAAATCCCCTGCTATACTTTGGATGAAACAAAATAGAGATTGCTAACAATGTTCAAATGCTAAGCTACAACAACAAAAGAAATGAAAAAAATGTATCCCATAAAATAAGAAACATTTGGTGGTCACATTGAATTTGAATTCATAACCTACTGCTAAGTTCAAAAGTAGTTAATGCCATGCCACACATTAGTGATTTACTAGGTGGCCCTCTTCCTCCACTTCCACGTGGAAGTGGAGGTGCCAACTCATAAGTTAATTTTATCCCGTTATGTAAATATTCGGGTATTGCGTAAATTCGTGGTATAATAAATATAATTTTTAAATATACAATAATTCATAGAAAATTATTTCAAACAAAACCTACTACATTATATTAATAAATTTCAACGTAATTAAGTTTACTATCTCCGTTAAAATAATACAATGTATAAAAATTTTATAAAATAAATACATATACAATTATAACGTTTCAAAAATATTCCCATAAACCTTTAAAATATTTTGAAAAGGCAATACTAATATAGTTTTTACCAAATTCAACTTTTAAATAAAATATTTTCAAATACGCGCACGATGCTAATAAAATTCTTAAGTTTAGGCTCGTAATTCGCCAACGCACGATTTTGATACTAAAGAATTCTCTTGGGATCCTCCCTTATGTTTTATTACTGTTTCGGAACTAAAATGGCGTTTTAAAATGTGAAGTCGAGGCTTAAATCCAGTTTGACCCGACCCGGTTCGCTACCCGATTCGCAACCCATTTTCTGCTAGACAGTCCGCGGTAAAACAGTCATAACTTTTTACTCCGAGATCAGTTGGACGTGAGGTTTTGTGCGTTGGAAACTAGACTCTTAGACCTTCGATTTGGTATTTTGGGGGACTTCTAACTCTTTATATATTGAGAAAAAAGCCCTGATACATTTGACCCAAGGTTCAGAAAATTTGTTAAAGGTCTTACGATATCTTTTGTCGATTTGCTTGACTTCAAAACTTATACGTGGAAATGACCGGAAGGGTCATTACAGTTCATGTATAGAATTCAGAACCCTAGATTGTGATAATTTTCAGTACTTTATAAATTATACTTGCTAGGCATACCAGTCAGATAATCATGCTTCATGATTCGAATGCCATATCTTTCAGTATATTTATGTGCATTCTCAGATTATATTAGTATTTTGAGCTATCCAGTGTTACAGTTGCATGTTAGCTTACATTTAGTCAGGGGTAGACTTATCACTGAGTGAACTAAGGGATGAAGGCTCACCCGTCAGTTTTAGGCTGAGACCTTTGGTAGAAATCCCTAAGTTCCAGAACTACGGTGCCACCGTAGGTTCTAAAGGGATCACCCGTCTGATTAAGCTTGAAATCCTTGTCCCTTGAGGACATCAGTTAGTGGATCCACGTCAGACTTGTTCGTACCCTTGGCAAGGTATGAACACCCTTCCACCCAGGGTTACAGGTTGGCCCTACAACTAGCTCAACTTGGGGTATGTTGATTAATAGTATCTCCCATATTCACACTCATATTGCATTGACCTTGTATTCCACATTTATGTTCAGTATTCAGTTCAACATGTTATTTCATGATTTTTGCTTGGTCATTGTGTCTAGTTCAGTTTTCAGTTATGTTGCAGTACATCTATCTTTATGTTAAGTTCTATATTGTCCAACTTTGTACATACCCTGCATGCTCAGTACATTCAAAGTACTGACACATACTTTTGTGCTACATCATTTTATAATGTAGTTTCAGGCACTCATCATCCAGACCGCGCCTAGTCAAATTTTTGATCTGCACTCAGCAGTTCAGTGGTGAGTCCTCATTAGTCGAGGACGATAGATATGCTTACCTTTATAGTATATATTCTAGTTTTCAGATTAATTAGAGTTAGCTAGGAGCATGTCCCAGTAACTCCTATTCAGTTAGAAGGCTTTCATACATAGACTAGATTCAGCAGTTGTTAGGGTTGTCACTCAGTCAGCACTAAACTATTTTTATATTATACTTATTCAGATTTTTGGGCTCTTTTCCCGTATTCAGATATTAAATTGTTTAGTTTCCATACAGTGCATGCCTTAATTTGACTTTTCATTTAGATATGCCATGCCATGGGTTAGCTTGGGGTCACCTGTGATGCTGAGCACCGTATTGCATCCATGGGGTAGCTTTGAGGCGTGACAAACTTGGTATCAGAGCCTCAGGTTTAAGTGTCCTAGGGTGTCTAAAAGCCGCATCAAGTAGAGTCTTCTGCATGGGTGTGAAGTGTGCCACACTTATGGGGGAGAAGCTATGAGACATAATTAGGAATGACTTCCCCTCTTTCTTTTCCAGTCCGTGCTATAAAGTATAAAATCTATTTAATTCTCCTCTATCCTAACTCCTGCTCTTCATATTTCAGAAAAATGCCTCCCAGAAGAGCTAACGCTAGGAATCAACCAGCACCACCGGCTCCAGCCGTCTGTTAAATAAGCAGGTTATGCATGCCAAATTCAAGGCTGCTTTCCAAGTGCTTGCTCAGGCTATGACCACCCAGGTCAATCAGCAAGCTGCGGCACCAGCTCCACCTCAGACCAATACTGTTGCAGCCAGAATTCGGGACTTTGCTCGGATGAACCCTCCAGGGTTTCATGGGTCTAAATCAGAAGAGGATCCCCAAGAGTTTTTAGAGGACATTCAGAAGGTGACCAATATTATGGGTGTCACTCAAGTTGAGGGTGCAGAACTAGCCGCTTATCAGCTGAAAGGAGTGGCTTATACTTGGCACCAGCAATGGAAGGAATCTCACCGTGCTGGAGTAGGACCAATGACTTGGGAGCTTTTCATGACTGCTTTTCTAGACCAGTTCTTCCCACTAGAGCTCATGGAAGCCAAGGTTTAGGTTTTCATCAACCTGAAGCAGAATGACATGAGCGTGAAGGACTATGCTCTGAAGTTCACTCAGCTATCCAAACATGCTCCAGCAATGGTAGCTGACTCTGGAGCTCGTATGAGCAAGTTCATGTCTGGAGTATTTGATGATGTGGTCAAGGAATGCAAGACGGCCATGCTCGTAAAGGAAATGGACTTCTCCAGGATCGTTACTTATGCTCAGCAGATTTAGGAGGAGAAGATTAAGGAGAGGGGAGGAGATGCTAAGAGGGCTAGGACAGATGATTTCATCCACTATCAACAGAGGTTAGAGGGTGGGAATATCTCTCAATATCTCCAGAAAAATTCAGCACCAACTCCATCTTCTGCTAGTGCCCTAGTGCCCAAGTTCAAGAAGGATCGTCAAGATAGAGCGTCTGGCTCTAAGTCCCAAGGTACGATTACTAGTGGGCTCACTAACCCAGTGTGCAAGAAGTGTGGTACGAACCACCAGGGTGAGTGCATGGTAGGTAGTGGAAATTGTTTTGGGTGTGGTAAGCCAGGCCACAAGATGAGAGAGTGCCTTGGAAATTCTCAGAAGGGCAGGGACACTCGTTCGCAAAATCAAGCGGGGTCTGCAGCAACTCCAGCAGGTTGCCCTACTCAACAGGGTGCCTCATCTAGTACAAATGGTGGTCAGTTCTAGAATAGAATGTATGCACTTCAGGCTCGACAGGACCAATAGGATTCTCCTGATGTGGTCACAGGTATGTTGCGAGTCTTTAATACTGATGTTTATGCATTGTTAGATCCATGGGATACACTTTCCTTCAACACTCCTTATGTAGTAGTAAACTTCAGTATTAATCCAGAAACTCTCCTAGAACCCTTCTTAGTCGCTACTCCAGTTGGTGACCTAGTTATAGCTAGACGGGTGTACAAATATTTCCCTGTCATAGTTTCCCAGAAAGTCACCTCAACAGACCTTGTAGAGTTAGAAATTGTAGACTTTGATATCATTCTAGGAATGGATTGGTTACATTCCTGTTATGCCTCAGTCGATTGTAGGACTAGGATCATTCAGTTTCAGTTTCCTAACGAGCCAGTCTTTAGAGTAGAAGGGTAGTAACTCAGTGCCTGTAGGTCGTTTCATCTCCTACCTTAAGGCCAGAAAGATGATTTTCAAGGGGTATATCTACCATCTTGTTCGGGTTAAGGATTCAAACTCTGATACCCCAACTCTTGAGTCAGTACTAGTGGTAAATGAGTTTCCAGAAGTTCTTCCCGAAGTTCCTCCCAAAAGGGAAATCGATTTCAGAATTGATCTCCTTCCAGGTACCTAGCCTATTTCTATCCCTCCTTAAAGAATGGCTCTAGCTGAGCCTAAGGAATTGAAAGATCAATTGAAAGACCTTCTAGATAAGGGCTTCATCAAACCCAACATCTCTCCATAGAGTGCTCCAGTATTGTTCGTACGTAAGAAAGACGGTTCTCTCAAGATGTGCATTGACTACCATCAATTAAACAAGGTCACAATCAAGAACAAATTTCCTATCCCCAGGATTGATGACTTGTTCGACAAACTTTAGGGTGCTAGTTGTTTTTCCAAGATAGACTTCAGATCCGGCTACCATCAACTCAGAGTCAGAGATAGTGACATCTCAAAAACAGCCTTCAAAACTTGGTATGGTCACTATGAATTTGTAGTCATGTCTTTTGGACTAACCAATGCCCCTGCAACTTTCATGGATTTGATGAACAGAGTGTTCAAGCAGTATTTGGACTTGTTCGTTATTATCTTTATTGATGACATCCTCATTTATTCTTAGAATAAGGAAGAGCATGAGACTCATCTGAGGGTTGTTCTGCAAATTCTCAAAGATCGCCAGCTATTCGCCAAGTTTAGCAAGTGTGAATTTTTCCGGTTACTACAGGAGGTTCGTTGAAGGATTCTCATCTATAGCATCCCCATTTACTAGATTGACTCAGAAAAAGGTCAAGTTTCAGTGGTCAGATGAGTGTGAGAAGTGTTTCTTAGAACTGAAGACTAGGTCGACTACATCTCCTGTCTTGACTCTACCAGAGGGTTCAGATTGTTGTGTGGTTTATTGTGATGCATCCAGAGTTGGCCTAGGTTATGTTTTGATGCAGCAGGGTAAATTCATAGCTTATTCTTCCAGACAGCTTAAGGTCCATGAGAAGAACTACCCGAATCATAACCTTGAGCTTGCAGCTGTTGTGTTTGCCCTAACGATTTGGAGAAACTATCTGTATGGTGTTTATGTTGATGTGTTCACAGATCACAAGAGCCTCTAGTATGTGTTCACCCAGAAAGAGTTGAATCTTTGTCAGAGGAGATGGCTTGAGTTCCTTAAAGATTAGGACATGAATGTGCTCTACCATCCGGGTAAGGCCAATGTGGTGGCTGATGCTCTTAGCAGACTATCTATGGGTAGCATATTGCATGTTGAGGAAGAAAAGAGAGATTTAGCTAGAGATGTTCATCGGCTTGCTCGCCTAGGAGTTTGCCTTATGGACATGACAAATGGTGGTGTGATAGTTCAAAATGGGTCAGAATCTTCATTGGTAGCTGGGGTTAAGGAGAAACAGGATAGTGATCCCATTTTACTTCAGCTGAAGGGTGTAGTTCATCAGTAGAGAGTTGAAGTTTTCTCCCAAGGGGGAGATGGTGTACTTCGTTATCAGGGTCGCTTATGTGTTCCTAAGGTGGGTGAGTTGAGGCAGCAGATCCTTACAGAAGCCCATAGTTCTAGATATTCCATTCATCCGGGTGCCACTAAGATGTACCGTGATCTACGGGAAGTCTATTAGTGGAACGGTATGAAGAGAGACAATGCAGCTTTTGTGGCTAAGTGCCCAAACTGTCAGCAGGTTAAGATAGAACATTAGAAACCAAGAGGTGTGACTCAGGAGATTAGCATTCCTACTTGGAAGTGGGAAGTGGTTAACATGGATTTCATTATGGGTTTGCCTCGTACTCGCAGACAGCATGACTCCATTTGGGTGATAGTGGACAGAATCACTAAGTCAGCTCACTTCTTGGTAGTCAAGACTACAGATTCAGCAGAGGATTATGCTAGACTCTACATCAGCGAGATAGTCAGGTTGCATGGAGTTCCCTTGTCTATCATCTCTGATAGAGGTCCTCAGTTTACCTCTTATTTCTGGAGATCGTTTCAAAAAGGTCTTGGTACTCAGGTGAATCTTAGCACAACATTTCACCCACAGACAGATGCTCAGGCTGAGCATACCATTAAGACCCTAGAGGACATGTTGAGGTCTTGTGTGATCGATTTCAAGGGTAGTTGGGATGATCATCTACCTCTCATAGAGTTCACCTACAATAACAACTTCCATTCCAGCATTCAAATGACCCCATATGAGGCCCTCTATGGGTGTAGATGTAGGTTACCTGTTGGTTGGTTCGAATTAGGTGAAGCAACTTTTATTGGACCAAATTCGGTACATGAGGCTGTGGGAAAAGTCCAGCTCATCAGAGATAGGCTAAAAATAGCTCAGAGTCATCAGAAGTCCTATGCAGATGTGAGGAGAAGAGACTTAGAATTTGGAATCGATGATTGGGTTTTCCTGAAAGTGTCTCCTATGAAGGGAGTGATGAGATTTGACAAGAAAGGGAAGCTAAGCCCTAGATATGTAGGTCCTTACAGAATTTTGAAAAGGGTTGGTAATGTGGCTTATAAGTTAGAGTTTCCAGCAGAACTAGCAGCGATTCATCCAGTATTTCACATTTCCTTGTTGAAGAAGTGTGTGGGTGATCTGACTTCGATAGTACCCTTAGAGAGTGTGGCTGTGAAGGATAGTCTCACCTATGAAGAGGTTCCCGTTGAGATCGTTGAACTTCAGGTTTGTAGGTTGAGGAATAAGAAAGTCGCTTCAGTTAAAGTTTTATGGAGAAGTCAGTCCATAGAGGGAGCTACTTCGGAAGCAGAAGCAGCCATGATGTCCAAGTACCCTCACCTCTTTCTCTCTGAGTCAGTTTCAGCTTGAGGTAATAGTTCCTCTCCAGTCTCTTGGTTTACTCTTGTGTAATTCAGTCTCAGAACATTGTTCCATTAGTTATCCTTGCATTTCAGCATACTTTCATGTTCATGGAACTCAATTCAGTATATGTCAGTTTCTAGTACTCAGTTGGTAGGGATTGCAGCTCTTTCCCTCCAAACTCAACTTTCTTAGTCTTCATTCGAGGACGAATGATCCCAAGGGGGAGATATTGTAACACCCCAGAATTTAAACCAGTATTAGAAACCCAAAACTTAGCCAGACTCAGAAAATTTCATCCCAATCAAGCCCCATGGGCTGACCCACGGGCGTCGTGTCTATGACGGCCCATCAGGGGTCCCCGTGGGAAGGGTCCAGGAGTTTGTCCCAGCCGGCTCCATCCAGACGGGGAAATCGACCGGCATCGGTAGTCCAACGGGCCATTGGGAAGCCCGTGAGGTAAGCCAACCCCTTAGCCCAGCCGGATCCAGCCTGACGAGGGACCCGAAGGGCATCGATAGTTTGATGGGCCATCGGGCAGTCCGTACCAGCACCCAACATCCCAGTCTCTCTACCCCATATGGGCTAACGCCATGGGCATCGCTGATGCGATGGGATGTGAGAGCCACCCATGAAAATGCTCCAGGGAACCAGCCTCTCCTGCCTCATTTCGATGCCAGGACCGACGGGCCATCGCAGGTTTGACGCCCGTCGGGCGTCCAGTTCGGCGGAGGCTTCTCCCAAAAATTTCAGCTTAAGTTGGGGGTAGTCCAGTCTCTTCCCAATTATTTTAATTACGATCCTAAGTCATTTTGGGAGAAACAAAAGGGTCTTTAACCCTATTTTCTCTCATTACGCCTAAATCATCCGATACTTAGCAAATCAATCAAGAACATAATGTTTTCTCTCAAGAACAAGGTAAAAAGGGTTTCCTCCAAGTTCCTCTCAAAATCCAAAGGTTCAACCGTAAAATCTTCATGTAGGTATGTGGGATTTCACTAGTGGGTTCCTTTCACTCACTAGGTCCTTAGGACTCAGCCAATTCCTTCAGTTTCTCCGTGATTAATTAGACCTAGGGTTGGTAAACCTTAGAGATTTCCTTGCTATTCAAATGCTATAATTATTATGATGCTTAGACCATGTTTCTCGGAGAATTAGTACCGTTCATGTATAGAATTCAGAACCCTAGCTTGTGATAATTTTCAGTACTTCATAAATAATACTTGCTAGGCGTACCAATCAGATAATCATGCTTCAAGATTCGAATGCCATATCTTTCAGTATATATTTATGTGCATTCTCAGATTATATCAGTATTTTGAGCTATCCAGTGTTACAGTTGCATGTTAGCTTACATTCAGTTGGGAGTAGACTTAGTACTGAGCAAAATAAGGGATAAAGGCTCTCCCGTTAGTTTTAGGCTGAGACCTTTGGTAGAAATCCCTAAGTTCTAGAACTACGATGCCACTGTAGGTTCTAAACGGGTCACCCATCAGATTAGGATTGACACCCTTGTCCCTTGAGGACATCAGTTAGTGGATCCACGTCAGACTTGTTCGTACCCTGTGCAAGGTATGAACACCCTTCCACCCAGGATTACAGGTTGGCCCCACAACTAGCTTAACTTGGGGTATGTTGGTTAATAGTATCTCCCACAGTCAGACTCATATTGCATTGACCTTGTATTCCACATTTATGTTCAGTATTCAGTTCAGTATGTTATTTCATGATTTTACTTTTTCATTGTGTCCAGTTCAGTTTTCAGTTATGTTGCAGTACATCTATCTTCATGTTCAGTTCTATATTGTCCAATTTTGTACATACCCTGCATGCTCAGTACATTCAAAGTACTGACACATACTTTTGTGCTACATCATTTTATGATGTAGGTTCAGGAACTCAGCATCTAGACCATGCCTAGTCTGATTTTCGGTCCGCACTCAGCAGTTCAGTGGTGAGTCCTCAATAGTCGAGGATGATAGACATGCTTACCTTTACATTATTTATTCCAGTTTTCAGATTAATTAGAGTTAGCTGGGGGAATGTCCCAGTAACTCCTATTCAGTTAGAAGGCTTTCAGACATAGACTAGATTCAACAGTTGTTAGTATTGCCACTCAGTCTGCGCTAAACTATTTTTATCTTATACTTATTCTGATTTTTAGGCTCTTTTCCCGTATTCAGATATTAAATTGTTTAGTTTTCGCACAGTGCATGCCTTAATTTGATTTTTCATTTAGATATTACATGCCATGGGTTAGCATGGGGTCACCTGTGATGCTGAGCACTGTGTTGCATCCAGGGGATAGCTTCGAGGCGTGACACTCCCACTTCTAAGTAGGAATGTCAATATCCTAAGTCATACTTTCTGGTATCTGATGCTCGACCTTTACCTGCTGGTAGTTGTGACACTTAGCCACAAAATCGGTAATGTACCTCTTCATGGTATTCCACTAATAGACTTCCTATAAGTCACAATACATCTTGGTGGCACCTGGATGAATAGAATATCTGGAGCTGTGAGCCTCTATCAAAATCTGTTATCTCAACTCATCCACATTTGGAACTGATAACCGACCCTGATAGTGAAGCACACCATCTCCCCCTTGGGAGAAAACCTCCACTCTCTGTTGAAGGACTGATATAGGATCAATGTCTTGCTTCTCCTTCACCTCAACTTCCAAAGAAGATTCTGACCCATTCTGAACTATAACACCACTATCCACTGAGTCGGTAAGGAGAACCCCTAAGCGAGCAAGTTTATGAACATACTTAGCTAATACCTTCTTCCTTTATTGAAACTATGACACACTACCCATAGACAATCTACTAAGTGCACCAACCACAACATTGGCCTTACTCGAATGGTTAAGCATATTTATGTTATAATCTTTAAGAATCTCAAGCCACCTTTTCTGATGAATATTTAACTCCTTCTAGGTGAAAACATACTAGAGGCTCTTATGGTCAGTATATACATATACATGGACACCATACAAGTAGTGTTTCCAAATCTTTAAGGCAAACACAACCGCTGCTAACTCAAGATCATGAGTCAGGTAGTTCTTCTCATGAATCTTAAGCTGTAAGGAAGTATAGGCGATGACCTTACCATGCTGCATCAGAACACAACCTAATCGAACTATAGATACATCACAGTACACCACAAAGCCATCTAAACCCTCTAGTAGAGGCAAAATTGAAGTTGTGGTCAACCAAGTCTTAAATTCCTGAATGTTCTTTTCATACTCATCTGACCACTTGAACTTAACCTTTTTCTGAGTCAACCTGGCCAATAGGGTAGCTATGGATAAGAACCCCTTAATAAGTCTTCTGTAGTAACCTACCAAGCCCAAAAAACTTCTAATATCTATCAGAGAAGTGGGTCTAGGTCAGTTCTTTACTGCTTCTATTTTATCTACTCAAATGCCCTGCTTGGACACCACATGACCCATAAAAGCAATTTACTGCAACCAGAACTTACACTTGCTGAACTTAGCAAATAACTGGCAATCTTTGAGAGTTTACAGCACAACCCTCAAATGGTTTGCATACTCCTCTTCACTCCGCGAGTAGACAAGAATGTCATCTATAAAGACAATGACAAACATGTCCAAGTATTGCTTAAACATCCTATTCATCAAGTCCATAAAAGTTGCAGGAGCATTCGTTAGTCCAAATGACATAATCATAAATTTATAATAACCATACCGAGTCTGAAAGGCTATCTTCAAAATGTCACATTCCCCAACTCTGAGCTAATGGTAGCCGTAATTGAGGTCAATTTTGGAGAAATAACTAGCACCCTGAAGCTGGTCAAAGAGGTCATCAATCCTACGGATGGGATACTTATTGTTAATTATGACCTTGTTCAACTGATGGTAGTCGATGCACATTCTGAGAGATCCATATTTCTTACACATAAAGAGAACTAGAGTACCCCATGGAGAGATGTTGGGCGTGATGAAACCTTTATCTAGGAGGTGTTTCCAATGATCCTTCAATTCCTTAAGCTCAGCTTGATCTATTCTATAAATAGGAATAGATATGGGCTTCCTATCTGGTAGGAGGTTTATCCCAAAGTCAATCTCCCTCTCAGGAGGAACTCTGGGTAGATCCTTAGAAAATACTTCTAGGAACTCACTGACTACAAGTACTGACTTGAGAGATGAGGTCTTAGACTTGGAATCCTTGACCCAAACTATATAGTAGATGCACCCTTTAGAGATCATTTTCCAAGCCTTGAGGTAAGATATGAAATGACCTTGCGACATAGGGGGACTGCCTTGCCATTAAAATATAAGCTCATTCATAAATTGAAACTTGACTACTCTAGTTCTATAGTCGACTGAAGCATAACAGGCATGTAAAAAAGTTTCATACCAAGAATAACATCAAAATTGGTCATCTCTAACTCTACTAGATAAACTGAGGTAACTCTATGGAGGACTATTACTAGGTAGTTTCTAAATACTTTCTTGGATAAGACTGACTCACTGACTAGAGTAGAGACATAAAATGATTCTAGGAGTTATTCAGGACTGACTCCAAACTTACATGCAACATAAGGGGTCACAAATGACAATGAAGCCCCAGGGTCTAGCAAAACATAAATATCAAGAGAGAAGACTTGTAACATACCAGTGACTATGTCTAGGGAACTCTCTTGATCCTGATGGGATGACATAGCATAGAGGCAATTCTGGCACTGACCACCGCCAGTACTAGACATGGAACTTTGCTGAGCTGTATGGCCCGCTGGAGCTGCTAAAGTAGTGCCTTGAGTCCTATCACCTCCACTGTTCTGTTTGTATGAGGGGCAATCCTTGATCCTGTCTCAAATAGCTCACGGACATGACTCGCGATAATAATAGTCAGTTGGTCAAGTTGGCTAAGAGTCTCCCTGCCTTCATTCAAAGGGTTATTAAATATGTCATGAAGGATGTTTTAGATAGCCTTGGCAAGTTATATGCCCGAGTTGATACTATTGAGGGGTCGATGGCCTCGATAAGGAAATACATGAATAAGATGAAGAGAAAGGACATTATGACCTCTCTGGATCTGACCTTCTTGGATGAGGCTATGGCAGCACCTCATGAGGCGAGAGGATCTGTTGATGAGCTGCTGGGTAGTGTAGGTGCTGCTAAGGATGAGTATGATGAGGATGATGTTGTATCTCCACAGATACAACAAGCTATGTTTGAGTCCTTGGATACCACACACTCTCGCAAAGGTAGGGCTGGACCTATCTCACAGGCAAACCACAGGATGATGCTTCAGAATAGAGAGCACGTGGAGTCTTTGTACCTTACCTTCTACTTTTATTTATTGAGCATTGGGGATAATGATATTTCTTAGTTGGGAGTGGGTGCATTTATTTTGATGAATGGATGATTTTGATGCCCTTGTCGAGCTTGGATTATTGTTTTGGTTTGATATATTTGTTTGCCATAGGCAGGTTTGGTTTGTAAATTTTGGATATTTTTAGCCCTTGTCGAGAATGTTTTGGATAATTTTGCTATTGACCTTATAGGGCTTTCATTTTTTTATGTTTATATATTTTTCCTCACTGGGCTTGATTTTCTTATTGTTGGATGTGAGTTTATGCCATTATGCCTGGTCGGTTTCACACGCTAATTATCCTACTACCCATGTCTTGCCAATTGCACTTAGTGCCTTCGTCGGGCCTCATTTATCAAATAATTCATGAGCGCGTAGTTCTAACTTGCCTTTGTAGATTGTATTTTTTAATAAACTTCGAGGATTTTCTTAATACCATGGTTCATTTCCAAGGAACAAAATTTTGTTTTCTTTACTTTTATGTTGAACCGGGTGATATTTCCCTATGATAGATTGAGAGGCAACTTTCTTAAGGAAAAATACTAGTTTTAGTATTTATTTTGAGTCCATTTTGTACTTGTCTCGAATGGGACCACCAAAATAAAATAAAAAATTCTTGGCAAATGATATTTGAAATCGAGAAAAGAGGAGAAAAATAAATTTGAAAAGCATTCTCTTGACATGATCTTTACATTCTTTGTTTGATTTTTTGTTTACAATGAGTCGCGTGAAACCCAGAATAGCTTGTCAAAAGTCATTCATTTCAATTGGTTTTGAGAATAATTGTAACTCCTACCGATTATTGATACGTTCAAATTACACCCTTTAAAAGTGTAAGCGATCGTTGTCAAATAGAGTAAATCAACAACGAGGCTAGGGTCAAATCCCACAGGGAATAGGATGAGAAACTCAATATTTAAAGCTATCTATTTACTTTACTTTCTGTCAAATATTATCCCTTAACACAATCATAGTTGTTGAATTGAAATTTAAAGCTAACAGAGCGTAAATGTTTTGAATTAGCAAGATTTATGAAATTCAATATTGTTTGAGCATACAATAGAATTCCTCCAATGGTTACGAGTGTTAATATAGGCAGTCATAGGCTGACTCCGCGTGAACAGTGATCAATGAGATACCTATTACTACCTTCTGATATGAAATTGGTCAATCCTTCATTTATGTTCCCAAATGACATGAAGTGTCTTATTAAGATAATCACAATAAGTTAAGTGGGATTAACGTATCCCTACGAAATTCCATTAAACAAAGATTAACTCCTTGAGTTCTTAGTTATTAACAATATCCCAACCTAAATAAATCCTTCCATAAAACACTAAGATTTAAGGGCATTTAACTAGCATTTGCAACCGCTAATTTTCAATAAATCCAATTGTTAACAACTCACCCACAACCTATTCAATTCTATATTGCTACTCTTACCCTAAGATTCATTCATTGTGTAGATTCACAATCCCAGAATTGGGTTTTAGTTACTCATAATATAAAAGAAAGCAATAACAACAGTTAAAAAATGCATACTTATTAAAGCAATTGATTGATAATCAAAAGTTATTCTTCCAAGAGAGCACCAAAGTAGCGCTCAAATTGTTGTTCAAAATCTCAAAGCCAAAAGTAATGTAATGCTTTTCTCCCAAAAATATGTAAAAAGTATGCTAAAAGAAGTGTTTGCAAAAATATCGTAAGAGTCCTATTTATAGCCAAGTACAAATCAAATCCAGATTAGTCTAGGAAAAGAAAGACGAGTCATCCAAACGGACGCCAAAATGATCTGTTTCAGCCAACAATGGACTGTTTCATTGGTTGTTCTACCTCATCCATCTAGGCTAGCTTCTGATTCTGGAAATGGTGAAGGGAATGGACCATTATTCTTGAAAATGGTTCGTTATGCCTTCCGTTGTAACTTCACTTTTTGTGTCAGCTTCTGTCTTTGCAGTTGAATGCAACGGTTGTACCAACAGTTCATTTCAACTCAAAATGGTTAGTTCACCTCCTTATATTTGAAACATTTATGCCCGCTTATTGAATCAAGTCTATTCTTCCTATAACACAACCAAACCAAAGCACATCAATTTGTGTAATAATTACTTGAAAACTACAAAACTTCTTCGTTAAAAGTATCAAATGTGCCGTAAAATCCCGACACATCAATTGTGATGCCTTGTGTGGTAAAGTTTAGTATATTCGTATGTATGCATGTTGCCTAGAACTTGCTCCGAATATGATTCATGGAAAATTCCTAGATGTTGTTTAGCTTGAAAAATGACCTTAGGCCCTCTTTGAATAGTCACTTAACCAAAAAGTTTCCTTTCCTTAACATTGATCTTCGTCAACCCCTTTGAGCCTTTGGCCTTTTCTTGGAAACCTTATTACACACCTCTTCCTTTTTAATTCCTCTATCTTGGCATCTTTTCCTCCCTAATTGCTAGTGAATAAAATTGTAGGCTAAATGCCTAAGTTAGATGGGGGACATAAATGAAAAGTTGGGATGATTGATATAGGGAAAGTCTAAGTTTAGAGGTGTGTGCATAAATGATCGAATGAGGAATTGAGCTTCAATGTAGGGTAGCGCCTAATGCTTATCTACTGAATTGCTTTAAACTATCAAATGATGGAAGAAAGAAAGAAAAAGAATTTAGTGGTGGTACCTTTTGCTTTGTGAATGCTAAATGAGTAAAATAAAGGTTTTAGAAAGAATGGTTTGGGGTAAACTTGGGTTGTGAGAGGGAGAAATAAGGTGACATTGAATCAATGACATGAGTGGTGTACTCAAATTGCCTAAATGATAGCGTTAGAGAGGTTTTAATCACTTAACCTAAATGATATTCTTCCCTTAACCCTAGCCTACATAGTTACTCGCAAGTACTTAGTGATTTCGAGCTCTGCAACTCTATAATAGTGGTTAATTACATAAAGGTCAAGTCTATGATTCTATGTGTGTGCACTCAAACTTCTTTGAGAGAGTGAGCGTCTTTTTATTATCTTATGATCCCTATGTTGCGAATTGCATGATTATGAGTTGGATTTTCTATTGTGGTGAGTGGCATTTCAACCTTGGAGTAAATAGTGAAGTCTTGATTTCAATTAAGGGGAATAAATACAATAAGTTGTGACTTGAACTTTGAGGAAAGCCTAGAAGGTTTAGTATCAATGACTTGAGATGCTATGTGATCTTGTTTTAAGTGAAAAATTCCTTGATTATTGAATGAAAAAGAGAAGTCTCTTGAAAAGAATTTTTAAGTGATTGTGTTTGCCATGAGCTCGTGGTGGTACCAATTGAGACTAGTGCTTTTAATTGAGTCTTTTTATTATTTTATTTCATTTGAGTCATAGTAGTCCTATGTACAATCCTTTTATCTTGTAAAGCTTAAGTCAATCCTATGCTTTGTAAATATTTTGCTTGAGGACAAATAATAGTTCAAATTTTGGGGTTTGATAGGTTGGTAATTTATCAACTTATTTAGCTTTTAAGCGTGAATTATTGTCTTAATCTTGTGTTATTTATAAGATTGTATGCCTTTGTTCTCTTATATGAAGGCATTTATGTGAATTGAATATGGAAGATGATTTGAACCCAAATATGCATTAAAAGAAAGCTAAGTAGAGAGAAGAACAGAAGACAGAGCATCCAAACCGAACATGCGTTTGACATGCGTGTAGTAAGTCTGCACCTGCATTTTGCAGCTGCCATGCATGAGACAAAGAAGACACTGGCCTAGACTTCTGGCACCTATTTGCTGCAAGTCTTGACATGTGGCCGCAGGTGCAAACGCAAGCTGCCCGAGGGGAAATTTCATCCGAAATCTCTTTAGCATATTTGGGATGTTTTCAAGGTCATTTTGGGATCTATGCATAGATTTTCATACCTAGAATTTTCTCCATTTTGTATATTATAGTAGAGTACATTGAGATGAGTACACTTTACCTTCTCCTTCTTCTAGAATAGTGAAAACTCTATTATTGGATTTTAAAAAGCTTTGAATTGAAGTTATTCTCTCATTATGAATGGAATTAGGGAACACCCATATGGTATAATTTTTCTTTTCTTTAATATGAGTAGCTAATTTCTCTTCTAGGGGTGTGTGTCAATGATGGGTGTTTAGTATTTATTGGGCATTGACTATTTATTCTTAGAATTGATTACAATGTTAAGAATCTATTGATTACTTCAAGTTTTAATTCTAAAATTAATGGTTGAAAACATTAATTGAAACTCTCTATTTTCACTTTTGCTTGAGAAAGAGAAGTGAAATTGGGTAAGTCTTCAATAGTGAGGATTTGGGCTTTAAACCTCATCTAATAGCTAGAGCTAGGAATAGTCTAAGCTTACTCAAGCATATATTTGGTTGTTAAATGAATTTGATTTTGGGGTTCAAAAGAACCTAAAATATACATACTCTTGGGTTGAAAGACCTTGAATATAGCTATAACCAAAAGCTATCGATATGGTAATTTATTCTAAGATATTTAGTTAATCCCAATAAAAGCTAATCCTCATCGGAAGCACATCCCTACAATTTTCAATCTTGATATCTCAACAATCTTGTTACATCATTGCTTGTCACAATTGAATTGATAACTTATTTACACAATCCCCTAATTTTACTTTCTTTTTTGATACAATGAGCATACTTTTGTGACTCGATTGAAAAAATTTGGCTAAATATAACTCCAATCCTTGCGAGATTTGACCTCGACTCTTAGTTGGGTACTTGTTTTGTATATGAACATTTCTACTTCCTTCATTGGAGTGTGTTTTTTAATATTATCATGAACTCAAGGTGACCAAGAGAGTGTTGGTAAAATTCAAGATTGAAAGATATCATGATGAAGTACTTTGTGATGTTGTACCAATGCAAGCTTGCCACCTATTATTGGAAAGACCATGGAAATATAATATAGGGGCTAAACATGATGGAATATCCAATAAATATGTTTTTGTTAAGGATGGTAAAAATCAAATTCTTAACCATGTTTCTCCTTTTAAAGTGGGTGAGAAATATAGATAAATGGGAGAGTTAAAAGAAAACTTGAGAAAAAAAAAGAGGAGTAAGGGAGTGAAAAGTGATACTTCAAGAGAGGATAAATGAGATTTTGAGAGCTCAAGTGAAAATGAGTTATCATACAAAAAGGTGAGCAAGAAAAATAAAAGATCAAAAGAGGAGAAAAGATGTGCATGATTTTATAAAATCAATAGAGCATAAAAGAGATAAACATTGAGGATGATACTCAAGTTATACTTATTAAACTTAAAGGTTATTCTTTGCTTTCTAATAATAAACTAACCTTTTTATCTTTGCCAAGTGTTGTTTCTTCTTTATTGCAAGGTTATGAAGATCTGTTTTCAGAAGAAATATCGAGTGGATTGCCTTCTTTGAGGGTATAGAACATGAAATAAACTTTGTACCAGGTTTTTAACTGCCCAATAAAGCGACTTATAAGAGAAATTCTCAAAATACCAAAGAATTGCAAAGACAAGTTGAAGAATTTTTGAATATATAATTGGTGAGAGAAAGTTTAATTCCATGTGTTGTGCCCATGATGCTAGTACCAAGAAGAATGAAATATAGAGGATGTGTGTAAATTATCGTGCCACTAATAAAATTATAGCAAAATATCTACATCCCATTTCTAGACTTGATGATATGCTAGATGAATTATGTGGTTCTACCTTATTCTCTATAATTGATTTGAGAAGCGGATACCATTAAATCCTAATGAAACTCGAGGATGAATGAAAAACTACTTTCAAAACTAAATTTTGATTATATGAGTAGATGGTGAAAAGCCCCCCGAACTCTTTCAGAGGTTTTATGCAATTAATAAATCATGTACTTAAATCACTTATCAATAATTTTGTTGTGATTTATTTTGATGATATTTTGATTTATAACAAGTGCTTGGATGATCATGTGCAATATTTGATGTGTTGAGAAATTAAAAGTTGTATGTAAATTTTAAAAAAGTGTTCTTTTTGTGTGGATCATGTTATTTTGTTTGAATTTATGTAACGACCGAGTCCGTCATTAGGGATAAACTTTTCGTGCCAAGTTTTAGAATTTAAAATTCTGGGCTAGGCTAGCCTCGACCAGTTTTGGAGCGAGGTATAGTCTAGGAAAATTCGGGTGAGAATTGAGTTAGTTGTCTTGAATTGAGCTAGTTTTCCACGTAGCCAAGACATAAAGCAGTTCGGGGGACTTTTAAAAATCGAATTCGAGTAAGTAGAACTCCTGGAATCGAGTAGAACTCCTGGAATCGAGGTTGACATAAAAAAGATATTTCGGAACGTCGGGAAAATAAGTGTGTTGTAAAATGGACTAGTTTTGGAGATTTTATGACTTTCTGTCCCATGTCAACCACTATAGCGGTTGACACTCTACCATAGCAACCTCCGCTGTAGTGGAGAAATTACCGCTACAGCGGAACTCAACGTCGGTCAGCCTCTGCCATAGCGGACGATTCCGCTACGAAGGTACCGCTATAGCGGAGAAGACCGCTATAGCGGAGCATGATGGGATTTATTGTAGAAACTTCCCCAAAACCATTCAGTTTTCACAAGTTTGTTTGGGAGAAGGGCTAGGGCGATTTCAGGCGTTTTTCCTCCATTCTTCATCGTTTTTCTTCCCTAAGGTGTATCTACTCCCCGAACTCCGTAATACTTTTCCTATGTGGTAGGATTGCTAGAAACGGACTTGGGGAAAGGTTTGGAATGACTTAGGGAGTGTAGAATAAGGGGGAAAAAGGGGATTTTATGTGTAGAAGTTCTTGGGTGTTGCTAAATTTACTGTTTTATGATCATGTGACCTTAATTTCCTACTATAAAAATAATAGAACTAGGTGAATTAATGGCGGGTAGCTCGGGAAAAAGGGTGGAATAATCATGAGTGGCCTGGGATTTAGGATTATACGTAATCCGAGTGAAATTTAGGATTAATTATTGGTTATTGTGTGTTGTTTTAGACCAAGAACCAGCAATAACTTTGGGAAATGGGAAAGCTCCAGTTTTGTGGAGCTTTGGATCATTTTGAGGTAGGTGATGGTTTTCTTCCTGTATGCTGTGTGTTTAAGTACTCTTATCTAAGTATTTGTATGAAATGCATTGCTTAGGAAATAATTAGAAGTGTATAATAGTCCTGTTAGCAGTCTGGGAAATTGAACGTTGTATTGTGCTTGTTGGTTTTATAAGTTGATTGTTCATTTTTGTGGCTGTGGATTGTTTGACTTTGGTTGGCTCGGGTACCACGCCTTGTATGGGTAAATACTAACGGTTGTCTTGGATACCATGCCTGGTATGAAATTTACTAACGGTTGGCTTGGGTACCACGCCTGGTACGGGATAATACTAACGGTTGGCTCGGGTACCACGCCTGGTACGAGTTTACTTTATTGTGTTGGTGCATCTTTATTTAATGGTTCCTTAAGTGGACTGGGTTGTGAACTTGAATTGTGGTTGCGTATTTTTGTCCTTGAGAGGCCGAGTTGTCACATGGCTTTATGAGTTGGTATTGGTGTAGACCGGGTGGTTTGTCTGACACTTATGGTTTGTCTGACACTTAGGTGTTGTCTATAGGGGATCAAGGGTGGGTCTGGGATATGTAGCAGAATATGACTGTTTGGGTTGTGGATTATTGATCATAACTATGAAGTGATTTACATGTTGGACAAGTTAGGTAGAGACTTGTAGTCTAGGAATACCTGTTGACTTGCCTATTTGTTTTCTGTACTCTTACTTGATTTCTGTACTTTTTCATACACTTTTTTACTTGGAACTGGCTGATGATTCTACCAGTACATGGTGGTTGTGTACTGATACAACACTTGCTTATCTTTTTGTGAGTACAAGAAATCTTTCGGAGATTGACGCAAGACCCCACTTGTAGGCCAGACACTTCAAGATATCAAGGGTGAGCTGTTCGATCGAGCTGCCTTGGTTTCTTTCTGATTGGTTGTAGCCCACTTATTTCGGGCTTAGACTATTTCTTTTGTTTTAGGGTTGCATCCCCATACTCTAGTTTGATAGATGTTTTCGGTACGATGACTTTCAAATTCTAGGGAGGGATTTCCGCATTTTATTTTATTTATTTATAGAGTTGGTTTTATTCAAGATTAAATGCTAGTTTACTTTCTGCACTGGTTTTAATCTGTTAGGCTAGGCTAAGAGTTGGAATTTAATGGTTCGCTCATCCAGGGGTTGGGTGGGTGCCAATCACGATGGTCAGGGTCGTGAGAAAGATGGTATCAGAGCCCTAGATTCATTGATCTTGTCATACCAAAACAAGTCTAGTAGAGTCTTGCAGAACAGTGTGGAGAAGTCCGTAGTTTTCTTCGAGAGGCTATGGGACTTTAGGAAACTATCTCTTCTTTCTTCCATCGTGCTATAACTTGATTCCAATTGATATCTGGTGATACAAATTGGTATGTGACTCTTTCACTCTTCTGTATGCAGATGGTTAACATGAGAAACAACAGAGCTAGACCGGTGGTCCCAACAGCGGGCCCGACTATCCATGGTAAAGGAAGGGGAAGGGGTAGAGTACGAGGAAGAGCCACACCTGCTAGGGGTGGGGCTCAAGCTGCTGCAGGAGCGTGAGAGGCAACCCCTCCCCCACCTCAGGAATAGGTTATCGAAGAAGTGGAAATTGTTGTGGAGGATGATGGGGTGCAGGCTGAGGCAGAGGCATCACCGACTGGAGGTGCAGGCCTTCTTTCTATGACACCAAAAGCATTTCAGCAGGCTTGGAATATCTTGAGTGGTTTGGTTGGTGCTAGAGCCATACCCGCGACACTTGCAAATCAGGCTCTGGGGACTCAGCCAGTTGATCCTATGACTCCTAGGATGGATGCAACTTCAGGCATAGGTGACTTCTTTAAGCCAATGCTAGGCCCAGTGATGGCAGGGAATGAACATGATATGCTGACCAAGTTTCTCAAGCTGAAACCTCCTATGAGTTCATACTGAATTGTTATGAGAGACAGCACAAGCTGGGCATTGTGCAACAATATGAGGTGGAGTTCATCATATTTCAGCTGCAGGGTGATGCCAAGCAGTGGTGGAGATCTCATGTGGAGTGTCGATCGTCCGTTTTACCTCCACTAACTTAGGAGCAGTTCCACTCTCTTTTCTTAGAGAAGTACGTACCCCATACTTTGAAAGACCAAAAAAAGGAAGAGTTCTTGAATTTGGAGCAAGGTAGCATGTCAATCTATGCTTTTGAGGCAAAGTTTCATGCCTTGTCTTATTTTGCTACGCAGTTGTTGGGTTCCAGGAGGAGCGGGTTCGGTTGTTTATCAAGGATTTGAATACTGAGCTTCAGGTACTATCTATGCATATGACTTCTTCAAGGAAGGACTTTAATGATGTGGTGGATTATGTGAAGAAACTTGAGGGAGTCAGGAAGGCGAGGCAGGCTAAGGTGTTAGCCAAGAAGCCCTGGAATAAGGTAAATTATGGTGCTTCATACTATAGGTGTCAGAATCAGCAGGTATACTCAGCCCGTCCTATTCAGTCAGCTCTGCCAGCTGCTACATGTGGTCGTCCGGGAGCTAATCAGCAGTTTTCAGCTCCTAGAGGCCAGGGAGCTTCTTATTTATCTTCTAGCAGGCCTGCACTTGATCGTGGTTGCTCCCATTATGGTGATATGGTCCACTTTAAGAGGGAGTGCCCTCACAGACAGACCGGTAATCAGGTTCAGCAGTAGCCCAAGGTTGTGGTCTCGGCAGGTAGAGATGGTCATGCTAGAGGTCATCCATAGGGTGGGTGAGGTAACTTTCAGGGAGTCCAGGGAGACAGAGGGAACATCAGTATGGGCAGGGGTGCGGCACAACCAGCTAGGGAGGTTGCCCGGATTGATGATCGGGCTCACTGCTATGCATTTCTAGGAAGGACCGAGGCTGAGGCATCAGATACAGTAATAATAGGTACCATTCTCTTCTGTGATAAATTAGCTTCAGTTTTATTTAACCCAGGTTCTACATATTCTTATGTGTCTATGAATTTTGCGTTTGTTCTGGACTTAGTATGTGATATCCTTGATTCCCCTATCCATGTTTCTACCCGGGTTGGAGAGTCGGTTGTGGTGACTCATGTTTATCGTAACTGTTCTATTATTTTTGTGGAGTTTCATACTTGAGTAGACTTGGTAATCCTGGATATAGTTGACTTTGAGGTGATTTTAGGCATGACCTGGTTATCCCCTTATCATGCCGTGTTAAATTGTAACACCAAGACTGTGGCTCTAGAGATTCCAGGTAAGGAGAGGCTAGAGTGGGAAGGTGTGTATAGGTCTAAGCCGGTCAAGATTTTATCATTCGTTCGGGATAGGAAGCTAGTGAGGAGAGGGTGTCTAGCCTTTTTGGCTCATCTCCAGGATGATAGTGTGGGATCCCTCTCTATTGAGTCATTTCCAGTTGTTTCAGAGTTTCGAGAGGTGTTTCCAGCGGATTTGCCTGTTATGCCTCCGGACATGGATATTGACTTTTGTATTGACTTGGAGCCGGGCACTCATCCCATTTCCATTCCTCTGTATCATATATCTCCAGCAGCGTTAAGGGAACTTAAGACTCAGCTTCAGGAACTCCTAGATAAGGGATTTATCCATCCCAGTGCTTTGCCTTGGGTGCTCCGGTATTGTTTGTAAAGAAGAAGGATGGTAGTATGCGGATATGCATAGATTACAGGCAGTTGAACAAGGTTACCATCCGGAATAAGTACCCTCTACCCCGTATTAATGATATATTTGACTAGTTACATGGTGCATCGGTGTTTTCTAAGATTGACTTAAGGTCAGGGTATCACCAGTTAAAAATTAGGCCTGAGGACATTCTTAAGTCTGCCTTTCAGACTCGCTATGGGCATTCTGAGTTCTTAGTAATGTCGTTTGGTTTGACCAATGCACTGACAACATTCATGAGTTTAATGAATGGGGTGTTTAAATCTTACTTGGATTCATTTGTCATAATTTTCATTGATGATATTTTTATCTACTCCAAGAGTAGGGAGGAGCACGCTGAACATCTCCGTATAGTGTTTGACATTTTGAGGCATTAAAAACTTTATGCAAAATTCACCTAGTGTGAGTTTTGGTTGACTTCAGTATCATTCTTGGGGCATGTAGTGTCAGAAAAGGGGGTGATGGTAGATCCCCATAAGATAGAGGCAGTCAAGAGTTGGGCCCGGCCTAGCTTTGTGACTGAGGTGAGGAGTTTTGTTGGGCTTGCAGGTTATTACCGGAGGTTTGTTAAGGATTTTTCCTCCATTGCTACTCACTTGAAAAGGCTAACACAGAAAGATGTACCGTTTATGTGGTCCGAAAAGTGCGAGGAGAGATTCCAAAAGCTCAAGACACTTCTGACCACGGCTCCTATTTTGTCCTTGCCGGTTGAAGGTAAAGACTTTATTGTTTACTATGATGCTTCACATTCTGGTTTGGGTGTTGTGTTATGCAGGATAGGAATGTGATAGCCTATGCTTCTGGGTAGTTGAAGATGCATGTGAGAAACTATCCTACTCATGATTTAGAGTTGGCAGCGGTTGTCCTTGCACTCAAGATTTGGAGACACTATCTCTATGGTGTCAAGTGTGAAGTGTTCACTGATCATCGTAGTCTGTAGAATGTCTTAACTTAGAAGGATTTGAACCTGAGGCAGATGAGGTGGATGGAATTGTTGAAGGATTATGATATGACTATTCAGTACCATCCGTGTAAGGCTAATGTGGTGGCGGACGCATTGAGATGGAAGACAGCTAGCATGGGTAGTTTGGATTGTTTGGGAGTGTCCAAACGACTACTGGCAAGGGAAATTCAGGCATTGGAGTCCAAGTTCATGCACTTGGGTATTTCAGAGCAATGTGGGATCTTGGCCATTGTTAAGGTCAAATCCATATTCATAGAGGAGATAAGGCCAAACAGTTTCAGGATTCACAGTTGAGCAGACTTCAGGGCAAGGCAATATCTGGAGAGTCTAGGGATTCCACGTTGGACTCTGGCGGTGTGTTAAACTTTAGAGTAAGGATACATGTTCCTCGAGTCGATGACATGATTCAGAAAGTGTTGGCAAAGGCTCATCGTTCGCGGTATTCAATTCATCCGAGTGTAACCAAGATGTACAGAAATTTGAGGCAACTTTATTGGTGGCCTGGTATGAAAAGGGACATAGCTGATTTTGTGTCCAAGTGTCAGAATTGCCAGTAGGTAAAGTATGAGCACCAGAGACCTGCAAGACTACTTCAGAGGATGCCCATTCCAGAGTGGAAGTGGGAGAGAATAGTCATGGATTTCGTGATGGGTCTCCCCAAGACCTTGGGGAAGTATGATTCTAGTTGGGTCATTATTGATAGACTGACCAAGTTAGCTCACTTTATTTCGATCAGGGTAGATTACAATTTACAGCAATTGGCTAAGGTCTACGTGAAGGAGTTTGTGAGATTGCATGGAGTGCCACATTCCATCATTTCAGATAAGGGTACGCAGTTTACTTCCAAGTTTTGGGGTAAGTTGCACAAAGAGTTGGGCACTCAACTCACCTTTAGTATAGCCTTCCATCCTCAGACTGATGGTCAGTCGGAGAAGATGATTCAGGTATTGGACGACATGCTGAGAGCACGTGTGATTGACTTTGGGGGTCATTGGGACCAGTTTCTACCGTTGTGTGAATTCTCATAAAATAATAACTACCACTCAGTATTGACATGGCACCGTTCGAGGCTCTGTATAGGAGGAGTTGTAGGTAACCGATTGGGTTGTTTGAGGAAGACGATGTGAAACCTTTGGGTGTATACTTGGTAAGGGAAGCGCAAGAAAAGGTAAGAGGTATTCAGGCCAAGTTACTAGCTACCCAAAGCAGGCAGAAGGAATATGCGGGTCGCAAGGTTCGGGACATGGAATTTCAGGTTGGTGAATAAGTGTTGCTAAAAGTGTCACCAATGAAGGGAGTTATGCATTTCAGTAAGAGGGGCAAGCTCAGCTCCCGGTTCATCGGTCCGTTTGAGGTTCTCAAAATTATGGGGCCAGTGGCTTACAAGTTAGCACTGCCTCCTAGTTTATCGGGTGTCCATCCGGTATTCCATGTATCCATGCTTAAGCAATACCATGGTGATGGGGACTACATAATCAAGTATGATAAGGTGTTACTTGATAAGGACCTTCACTATGAAGAGGAGCCGGTTTGATCCTTGATCAGGATATCCGAAAATTGAGGACAAAGGTGATCAGTATAATAAAGGTTCAATGGAAGTATCGTCTGGTTGAGGAAGCCACTTGGGAAACCGAGAGGGACATGCGGGACAAGTACCCTCACTTGTTTGAGGATACAAGTACTACTCTTTCCTTCTTTATCTTTTCGTATTTTTGGGTTGATCATTCAGGGATGAACGATGGGTAAATTGGTATTTGTTGTAACAACCGGGTTCGTCGTTATGGGTAAACTTTTCGTGCCAAGTTTTAGAGTTAGAAAACTCTAGATTTGGGAGTTTGAAATTCTAGGCTAGGCTAATTTCGGCCAGTTTTGGAGCGAGGTATAGTCTAGGGAAATTTGGGTAAGGATTGGGTTAGTTTACTTGATTTGATCTAGTTTTCCACGTATCCAAGACATAAAGGAGTCCGGGGAACTTTTTGAAGTCAAATTTGGGTAAGTAGAACTCCCAGAATCGAGGTTGACGTGAAGAGGTTGTTTCAGAACGTCGAGAAAATAAGTGTGTTGTAAAATGGACTAGTTTTGGAGATTTTATGAATTTCTATCCCGTGTCAACTGCTACAGCAGTTGACAATCTGCCATAGCGACCTCCACTATAGCGGAGAAATTACCGCTACAGCGGAAGTCAACGTCGATCAGCCTCCGCCATAGCGGACGACTCCGCTATGGTGGTACCGCTATAGCGGAGCAGACCGCTATATTAGAGCGGACTGCTATAGCAGAGTGTGACGATATTTAATATAAAAACTTCCCCAAAAACATTCAGTTTTCACAAGTTCATTTGGGAGAAGGGCTAGGGCGATTTCAGGCATTTTCCTCCATTCTTCATCGTTTTTCTTCCTTAAGGTAAGATTTCTACTCCCCGAACTTCGTAATGCTTTTCCTATGTTGTAGGATTACTAGGAGTGGACTTGGGAAAAGGTTTGGAATGACTTAGGGAGGGTAGAATCCGAGAAAAATAGGGGATTCTATGTGTAGAAGTTCTTGGGTGTTGCTAAATTTACTGTTTTATGATCATGTGACCTTAATTTCCTAATTTTATTCGTAAAAATGGTAGAACTAGGTGAAATTAATAGCGGAAAGCCCGGGAAAAAGGGTGGAATGATCATGGGTGGCCTGGGGTTTAGGATTATACGTAATCCAAGTGAAATTTAGGCCATAAAGATTAATTATTGGTTATTGTGTGTTGTTTTAGACCAAGAACTGGCAAGAACTTCGGGAAACGGGAAAGCACCGATTGTGTAGAGCTTTCGATCATTTTGAGGTAAGTGATGGTTTGCTTCCTGTATGCTGTGTATGTTTAAGTACTCTTATCTAAGTATTTGTATGAAATGCATTGCTTAGGGAATGATTAGAAGTGTCTAATAGTCCTATTAGCAGTCTGGGAAATTGAACATTGTATTGTGCTTGTTGGTTTTACAAGTTGATTGTTCATTTTTGTGACTGTGTATTATTTGACTTTGGTTGGCTCGGGTACAATGCCTGGTATGGGTAAATACTAACGGTTGGCTCGGGTGCCATGCCTGTTATGAAATATACTAATGGTTGGCTTGGGTACCACGCCAGGTACTCCATAATACTTATGGTTGGCTCGGGTACCACTCCTGGTACGGCTTACTTTATTATGTTGTTGCATATTTATTTAATGTTTCCTTGAGTGGACCGGGTTGAGAACTTGAATTGTGGTTGCGTATTTTGGCCCTTGAGAGGCCGAGTTGTCACATGGCTTTATGAGTTGGTCTTGGTGTAGACCGGGTGGTTTGTCTGACACTTAGGTATTGTCTAGAGGGGATCTAGGGTGGGTATGGGATATGTAGCAGAATATGATTGTTTGTGTTGTGGATTATTGATCATAAATGTGAAGTGATTTACATGTGGGACAAGTTAGGTAGAGACTTGTAGTCTAGGAATTTGACTTACCTATGTGTTTTCTGTACTCTTACTTGATTTCTGTACTTTTTCATACACTATTTTACTTGGAACTGGCTGATGATCCTACCAGTACATAGTGGTTGTGTACTGATACTGCACTTGCTTATCTTTTTGTGAGTACAGGAAATCTTCCGGCGGTTGACGCACGATCTCACTTGTAGGCCAGACACTTCATGATATAAAGGGTGAGTTGTTCGATCGTGTTGCCTTGGTTTCTTTCTTATTGGTTGTAGCCCACTTATTTCGGGCTTAGACTATTTCTTTTGTTTTGGGGTTGCATCCCCGTACTCTAGTTTGATAAATGTTTTCGGTACGATGATTTTCAGATTTTTGGGAGGGATTTCCGCATTTTATTTTATTTATTAATAGAGTTGGTTTTATTCAAGATTGAATGCTAGTTTACTTTCTGCACTAGTTTTATACTGTTAGGCTAGGATAAGTGTTGGAATCTAATGGTCCGCTCATTTGGGGGTTGGGTGGGTTCCACTCACAATGGTCGGGTCGTGACACTTGATTATAAGCTCAAGAGGAGTTGAGATGCATGATAAAAAGGTAGAGGCTATTAGGAGTTGGCTAACCCCTAAGTCTATTAGTGATGTTAGAAGCTTCCATGTGTTAGCAAGTTTTTATTGAATGATTGTGAAGAGTTTTAGTTCTCTAGCCTCTCCTCTAACCGAGGTCATTAAGATGGATAAGCCATTCATTTGGGGTACAAAATAAGAGGAAGCCTTTAGAATCTTGAAGGAGAAACTTAGTTCCACTCCTTTACTTTAACTTTCCAACTTCAAGAAGATGTTTAAAATTTAGTGTGATGCTAGTGGAGTAGGTATTGGTACGGTCTTAATTCAAGAAGGGAAACACATTGCTTACTTTAGTGAGAAGTTAAGAGGAGATCCATTGCAATATTCTACCGATGATAAGGAACTCTATGTCCTAGTGAGATCCTTAGCAAATTGACAACATTATTTGTGGCATAAGGAGTTTGTGATCATGACTAATCATGAGGATTTGAAGCATATTAGGGTTCAAAATAATCTTAATAAGAGTCATGCCAAGTGGATAGAGTTTATTGAGTTTTTTCCTTATATGATTAATTATAAGCAAGGCAAAGAGAACATTATGCCAGATGTTTTATCTAGAATATATGCATTGATGAATACCTTGACTTCTAGGTTGATGGGTTTTGAGAGTTTGAAGGAGTTATAGCCTAATGATGATGATTTTAGAAAAATTCAGGACAATGTCAAGTGAGCTTAAATGGGTGTGTGCAGGTTGTTAAGGAGGGTAATAAAGTTAAAACTACTAGATTTGGAGTTGAATGAGGGCTATTTATTTAGGAATTGAGCTTTGTGTACCTATGTCTTCGTAAAGAGAGTTGGTGGTGGAATAGGTACACAATGGAGGCCTTGATGGATCATTTTGGAGTGTTAAAAACTGTCACGACCCAATTTCTCAGGTCATGATGACACCTACAACCCCCCAGTAGGCGAACCAATTCCCGTAGCCCAGAACGGTTAGTAATGGGCTACTACCTAACCAATACACACAATAAGCAGAAATAAGCTGAAGCGGAATATAAAGATAGACAAAGTGGAAGGAAAAACCTGAATATATACAAAATGAAACTACACCAACCCAAGACATGGTATCGACAGTACATAAGCTTCTAACAGAATACAGGTGCTAAAAGTAACAAAATAATAACTACAACTGTCTCCGAATATACAAAAAGTAACAATACAAAAGATGAGATGTGGTCAAGCCCCGGCCATCAGACGCTCACCCTAATCTCGAATATCCAAAAGCTGCACGAGTCTCTAACGCGATCAATGGCGAAAGCTCAACTAATATATGCACCAGAAAGTTGCAGAAGTGTAGTATAAGCACCAATTGCTAAGAAACGAGTACCCAGTAGGCATCATCGGCCGACTGAGCACATATAAGATATAAACACAGTAAATAGCAGATAGCAAGAAGCAGTCACTGAAGCAATAGAGAAAGCACAAGGAACTAGCTCAGAAAATAGACAACCAAGAGAGATAAGCATATAATGCTAGCACAAAACATATACAATCATAGAAACACAGATAAAAGAAAGAAGAACGCGCATGGAATCCTTGCAACAATAGTATAAGAAGGAGAGAGTTTAAAAATATGGCGGTATACCGGTAACCTCAAATAAAATGGAAAGAAAGAAAGCAGTTTAATATACTCAAGATAGGATCAACATACATAAGGAAATCATATTACAAATTCAACTTCAAGAAGTAAAGACAGAGATCAACCTTACGAGTACAAACCTAAGATGGAATAACTAAGACACCAGAACCAAGAGTTACCACTCAAAATCATGCTAAAGAATAGAATCAGGAACCCACAATCCACTCAAAAGACCACTCAATAGTGCCTCAATAATATAGGACTCACGCCACCTCAATACTCAAGACCAACTCGGAGCCTCAACAAGCTAAAAATTTACCAATCCACAAGAACCAAGGACCACAACTATGTCTATGAGATGACAGGAGTATTATAATCTACCTACAGTCCCAACGGTTGCCCATACAATCGAGGAATGCAATCAAGTGAAAACAAACCCTCTGGTCGCCCATACAATCGGAGCGTATACTGAACACATAAAAAACAAGGGTCGAATCCGAGTGAAATATGCATGATGATATGATATGATGAATCTATAACCATGTGTGATCGTAGTGTATGTTACCCCCTCCGGTGCCCCAAAGGTCCAATAAAGGCGGGATCCATGGAAGGAATTCTCCCGAGTACCTCTACTCTGCTGTACACCCCTCCCTCCAGTCACCGTCGGCCCATTGCACTTGGTCCGAAATGGTAAGGTCCATAGAGGTCTACTCGTAGACCACATAGGAACAATAAACTCAAATATCTCAATAATCGAGATCTCGTATTACATGCTCGAATTTGATTTGAGTCTAAATCAGTAGTTGTAATCTCATAAACCCCGTTAAAGGGTGCCCAAAGTGTATTCAGGTCCAAATCAGTAATCATATCTCGATAACCCTGATCGAGGGTACCCGGAGCTTATCCAGGTCTAAAACAGAAATCAAATATCAAAGTCCCTAAATAGGGTGCCCGACTCGTATCCGGGTCTAAATCCGTAGAAAACAATGTCTAGTGCTATGGCCCAGCCGAGTCTAGTATCATAATGAAGAGCAGTAATCATATCATTGTAATATCCCCTCTACTCCGAGAGGTTTCATAAAAGTCAGTTTAAAAGACCTTCCAAAGTCATGTACCAAAAATGGACCATTGGGGCCATGCAAAGTCTAGAAAATCAATTATAGTAGGCCCAAAGACAAATCAGTAGTAAAACATGCAAGTAAAACCTTTTCATGTAAGATATGCTCGCAAATAATAGAGTAGCCCAAAATGGCTCACAAACATTTCCTATCGGCCCTGCACAGGCTCAACAGCTCTACAACAGTCATAACCAGCCTAGAAGGATATCTCTATATCCGGGACTCACAGACATTCCCACATAACCCACTATCTATGTTCCATAGTCAATACAAGGCCACATAGGACCACAAGAATAATATATAATACTGATACGAATACTACAATCAACGTAAGAAATAAACGGACAGAAGATGCAGACAAGGTCAGGGGTACCAACCTATAACAACCAACCCAAGGATTCTAATTAATGCAGTTATAGCCTATATACGCAGAGTCTAGGTAGTGAAATAAATAACCTACATGTAGTCCAATGACTAGTTGCGAGAACAGCGTCGTCCATGCTCGAAATGCTTCGGAAAGCTCCAATTTGCGAAATCACTATCAATACAATAATCTACACATTAATACGAGACTAACGATACCCATAATTCTATAAACATAATTGGGTCAAAATTTAGGTCACAAATGGGCCCCACAATCCAAAACCAGAAATGAAAAATACACATGTGTTCCTTACCATCTCGGAAGCACATGCTCAAAATTTGAGCGGAAACAAATATAAAATGGGGCTCCAAAATAGTCCACCTATTTATGAATTTAAGAGAAATTAGATGGAGAAAATGGGAAATTAAGAGAGAACTTACTCGTCTTAGAAGCCAGTAAACGAGCTAGGATCGATGAAATAATACCCTCTAATCAGTTGGGGTCATCAATAATTGAATATGGAAGCTTTGAGGTTTTTAGATATGGAGGTTTGGACTTGGAAGAGTTGGGAAATGAAGAAGAAAAAAGGGGAAATGCCAACTTTAAGCTGACTGCCTTGGCCTTCACGAACGCGGCCAAGGCGTCGCCCACGCGAAGAAAAAATGGGCAGCTGGCCAAATGCCCTTTGGAAATGCGGCAAAGGCGTCGCCTACGCGAAGAACAAAATGGGCAACTGGCCAAATGCCCTTCACGAAAGCGGCCAAGGCCTGCGAACGCGAAGAACAAAATGGGCCAACTAGAATTTGCCCTATGCGAACGCGGCCAACTCCCTGCATTTGTGATGAACAAAATGGGCTATGACAGCAAGCAGCTGTCAAGGGCATATTTTTCACACTTTGGGTCCCCGGGAACGCATCTGGGGTCCCGCAAACAATAATGACCTAAGCTATTCGACTAGAAATTGCATTTCGGATCCAATTGAATCGACGAAAATCCCATTGGAGGTCGATTTAATGAAAAGTGGGCCCCATGCCCAAAATCAACCTTTAGCCAACTATTTCTATAATGGAACCCAATTGCCAAAATCAAGTGGGGACCCGAACCAATTGTCCCTCTAGCCTAAACTCGACATTCCAGAGCTAACAGTTCTAACAAAATTTTCATTCGAGGCCGTCTTCTCTGAATGTTGACCAAAGTCAACCAAACAAACCCATCTGGCTTGAAAACACAGAACGAGAGAGAATTCCAAGCTAAGAAGCTCCTGAGTCCCGACCAAAGGTCCCTCTAGACCAAAGTCCACGCTCCGGAGCTAATGGATTTGTCAGAATTTGATTCTGATCATGTTCACCAAGAATGTTGACTGAAGTCAATGATTTCAAAAGCCTAAAGCTCTAAAACAAGGAACGGACAAAAAGACCAAATAAATGGCCCGGGCACCGAACTACCGGTCCCAGTAAGCCATAAATGACTTGAGGCCACTACAGGAAAACTCTAATGGTATAAGAAAGGAGAACACACATAAATGACCGAGATGGTCATTACATCATCTACTACTAAAAAGACTTTTGTCCTCGAAAGTTAGGAAAGAAGGAAAGACGAGATTAAAAGAACAACGGATACAAATACCACACTACTCTCTCAGACAACCCGGGTAGCCTCCTCGACCGGATGGCACCTAACAGAACACAACCAAGGAAGGTAACCAAGCCTAAACTCTGTACTAGCCAAGCTAGCTTTCAAACTGAAACTCTAAAACACCAAGGGTCTGCCAACCCAAACTGAACCTCGAGAATCTCAACTGGAAGGCACTGACATAACACTAAAACTAGAGAAGCAAGGTGGTCAATATACGAAACTCGAATTATCGAAATCACCGCCAAGTTTACCAGATAAGCCATCAACCCAAAACTTTAACACATGAACCCGCTGACCCCCAATGTTCATTTATTATGAACTAAATCCCTTTTGCAACATAAAAAGGAAGTTGCATACAAGTCAAACACTCAAACCACCATCGAAGCACCAAATGACACACTGGAGATCCACAGTCTTCGCTTATACTCTACCACAAATGAAGTCACCCTTTCTGCTCGAACTCTACCCAAGCCAAGCCATAGTCTACTAGACTTTGCCATCCAAGATAACAACCCATAGCATATTAACAAAACTTGAGTTACTTTCCCCGACTGACCATCAACCAACGAACGAACTCTTTTGCAAACATCAAACTCGCTAACTGAACCCAACTGAATAACCCATCTGAGCCGACTGAAGCTTGCAAACCAAGTTAGGAAAGGCATGTACGAATACCTTGTATTGACGGAGAAACTTCCAAACTGTAGAACAAACGAACCTTGTTGAACCGTGCCAAGTTTGAATCAAATAGAAGCAAATGAACCAGGGCAACCTGCCCAACAGACTCCAAACCAAAAACCTGGATCCTGTGAGTGGTGTGGTAAGCCTACCACAAAGTCTGTAACCATCACTAAGCTCCAAACTCTAAGAAGTACTGCTGCTACACCCAATACTCAGACGCCATTCGGATTTGAAATTGCCTTACTAATTTAACCTTCGGAGAAAGTCCTCCATGCTATGACTATCAAGTAAAAACACCCCGAAGGCAAAAGGAAGAGGTGCCTGGGTTCAAAGTCACCATCTAGATATAAAATTTCTGCATGTACCCTCAACTCACCCCTTTGGTTTGAATCAACCGCTCTACCATATCAGCACACAAAACCACCATCTCTGAAGCATATAACACACCGAACTTCTAGTACACAATGGACGAGTCTAAAAAACACTGGAACCCCACATAAAAGAGAACCCTAGAAGAATCAACTAAATAAGCTTCTCAAACTCTCAGCAATGAAGGCGATGATAAATCTCAAAGTACCATTAGAACTTAAAATAGCCTCGTTAACCTCAACCTGCACAACCTGATCACATATAGCATACACCACTGCTGAATCTCAAACTCACACTGCTGCGTCTATCCAACCATGGTAAAAGGAACCTCGTACTATCTAGAACACCGCCGAAATCTAGAATGTCCAGCCTAACTCAAAGGTTAGCCAAGGACTAGGTGTCCAAAGCTAACTGTCACTCCATAAATGAAATGGGGAAACTAAGTCATCCGAACCCCATGCCTTCCAACCCAAGAAGCTGCAACTAAAAAGAAACAACCACGAACCATTAGGAGTAGTTTTCTAGCCCATGCTTTTTGAAACCCAATCCTGATTTACTAACCACTGCCTCTGTCGAACCTATATGCTGCGAATGAACCCTTAGGAACCGAAGCCAACTAGGCTTGAATATGCAAGTTGCCAAAACTGCAGCTGCTACTGAAATCTCAAACCAATCAAAGGAAAACCACTGCAATTTATAGTTGGTCAAACCAAGTCACCAACCTATAACGCAAAGAAATCTCTCAGTCGTCACCTCAGTCAACTACTAAAACACACCAACATGAACAAAGAGTCATCTCCCGCCTTTTTAAGCTAAACCAAACCCTTCCTTAGCGTATACTGAACCTTACAAATCCCTTCTTAAAAAAGAATCTAGAGCCATTTCCCTAGCTCCCATACTTACATTGCCAAAACTCAACAAGAATGGAGAAAATAGGCCGGATGGCTTACTCACCCAATATGCTATGAATACAACTCAGCCACAAGGCTACTGTCAACACTTAGTCGGAAATGCAAAAGCCAAAACCTAATTACAATGCCAAAATCAAAAGCTCATCCAGAGAACTACGATCGAAATTCATTCCAACTGGAACTAGGGAAAATAATAACCTAACCCAATCGGGCAAGAAGAACAACCCACATAACTGCCAACCTCCTAAACCAACCAAACAAAGAGGGGTCGACTCTAAACACCCGAGAAAACTAAACCAATCAAAGAACGCTAGCATAGCTGACACCTCCCAACTTAAGACAAAAGCTCAAACTCTGACACAACCACTGGTAACACCAATCTAACAAAAAATCGTCTAGCAACGCTAGATAATAGCCTAGGCAACTACCATCTAGGACCTCTCAACAAGGAAGACTCAATCACAAGTCCAGAATCACAATGAAATAGGGATAAAGCCAACTAGAAACAGACTAACTAGAACTACCCACGAGCTATAACTCCAGGTAAAATACCTCAAAGGGCTAACTCACCCCATCCACTACTAAGGAATAAAATACTTAGAAAACAACGCATAGATACTTCAATTCAAGTAGCCAATAAACTAAACAAGTATTAGGTAAGCATGTAAGCAAATAAATGACAGAAGGGATAGAATCGCAACACGAGCAGGACTATCACAAGCCAAAAGTAGCAAAAGCCTAACCTGGAGCAATAATATCGGGAATTTCTACCTCGGGCCCACCAAGAGAGGCATCATACTGATGGGGTCTAACTCTGGAATAAGTAGTCAAAGCTGAAGGCTCAACCATCCCTCGCTGGGGATAATCTCTAGAAAAGTGAACAAGCACTCCACAATCATAACAACCAGGCTGACCAGGATATGCAATCATGGGGAAATTTCTAGCAAGGTGCCCATGCTCAACACACCAATAACAATCTTTACCTGAACCACTGGAACAAAAACCACCTCTAACACTCTGGGGACCACCCCTAGTAACCTGCACTCCACCTCTAGCCGGTGGCACTAAAGCCCTGGGAGATAACTTCTGCTGACCCTGCTGATTGGAAGGTGGAATCGTGGGACAATCCCTAAAAAATGTCCATGCCCACCACACTGAAGGTAAATTCAACTACCTAACCAATACGTACAATAAGCAGAAACAAGCAGAAGCAGAATATAAAGATAGACAAAGCAGAAGAAAAAACCTAAATATATACATAATGAAACTACACCAACCCCAAGACTTGGTATCGATAGTACAGAAGCTTCTAACCAAATACAGGTGGCAGAAGTAACAAAATGATAAGTACAACTGTGTCCAGAAATACAAAGATTAACAGTACAAAAGATGAGATATGGTCAAACCCTAGCAGTCAGGCGCTTACCCTAATCTCGAATATCCAAAAGTTGCACGAGTCTCCAACGCGATCAACGTTCAAAGCTCAACTAATATATGCACTAGAATGATACAAAAAGTGTAGTATGAGCACCAATTGCTAAGCGATGAACCCAATAGGCATCATCGATCGACTGAGCGCATATAAGATATAAAAACAGTAAATAGCAGATAGCAAGAAAGCAGTCACCGAAGCAATAGAGAAAGCACAAGGAACTAGCATAGAGAATAGACAACCAAGAGTGTTAAGCATACAATGCTAGCATAAAATATATACAATCACAGAAACACAAGTGAAAGAAAGAAGAACGCACATGGAAGAAGGAGAGAGTTTAAAAACATGGTGGTATACCGGTAACCTCAAATAAAAGGGAAAGAAGGAAAGCAGTTTACCATACTCAAGATAGGATCAACATACATAAGGAAATCATATTACAAATTCAACTTCAAGAAGCAAAGATGGAGATCAACCTTATGAGTAGAAACCTAAGATGGAATAACTAAGCCACAAAAACCAAGAGTTACCACTCAAAATCATGCTAATGAATAGAATCAGGAACCCACAATCCACTCAGAAGACCACTCAATAGTGCCTCAATAATATAGGACTCACTAGCCCCCTCAATACTCAACCCTAACTCGGAGCCTCAACAGGCTAAAAATTTACCAATCCATAAGAACCAAGGACCACAACTAGGTCTATAAGATGATTGGAGTAATATAATCTACTTACAGTCCCAGTCGCCGCCCATACAACTGAGTAATACAATCAAGTGAAAACAAACCCTCGGGCCGCCTATACAGCCGGAGTGTACACTAAATACACAGCAAACAAGGGTGGAATCCAAGTGAAATATACATGATGATGTGATATGATGAATCTGTAACCAAGTGTGATCGTAGGGTTGTATGTTACCTCCTCCGGTGCCACAAAGGTCCAATAAAGGCGGGATCTATGGAAGGAATCCTCCTGAGTACTTCTACTATGCTGTACACCCCTCCCTCCGATCACCATCGGCCTGTTGCACTTGGTACGGAATGGTAGGGTCTATGGAGGTCAACTTATAGACCATATACTAACACGAAACTCAAATATCTCAATAATCGGGATCTTGTAGTACGTGCTCGGATTTGATCCGAGTCTAAATCAATAGTAGTAATCTCATAAACCCCATCAAAGGGTGCCCGAAGTGTATTCGGGTCTCAATTAGTAATCATATCTCGATAACCCTCATCGAGGGTGCCCGGAGCGTATCCGGGTCTAAAATAGAAATCAAGTATCAAAATCTCTAAACAAGGTGTCCGCTTCATATCTAGGTCTAAATCCGTAGAAAATAATGTCTAGTGCTATGGCCTAGCCGAGCCTTGTATCAGAATGAAGACCAGTAATCTAATCAACGTAATATCCTCTCTACTCCGAGAGGTTTCGTAAAAGTGAGTTTAAAAGCCCTTTCAAAGTCATGTACCGAAAATGGACCCTCGGGGACATGCAAAGTTTAGAAAATCATTAAAGTATGCCTGAAGCCAAATCAGTAGTAAAACATGCAGGAAAAACCTTTTCATGTATGATATGCTCACAAACAATAGAGTAGCCCAAAATGGCTCACAAACATTTCCTATCGGCCCTGCACATGCTCAACATCTCTTCAACAGTCATAACCATCCTAGAAGGATATCTCTATGTTCGGGACTCATGAACATTCCCCAATAACCCAGCATCTATGTTTCAGAGTCAATACAAGGCCACACAGGACCACAAGGGTAATATACAATACTGATACGAACACTACAATCAACGTACGAAATAAACGGACAGAAAAGACGGACAAAGTCTGGGGTACCAACCTATAACAACCCATCCAAGGATGCTAATTAATGCAGTTATAGCATATATACATATAGTCTAGGTAGGGAAAGCCATAACCTACCTGTCGTCCGATGACTAGCTGTGAGAACAACATCGTCCAGGCTCGAACTGGTGAACCTAGAGCTCTAATACCACGACATTGGTGAACCTAGAGCTCTAATACCAAGCTGTCACGACCTAATTTCTCAGGTCATGATGGCACCTACAACCCCCCAGTAGGCGAACCAATTTCTGTAACCAGGAACAATTAGTAATGGGCTACTACCTAACCAATACGCACAATAAGCAGAAGCAGAATATAAATATAGACAAAGCAGAAGAAAAAACCTGAATATATACATAATGAAACTACACCAACCCCAAGACTTGGTATCGATAGTACAGAAGCTTCTAACAGAATACAGGTGGCCGATGTAACAAAATGATAAGCACAACTGTGTCCGAATATACAAAGAGTAACAGTACAAAAGATGAGATATGGTCAAACCCCAGCAGTCAAGCGCTTACCCTAATCTCGAATATCCAAAAGTTGCACGAGTCTCCAACGCGATCAACGGTGAAAGCTCAACTAATATATGCACTAGAATGATATACAAAGTGTAGTATGAGCACCAATTGCTAAGCGATGAGCCCAGTAGGCATCATCAATAAACTGAGCGCATATAAGATATAAAAACAGTAAATAGCAGATAGCAAGAAAGTAGTCACCGAAGCAATAGAGAAAGCACAGGGAACTAGCATAGAGAATAGACAACCAAGAGTGATAAGCATACAATGCTAGCATAAAAGACATACAATCACAGAAACACAAGTAAAAGAAAGAAGAACGCACATGGAAGAAGGAGAGAGTTTAAAAACATGGCGGTATATCGGTAACCTCAAATAAAAGGGAAAGAAGGAAAGCAGTTTAACATACTCAAGATAGGATCAACATACATAAGGAAATCATATTACTAATTCAACTTCAATAAGCAAAGATGGAGATCAACCTTACTAGTACAAACCTAAGATGGAATAACTAAGACACAAGAACCAAGAGTTACCACTCAAAATCATGCAAAAGAATAGAATTAGGAACCCACAATCCACTCAGAAGACCACTCAATAGTGCCTAAATAATATAGGACTCTCTATCCCCCTCAATACTCAAGCCTAACTCAGAGCCTCAACAGGCTAAAAATTTACCAATCCACAAGAACCAAGGACTACACCTAGGTCTATGAGATAATAGGAGTAATATAATCTACCTACAGTCCCAACGACCTCCCATACAACTGAGGAATGTAATCAAGTGAAAACAAACCCTCCGCCCACCCGTACAACCAGAGCGTACACTGAACACATAGCAAACAAGGGTGGAATCTGAGAAAAATATGCATGATGATGTGATATGATGAATCTGTAACGTAGTGTGATCGTAATGTTATATGTTACCCTCTCCGGTGCCCCAAAGGTCCAATAAAGGTGGGATCCATGGAAGGAATTCTCCCAAGTACCTCTACTCTATCGTACACCCCTCCCTCCAGTCTCCGTCAGCCCATTGCACTTGGTTGAGAATGGTAGGGTCCATGGAGGTCTACTCGTAGACTACATACTAACAGAAAACTCAAATATCTCAACAATTGGGATCTTGTAGTACATTCTTGGATTTGATCCGAGTTTAAATCAGTAGTACTAATCTCATAAAACCTTTCAAAGGGTGCCTGAAGTGTATTCATGTCTAATTTAGTAATCATATCTCGATAAACCTCATCGAGGGTGCCCAGAGCGTATACAAATCTAAAATAGAAATCAAGTATCAAAATCCCTAAACAGGTTGCCCGACTCGTATCCGAGTCTATATCCATAGAAAACAATGTCTAGTGCTATGGCCTAGTCTAGCCTAGTATCAGAATGAAGACCAGTAATCTAATCATCTTAATATCCTCTCTACTTCGAGAGGTTCCGTAAAAGTGAGTTTAAAAGCCCTTTCAAAGTCATGTACCAAAAATGGACCCTCGGGGCCATGCAAAGTTTAGAAAATCAATTATAGTAGGCCTGAAGCCAAATCAGTAGTAAAACATGCAGGGAAAACCTTTTCATGTATGATATGCTTGCAAATAATAGAGTATCCCAAAATGGCTCACAAACATTTCCTATCGGCCCTGCACAGGCTCAATAGCTCTACACTAGTCATAACCATCCTAGAAGGATATCTCTATGTTCGGGACTCATGAACATTCCCCAATAACCCAGCATCTATGTTTCAGAGTCAATACAAGGCCACACAGGACCACAAAGTTAATATACAATATTGATACGAATACTACAATCAACGTACAAAATAAACGGACAGAAAAGACGGACAAAGTCTGGGGTACCAACCTATAACAACCCATCCAAGGATGCTAATTAATGCAGTTATAGCCTATATACACAGAGTCTAGGTAGGAAAATCATAACCTACCTGTCGTCTGATGACTAGCTGCGGGAACGACATCGTTTAGGCTTAAACTGCTTCGGAAATCTCTAATTTATGAAACCACTATTAATACAATAATCTACACATTATTACAAGACTAACGATACCCATAATACAATAAACATAACCGGGTCAAAATCTGAGCCACAAATGGGCCCGTGAGCCCTGCAACTCGAAACCAGAAACAAAAAACACACACATGTTCCTTACCATCCCAGGAGAACATGCTCAAAATTTGAACAGAAGTGAACATGAAATGGGGCTCCAAAACAACCCACCCATTTAAGAATTTAAGAGAAATTAGATGGAAAAAACAGGAAATTAAGAGAGGACTTACCCGTCTTAGAAGCCAGTGAATGAGCTCGGATCGATGAAATAATACCCTCTAATCTGTTGGGGTCATCAATGGTGGAATATAGAACCTTTGGGGTTTTTAGCTATGGAGGTTCGGACTTGGAAGAGTTGGGAAATGAAGAAGAAAGAAGGGGAAATGCATACTTAAAGCTGACTGCCTTGGCCATCGCGAATGCGGCCAAGGCGTCGCTTATGCGAAGAACAAAATGGGCAGCTTGCCAAATGCCCTTCACGAACACGGCCAAGGCCCGCAAACGCGAAGAACAAAATAGGCAGCTGGCCTAATGCCCTTCGCGAACGCGGCCAAGGCCCACGAACGTGAAGAAGAAAATAGGGCAGCTGGAATTTTCCCTATGCGAACGCATCCAGCTCCCCGCGTCCGTGATGAACAAAATGGGCTATGAAAGCAACCAGCTGTCAAGGGAAGATTATTAACACTTTGGGTCCCCGGGAATGCATTTGGGGTCCCGCAAACACAAATGACCTGAGCCATTTGACTAGAAACAGCGTTCCGGATCCAATAGAATCGACAAAAATCCCATAAAAGGTCAATTTAATAAAAAGTAGTCCCCATGCCCAAAATCAACCTTTAGCCAACTATTTCCAAAATGGAATCCAATGGCCGAAATCAAGTCCGGAAGCCTCGGGACTCAAACCAATGGTCCCTCTAGCCTAAAATCGATATTCTAGAGCTAACAACATTGGCAGAATTTTTATCTGATGTTGTCTTCTCTGAATATTGACCAAAGTCAACCAAACAAGCCCAACTGGCTTAAAAACACAGAATTAGAGAATTCCAAGCTGAGAAGCTTCCGGGTCCCGACCAAAGGTCCCTCTAGACCAAAGTCCATGCTCCAGAGCTAACAAAATTGTAAGAATTTGATTCCGAGCACGTTCACCAAGAGTGTTGACTGAAGTCAATGATTTCAAAAGCCTAAATCTCTAAAACAAGAAACGATCAAAAAGACCAAACTAATGGCCCGGGCACCAAACTATCGGTCCTAGCAAGCCATAAATGATTTGGGACTGCTATAGGCAAGCTCTAACGATATAATAAAGGAGAACACGCGTAAATGACCGATTGGGTCATTACATCAACCTTAGTTATTCTTATTGAATATTTTTTTGGACTAAGATGATAAAAGATGTGGAAAGAATTTGTGCTAGGGGTTTGGATTATAAGCATGCTAAATTTTTTACTCAACCCCATTACTTGTATACACTTTTGTCTATTCTTAGCGGCCCTTGGCTAGATATTTTCATGAGATTTGTTGTTGGCCTCCCTAGAACTAGGAATGGTAAGAATAGAATCTTTGTTGTTGTGGATATATTTTCTAAAATATTCCACTTTATTGCTTGTCATAAAAGTGATGATACATCTCATGTTGCTAATTTACTTGTTTATAATGTGATGAAATTGCATGGTGTTCCCCAAATAATTATTAGTGATAGAGATTCAAATTTTCTTAGTCATTTATAGAGGTATTTGTGGGAAAATTTTAAAACAAAGTTACTATGTTCTACTTCTTGTCATCCTCAAACGGATGATCAAACTAAGGTGATTAATAGAACCTTAGGTATCATGCTTAGCTCTATGATTAAAAGAAAACTTTTTGGGAGGATCAATTGTCATTAATTGAATTTGCATATAATATCTATTCATAGATCTATTGGTATAACCCCTTTTGAGTGTGTTAATGTGTTTAATCCCTTGATTCCATTAAATTTAACTCCTCTACTCAAAGATGTTATTGTGAGTATAGATATAAAATTTAAGGCAAAAGCTATAAAGAACATCCATGATAAAGTGAAATTGCAAATTGAGAAGGCCAACAAAATGGCAATCAAAAGAGCCAACAAGGGATGAAAAGAGACAAATTTGCACCCATTTATTGGGTATAGGTTCACTTTAGAAAAGAAAGATTTCCTAGAAAAAGGAATAACAAGCTTATTCTTGAAGGAGATGGACTTTTTCAAGTGCTTGAGAAGATCAGAGATAATTTTTACTCTAACACCCCAAATATTTTAAGCTAAGACCCGAACCATTTTCATGAGTGTCATGATTAATTTCCTATTGTGAAAAGTGTTTTGGATGCAAATCATATTCATAAGAAACTTCTATCAACAAGTTAAGTTGAAAGCGCCCCAACCAAAGAAGTTTTCATGTAATACTAAACTAGGGTTAAATTCAAACAATCATAACTCCTGGAATATAAAGAGTTAGGTGGCATAGTATCCACCAAATTAAAGGTCTTCAAGTTTTCTTTCCAACACCACTGATTGTGCATTAATATGATTCCGAAGTAAGAAGTTATCAGCATTTTACTAAAGAGTTTCTGTCAGTCAAAATGACAGACAGAAACCACTAGAGGAATCCACAGCTCGTGGATCAAACCACGAACCGTGGATTGCATTCGTGGAAATCAGACCTGGAACTCAAATTTTTATCTAAAAACCATGAGAAGGTTCTACGGGTCGTGTAATGATCCACGGGTCATAAAACCAACTCGTGGAAATAGTCTAGAAGCCTGAAAAGTGGTCTGAGAACCACGACTTCCATCCACGGACCGTGGTTCATTCCATGGGCCGTGGTTCATGTCCGTGGAACCCGATGATGAGTTTTTTTCAGCAGTTTTACTTAGTTTTCTCAGGGGTATTTTAGAGTTTTTCTATCTTACTTTTAATTCCTATACTTTCTTGTTTTAAGCATATGTTGAGGGAGTATAATCAGACTTAGAATTCTTCTCCTCATTCCATCGATTCAAGTTTCAAGAAAAGAAAAGAATTCTCTCTTTCAAGATAAAGACCTAGGGCTCATCCTTAAGATAAAATCCTCCATGTTCCATTCAAGATTCTCTAGTAAACATGTATGTGGGATTCCAATGAGGGTTTCCTTTCACCCTCATGCCCAAAGTTTCAGATTTCAGTATGAATTTACAAGTTATGATTCTAGGGTTCTTACCAAAACATGTGTTTCACTATGAATTTGATTTCTTGATGATTTTACATAACTACTGTACTTGTTAGAATGATTTTTACATGAATTCCTACAAATATATTTCAAAACCCAAGATATTTGGGAGAATCTTATTTTAGCCTGATTTTACAATATATTCTTAGAATTTAGCTCTCCCTTTAGAATTTAGTTCAGCTTGTCAGCATTCAGTCTAGACAAGTTTAAATTTCCTCATGATAATTTTAACTATGGGGTTTGGCTTCCAGACAAGTATTCATAATTTCAAATCACTTTAGTCCAGTTATTATAAATACAAAAGAACTATGCATAATTTAGCAGGCTTTGGCCTACCTTCAGTATGATCTGCAAAATATATTTTAAATATGAACAATTTTGACATTCAGATATTTCACATGATACAAACCGTTCTCATGCATTATTAGTCAGACACTCAATTAGTCAGAATTACATGATTAGAATGCTTCAGTTTCAGTAATATTTTGCATTCTTAGAACATCAGTATATTTGAGCTATCCAGTATTTCAGTTGCATTTATTGCTTTATATTCAGTTGGGAGTAGACTTAGCACCGAGAAAATGAAGGGATGAAGGCTCGCCCATCAGTCTAGGCTGAGACCTTTAGTAGAAGTCACTGAGTCTCAGAACTACGGTGCCACTGTAGGTTCTAAAGGGGTCACCCGTTAGATTAGGCATGACACCCTTATCCGTTGTGGACGTCAGTGTAGTGGATCCACGTCAGATTTGTTTGTACCCTTGGCAAGGTATGAACACACTCCCATCCAGGGTTACAGGTTGGCCCCATAGTACCTCAGCTTGGGGTATGTCGATTAATAGTATCTCCCACAGTCCATATTTATTGTTGCATGACCTTGTATTTAGTTATTCAGTTTAGTATTATACAGTTGCATGTTTATATACTTGGTCATTGCATCAGCTTATACCTTTCAGCTTGCATTCAGTACACTATATCAATATTTTTAGCATGTTAAGTAGAAGGAACTCACCTAAGGATTTACCTTAAACATGACTTTTAGCATGACTCATGACTTTCAGCTCTGTTGCACTATTTCATGATCTACAGATATACTTCATCTTTTCAGTCTATGGATCCCCAAACAACAATTTTACTTATCTTAAAATATCACAATCTCACAGTTATAGTTCAGAAACATGATTTACACCTTTTTCAGTAAAAGAGCTTATATTCTATAGTTTTAACTTATGCTTTTCAGATGTTATACTTAGTCCAGTTTTCAGTCATGCTTTCAGTACATACATATTTCTCATGATTTTAAAGTTAGTGCATTATCTCACATGCTCAGTACATTTAAAGTACTGATCGCATACCTTCTTGTGTTGTATCCTTTTGATGATGCAAGTTTAGTGCTAGCTCCAGGATCATGGTCAAACAGATCGCAGCCTACAGTCAGCAAGGAATTTCTGGAAACTCTATTTAGTAAGTAGTTTTAGTAGTTAATTCAGTTATTATACATTGATGTAAGATAGTTGGGGGTCATGTCCCGGCTAACTGTAGTCGGTGTTAATAGAGGCTTCATAGACAGTCAGTCAGTTAGTTGTATCAGTTTCCAAATGCTATTGTGTCTCAGTTTATGAAAGTTTATTTTGTTTTAATATTTCTTTCAAGAGCTCAGCACATTTCAGCTTTCGCATTATCTTTCAGTCTGTATCTCAGCAGTGTGCTAGGCCATGGGTTAGCTTGGAGTCACTTGTGACTCTAAGCACTGTGTCGCATCCAGGGTGTAGGCTCAGAGCGTGACACTTACAAAGTGAACTTACCAAGTAGATCAAAGTGGCACAATTCAAGAAGGTCATTCACAAGAAGTCAAGTGCATTGCATGCTTTATGGATAAAGATAGAATCTTTGAAAAGCTCCAACATGAAAGACGTGAAGATATTTAATATATTAAGTGCTCTACTATTTTAATTAGCTTATAATTTTAATGAGGAGTAATTGGGTCTATCCTTACTACTTTTAACTCTTAGTATAAATAGTAGGATATTAGGGTTTCATAACTAGTTTTTGACATATTGAAGAATTGTGCTTCTTGTATGAGCTTGAAAACCCTTTGTTGAATTTCAACATTTTGCCCTAGGATTTTTAAGTGAGGTTGCTACCTTCTTGAGGATTTTAATATATTAGGTGCTTTTAATTTCTAATTAAGTAATATTTTGGTTAGTTTCACCAATACATCTTTTAATTGTTTGAATCTAATTGTGTCTATCCGTCTTTAATTTCTATCTCTTAATTCCTCTCTTGTTTTACCTTCTTGTTTCACATCAACATCTTCCATCAATATCCTTGACGCCTTTGATGTTTTCTTTTTTGCATGTCACATTTCTGAAACACCTACTATCAATGACCCACATACCTTTCTTGTATGATCTTTTTGTGGTTCCTGCAATATAAAAAAATCAATTACTTTTAGGTACCCAAATTTTCTTGTGTCTTTGAGAGTTAGTGCTTGTTTCATATGTATTTGGATTTTTTGATTTTCTTATTCATTCATTTGAGTGAATATTTTATATCTGTAATTAAAATATTTATGGCTCGATTGTCCACATGAATAACAAGTGATACTGTTTTAATGAAAAGACCTTTTGACAGAATAAAAATCACTTGAAATGTCTGAAGAGTGGGAGAAATGAGTTTTAACAACGTTCTTTTGTAAAGGTGTATTTTAATACTTCTGTCAGATTTGATTGAGTTATGACTAGGTGATTTTCTTAATATCGTTAAGTTGCATTTTGATCTCACTTAGTTCTTCCTCGAGCAAGTCGACTTTAATTTGACTTAATTCAAGAAGTATTGCCAATCTTCTTTTCTTTAGGCAGCTTGTTATATTCATCAATTAATTTTTGAAGGTCATCAGTAATTACATCAAGATAAGTTTGAAGATCAATGCAATTTTGATAGTTTACGGATCTTACCTCGCTTATTTGACCTAGTGTAATAAAACATATGTTGTTGTTTCCTCATGTTCTTCATTAGAGGCTTTCTCATCACTTCATGCTACAAAAGACTTAGAGTTACTTTGTTGATGATGCTCAAAAGCAATCTCCCGAAGGAGGTGGTAGCAATCTCCCGAAGGAGGTGGTAGCAATCATCAAGTAAAACAAAAGTAACATAATGGATGGTCGGGGTCGAATCCATAGCTGGGAGTAATGATTCACTAAGAGATCCTTGAGAAATAATCACTAAGAGAGTAAATGCTCAAATAACTTAAAAGTAAATATTAGGGGAATTAGAAAGGGAAATTTACGTGTCAACTTTGATTTCAATACAAAATCCTAATGAAATCACGAGATTTGTAATCAATGAGAAGGAGACTAGGGGTATAATTTTGATGGGATTCTACAAAGGGTTAGGATACTTGATTAATTATGCAAATTCTCGATTAACGATACGGGTAGCATTAGTTTTAGTCATATCTGGTAATCTCTCGATCTTTCAAATATTTATCCTATGGTCCTTGCTCAAGCACCATAGTTTTAACATAAATCAAGCAATTCAATTGCTTGGGAATATCACACTATTTCTAGCTTAGATTCTTAAATGAGAATTTTCGTCGATTAAGCTATTTCTAGCCTCAATCTAAGGTGGAAATCTCAAATTTCCACTATTGAATTCCTATCCGAATGTCACGACCCGATTTCTCAGGTTATGATGGCACCTACAACCCCCCCAGTAGGCGAACCGATTCCCATAGCCCGGAACGGTTAGTAATGGGCTACTACCTAACCAATATGCACAATGAATAGAAATAAGCAGAAACAGAATATAAAGATAAGACAATGCGGAAGCAACAACCTGAAATATATATACAAATGATACTACACCAACCCCAAGACTTGGTATTGATAGTACATAAGCTTCTAATAGAATACAAGTGCTAGAAGTAACAAAATGATAAGTACAACTATCTACGAATATACAAAGAGTAACAGTACAAAAGATGAGATGTGGTCAAGCCCCGGTCGCCAGGCGCTCACCCTAGTCTCGAAGATCTAAAAGTTGCCCGAGTCTCTAACGCAATCAACGACAAAAGCTCAACTAGTATCTGCACCAGAAAGATGCAGAAGTGTAGTATGAGCACCAATTGCTAAGCAATGGGTACCCAGTAGGCATTATCGGCCGACTGAGCGCATATAAGATATAAAAACAGTAATATAACCAATATGAAGAAAGTGGTCACAGATAACAATAGAGGAAGCACAAGGAACTAGAATAAAGAATAGACAACCAAGAGTTATAAACAAACAATGCTAGCACAGAAAACAAATATACACAGAACACAGGTGTAAGATAGAGGGACGCACTTGGGATCCTTGCAACAATAGTATAAATAAAGAGAGAGAGAATTAGGAACGTGGCTGTATACCCGTAATCTCAAGTAAGAAGGGAAAGATGGAAAGCAACCCAAAAAAATCATTTAGAAGCCATAACCTACGAAAACATACTAAAAACACCAACTCTCAAGATAAGCATGAACCGGGATCCATCTCACAATTTACAACCTAGAATGGAATAGCAAAACCACCAAAACCAAAAGTTCTACTCCGAATCAAGATAAGGAACAACGTTCGATAAATCACAACCTCTCAGGAGGACACATGACGGAGCCTCAAATATATAGGACTCACTAGCCCCTCAATAATCAAGCCCAAAACTCGGAGCCTCAACAGGCTTAAACTTACCAATTCTCAAGAACCAAGGACCATAACTAGCTCTATGAAATGATAGGAGTAATATAATCTACCTATAGTACCAATGGCCGCCCATACAACCGGGGAATGCAATCAAGTGAAAACAAACCCTCTGGACGCCCATACAACCGGAGCGTACACTGAACACACAACAAATAAGGGTGGCATCCGAGTGATATGCATGATGATGATAATAATGGAACCGATAGTAGTAACTCTGTATGCACCTCCCCCTGTACTCCGACAGGAGGACCCATGGTGGGACGTACCCACTATACACCATCCGACATCGTATGCCCCTTTTCTGGCATGCTCGACCCTTTGGCCAAGTCCTAGAATAGCAGGGCCCATGGAGGTCCTTGACCATATACAGTAACGAATGCAAAATCTCAAAGAAGTAGAACCTCGAAGTATGTGCCTAAAATTAAACCGGGTCTAAAAAGTAGTAGTAATCTCAGAAGACCCTCTCAAAGGGTGCCCAAAGTATACTCGAGTATAAATCAGTGATAAAAGTCTCAATAACCCTCTCAAGGGTGCCTAGAACGTATCCAGTCTAAATCAGTGATAAAAGTCTCAATAACCCTCTCAAAGGGTGCCCAGAGCGTATCCGGGTCTAAATCAATAATAAAAATCAAGTCTAGTGCTCTGCGCAGCCGAGCCTAGTATTAATAGGAAATCAAGTCTAGTGCTCTCCCAAGCCGAGCCTAGTATTAGTAGGAAATAAGGTGTAAAATCGTCCAAATCCTATTTTATCATCATTTATACTGAAAATGGGCCATCGAGGCCATGCAGGTTTAGAAAATCATTTACAATCGGCCCGAGGCCAAATCAGTAGTAAAACATGCAGGGAAAACCTTTTCATGTATGATATGCTCGCAAATAATAGAGTAGCCCAAAATGACACACAAACATTTCCTATCGGCCCTGCACAGGCTCAACAACTCTACAACAGTCATAACCAACCTAGAAGGATATCTCTATGTACGGGATTCGTGGACATTCCCAAATAACCCACCATCTACATTCCAGAGTCAACACAAGGCCACATAGGACAATAAGGGTAATATACAATGCTACACGAATACTACAATCAGTGTATGAAATAAATGGACCAAAAAGATGGGCAAGGTCTGGGGTACCAACCTAAAACAACCCACCCAAGGATACTAATTAATGCAGTTATAGCATATATACGCAGAGTCTAGGTAGGGAAAGTCATAACCTACTTGTTGTCCGATGAATAACTACAGGGACGGTGTTGCCAAGGCTCGAACTGCTCTGAGAAGCTCCAAATTGCCAAACCACTATCAATACAATAATTTATACGTCAAAACAAGACTAACGATACCCATATTGATATAATAATAGCCGAGTCAAAATTCTGGTCACAAATGGGCCTGTAGGCCCCGTGACCCAAAATCAGAAACGAAAAACACACATGCGTTCCTTACCATTCCGGGAGCACATGCTAAAAATTTGAGCAGAAACGAACAACAATTGGGGCTCAAAACATCCCGCTCAAGCCAAGAATTAAAGAAGGAATTTCAAGAATAAACCGAAAATTAACGCAAGAAACCACGTACCACGATGAGATGAAATTTGCCAAGGAAGTGAGACTACCAAACCCACGAGCATGAAATCCAACTGGGCAGCTTCAATCCAAGAGACCCAAGCTTTTTAGGAACTCATCAATGGAGGTTTGTAACAATGGAGAAGAAGCAGATTTTTTGGAAGGGAAAGCTTACCACGTGAAGAAGGAGCGACAAAATTCGTCAACTAAATGAATCCCCAAGCTTAGAACTATCTTGGAGCAATTTCTAGAGAGTGGAAACTGATTTGGAGTTGGGGAAATTAAGAAATAAGAGCTGAAAATGAAGGAGGAAGGATTTATAGGGGCTGGACGCAGGTCAGCGCCATTGGCGCTAAAGGAGCACAATCGCGCTGAAGGAAGGACCACAGACCAGCGCAATCGCGCTGAAGGAAAAATTATAGGTCAGCGCCATTGGCGCTGAACAATTTCTGCTGCAGAAAACCAGTAACAGCCAAAACTTTTACGGGGTGTTCCAGGCACACTCGGAACCCGATACTCAAAAACCAAATATGGTATTAGAGTGGAAACGATGTTCTGGACTCAACGGAATCACTGAAACCCCCATACGAGGTCATTTAGGGGAATTATTGACCCAAGTCAACACTAGCTAAAGCCAACCAAACATCCAAAATGATCCTGGCTTATCCAAAACCCGAACCAACCAACTAACTAACACAAACTCGGCATTTCAGAGCTAACAACGCTGTCGGAATTTCTATTCGAGGCCGTCTTCTCTGAATGTTGACCAAGGTCAACCAAACAAGCCCAACTGGCCTGAAAACAGAGAATGAGAGATAATTCCAAGCTGGAAAGCTCCCGAATCCCGACCAAAGGTCCCACTAGACAAAAGTCCACGCTCTGAAGCTAACAAAACTGTCGGAATTTGATTCCGAGAACATTCACCAAGAATGTTGACTGAAGTCAACGATTTCAAAAGCTTAAAACTCTAAAACAAAGAATGGTCAAAAAGATCAAACAAATGGCCTGGTACCAAACTACCAGTCCCAGCAAGCCATAAATTACTTGAGGCTGCTATAGGCATGCTTTAACGGTACAAGAAAGGCAAACATGTGTAAATGACCGGAAGGGTCATTACATCATCCAATATTAAAAAGACTTGCATCCACGAAAGTTAGGAAAGAAGAAAAAACTAGAGATGAAAAGAACAGCGGATACGAAGCCCGCACTACTCTCTCGGACAACCCGGGTAGCCTCCTTGATCGAATGGCACCCAACAAAAAAGAACCAAAGAAAGCAACCAAGCCTAAACTTCTTACTAGCCAAGCTAGATTTCAAACTCAAACTCCAAAACACCAAGGGTCTGCCAACCCAAACTGAGCCTCTAGAATCTTAACGGGTAAGCATCGACACAACACTGAAACAAGAGAAGCAAGGCGACCAACACACAGAGCTTGAATCTTCGAAACCACAACCAAGTTTACCAGAAAAGCTATCACCCAAAATTCTAACTCCTACCCGCTGATCTACAAGACCCTTTTATTCTGAACTGAATCCTTTTGCACAACGAACAGAAAGCTTCATGTAATTCGAACACTCAAACAGCCCTCGAAGCATTAACTGACACACCGGAATCTATAGATCCCACTTATACTCTGCCACGAACAAAGTCACCCCTTTTTGCTTAAACTCTTTCAGGGCTGAGCTACATTCTGCTAGCCTTTTCCATCCAAGATAACACCCCATAGTATATCCTCGAACTGGAGTTACTTGTCCCGACTGACTATCAACCATTGAACGAACACTTTTGCTAACATCAAACTCGATAATTGAGCCTAACTGAACAACCCATTTGAACCCGACTGACGTCCGCACACCAAAGTTAAGAAAGGCATATATGAATACCTTGTGTTGACAAAGAACTTCCAAACTGTAGAACGAAGCCAACCCCGCTGAACCGAGCCAAGTCTAAATCAATTGGAAGCAAATGAACCAGGGCAACCTGCCCAACGACCTAAACCAAAACCAAGACCCTGCAAGGAGTGTGGAAAGCCTACCACGAAGTCTGTAACCATTACTAAGCTCCAAACTCTAAGAAGTACTGCTGCTACTCTCAATACTCAGACGCCATTCAGATTTTAAATTGCCTTACTAATTTCACCTCCGGAGAAAGTCCACCACTACGAATATCAAGTCAAAACACCCCGAAGGCAAAAGAAAGAGGTGCCTGGGGTTCAAATTTGCCATCTAGATATAGAATTTCTGCATATACCCTCAACTCACCCCTTTGGTTCGAATCAACCGCTCTACCGCATCAGCACACAAACTAACCATGTCTAAGCACGCCACATACTGAATTTCTAGCCCATACTGGCCGAGTCTAACCAATGTTGGAACCTCATATAAAAGACAACCCCTGAAGACCCAACTAAACAAGCATTTCAAACTCTCGATAACGAAGATGACGATCAATCTCAAAGTACTATTAGAACTTAAAATAGCCTCGCTAGCCTCAACCCACCCAACCTGATCAGATATAGCATACACCATTGCTGAATCTCAAACTTACACAGCTGAGTCTGCCCAACCATGGTAGAAGGAACCTCGCACTAACTAGAACACCAATGATATTTGGAATGTCCAGCCTAACTCGAAGGTTAGCCAAGGACTAGGTGTCCAAGGCCAACTGTCACTCCACAACTGAAATGGGCAAACTAAGTCATTCGAACTCCATGCCTTCCAACCCAAGAAGCTGCAACTAAAAAGAGATAACCACGAACCATCCAAAGTAGTTTGATAGTCTACGAAACTGAAACCCAACTTTAAAATTGCCAACCAAATACTCTGTCGAACCCATATGTTGCCAGTGAACCCTTAGGAACCAAAGCCAACTAGGCTTGAATATGCAAGTTGCTAAAACCGCAGCTGCTACTGACATCTCAAACCAATCAAAGGAAAATCCACTACAATTTGTAAACAATCGAATCAAATCACCAACACACAACCCAAGGCAAACCTCTGTTTCCACCTCTGTCAACCACTAAAACACATAAGCATGAACAATGAGTCATCTCTATTCTTTTTCCAATAAATGAACCCTTCCTTAGAATATACCGAACCCTACAAAATCCTTCTCAAATCAAATCTGGAGACATTTCCTTAGCTCCCACACTTACATTGTCAAAACTCAACAAGGCAGGAGAAAAATTGACCGGATGCCCTACTCACCCAGAATGCTACGAATACATCTCAACCATGAGGCTACAGTCAACACTTAGTAAAAAATGCTAAAGACAAACTCAATCACAATACTAATATAAAAGATCAACCAGAGGGCTACGATCAAAATTCATTTCAACTGGAACTGGGGAAATAATAAGACAATCCAACCGGATAAGAAACTGAAGGAGACTATGGGGACAACCCACATACCTGCCAACCTCCTAAACCAACCAAATAAAGAGGGTCGATTCAAATCACCCGAGATAAGAAAAACTAACTAATGCGTACCAGCATAACCAACACCACTCAACTTAAGACAAGGCCTCAAACTCTGGCACTACCACCACTATTACATCGAACCAACACATGGATCTCTAGCCACACTAGATAACGGCCTAGGCAACAACCATTTAAGACCGCTATAAAGGAAGACCCAAGCAAGCCTAGAACCACAACAAACAGAAAAAAAGCTCTAAAAAATCTACCCACAAGCTACAATCTCGGGAAAACACCTCTCAAGGACATCTCACCCCATCCACTACTACTGAATAAACTACCAATAAAACAATGCATAGATACTACAACTCAAGTAGACAAATAACTAAATAGGTAGCATGTAGGCAGATAAGCAAATAAATGATAGAAGGGATAGAATCGCAATGAGAACAGTACAATCATAAGCCGAAGGTAACAAAAGCCTTACCTGGAGCAACGATATCAGGAACCTCTACCTCGGGCCCACCATGAGGGGATTTGGATTGATTGGGTCTAACACTGGACATATTAGTCGAAGCTGAAGGCGTTGTCATCCCTAGATGGGGACAGTCTCTAGAATAATGTCCCATCAGCCCGCAATAATAGCAACCCAAAGAAGCCCTACTCCGACGCACGGTGCCTATCGACTCTGGAGGGATACCTGAACCACTATAGCCCTGATGGCTGGAAAGTGGGACCGTGGGACAATCCTTAACAAAGTGCCCATGCTCCCTGAACCAATAACAAGCTTTACCAAGTGAAGTCTGATGGGAAGATCTCAGTGAACCTGACTGTCAACCACGACCTACACAACCTGAAAGCAAACCTCAGAGAATCTGACCCGTACTATGGCCACTAAGCTCAACATGTCCTATACCACAACCCTCTGAAACCTGTGGAGCAACTGAAACTGGTTTGGTAGATAAGAAGCAATAGAACCTATCTCTGGTGGAGAATCCCCTACCTCGAGTCTAAGAACCTCAAAAACTATTCTGGCGATGATGTGTCTTAGCGCTACCTCCATAAGCTTCATGGCATAAACCCTTAATAGCCCAAGCATGATCCGCTACCTAAAAGGAAGGTAGTCCTAACCATAACTAAATGCTCGGTCGCCAAATGGAGCGGTGAAAACAAACCCCCAACAAAGCTCTGAACTCTATCAAATTCTGAAGGCACAGTCCTGGTAGTACACCTAACCATCTCATGAAATCTCACCTCATAGTCCAACACTGACAAACAACCCTGCTGAAGAACTGGAAGATCAACCCTAGCTGAATCACCACTCAAAGAATCGGGTACTAAAACACCCACCGAAGGACTCAGAGTTCTAGCCACGGTGTCCTGAAGAACTGGAGTAGTTATAAATCCAATCGGAGGTTGAGCTGACCCCACACCCCCTATCTGGTGCGGTAAACTCTCACTCTAAAGCCCTGGCGCTGATGGAAGCACTGTTGCAACAAGCACAGAATCCTCGACACCAACCATTGTTGATCTTGCCTCAGGCATCTGAGAAGGAATGAAACAACCAAAGTTTAGAAGTCAATAGAGCCAAGAATGCATGAGAAGGAGCCAATAAGATGAAACTTTTCCTAATAATGCCTCGTAGCCTCTCGCAGATAAGATATGAACGTCATCGTACCGATCTGCGAGACTCTAAGTAGACACTTGCTTCTGTACCACGACACTAGTGAACCGAGAGCTTTGATACCAAGCTGTCACGACCTAATTTCTCAGGTCATGATGGCACCTATAACCCTCCAGTAGGCGAACAAATTCCTGTAGCCCGGAATGATTAGTAATGGGCTACTACCAAACCAACATGCACAATGAACAAAAATAAGTGGAAGCAGAATATAAAGATAAGAAAACGTGGAAGCAACAGTCCAAAATATATATACAAATGATACTACACTAACCCCAAGACTTGGCATCGATAGTACAAAAGCTTCTAATAAAATACAAGTGCTAGAAGTAACAAAATTATAAGTACAACTATCTCCAAATATACAAAGAGTAACAGTACAAAACTCGGAGCCTCAACAGGCTTAAACTTACCAATTCTCAAGAACCAAGGACCATAACTAGCTCTATGAAATGATAGGAGTAATATAATCTACCTATAGTACCAATGGCCGCCCATACAACCGGGGAATGCAATCAAGTGAAAACAAACCCTCCGGTTGCCCATACAACTGGAGCGTACACTGAACACACAACAAACAAGGGTGGAATCTGAGTGATATGCATGATGATGATAATGATGGAACCGATAATAGTAACTCTGTATGCACCTTTCCCGGTACTCCGGCAGGAGGACCCATTGTGGGACGTACTCGCTATACACCATTCGACACCGTATAACCCTCCTCCAGCATGCTCGACCCTTTGGCCAGGTCCTGGAACGGTAGGGCACATGGAGGTCTCTAACCACATATAGTACCGAACACAAAATCTCAGAGAATCAGAACTTCAAAGTACGTGCCCAGAATTGAACCAGGTCTAAAATAGTAGTAGTAATCTCAAAAGACCCTCTCAAAGGGTGCCCAAAGTATACTCGGGTCTAAATCAGTGATAAAAGTCTCAATAACCCTCTCAAGGGTGCCCAGAACGTATCCGGTCTAAATCAGTGATAAAAGTCTCAATAACCCTCTCAAAGGGTGCCTAGAGCATATCCAAGTCTAAATCAGTAATAAAAATTAAGTCTAGTGCTCTGCCCAGCCGAGCGTAGTATTAGTAGGAAATCAAGTCTAGTCTTCTGCCCAGCCGAGCCTAGTATTAGTAGGTAATCAAGTCTAGTGCTCTGCCCAGTCGAGCCTAGTATCAGTTAGAAATCAGGTGTGAAATCATCCAAATCGTGTTTTATCATCATTGTTACTGAAAAAAGTCCCCCGGGGCCATGCAAGTTTAGAAAACCATTACAGTCGGATCGAGGCCAAATCAGTAGTAAAACATGCAGGGAAAACCTTTTCATGTATGATATGCTCGCAAATAAGAGAGTAGCCTAAAATGGCTCACAAACATTTTCTATCGGCCCTGCACCGGCTCAACAGCTCTACAATAGTCATAACTAGCCTAGAAGGATATCTCTATGTCCGGGACTCACGGACATTCCCAAATAACCCACCATCTATGTTCCAGAGTCAATACAAGGCCACACAGGACCATAAGTGTAATATACAATGCTACACGAATACTTCAATCAGTGAATGAAATAAATGGACCGAGAAGACGGTCAAGGTCTGGGGTACCAACCTAAAATAACCAACCCAAGGATACTAATTAATGCAGTTATAGCCTATATATGCAGAGTCTAGGTAGGGAAAGCCATAACCTACCTGTCTTCCGATGAATAGCTGCGGGGATGGCATTGACTAAGATGGAACAACTCTGAGAAGCTCCAAATCTTGAAACCACTATCAATACAATAATCTATAGGTCAAAACAAGACTAACAATACCCATATTGCTATAGTAATAGCCGGGTCAAAATTTGGGTAACAAATGGGCCCGTGGGCCCCGCATCTTAAAACCAAAAACAAAAAAACACAAATGTGTTCCTTACTATCCCGGGAGCACATGCTCAAAATTTGAGCAGAAACGGACAATAATCTTGGCTTAGAACAACCCGTTCAAGCCAAGAATTAAAGAAGGAATTTCAAGAGTAAATAAAAAACTAATGCAAGAAACCACGTTCCACGATGAGATGAAATTTGCCAAGGAAGTGAGACTACCAAACCCACGAGCATGCAATCCAACCGGGAAACTTCAATCCAAGAGACTCAAGATTTTCAGGAACTCATCAATGGAGGTTTGTAACAATTGAGAAAAAGCAAATTTGGGGGAAGGGAAAGCTTACCAAGTGACGAGGGAGCAACAAAATTCATCAACTAAATGAATCCCCAATCTTAGAACTATCTTGGAGCAATTTATAGAGAGTGGAAACTGATTTAGAGTTGGGAAAATTAAGAAATAAGAGCTGAAAATGAAGGAGAAAAGATTTATTGGGGTTGGACGCAGGTCAGCGCCATTGGCGCTAAAGGAGCGCAATCGCGCTGAAGGAAGGACCACACACCAGCGCAATCGCGCTGAAGGAAAAATCACAGGTCAGCACCATTGCCGCTGAATAGTTTCTGCTGCAGAAAATCAGCAACAACCAAAACTTCTACGGGGTATTCCGGGCACAATCGGAACTCGATACTCAAAAACCAAATATGCTATTAGAGTGGAAACGATGTTTCGGACTCAACGGAATCAACGAAACTCCCATAAGAGATCGTTTATGAGTATTGTTGACCCAAGTCAACACTAGCTAAAGCCAACCAAACATCCAAAATGAGCCCGGCTCATCTGGAACCCGAACCAACTATCTAACTAACAAAAACTTGGCATTTCGGAGCTAACGGCGCTGACGAAATTTCCATCAAAGGTCGTCTTCTCCGAATGTTGACCAAAGTCAACTAAACAAGCCCAGCTGGCCTAAAAACATAGAACGAGAGAGAATTCCAAGCTGAAAAGCTCTCGGATCCCGACCAAAGTCCACGCTTCGAAGCTAACAGAATTGTCAGAATTCAATTTTGAGCACGTTCACCAAGAATGTTGACTGAAGTCAATGATTTCAAAAGCTTAAAACTCTAAAACAAGAAATGGTAAAAAAGACCAAACAAATGGACCGATACCGAATTACCGATCCTAGCAAGACATAAATGACTTGGGGTCGCTACATGCAAGCTCTAACGGTACAAAAAAGGTGAACACGCGTAAATGACCGAAAGGGTCATTACACCGAATTATGAACTCCTCTTTCAAGAAAGAACACAATTAAGAAAACTCAATTAATATTTAAAACCATCAATTTTATGATTAAACCTTGAAGAATTCAATAGACTAATATCAATTTATTAATTATAAGCACAATTAAACAAGACTCACACCCAAATTCAAATACCCATCATGCACATACCCCTAGACAAGGAAATTAGCTACTCATACTAAGGAAATAAGAAGATATACCAATTGAGTAACTCATACTTCCATTCATATTAAATCCAAAATCCAAATTCAATCTCAATTTAATACAAAAACGGTGAATTCTAAGTGTAGAAGATGACGAGATGAGAGTACTCTCAATATCTTCCTTGGGAATAACTCAATACTCAAAACTATATGTGGTACACAATCTAAAATGGGTTTTAGAAGCTTCCTAAAATGTCACTTGGCTGGACAAAAATGCCTTTCGAGAGTGGTGCGATGTGACGTGCAATTGAACTATATGTTCTGCGTGTCGCATGTCTTTTTTCCTCAAACCAGTGATGTCGGTTGCTTCGGTGGTGAGGTGTGAAGGGAGGTGCGGACCACACACTGTATTGTGCGGCTCGCATGTTGGTTGCACCTCTCGTTAGTGTAACACGCCGGGTATTTTAAGGTGCTCTTTGTCCCGTGTCGAATGCTTACGTGCCTAAATTTCAAAGTTATACTAACATCATGTGTGTTTGAAAATATTTGATCTAAATTAGAATTTGATAAAAAGTTATATTTTTATCGTTTTCCTAAACAAGTCTTAAATATTTATGAAAAAATTCTTTAGTTATGATATATATGTGTATGCATTATCTTATAAGAGTTTTATAATTTATTAGTATTTTAACGGAGATAAGTTTAGCTATGTTGAAAAATTATTATTAAATGAAAGTAGGTTTTATTCAAAATAATTTTTTATTAATTGTGATATATTTAAAAATTTATATGTATTTTATCACGAATCTATGCAATACCCGAATATGTATATAATGGAATTAAATTTAAGTGGTGAGTTTATATGGTGTGACACCACACTTACACGTGGGGTCATGGCAAATGGCAACTAGTGATGAGTAATACATATGTAGTCATCTGCTAGTAAATTTATCATAAAATTAACATAAGCCTTAGAAAAAGGTGAGCTTCCTTGTCCTCTTTCTGGATTGGTTTTCTAAGAATCACATCTTGATATGCTTTCATAATTTTTCTTTGTACTGTTAACTTGTGATTTGTAGGTGTTGCTATGATTATTCCATAATCCAAAAGATGTTGAGCATCTAGCAGCAAGGAGCCGAGAATTATATTCTATCACAGATAGGTTTTTAGGTTTAAAGCTTACCAATACTAGAAATACACGTCCACATGCACATCCTTGTATTACTCACATATTTGCATACCTTTTATATTGAAGGTGAACTTAGTGGGAAAAACACTTTCGACATTATATTAGGTTCTCGAAAAGTAAATTGATTATCTACATCAAGTTATTCGAGCTTAAATTCAAGGTATGTCAAGGCCTTTTTTTTCTTTTCTTGGCACAATTTCTTGATTCTAGTGCTTATAAATTTAACGTGCTTATTGAGAAACTACTTGGAAGAGATTTTGATTTATTATGTTGTATTATTCCCCTCATACCGTTATTCATTGCCATGAACTCGTATTCGATAGTATTGGCTCCATGTCAAGTGGGAAAGTAGTGATTATGTATGTATTCTAGTGGAGGGTCTGACTTGGGATAAGTATATCTCCTAATCGATAAAGAGTTAGAGGATCTCTAGTATATCAAATTAAAGGTCTTTGAGTCTAGTTTCCAGAACATCAAACCGTTTGTCCATACGATGTCATAGTAAAAAGTTATGAGTGTTTTACCATGGACTGTCCGGGCAGAATCGGGTAGGGACGATGTTGACACCCAATTTTGGCCTGGCATTTTTTAAGTTAATATTTTTAAATTTTTTATTCGTTAAATTGCAGAAAATACTATTTTATCATTTTTTTCAATGTTAACACAATTTTTTGATAATTATTCTCTTTTTTAAAAATATTAGAATTTTTATCATTTTTTTATCATTTTGATCGATTTTAATTATTGTTAATTTTTATCGCAATCGCTTCCACGTAAACAAACGTTATTTCAATTTTATTCTAATCATCATCTTTGTTTGAATCTCATTCTTTGCTATATTTTTTTTTATTTTATTATTATTTTCTAACATAGTCCGTTAATACATGGAAGGCGGAGGAGATATGTTTACACAGATAAATAAATAGCCCATGGTTTTAGATAAACCATGGTTTTGGACACACAGTTTTGATAGCCCATAGTTTTGTTTAGCCACATAGATGGTTTAAGATTTTATGTTTTCTATAAAGTGTCTCATACATTCAACACACTACTTGGTGGTGGAAATTTCCAAATTGGGAAAAATCTTAAAGAAAACTCTCCTCCTTTCCTAAAGCAAAAGAACCCCTAACATTAGTTACCTGCCACCACCCGTTGTCGGAATCTGACGATCTCAAAGCTCTGGTAAACCCACCCACCAGAGTCTGGCGAGCTCCATCACAACCACCCTCCTTTCCTCCTTCCACACATCACCACCAAGCAACCCCACTGTTCCATCATTTTTCCGCCCACAATCAAAGCTCCGACCAAGAATAACCAAACAAGCAGCCATCAAAACCAGTCCCAACCACCGTTGTTCTCCATCTCCATCACCATACTCTGCTCTATCCAGAACCACCAAACAGGCCACTCTCCTCTGATCTCCTCTCTCCCTCGCCATCTCTGATGAACCCACCAAACAACATCACAGACCCCATTGTACCCACCAAACAACATCACAGACCCCATTGTTCTCAGATCAGCGCTGCAACCACGAGTTCAACCTCCATGATGCAAACCACAACAGGTTTAGTTTCGTTAAAAGAACCACTAAAACCATCCCTCCAGATCCGGTGAAATCCGACAACAACAACGAGCTCTAGTTACAATGAACAACAACTGGCCTGCCCTCCTTCTATTTTCCCTTTTAATTTCTCAAATTCGGAGCTCTTCTTCAGGTAACAGTCCAAAAATCGCCCCCACCATTTACTTTTGAGTGTTGTTATTATGGATATCTTTGCAAATTTGACCGAGTTTTATTTTTGGTGGTTGTATTTTGCACTTTAGTGGTTTGGGATTTTCATTAATTCGATGAGCTGTTGGCTCTATTTATAGATGCACATATCATTATTTTTGTTTTATTATTATTTCATTGTTGTCCGTTGTTACTACACATTTTCATATTGTTTTGACAATCTTTTTATTCACTTTCGGATCCATTCCGTGTTTGGAAAAGGTTCCACAACAATCTTTTTTTTTATTGTTTCATTTACTGCTTCAATGTTACTATTGTTGTTGGTCTTTCCTATTTTGGTAATATTACTAATTGTTAGCTATTAGTTTGCATGTCATTTTGGATTGCTTTATTGTTACTCTTTTGAGTATGATTGATAGATGGATACGATATTGGCCAATGAAAGAATCTCTCCATCGGATTTTCAAGGCCTCCCCATAATAAAAGAAAATGTTATTTTGAGTTCGATTATTTTATATTGAATATCAATTTAATTGGACGATAAAAAAAAATTTGTCGATTTCTAAGGCCTCCGATATATATATGATGGGTTTATTTTTAGTTACCATTTATTTAATTCTTCTTGATTAATTTTTATTCATTACTAACACTTTTTCTAAATGTGTTTACAAGAACACGAAAATGCTTTCCGAAGAAGATATTCGAATTAAAATTTGAATATGTTGTATAATTCTTTATTGTATTTATTCATTTTAGCTAACGATAGACAAATATTAGGCCGTTTCATAAAAGTTTGTCCTTAAATTCTTAGAGTTTTGGAGAGTCTTTTTCTCTAACTCGAAAGAATCAAGGCATTTATTTTATCTCCTTAATTGAAAAAATGAGTTCAGCCGGGAACCATCATCGTGGATTCTGAAGGATGCCTAACCCCTTCCCTTCGGAATAACTTGAACCCTTACATAAAATCTAACTGGTTTCGTAGACTAAATTTATTCTTTAATAAAATGGTTTTCTAATTATCCTAAAATTGGGTGGCGACTCCCTTTCTCTTAAAAATTATTTTTTAAGTTAATATTTTATTTATTATTTTTTTGTGAGTCCCGATGTTATGTCCTATCGGATACAACGGAATGGCGAATCTATTGGGAATTAAAAGGTTTTAACCATTATGAATTTATTTTTTCAATTGAGGAGTTTTTTACTTTTTTATATTTTTTTGCTCATTGTTTAATTAATTCTTTATTTTCACTATTTGTAAATTGTATATTCTTTACTTCACTTAATTATTCATTCATTATTTATTTACTTATATTATTATTGTTGCATTTTTATGGCATCCTCCGCCTCCCTGGCAAAGCATTAGTTTGCATTAGGAAAAAAAGGGAGATTATGCGAGTCTTTGCAGTCGTCCTTCACTAAAAACACTTTCTCAAAGCAGACATGTGAAGTAGTTGACCCGTGGTTAGTTAACGGTCACTTGTTATTTTAGCCTGCGATTTTTCACCTTGGTTTCTGGTCATTTTCAATAAATCAACTCTACTCTACCTAGCGTAAAGCGAAGTCAAATCCTTCAATTAAGCATTGACTTAAGTTGACTCGATAGTCAAGCAGTGTTGGGTCCATTAGTGAGACCACCTTGTGTCCAAATAGGTCCACAGCCTAAAAAGATAATCATCCAACTATTTGTTTGAACTTGAACAATGTGTATGTCGAGTTGTATGAACCATTATCCCTGGGGGTTGAAAATTTATTATTTTTATAGATAGTTTATTTTATTGTAATTAAAAAAAGATTTTCATTCGAAAAGAGCTCAGAGATGTCAAGAAATTCAAGATTGCAGATCTTTCAAATTGGCTTAGTTTAGGTTGTACCCCTTTGTGAGATTAATATTCATTTGTACATCCCTTTCACATTTTTGTATCCTATTTAATTTATTCATAAATTTGTATAAGTGTATTTTAAGGGGTAATGGAACGTTTCAAAAATGACATACGCATCTTTCAATCGTTAGGCTTATCTTTGCCTTAAAAGGTCATATGTATACTAGGACGTGTTATGCGTTGTTTATGTGCTAAATTATACCTAATTTATTTTGTGCATACTTGTTTGATTTTTGTGTTTAATATACATGTTTTGCTGTAAATATGATTTATTCATTGAGGTTGGAAATGCATTTGACCTAATTCCTGGCTCAACAGGATACGTAGGTGCCACACTGGCTCGGTCATATTCCCCGTAAGCTTTTCAATCATTTATAAAGGAAACTGGGGCAGAATTTTTGAGAAGGTCTCAAAAATTCTACAGAAGATGGGGTTTGCTACAAGATTGAATACACAGAGTTGTCGAAGTTGAAACTGGGCAAAATTTTTGAGGAAGGTCCTCAAAAATTCTACCAAAATAGCAAAGAGAGAAACATCTTATGTTGAACTCCATGAAGCGTCGAACAGACAAATCAGGAGAGATTTTGATTGAGTTGTGACACTCCACCATTTTATTATTTTTTCATGACTATTTTATTTTCATTCATTTTTCTTTGCATTATTTTTGTGCATATATCTGACATTATTTTGAAGATGATACATTTTATGTCATATTTGCATGAACTACGCGCACCTGATTCTTATCTCTCGGGGTGAGATACGGAGGCAGCCCTTTCGAATTTGGTATTCCTTATTAAAAAAATAAAAATTTAGAATCACATTTTGACTTGATTGGTATCAAAACAATTAAAAATATGTAAAATAATTGATTAAGAATGTTGACTTCAGGTGAACCATAGATTCTTTTGGTACCTCTTAGTCATATCTTTGTGACACTAGAAAATATTCTCTTGCATGCATCAAAGATAAGAATAAAACAAACCTCATTGTTTCATGTGCATTGTGTGATGAGATTTTAGATTAAATTCAATTGCATTGCATTGTTGATCTAGAACTTGGCTTGAACGTTTGTTGAGGCGAAATCCTGAGTAATGATTGATTTGAGAAAGGATCGTAGGCCTTTCTTGACCCGTTTGTGCCTTTCATTGCTTAGCAAATGATATTAATCCTTAGCATGTCCCCCTTTGAGCCTGAAGCCTCTTTTTTGGACAACCACATCTTAACCAATACCTTTCTGAGTGCTTACATGCACTATCCCTCTCTTGGACCGAGCTCTTTGAGCGCATTGAAGATGTGCAAATTACATGAGAATATTCAAGTTTGAAGTTGTCAAAAGCAAACGATGTTGCATCCCTGAAAGTCAAGGATACAAAATGACTTCAAAAGAAAAAAAAAAGGGGTCAAAAACTCTCCACAAGGTCAAGGCAAAGAGAAACAGCGAAGAAAAACACTCCAATAATAATAGAGAAGTTGAAAAAAGGAGACATCAGAAAAAGTGAGAGAAGACTCTGATAAGCAAAAATTCAAAAGAAGTCAAAACAAAAGAAAGGGACAACGAAGAAGTTCAAAGGCCAAAAGCACAACAAAATCAAAAATCTAAAACAACGCTCAAGGAGGGATTAAGTCACTTTCATCCCAAATGAATATCCTACTCATACCTAAGCCTACATTACAAGCCGATTACAAGCTCTACATGATCTCATTTCAAATGTTCTCACATTAGTGGAGATTTACATGAAGGTCAAGCATATGGCATCACAATTGCATGCATTGAACATTTTTCTGAGTGTGAGTATTCTATGAAAATATCCTCAATATACTTTAGATATGTGCAAATGAGGACTTTATTTGTGGTAAGGGCACTTGAAATATGAGGATAGATATAGTTCAAAACCTTTGTTTGAATTAAGATGAACAAATCTTATTGATACTTAGGTATGTTTGAGGTACCACTTGAAACTACAAGAATTACCTCGAAGTCAATCTCAGTTAGGTGCAAAGCAAATGAGAAAATTTTAATGCAATGCTAAATGTTGGTACCAACTGCAGTCAAGACTTGATTCTCTCTTCACATGCTTCATTTTTCAAAATAAAATTGGGGCGAGCACCAACCTTTCTAAATACTTGACAAGTGCCTTTTCTTGTTAAAGTTGTTGTCAACTTATCAAATTGACATGTTGAGTTGTTACCTTGTCAAATTGACATATTTTTTAAAATTGGATTGTCATCCCATTTAAAATGATATGTTTTTTAAGTTAGATCGTCACTTTTATATTTGTGACATGTTATGTTGAATCGTCACCTCTTTCATTGTGAAATATTACATTTGCTACTAATAAGTTTTGTGCAGATGATTATGAGATGTTGGGAAGTCACCCCATTCAAAGTGAAATGTGACATTTAAAACGGCGTCAAATTGACTCCACTTATCCAGATCAACGTCAAGGTGACTTCATTTATCCAGACTAGTGTCAAGATGACTCCATTCAACCTTTTGTGTCAAAGTGACTCCATTTTATCCAGACCGGCGTCAAGGTGACTCTATTCAATTTTTGGTATCAAAGTGGCTCCACTTATCCAGACTGGCATCAAAGTGACTTCACTCAATCTTTGGTGTCAAAGTGACTCCACTTATCTAGACCGGCGTCAAGGTGATTCTATTTAATCTTTGGTGTAAAAGTGACTCCACTTATCCAGATTGGTGTCAATGTGACTCCACTCAATCTAAAATAGTGTCAAGGTGACTCTACATATTCATATTGGGTCGTCCGCCCTTTAAAGAGACAAGATTGGGTCGTTCGCCTTTTAAAAATATGAGATTAGGTCGTCTGCCTTCAAGGATACATGTTGGGTTGTCACCTCGTTCAAAGTGACATATCAAATTCAAGTTGGTTCATCCGCCTTTTAATGAGACACGTTGGATTGTCACCTCATTCAAAGTGACATATCAAATTCAAGTTGGGTCGTTCGCCTTTCAATGATACATGTTGGGTTGTCACCTCATTCAAAGTGACAAATCAAATTCAAGTTGGGTCATCCGCCTTTCAGTGAGACACGTTGGGTTGTTACCTCTTTTAAAGTCACATATCAAATTCAAGTTGGGTCATCCGTCTTTCAATGAGACACATTGGATTGTCACCTCATTCAAAGTGACATATCAAATTCAAGTTGGGTCGTCCGCCTTTCAATGAGACACATTGGATTGTCACCTTGTTTAAAGTGACATATTAAATTCAAGTTGGGTCGTCCGTCTTTCAATGAGACATGTTGGGTTGTCCGCCTTTCAATGAGACATGTTGGGTTGTCCGCCTTTCAATGAGACAAAAATGGGTTGTTTGTTGTTAAAAGAATAACATTGGGTTGTCCGCCGTTCAACGAGACAAGTTGGGTCGTCCGCCTTTCAACGAGACAAGTTGGGTCGTCCACCTTTCAACGAGACAGGTATACACCTTTATATCCCTAGCGTCTCACAATTTGACACTGGGTGATTTTGGAAAATAATGTCGAAGGTACACAATTACTTTTCATCCTAGAACATTTTTTCCTTGTTTATCATCTTTCATTTAAAATAATTCAACCTCGCCAGCAGCCATAGAGTGATTTCAAAACTCTATCAAAGTTTAGCATCATTCTGTGCATATGTCATTCTTTTCCTTTGTCGAGCCAAAATTGGCTACACGTCAACATCTTCGTTCAAAGATTCTTTCATCATCTCTGAACGAAGAGGGGCAGTTGTTGACACCCAATTTTGTCCTGACAATTTTCAAGTTAATATTTTTAAATCGTTTATTCGTTAAATTGCATAGAATACAATTTTCTCATATTTTTTTCAATGTTAACACAATTTATTGATAATTATTCTCTTTTTTAAAAATATTAGAATTTTTTATTTTTTTTAATCATTTTGATCAATTTTAATTATTATTAATTTTTATCGTAATTGCTTGCACATATACAAACGTTGTTTTAATTTTATTCCAATCATCAGTTGTCTTAGTTTGAATCCCATTCTTTGCTATATTATTAAATATATTTTTTTATTATTTTCAAACATAGTCCGTTAATACATAAAAGGTGGAGGATATATTTTTTACATAAATAAATAAATAGTCCATGGTTTTAGATAAAACTATAATTTTGGGCACACAGTTTTGTTTAGCCACATAGATGATTTAAGGTTTTATATTTTCTATAAAGTGTCTCATACACTCAACACACTACTTGGTGGTGAAAATTTCCAAATTGGGAAAAATCTTAAAGAAAACTCTCCTCCTTTCCTAAAGCGAAACAACCCCGAACATTAGTTATCGACCACCACCCGCCGTCAAAATCCAACGAGCTCAAAGTTCTGGTAAACCCAGCAACCGGAATCCGATGAGCTCCATCATAACCACCCTACTTTCCTCCTTCCACACATCACTACCAAGCAACCCCACTGTTTCATCATTGTTCCGCCCACAACCAAAGCTCTGACCAAGAATAACCAAAGAAGCAGCCATCAAAACCAGTCCCAACAACCGTTGTTCTCCATCTCCATCACCCCATTCTCCTTCGTCCAAAACCACCAAACAGACCACTCTCCTCCGATCTCCTCTCTCCCTCGATATATGGTTTAAGATTTTATGTTTTCTATAAAGTGTCTCATACATTCAACACACTACTTGGTGGTGGAAATTTCCAAATTGGGAAAAATCTTAAAGAAAACTCTCTTCCTTTCCTAAAGCAAAACAACCCCTAACATTAGTTACCTTCCACCACCTGCCGTCGAAATCTGACGATCTCAAAGCTCTGGTAAACCCACCCACCGGAGTCCGGCGAGCTCCATCACAACCACCCTCCTTTCCTCCATCCACATATCACCACCAAGCAACCCCAATGTTCCATCATTGTTCCGCCTACAACCAAAGCTCCGACCAAGAATAACCAAACAAGAAGCCATCAAAACCAGTCCCAACCACCGTTGTTCTCCATCTCCATCACCCCACTCTCCTCTATACAGAACCACCAAACCGACCACTCTCCTTCGATCTCCTCTCTCCCTCGTCATCTCTGATGAACCCACCAAACAACATCACAAATCCCATTGTTCTCAGATCACCGCTGCAACCACGAGTTCAACCTCCATGATGCCAACCACAACAACTTTAGTTCCATGAAAAGAACCACGAAAACCATCCCTCCAGATCTGGTGAAATCCGACAACAACTACGAGCTCTAGTTACACTGAACAACAGCTGGCCTGCCCTCCTTCTATTTTCCCTTTTACTTTCTCAAATTCTGAGCTCTTCTTCAGGTAACAGTCCAAAAATCGCCCCCACCATTTACTTTTGAGTGCTGTTATTATGTATATCTTCGCAAATTTGACCTAGTTTAATGTTTGGTGGTTGTATTTTGCACTTTAGTGGTTTGGGATTTTCATTAATTCGATGAGATGTTGGCTATATTTATGGATGCACATATCTTTATTTTTGTTTTGTTATTATTTCATTGTTGTCCGCTGTTACTACACGTTTTCATATTGTTTTGACAATCTTTTATTCACTTTCGGATCCATTCCGTGTTTGAAAAAGGTTCCACAACAATCATTTTTTATATTGTTTCATTTACTGCTTCAATGTTACTATTGTTATTGGTCTTTCCTATTTTGGTAATATTACTAATTGTTAGCTATTAGTTTGCATGCCATTTTGGATTGCCTTATTGTTACTCTTTTGAGTATGATTGTTAGATGGATACGATATTGTCCAATGAAAGAATCTCTCCATCGGATTTTCGAGGCCTCCCCATAATAAAAGAAAATGTTATTTTGAGTTCGAATATTTTATATCGAATATCAATTTAATTGGCCGATAAAAAAAAATTCATCGATTTCTGAGGCCTCCAATATATATAAGACGGGTTTATTTTTAGTTATCATTTATTTAATTCTTTTTGATTAATTTTCATTCATTACTAACATTTTTTGTAAGTGTGTTTACAGGTACACGGAAATGCTTTCCGAGAGAAGATATTCGAATTAAAATTCGAAGATGTTGTATAATTCTTTATTGTATTTATTCATTTTAGCTAACGATAGACAAATATTAGGCCGTTTCATAAAAGTTTGTCCTTAAATTCTTAGAGTTTTGGAGAGTCTTTTTCTCTAACTCGAAAGAATCAAGTGTCACGACCCGATTTCTCAAGTCATGATGGCACCTACAACCCCCCAGTAGGCGAACCAATTCCTGTAACCCGGAATAGCTAGTAATGGGCTACTACCTTACCAATACGCTCAACAAGCTGAGATAAGCAGAAGCAGAATGTAAAGGTAGACAAAACGGAAGCAAAACTCGAATATAAATATATAAAGGAAACTACACCAACCCCAAGACTTGGTATCAATAGTTCAAAAGCTTCTAATAGAATACAAGTGCTAGAAGTAACAAAATACAATACAAATTTGCCTCCGAATGTACAAGGAGCAACAATACAACAGATGAGATGTAGACAAACCTCGACCATCAGGCGCTCACCCTAGTCTCAAAGATCCAAAAGCTGCACGAGTCTCCAACGTGATCAACTGCGAAAGCTCAGCTAATATCTGCACCAAAAAGTGCAGAAGTGTAGTATGAGCACCAAAACAACGGGTACTCAGTAGGTATCATCGGCTGACTGAGCGCATATAAGATATAAAAGCAGTAAGTAACAGATAGAAAGAAAGCAGTCACTGAAGCAATAAGAAAGGCACAAGGAGCTAGCACAGATCATCCATAACCAAGAGCTTCAAGTAACACATGCTAGCACAGAGATACAATTACATAGAATCACAGGTGAAGGAAAGGAGAACGCACCTGGAGTCCTTGCACAATAATATAAGTGAGTAGAGAGAGACTTGAGAAAATGGCGGTATACCAGTAACCTCAAGTAAAAGGAAAAGACGGAGAGCAGTCTAACATACTCAAAATGGAATCAACAAGTATAAGGAAATCATAACACCGATCCAATCACATGATAGCATAACCAGTGAATCACCTCACAAGTACCACCCTAGAATGAAATAACTAAACCACAATAACTGAGAGATACCACTCAGCTTCCCACTAGAATAGAACCAGAGTCTCACACTCTGCTCAGAAGGCCACACAAAAGTTCCTTAGTAAGATAGGACTCCCTAGCCCTCACAATAATCAGACATCCCACAACTGAAACCTCAACAGGTTAACCGTCACTAATCCTTCACTAACCGAGTGCCAAGACAAGCTCTAAATAAAGACAGGTTTAAATATAGTCTACCTACAGTCCCAACGGCCGCCCATACAACCGAGGAACACAGTCAAGTAAAAGAAAACCCTCCGGCATCCCATACTACCGGAGTGTACAATCAACAAATAGCAAACAAGGGTGGAATCCAATGCATGATATGATATGATGTGTGAAATAGAACCTCTGTATGTACCTCATTCGATGCCGATCGGGCCCAGCAGGTAGGTTTCATGGAAGGACTCAGCCCGTATACCTCTACTCCACTGTATACCCTTCCTTCCGGCACACGCAGCCCGAAGCCCCAGGTCCAGAGCGGCAAGGTCCATGGAGGTCCCCGACCCCATACTAAAACTCAGTATCAAGACATGTTATCCGGAAGCAAGTCCGAGATCAAGATACAGACCTAGTCTCAAGTATGCATGCCCAGAACCCGTCTAGGACTAAAGTAGTAGAAAATGCCTCAAAAACCCCTCCAAGGGTGCCCGGGCGTAACCGGGTCTAAAACTGTAGTAAATCAAGTATAGTGCTCCGCCCCGCAGAGACTAGTATCAGTAATAAAATGAAGTCTGGTGCTCTGCCCCGCAGATACTAGTATCAGTAATAAAATCAAGTCTGGTGCTCTTCCCCGCAGAGACTAGTACCAGTAATAAAATTAGTGCGAAAACATCCAAAAATGTCAGTAGTGGCTTTAAGAAAACTGTACCAAAAAAGGGCCCCCAGGGCCATGCAGATTTAGGAAAACTGTCAGTAGTGGCTCGCAGCCAAAACTGTAGTAAAACATGCAGGGGAAAACCTTTTTCATGGATGATATGCTCGCACACAAATATAAAAGTAGCCCAACGACTCACAACAACTCCTATCAACCCTGCAAAGGCCCAACAACCACTCAATAGACATAACCAGCCTAAAAGGATCATCTCTATGTACGGCTCTAGCGGACATTCCCCAAATAACCCACCATCTATGTTCCAGAGTCAATACAAGGCCACACAGGACCACAAAGATAATATACAATACTACGCGAATACTACAAACAACGTATAAAATAGAAGGACGAAAGGCGGACAAGGTATGGGGTACCAACCTATAACAACCCACCCAAGGATGCTAATTAATGCAGTTATAGCCTATATACGCAAAGTCTAGATAGGGGAAAACTATAACCTACCTGTCATCCGATGACTAGCTGCAAGAACAGCGTCGTCTAGACTCAAACTGCTCCGGGAAGCTCCAAATTACAAAAGAATACTTTTAACTAAATCCCCAAAGGCGTCTCTATGAAGCCTGACCAACCAAGGTAATGGAACAATTGCTAGAATCGACAAGGCTGCAAGAATGAGCTGTAGTCAATTGATAAGGTGTTAATGTCACACTCGTGACCAGCCAACTCCAAAGCATAAAATGAGTCCAGTAACAATAAGAAATGGCAGCTAAATCCAACAATAATATGCAACCCACATCTCAAAGGAGCGACGAGCTCCCGAGGCACTATTTAAAGGCGTACTTTATATCATTCAATCCAATAACTATCGTACATGACTCCAATAAGAATCAAACCAATCCCTAGTACCTCCAAAACCTTAACACCATCAACATACAATAATAACAACCCAATTTAATATGACAAAGGGGCTGCCCAGAGCCACATATCCAAAATACCACTTCGTGGCTCAGAAATCCATAAAACAATACTAGAACATATAATAACGAAGGAGGGACCTAGGGGAGAGATTTACTTGACAAAAATATTCAATATCCCAAGATTAACAACCTACCTCCTTGAAGGAACAACAAACAGATCCAAAATCAACAAGAAACTACTACAAGATATCGACAACAACAACTTTTCATAACTAGAAGCTTAAAATCTTGATCCAACAAATAGATAAGTGTACGGGATCCATACCTCACCAAAATAACTCCATAGCTACTATCAAATACTCAGAAAACACCTGCTAGCTCGCTGCATCAACACCCACGAAGATACTCCATGAAATCGACGGGACAAACTACACCAAAATGACGAGCTCGCGACGTTGAGCAACTTCCGTTAAAATTCTAAATTGAAAGCATCAAAGTCCATGTAGTATCTAGGGGATTTACCTATGATTTTCTGAAGTTTTTGGTTGGTTTTTATGAATTAAAACGAAGCTGGAACACCTTTTATAAAGCAAAACCGACATAGGATGTGGGCCCCACCTTGACGTGTCTGCTTGTGCGGTCTTACAAAAATACGAATATCTCTCTATTCTGAAGTCGTATGGACAAACAGTTTAGTGCATTGGAAACTAGACTCGTAGACCTTCGATTTGGTAAATTGGGGGCCCACTAACTCTTTATAGATAGGGAGAAACACCCCAAGACATTTAACCCAAATTTGAAGAGAATTCCTTAAAGGAATTTGCAATAACTTTTTCCGACTTTTGTTTCGCAACTTGCTTGACTTCAAAACTTATCATACGACCATTTTTCCATTACAATACCTCATAACACATCCTTCTTAGTATATTAGACACTATTAGTCTTACCCCAAAGGCACAGGTTACTTTAAACCTTCTAAACGGGTGAGGTGTTACACGAGGCATTTCTTTAACTCAAACTTTCGAGTAAGGGATTCCTTTGATCTAGAACCTTGGTTTAATTATTTGATATTACCAAGAATGTTGTCTGAAGTCAACGATTTCCAAAGTTGAAGCTCTAAAATGAGGAACGGCCATAAAGACCAAACAAACGGCCCGGGCACAGAACTACTGGTCCCGACAAGCCATAAATGACTTGGGCCGCTACAAGTAAGCTCTAATGGTACAAGAAAGCGAAAATGTGTAAATGACCGGAAGGGTCATTACATCATCCACTACTAAAAAGACTTTCGTCCCCGAAAGTCAGTAAGGAAGAAAATACCAGAGATTTAAGAATAGCGGATACAATGCCCGCACTACTCTCTCAGACAACCCAGGTAACCTCCATGACCAGACGGCACCCAATAGAACAGAACCAAAGAAAGCAACTAAGCCTTAATTTCTTACTAGCCAAGCTAGATTTCAACCTTCAAAGATCTGCCAACCCAAACTAAACCTCGAGAATCTTAACCAAAAAGCACCTACAAAACACCAAAACCAGAGCACCAAGGCTATCAACACACAAAACTCGAATCCTCAAAACCATACCAAGTTTACCAGAAAATCCATCAACCCAAAACTCTAACTCATGAACCCACTGTTCCGCAAAAGCCCTTTTTTTATTCTAAACTAAATCCTTTAGCACCACAAAAAGGAAGTTGCATACAAGCTGAACACTCAAACCACCCTCGAAGCATCAACTGACACACCGAAGATCCATTGTTCCTGCTTATACCTTACCACGAACGAAGTCACCCATTTAATTCAAATGCGTTTTAAGCCAAGATATAGGCTACTAGCCTTTTCCATCTAAGATAACAACCCGTAGCATATCATTGAAACTAAAGTTACCTGCCTTGACTGACCACCAACCAACGAACGAACATTTTTTCTAACATCAAATTCGCTAACTGAACCGTGCCAAGTCTGAATCAGCTGAAAGTCAATGAACTAGGGCAACCTGCCCAAAAGACCCAAACAAAAACCATGATCCTGCAAGAAGTGTGGTAAGCCTACCACGAAGGCTGTAACCATGAGCCAAGCTCCCAACTCTAGAAAATACTACTACTACTCCGAACACTCGAACACCCTTTGAATGTAAAATTGCCTTACGAATCTCACCTCAGGAAGAAGTCCACCATGCCACGAATATCAAGTCCAAACACCCCGAAGGAAAAGGAAAAAGGTGCCTGGGGTTCAAAGTTACCATCTAGCCATAGAAATTTTTGCATATACTTTCAATTCATTCCTTTGGCTCGAATCAACCGCTATACTGGTTCTGCAAACAACCAACCACTTCGAAGCATATATCATAACGAACTTCTCATCCATACTAGCCGAGTCTAACCAACACTAGAACCCCACAAAAACAACAACTCTAGAGGAATCATTTAAACAAGCTTTCAAATCCTGGGCAAACGAATGGCTATTACCAGTCTCTACGTATCATCAGAGCTCAAAATAGCCTCGCTAGTCTTAACCCGCACAAGCTGACCACATAAAGCATACACCACTGTTGAAGCTCAAACTTACGCCGCTAAGTCTGTCCAACCATGGTAGAAGAACCTCGTACTAACTAGAACACTGCTGAAATCTAGAATATCTCGCCTCTTGCATAGGTTAGCCAAGGACTAGGTGTCCAAGGCTAATAGCCGCATCCACAACTGAAGTAAAGAATCTAAGTTGCCCGCACCCACTGCCTCCCGGCACTAGGATGCTGCAACCAAATAGAAACTGCCACAAATCATCCGATGTAACCTACCAAGTTATGATTTTGAACACCGACTTTCAAAACTGCCAACCAAAGACTTGGTCGAACCTGTATGCTACCAATGAACCCTTAAGAACCCAAGATAACTAGGCCTGAAAATGCAAGTTGCCAACACCGCAGCTGCTACTGAAACAAAAACCAATCGATGGAAAACCCACGACAATGTGTAGACGGCTGGATTGAATCACCAACACACAATCCCAAAGCAAACCTTCATCGCCACCTCAGGCAACTACGAGGACACATAAACACAAACAAAGAGTCATTTCCCTTCTTTTTTAACTAAATAAAAATCCTTTTTTAGCACATACTAAACCTTACAAATCCTTTCTCGAATAAGAACCTGAAGCCATTACCTTACTACTCATAGCTACATGTCAAATTCAATAAGGCAGGAGAAGAATGGGCCGGATGCCCAACTCCCTCCAAATTCTTACAAATACAACCTAACCACAAGGTTACGATCAACACTTAGTCGGGAGTGCTTAAAGTCAAGACCCAATCACGATGCCAACATCAAGAGCTCATCAAAAGAACTACGATCAAGATTCGTTCCAACTGGAGCTAGGGATACAACAACACCCCCAACCGACCAGGAAGTGGAGGAGACTATTGGAACAACCCACATACCTACCAACCTCCTAAACTAATCAACAAAGAGGGTCGACTCTAGACACTCGGGAGATCAAACCAATCTATGCACACTAGCATAACCAATATCTCCCAACTGAGGCAAAATCTCAACTCTGGCCCAACTACCGGTAATACACCGAACCATCACACGGATCTCTAGCTACGCTAGATAACGGCGTAGGCAACAACCATCTAGGACCGTTCAACAAGGGCAACTCAACCAAAAGTCCAAAATCACAATGAAATAGGGATAACCAAACTAGAAACAGACTAACAAGAACTATCCACGAGCTACAACTCCGGGAAAACACCTCTCAAGGCTAACTTACCCCCATCCACTACTAAAGAATAAACTACCAGTAAAATAACATATTGGTACTACAATTCGGGTAGCCAAACAACTTAAACAAGTAGCAGGTAGACATATAAGCAATTACACGACAGAAGGGATAGAGTCGCAACACGAGCGGGACTAACATAAGTCGAAGGTAGCAAAAGCCTAACCTGGAGCAATAATATTAGGAACCTCTACCTCTGTCCCACCAAGAGGAGCATCAAGCTGACGGGATCTAACTCTGGACTGAGTAGTCAAAACTGAAGGCCTAACCGGCCCTCACCGAAGACAAGCTCTATAAAGGTGACCAATATCTCCACAATGATAACAACCAGGCTATCTGGGATACACAATCTTGGGGCAATTCCTAGCAAAGTGCCCATGCTCACCACACCAAAAATAGCCTATACCAGATGAAGTCCGACGGGAAAATGTCACCTCATACTCCAATACTGACAGACAACCCTGCTGAAGAACTAGAAGCTTAACTATAACTGAAGCACCACTCACAAAACCAGGTACTGAAATACTCACCGGAGGACTCAGAGTCCTAGCCACGTGTCTTGAAGCGCTGAGGTCGCTATGAATCCAATCGGAGGTTGGGCTGACCCCACACCCCCTATCTAGTGCAGTAAGCCCTCACTCGAGAGTCCTGACGCTGATGGAAGCACTGAAGCAATAGGCATAGAAGCCTCGGCACCAACCGCTATCGCACTCGTATGAGGCATCTCAGAATGAATGAACAACCGAAGTTTAGAAGTCAATAGAGCCAGGAGAACATGATGAGGAGCCAAGAAGATGAAACTTTTCCTAACAATGCCTTGTAGCCTACCGCATATAAGATACGGACGTCATCATACTGATCCGCGAGACTCCACTTAGACACTTGCTTCTGTACCATGACACTGGTGAACCTACAGCTCTAATACCAAGCTATCACGATCTGATTTCTCAAGTCATGATGGCACCTACAACCCCCCAGTAGGCGAACCAATTCTCGTAGCCTGGAATAGCTAGTAATGGTCTACTACCTAACCAATACGCTCAACAAGCTGAGATAAGCAGAAGCAGAATGTAAAGGTAGACAAAACGGAAGCAAAACTCAAATATAAATATATAAATGAAACTACACCAACCCCAAGACTTGGTATCAATAGTTCAGAAGCTTCTAATAGAATACAAGTGCTAGAAGTAACAAAATACAATACAAATTTGCCTCCGAAGGTACAAGGAGCAACAGTACAACAGATGAGATGTAGAAAAACCCCGACCATCAGGCGCTCACCCTAGTCTCAAAGATCCAAAAGCTGCACGAGTCTCCAACGTGATCAACGGTGAAAGCTCAGCTAATATCTGCACCAAAAAATACAGAAGTGTAGTATGACCACCAAAACAATGGGTACTTAGTAAGTATCATCGGCCGACTGAGCGCATATAAGATATAAAAGCAGTAAGTAACAGATAGCAAGAAAGCAGTCACTGAAGCAATAAGCAAGGCACAATGATCTAGCACAGATCATCCATAACCAAGAGCTTCAAGTAACATATGCTAGCACAGAGATACAATTACATAGAATCACAGGTGAAAGAAAGGAGAACGCACCTGGAGTCTTTGCACAATAATATAAGTAAGTAGAGAGAGACTTGAGAAAATGGCGGTATACCAGTAACCTCAAGTAAAAGGAAAAGACGGAGAGCAGTCTAACATACTCAAAATAGAATCAACAGGTATAAGGAAATCATAACACCAATCCAATCACATCATTGCATAACCAAGTAACCACCTCACAAGTACCACCCTAGGATGAAATAACTAAACCACAATAACCGAGAGATACCACTCAGTTTCCTACAAGAATAGAACCAGAGTCTCACACTCTGCTCAGAAGGCCACACAAAAGTGCCTCAATAAGATAGGACTCCGTAGCCCTCACAATAATCAGTCATCCCACAACCGAAACCTCAATAGGTTAACCATCACTAATCCTTCACTAACCGAGTTCCAAGACAAGCTCTAAATAAAGACAGGAGTAAATATAGTCTACCTACAGTCCTAACGATCGCCCATACAATCGAGGAACCTAATCAAGTGAAAGAAAACCCTCCGGCATCCCATACTACCGGAGTGTACAATCAACAAACAACAAACAAAGGTGGAATCCAATGCATGATATGATATGATGTGTGAAATAGTACCTCTGTATGTACCTCCTCCAGTGCCGATTGGGTCCAGCAGGCAGGTTTCATAAAAGGACTCAGCTCGTATACCTCTACTCCACCGTATACCCTTCCCTCCGGCACACGCAGCCCAAAGCCCCAGGTCCAGAGTGGAAAGGTCCATGGAGGTCCCCGACCCCATACTAAAACTCAGTATCAAGATATGTCATCCGGAAGCAAGTCCGGGATCAAGATAGAGACCCAGTCTCGAGTATACATGCCCAGACCCCGTCTAGGACTAAAGTAGTAGAAAATGCCTCAAAAACCCCTCCAAGGTTGCCCGGGCATAATCGAGTCTAAAACTGTAGTAAATCAAGTCTAGTGCTCCGCTCCGCAGAGACTAGTATCAGTAATAAAATCAAGTCTGGTGCTCTGTCCCACAGAGACTAGTATCAGTAATAAAATCAAGTCTGGTGTTCTGCCCGGCAAAGACTAGTACCAGTAATAAAATCAGTGCGAAAACATCCAAAAATCCCCTTTTCTATCATCAACAGTACCAAAAAAGGGCCCCAGGGCCATGCAGATTTAGGAAAACTGTCAGTAGTGGCTCGCAGCCAAAACTGTAGTAAAACATGCAGGGGAAAACCTTTTTCATGGATGATATGCTCGCACACAAATATAAAAGTAGCCCAATGGCTCACAAAAACTCCTATCAGCCTTGCACAGGCCCAACAGCTACTCAGCAGACAGAACCAGCCTAAAAGGATCATCTCTTTGTCTGGGTCTCGCGGACATTCCCCAAATAACCCACCATCTATGTTCCAGAGTCAATACAAGGCCACACTGGACCACAAAGGTAATATACAATACTACGCGAATACTACAAACAACGTATGAAATAGACGGACGAAAGGCGGACAAGGTGTGGGGTACCAACCTATAACAACCCACCCAAGATGTTAATTAATTCAGTTATAGCCTATATACACAGAGTCTAGATAGGGGAAAACCATAACCTACCTGTCATCCGATGACTAGCTGCGGGAACATCGTCGTCAAGACTTGAACTACTCTGGGAAGCTCCAAATCACAAAAGAATACTTTTAACTGAATCCCCAAAGGCGTCTCTATGAATCCTGACCAACCAAGGTAATGGAACAATTGCTAGAATCGACAAGGATGCAAGAACGAGCCGTAGCCAATTGATAAGGTGTTAATGTCACACTCGCAACCAACCAACTCCAAATCATAAAATGAGGCCAGTAATAATAAGAAATGGAAGCTAAATCCAACAATAATATGCAACCCACATCTCAAAGGAGCGACGAGCGCCCGAGGCACTATTTAAAGGTGTACTTTATGTCATTCAATCCAATAACTATCGTACGTGACTCCAATAAGAATTACACAAATTCCTAGTACCTCCAAAACCTTAACACCATCAACATACACCAATAACAACCCAATTTAATATGACAAAGGGGCTGCCCAGAGCCACAGATCCAAAATACCACTTCGTGGCTCAGAAATCCATAAAACAATACTAGAACATATAATAACGAAGGAGGATTGTACGGGAGAGATTTCCTTGACAAAAATATTCAATATCCCAAGATTAAAAACTTGCCTCCTTGCAGGAACAACAAACAGATCCAAAATCAACAAGAAACTACTACAAGATATCGGCAACAACAACTTTTCATAACTAGAAGCTTAAAATCTTGATCCAACAAATAGATAAGTGTACGTGATCCATACCTCACCAAAATAACTCCATAGATACTGACAAATACTTAGAAAACACCTGCTAGCTCGCTGCATAAACACCCATGAAGATACGCCATGAAATCGACGGGGCAAACTACACCAAAATGACGAGCTCGCGACGTAGAGCAACTTCCGTTAAGCTTCTGAATTGAAAGCATCAAAGTCCATGGAGTATTTAGGGGATTTACCTCTGATTTTCTGAAGTTTTTGGTTGGTTTTTATGAATTAAAACGATGCTGGAACACCTTTTATAAAGCAAAACCGACTTAGGATGCGGGCCCCACCTTGACATGTCTGCTTGCGCGGTCTTACAAAAATAAGGATATCTCTCTATTCTGAAGTCGTATGGATGAACAGTTTAGTGCGTTGGAAACTAGACTCGTAGTACTTCAATTTGGTATATTGTTGGCCCACTAACTCTTTATAGATAGGGAGAAACACCCCAAGACATATAACCAAAATTTGAAGAGAATTTCTTAAAGGAATTTACAATAACTTTTTCTGACTTTTGTTTCGCAACTTGCTTGACTTCAAAACTTATCATACGACCATTTTTACATTAAAATACCTCATAACACATCCTTCTTAGTATATTAGACACTATTAGTCTTACCCCAAAGGAACGGGTTACTTTAAACCTTCCAAACGGGCGAGGTGTTACACGAGACATTTCTTTAACTCAAACTTTCAAGTAAGGGATTCCTTTGACCTAGAACCTTGGTTTAATTCTTTTATATTACCAAGAATGTTGTCGGAAGTCAATGATTTCCAAAGTTGAAGGTCTAATACGAGGAACGACCATAAATACCAAACAAATGGCCCGGGCACCGAACTACCGGTCCCGACAAGCCATAAATGACTTGGGCCGCTATAAGTAAGCTCTAATTGTACAAGAAAGCGAAAAGGTATAAATGACCGGAAGGGTCATTACATCAAGGCATTTATTTTATCTCCTTAATTGAAAAAATGAGTTCAGCCGGGAACCATCATTGTGGATTCTGAAGGATGCCTAACCCCTTCCGTTCGGAATAACTTGAACCCTTACATAGAATCTAACTGGTTTTGTAGACTAAATTTATTCTTTAATAAACGGTTTTCTAATTATCCTAAAATTGGGTGGCGAATCTCTTTCTCTTAAAAAATATTTTTTAAATTAATATTTTATTTATTATTTTCTTATGAGTCCCGATGTTATGTCCTATCAGATACAATAGAATGGCGACTCTGCTGGGAATTAAAAGGTTTTAACCATTATGAATTTATTTTTTCAATTGAGGAGTTTTTACTTTTTTATAATTTTTTGCTCATTGTTTAATTAATTCTTTATTTGCACCTTGTATATTTTGTTGGCTATTTGTAAATTGTATATTCTTTACTTTACTTAATTATTCATTCATTATTTATTTACTTATATTATTAATGTTGCATTTTCATGGCATCCTTCGCCTCCCTGGCAAAGCATTAGTTTGCATTAGGAAAAAAAGGGAGATTATGCGAGTCTTTGTAGTCGTCCTTCACTAAAAACACACTTTCTCAAAGCAGACGGGTGAAGTAGTTGGCCCGTGGTTAGTTAATGGTCACTTGTTGTTTTAGACCTCGGATTTTTGCCTGGGTTTCTGGTTATTTTCAATAAATCAACTCTAGTCTACCTAGCGTAAAGCGAAGTCAAATCCTTCAATTAAGCATTGACTTAAGTTGACTCGATACTCAAGTGGTTTGGGTCCATTAGTGAGACCACCTTGTGTCCAAATAGGTCCATGGCCTAAAAGGACAATCATCCAACTATTTGTTTGAGCTTGAAGAATGTGTATGTCGAGTTGTATGAACCATTATCCCTGGAGGTTGAAAAATTGTTATTTTTATAGATAGTTTCTTTTATTGTAATCAAAAGAAGATTTTCATTCGAAAAGAGCTCAGAGATGTCAAGAAATTCAAGATTCGAGATCTTTCAAATTGGCTTAGTTTAGGTTGTACCCCTTTGTGAGATTGATATTTATTTGTACATCCCTTCCACATTTTTGTATCCCATTTAATTTATTCATAAATTTGTATAAGTGTTTTTTTAGGGGCAATGGAGCGTTTCAAAAATGACATACGCATCTTTCAATTGTTAGGCTTACCTTTGGCTTAAAAGGTCACATGTATACTAGGACGCGTTATGCATTGTTTATGTGCTAAATTCTACCTAATTTATTTTGTGCATACTTGTTTGATTTTTGTGTTTAATATAAATGTTTTGCTGTAAATATGATTTATTTATTCCAAAGGTTGGAAATGCATTTAACCTGATTCCTGGCTCAACATGATACGTAGGCGCCACACTGGCTCGGTCATATTCCCCGTAAGCTTTTCAATCATTTATAAAGGAAACTGGGGCAGAATTTTTGAGAAGGTCTCAAAAATTCTACAGAAGATGGTATTTGCTACAAGATTGAATACACAGAGTTGTTGAAGTCGAAACTGGGGCAGAATTTTTGAGGAAGGTCCTCAAAAATTCTACCAAAATAGCAAAGAGAGTAACATCTTATGTTGAACTCCATGAAGCGTCGAACAAAAAAATCAGGAGAGATTTTGATTGAGTTGTGACACTCCACTATTTTATTATTTTTTCATGACTATCTTATTTTCATTCATTTTTCTTTGCATTATTTTTGTGCATATATCTGACATTCTTTTGAAGATGATACATTTTATGTCATATCTGCATGAACTACGCACACCTGATTCTTATCTCCCAGGGTGAGATACGGAGGCAGCCCTTTTGGATTTGGTATTCGTTAGTCAAAAAAATAATAATTTAGAATCACATCTTTGACTTGATTGGTGTCAAAACAGTTAAAAATATGTAAAATAATTGATTAAGAATATTGACTTCAGGTGAACCATAGATTCTTTTGGACCTCTTAGTCATATCTTTTTTACACTAGAAAATACTCTCTTGCATGCATCAAAGATAAGAATAAAACTAACCTCATTGTTTCATGTGCATTGTGTGATGAGATTTTAGATTAAATTCAATTGCATTGCATTGTTAATCTAGAACTTGGACAACCACATCTTAAACAACACCCTTCTGAGTGCTTACATGCACTATCCCTCTCTTGGACCGACCTCTTTGAGCGCACTGAAGATGTGCAAATTACATGAGAAGATTCAAGTTTGAAGTTGTCAAAAGCAAACGATGTTGCGTCCCTGAAAGTCAAGGATACAAAATGACTTCAAAAGAAAAAAAAGGGTCAAAAACTCTCCACAAGGTCAAGGCAGAGAGAAACAATGAAAACACTACAATAATAATAGAGAATTTGAAAAAAGAAGGAGACATCAGAAAAAGTGAGAGAAGACTCTGATAAGCAAAGATTCAAAAGAAGTCAAAACAAAAGAAAGGGACAACGAAGAAGTTCAAAGGCCAAAAGCACAACAAAAGCACAACAAAAGCAGAAATCTAGTACAACGCTCAAGGAGGGATTAAGTCACTTTCATCCCAAATGAATATCCTACTCATACCTAAGCCTACATTACAAGCCAATTACAAGCCCTACATGATCTCATTTCAAATGTTCTCACATTAGTGGAGATTTACATGAAGGTCAAGCATATGGCATCACAATTGCATGCATTGAACATTTTTCTGAGTGTGAGTATTCTTTGAAAATATCCTCAAATCAAATACTTTAGATATGTGCAAATGAGGACTTTCTTTGTGGTAAGGGCACTTGAAATATGAGGATAGATATAGTTCAAAACCTTTGTTTGAATCAAGATGAAATAATCTTATTGATACTTAGGTATGTTTGAGGTACCACTTGAAACTACATGAATTACCTCGAAGTCAATCTCAGTTAGGTGCAAAGCAAATGAGAAAATTTTCATGCAATGCTAAATGTTGGTACCAACTGTAGTCAAGACTTGATTCTCTCTTCACATGCTTCATTGTTCAAAATAAAATTGGGGTGAGCACCCACCTTTCTAAATACTTGCCAAGTGTCTTTTCTTGTTAAAGTTGTTGTCAACTTATCAAATTGACATGTTGAGTTGTTACCTTGTAAAATTGACATATCTTTTAAAATTGGATTGTCATCGCATTTAAAATGATATTTTTTTTAAGTTAGATCGTCACTTTTATATTTGTGACGTGTTATGTTGAATCGTCACCTCTTTCGTTGTGAAATATTACATTTGCTACTAATAAGTTTTGTGCAGATGATTATGAGATGTTGGGAAGTCACCCCATTCAAAGTGACATGTGACATTTAAAACGGCGTCAAATTGATTCCACTTATCCAGATCAACGTCAAGGTGACTTCATTTATCCAGACTAGTGTCAAGATGACTCCATTCAACCTTTTGTGTCAAAGTGACTCCATTTTATCCAGACCGGCGTCAATGTGACTCTATTCAATTTTTGGTATCAAAGTGGCTCCACTTATCCAGACTGGCATCAAAGTGACTTCACTCAATCTTTGGTGTCAAAGTGACTCCACTCAATCCAAAATAGTGTCAAGGTGACTCTACATATTCATATTGGGTCGTCCGCCCTTCAAAGAGACAAGATTGGGTCGTTCGCCTTTTAAAGAGATGAGATTTGGTCGTCTGCCTTCAATGAGACATGTTGGATGTCACCTCGTCCAAAGTGATATATCAAATTCAAGTTGGGTCATCTGCCTTTTAATGAGACACGTTGGGTTGTCACCTCATTCAAAGTGACATATCAAATTCAAGTTGGGTCATCCGCCTTTTAGTGAGACACGTTGGGTTGCCACCTCTTTTAAAGTGACATATCAAATTCAAGTTGGGTCATCCGTCTTTCAATGAGACACATTGGGTTGTCACCTCGTTCAAAGTGACATATCAAATTCAAGTTGGGTCATCCGCCTTTCAATGAGACACATTGGGTTGTCAACTCATTCAAAGTGACATATCAAATTCAAGTTGGGTTGTCCGCCTTTCAATGAGATACATTGGATTGTCACCTTATTTAAAGTGACATATTAAATTCAAGTTGGGTCGTCCGTCTTTCAATGAGACATGTTGGGTTGTCCGCCTTTCAATGAGACATGTTGGGTTGTCCGCCTTTCAATAAGACAAAAATGGGTTGTTTTTCGTTAAAAGAATAAGATTGGATTGTCCATCGTTCGATGAGTCAAGTTGAGTAGTCTGCCTTTCAACGAGACAATTATACACCTTTATATCCCCAGCGTCTCACAATTTGACACTGGGTGATTTTGGGAAATAATGTCGAAGGTACACAATTACTTTTCATCCTAGAATATTTTTTCCTTGTTTATCATCTTTCATTTAAAATAATTCAACCTCGCCAACAGACATAGAGTGATTTCTAAACTCTATCAAAGTTTAGCATCATTCTGTGCATATGTCATTCTTTTCCTTTGTCGAGCCAAAATTGGCTACACGTCAACATCTTCGTTCAAAGATTCTTTCATCATCTCTAAACGAAGAGGGGCAGTTGTTGACACCCAATTTTGTCCTGACAATTTTCAAGTTAATATTTTTAAATTGTTTATTCGTTAAATTGCACAGAATACAATTTTCTCCTATTTTTTTCAATGTTAACACAATTTATTGATAATTATTCTCTTTTTTGAAAATATTAGATTTTTTTTATCATTTTGATCAATTTTAATTATTATTAATTTTTAACGTAATCGCTTGCACATTTACAAACGTTGTTTAAATTTTATTCCAATCATCAGTTGTCTTTGTTTGAATCCCATTCTTTGCTATATTATTAAATATTTTTTATTATTATTTTCGAACATAGTCCATTAATACATAAAAGGTGGAGGAGATATTTTTTACTCAAATAAATAAATAGTCCATGGTTTTAGATAAAACTATAATTTTGGGCACACAATTTTGTTTAGCCACATAGATGATTTCAGGTTTTATGTTTTCTATAAAGTGTCTCATACACTCAACACGCTATTTGGTGGTGAAAATTTCCAAATTGTGAAAAATCTTAAAGAAAACTCTCCTCCTTTCCTAAAGTAAAACAACCCCTAACATTAGTTACCGACCACCACCCGCCGTCGAAATCCAACGATCTCAAAGCTCCGATAAACCCAGCCATCGAAATCCGGCGAGCTCCATCACAACCACTCTACTTTCCTCCTTCCACACATCACTACCAAGCAACCCCACTGTTTCATCATTGTTCCGCCCACAACCAAAGCTCCGACCAAAAATTACCAAACAAGAAACCATCAAAACCAGTCCCAACAACCGTTGTTCTCCATCTCCATCACCCCACTCTCCTCCGTCCAAAACCACCAAACAGACCACTCTCCTCCGATATCCTCTCTCCCTCGATAGATGGTTTAAGAGTTTATGTTTTCTATAAAGTGTCTCATACATTCAACACACTACTTGGTGGTGGAAATTTCCAAATTGGGAAAAATCATAAAGAAAACTCCCCTCCTTTCCTAAAGAAAAACAACCCCTAACATTAGTTACCTGCCACCACCCGCCATCGGAATCTGATGATCTCAAGGCTCTGGTAAACCCACCCACTGGAGTCCGGCGAGCTCCATCACAACCACCCTCTTTTCCTCCTTCAACACATCACCACCAAGCAACCCCACTGTTTTATCATTGTTTCGCCCACATCCAAAGCTCCGAACAAGAATAACCAAACAAACAACCATCAAAACTAGTCCCAACCATCATTGTTCTCCATCTCCATCACCCTACTCTCCTCTATCCAGAACCACCAAACAGACTACTCTCCTCCGATCTCCTCTCTCCCTCGTCATCTCTAATGAACCCACTAAACAACATCATAGACCCCATTGTTCTCAGACCACCGCTGCAACCACGAGTTCAACCTCCATGATGCCAACCATAACAACTTTAGTTCCGTGAAAAGAACCACGAAAACCATCCCTCCAGATCCGGTGAAATCCGACAACAACTACGAGCTCTAGTTACAATGAACAACAGATGGCCTGCCCTCCTTCAATTTTCCCTTTTGCTTTCTCAAATTCTGAGCTCTTCTTCAGGTAACAGTCCAAAAATTTCCCCCACTATTTACTTTTGAGTGTCGTTATTATGGATATCTTTGCAAATTTGACCGAGTTTTATGTTTGGTGGTTGTATTTTGCACTTTAGTGATTTGGGATTTTCATTAATTCGATGAGTTATTGGCTCTGTTTATAGATGCACATATCTTTATTTTGTTTTGTTATTATTTCATTGTTGTCCGCTGTTACTACACATTTTCATATTGTTTTGACAATCTTTTATTCACTTTTGGATTCATTCCGTGTTTTGAAAAGGTTCCACAACAATCATTTTTTTATTGTTTTATTTACTGCTTCAATGTTACTATTGTTATTGGTCTTTCCTATTTTGGTAATATTACTAATTGTTAGCTATTAGTTTGCATGTCATTTTGGATTGCTTCATTATATTGTTACTGTTTTGAGTATGATTGTTAGATGGATAGGCCAATGAAAGAATATCTCCGTCGAATTTTTGAGGCCTTTCCATAATAAAAGATGGGTGTTATTTTGAGTTCGATTATTTTATATCGAATATCAATTTAATTGGCCGATGAAGAAATTTCCGTCCATTTCCAAGGTCTCCAATGTATATAAGATGGGTTTATTTTTAGTTATCATTTATTTAATTCTTTTTGATTAATTTTCATTCATTACTAATACTTTTACTAAGTGTGTTTACAGCTACACGGAAATGCTTTCCGAAGAAGATATTCGAATTAAAATTCAAAGATGTTGTATAATTCTTTATTGTATTTATTCATTTTAGCTAACGATAGTCAAATATTAGGCCGTTTCGTAAATGTTTGTCCTTGAATTTTTAGAGTTTAGGAGAGTCTTTTTCTCTAACTCAAGAGAATCAAGGTATTTGTTTTATCTCCTCAATTGAAATAATGAGTTCAGTCGGGAACCATCATTGTGGATTCTGAAGGATGCCTAACCCCTTCCCTTTGGAACTTGAACCCTTACCTAGAATCTAACTGGTTTCGTAGAGTAAATTTATTCTTTAATAAAAAGGTTTCCTAATTATCCTAAAATTAGGTGGCAACTCTCTTTCTCTTAAATTATATTTTTAAACTATTTTTTAAACTATTTTTTTATTAATTATTTTTTGAGTACCGATGTTGTGTCCTATCGGATATAACAGATGAAATTATCATAAAGTTGTGTTTTGACCTGGTTTTTATGTAGTATCGGTGGTGGGTCCTTATAACAACATGTTTAGTCTTTTATTTTGAAGCTTTTGTCATGGTAATCTCCCTTCTATGACTCTCCTACAAAATTTCACGTTCTAGAATCTTTTTATAAACTTTTGAGCCAAGCAATGGTGTTTTTGATATCGTGGCACCGGGCAGTCTTTTTCTGATTAAGTTTGATCATTATTGTTGTATATTGATGGTGTTAAAGTCTTAGAGGGACTAGTGGATTGGTGCACTTCTTCTCGGAGTCACATACGACAGTCGTTAGATTGAACAATGTGAAATACAACTTGTTAGATTATCTCGGGAGCTCACCGCTCTTGTGAGGCATTGATAGCTTCTTGTAGTTATTATTAGATGTGGGTCTAGTAGGAATTGTGATATCAATCATTGACTTAAAGTGGGCTGGTCGTAATAACGACTTTAACGCCTTACTGATTGACTGTGGTTCGTTCCTGCAATCTTGTTGATTCTCGTAGTTGTGTTACGATCAGTTGATCGAGCCTTATAGAAACACCTTTGAGATTCAATTGAACAACTTTTTATGTCTATCATTCTTCTTGGCAGATTCCCTTATAGTCCATAGTATATTAAGGCTAAACTTTGCCCTTCCATTGGGCACGAATTTTAGAAAACTCCTAAATTGTCAAATGCGATATTTTTCTATTTTATTGCTAGAAAAACCGTTTGTGAAAGGCATTAGGATCACAGCTGAAGTATTTTCACGATTTAATTATGTTGATATTCTACTCGTTCGATTATATAGGATATCTGATATCTATATGTCATTTTGTCGACTTCCTTGACTAAATGTCGATATGTATCAATTTTTGTTCTTCTTTAAGAATTTACAACCAGTTGTCCTTCCTCGATAAAATGCTTTTTGAAAAACTCTAAAATAATATGTCGATTTCCAAAATTGTCAAATATAACTCGTATGTTTAAACTACGAGAGGACTCAGTTTTTGAAATATTTTCTTTTGCAAATCAATAGGGAAATATATATAGAAATTAAGTGAAACACCTTAAGATCTTTATGAACATACTCAGGTTTAACTTACTTTTCGAAAGTCAAGTTAAGTGTTCAAGTTTATTCTAAAAACACACGAGGCTCTACGAGGCTTTTACATGTTAAACGGAAGTGATTATGAGATTATGAGAATAAAGATTACCAGCGGGCCAAGATTGGCAACATGAATATGATGACATCCTGCATTACGCATCCATGACATGACATGCTATGCATAGGACTCTCGAGCTATAATCGGGAGGTATGGGGCCTATTGCCTATATTTATATGTATGAGATACAGATGGCCACGAGTTGGCAAATATGATCCCGGTTAGCTGCCGGAAGACACTACCATTGCTAGCACTTGGTTGTGTATGACATGCATTTGCATTTATATATATGTATTTACGATATACGATTACGCGAGCATACCATGCATATTTGATTTCTATAAGGTCAGATGTCGGCCATGGAGGCTACCAGAGTTTCAATTTCAGGTCTAGGTAGGGATTATGATCAACCCCTCCACTAGGATTTGGGGTTCAACGGTGAGTTGGTAAGCTCCACCTCTTCTTGGAGCTTTCATAGAATGTTTACTTTGGTTATACAGTTTGGGTATAGTCGGGGCCTTGTCCCGACCAGTGCTTATGAAACTCTTAGAGACTATCGTGGACAAAGTATTTTGGGTTTCTTTTTGTAGCTTCCAATCTCCAGTCCCTTAGGCTTGCATGTATATGTAGGTATATATGTATGTTTTCTGTTGCGGCCTCGTCAGTCAGCCATTACTTCATTATTTTTTTGTCTTGTCTACCTTTGTTTATACGACATATTGTATTCAGGTTATGACCTTATTAGTCCAGACTTAGTATTTCAGATTTATGCTGCCCGACCTTCTGGGCCCATAATTGAGTCAATTAGCATGTTTCAGTGGCTAACTCGATCGAATAAGGTATCGAGTACCAGTTGCGCCTCCCCCTAGTTTGGGGAGTGACAAACTTGGTATCCGAGCAGGTTGTGTCCCAGGGAGTCCACAAGTCGTGTCTAGTAGAGTCTTGCTTATGGGTGTGTTGTGCACCACACTTATAATCAGGAGGCTACAGGGCATTTAGGAATGGTTACATTTCATTCATTCAATAGATCGTATTGTAGAGAAAAGTTATAAGGACATATGAAATCTAAATCGTGCGATAGGCATCCACGTTCGTCAGACCTCAGCAAACCTTGTGGAAAGATCTATTTTGATTCACGACGTCATAACATTTCTAAAGATAGAGTTTCTTGTGTTGAGGTAAGTTCTGTTTTTTGTTATGAGTTGGTATCATTAACGGTCGTATAGGGCCTGATAAGTTGTTATTAGATGAAGTGGCCTTGCGAGGCTTGTAGCTTATTTTATGGGCTGTTTTGCAAGTGGAATAGTCTGGTGTATCGTCGAGGTTCTGCCAGAAATTGGAGAAGTTTCTAGCCCTATTCATGCATTCTATTTCACATTCGAGGACGCATGTTCCTAAGGGGGGAAGGATGTAACACCCCGGGTATTTTGAGGTGTCCTTTGTCGAATGCTTACGTGCCTAAATTTCAAAGTTTTACTAACATCATGCTGTTTGAAAATATTTGATCTAAAGTAGAATTTGATAAAAAGTTATATTTTTATCGTCTTCCTAAACATGTCTTAAATATTTTTGAAACAATTCTTTAGTTACGATATATATGTGTATGCATTTATCTTATAAGAGTTTTATAATTTATTAGTATTTTAACGGAGATATTAAGTTTAGCTATGTTGAAAAATTATTATTAAATGAAAGTAGATTTTATTCAAAATAATTTTTATTAATTGTGATATATTTAAAAATTTATATGTATTTTATCATGAATCTATGCAATACCCGAATATATATATAATGAGATTAAATTTAAGTGGTGAGTTTATATGGTGTGACACCACACTTACACGTGGGGTCATGGCAAATGGCAACTAGTGATGAGTAATACATATGTAGTCATCTGCTAGTAAATTTATCATAAAATTAACATAAGCATTAGAAAAAAGTGAGCTTCCATGTCCCCTTTCTGGATTGGTTTTCTAAGAATCACATCTTGATATGCTTTCATAATTTTTCTTTGTACTATTAACTTGTGAATTGGTAGGTGTTGCTATGATTATTCCATAATCCAAAAGATGTTGAGCAGCTAGCAGCAAGGAGACGAGAATTATTTCCTATCACAGATGGGTTTTTAGGTTTAAAGCTTACCAGTACTAGAAATACACGTCCACATGCACATCCTTGTATTACTCACATATTTGCATACCTTTTACGTTGAAGGGGAAGTTAGTGGGAAAAAAACTTTCAACATTATATTAAATTCCCAAAAAGTAAATTGATTATCTACATCAAGTTATTCGAGCTTAAATTTAAGGTATGTCAAGACCTCTTTTTTCTTTTCTTGGCACGATTCCTTGATTCTAGTGCTTATAAATTTATCGTGCTTTTTGAGAAACTACTTGAAGAGCTTTTGATTTATTATGTTGTATTATTCCCCTCATACCATTATTATTTATCATGAACTCGTATTCGATAATATTGGCTCCATGACAAGTGGGAAAGTAGTGATTATGTATGTAATCTGGTTGAGGGACTCACTTGGGATGAGTATATCTCCTAATCTATAAAGAATTAGAGGATTTATTATATATAAATTTAAAGTTCTTTGAGTCTAGCTTCTAGAACATCAAACCGTTCATCCATACGACGTCATAGTAAAAAGTTATGAGTGTTTTATCATGGACTGTCCGAGCAGAATTGGGTAGGGACAAAATTATCATAAAGTTGTGTTTTGACCTGATTTTGATGTAGTATCGGTGGTGGGTCCTTATAACAACATGTTTAGTTTTGTATTTTGAAGCTTTTGTCGTGGTAATCTCCCTTCTATGACTCTCCTACGAAATTTCACGTTCTAGAATCTTTTTATTGACTTTCGAGCCAAGAAATGGTGTTTTGAACACCGTGGCTCCAGGCAACCTTTTTCTTATTAAGTTGGGTCATTATTGTTGTATATTAATGGTGTTAAACTGTTTGAGGGACTGGTGGGTTAGTGCGCTTCTTCTCAGAGTCGCGTACAACAGTCGTTAGATTGAACAATGTGAAATACACTTTGTTAGATTGTCTCGGGAGCTCATCGCTCTTGTGAGGCATTGATAGCTTCTTGTAGTTATTATTAAATGTGGGTCTAGTATAAATTGTGATATCAATCATTGAGTTAAAGTGGGTTGGTCATAATAATGACTTTAATGCCTTACTAATTGACTGTGGTTCATTCCTGCAGTCTTGTTGATTCTTGTAGTTGTGTTACGATCAGTTGATCGAGCTTCATAAGATTCAATTGAACGGATTGTTAAGTCCATCATTCTTCTTGGCACGTTCCTTTATACTCCATAGTATGTTAAGGCTAAACTTCGCTCTTCCTTTGGGCATGAATTTTAGAAAACTCCTAAATCGTCAAATGCGATATTTTACTATTTTATTGCTAGAAAGTCCATTTGTGAAAGGCATTAGGATCACAGCTGAAGTATTTTCGTGATTCAGTTATGTTAATATTCTACTCGTTCGATTATATAGGGTATCCGACATCTATATATCATTTTGTCGACTTCCTTGACTATATGTCCATATGTATCGATTTTTATTCTTCTTTAAGAATTAACAACCAGTCGTCCTTCCTCAGTTTTTGAAAAACTCTAAAATAACATATCGATTTTCAAAACTCTCAAATGTAACTCGTATGTTTAAACTACTAGAGGACTCGGTTTTTGAAATACTTTCTTTTGCAAATCATTAGGGAAATATATATAGAAATTAAGTGAAATACCTTAAGCTCTTTCTGAACATCCTCATGTTTAAGTTACCTTTCGAAAGTCAAGCTAAGTGTTCAAGTTTATTCTAAAAACACTCGAGGTTCTACGAGGCTTTTACATGTTATACGGAAGTGATTATGAGATTATAAGAATAAAGAGTACCAGCGGGCCAAGATTGGCAACATGATTATGATGACATTCCTGCATTATGCATCCATGACATGACATGCTATGCACGGACTCTCGAGCTATAATCGGGAGGTATGGGGCCTATTGCCTATATTTATACGTATGAGATACAGATGGCCATGAGTTGACAGATACGATCCTGGTTAGCTACCAGAAGACACTATATTGCTAGCACTTGGTTGTGTACGACATGCATTTGCATTTATATATATGTATTCACGACATACGATTACGCGAGCATACCATGCATATTTAATTTCTATATGGTCAGATGTCGGCATGAAGTCTACCAGAGTTTCAGTTTCAGGTCCAGGTAGGGATTCTGATCAACCCCTCCACTAGGATTTGGGGTTCAGCGGTGAGTTTGTAAGCTCCACCTCTTCCTGGAGCTATCATAGAAGGTTTACTTTGATTATACAGTTTGGGTATAGTCGGGGCCTTGTCCCGACCAGTGCTTATGAAACTCTTAGAGGCTATTGTGGACAAAGTATTCTAGGTTTATTTTTGTAGCTTTCAGTCTCCAGTCCCTTAGGCTGGCATGTATATGTAGGTATGTATGTATGTATTCTGTTGCGGCCTCGTCGGTCAACAAGTACTTCATTATTTTTTTGGCTTGTCTACCTTTGTCTATACGACATGTTGTATTCAAGTTATGACCTTATTGGTCCAGACTTAGTATTTCAGATATTATGTTGCCTGACCTTCTGGTCCCACAATTGAGTCAGTTAGTATGGTTCAGTGGCTAACTCAGTCGAATAAGGTATTGAGTGCCAGTTGCGCCTCCCCCTAGTTTGGGGCGTGACAATCTGATTCTTCCTCATTTTTGATCACCTTTACACTTCAACTCTTTTTGAGCTATTTGGGTTCAATTCCTTTATTTTCTACTTTTGACCAAGAGTACTGCATTTTCATCAATAAAGGCAATAAGTACCTCTAATTTTCATCAAAACATGGCAATAATTCATGAATAAAGGCTCAATAAGTTGGTAGATTATCAACTTATCAAACCCCCAAACTTGAACTATTGCTTGTCCTCAAGAAAGATACTCACAAAGTAAGGAATGAATTGGGTTCTAAAACACATAGGGTGCACACAAGATTAATCTAGACTCTACAACTAAGAAAATAACAACCAAAAAGACTCAACTACAATGCTTATCTCGATTTGGACCACCATATTTTCAAGGCAATTGTTCCTTTCAAAATGTTTATTAAAAGGACTTCATTTCTTATTCAAAACTAAGGAAATTTGTCATTCAAAACAAGATTTTCAAGCTTCTCAAGTCATTGGCCCGGACGTTCAAGGATTTCCTTGAGATTTTCCACACAACTTGTCTTATTCATTCCTCTAAATTGAAATAGAGACTTTATCATTTATTTCAAGTGTGTGATGCCACTCACCACAAGAGAAAATCACACTCACAATCATGCAATTCACAATAAAAAGGGATTGTAAGAGAACCAAAGAGACTCTCACTCTCTCAAGGAAGTTCGAGTGCACACGCATTGAACCATAGGCTTGCCCTTTATGTAATTTACCACTAATGTTGAGTTACCAAGATCAGAACCACTAAGGACTTGTGGGTTACGATGTTGGCTAGGGTTAAGGTGAGGATCGCATTTGGCTCAAGTGACTAAACCTCTCTAACGCTCTTTGTGATCATTCAAAACACCACTCACATTTTCGAACAATAACTTCACCTTATTTCTCCCTCTCACAACCCAAGGTTTCCCTTCAATCTTGATCATTTGACATCCTTTTATCACCGTCACTTGGTAGCACCACTTCCTTCTTTTCTTTCCATCTTATTCATTTCATTGGACTATTTTGAAGCAATTTTCAATTTAGGAATATGGTGCTACCTTGTGTTAAAATGCATCCTTTTCTTCACCATATTAGTACATGCACCCCCAAACTTAGTTTTTTGCCTATGTTATCATTTTGATTCCCCCCCCCCAACTTAGGCTTTTAGCTTATATATCACTTTTGAACCATTAGGGAGGATGAGTGAAAAAATTAAGGTTCCAAGAAGGGTCAAGGTATCAAATAAGGTGCCAAAGAAAGGTCACAAGCTTAACGGGTCTTACTAGGATCAATGCAAAGGGAAGTCAATTTGGGTGAAGTGGCTTATTCAAAAAGGGCCTAAGATCATCTTCCAAGCTCAGTTACATCTAGGATTTCACCTTGAATCACATTTGGGGCAAGTTCTAGACAATAAACGCACACAAGAACTAAGTATAACCTTACCACATAAGGCATCACACAAAATAATTTCATAATTAGTCTCATATTCAATTGGGACAAATGACTTTTGACAAGGTATTTCGAGTTCTTTTACACACTCATTTGTGAATCGATCAAGCCAAATGGGGAATGTGCAAGTCATGACAAGAGAATGGTTTACTCAAAATCATTTTCCCTCTTTCGTTCAATTTGTCAAAAACTTCTTGCCATGAATTTCTTTTTTCAGTGGGCCCATTTCGACAATAGCAAAACACAGACTCAACTTTATTGGAATTTTTCCTTAAGAAAGTTGCCTCTCAATCTATCATAGGGAAACACCAACCCAGTTCGACACAAAAATAAATAAAAGACAACAAAAAATAAAAGAAATAATTTTCTCCTTGGGAAAGAATCGTGGTATGAAGAAAACCCTTGGAGTTTATTCATTACTCTACTATTAACAAGGTGACCAAAATTTTAAAGCGCTTACGAATCATTTGAAATCAAGCCTCGGCGTAGGCACTAAGCGCGTTTGCAAGGCACGGGTAGTGAAATAATAGATCATGTAGAACCAACCTGGCATGTCGCAACTCAAACAACACATGAAATAATCCCGGCGATGGCACAATTTAAGCATTAAGTAAGGAAAGGTCTGGCAAGGGAAATATCGCAATCATCCAAATCATGCTCGACAAGGGCCAAATAAATTGTCTAACAGGAAAGAAAATATCAAGGCCCAACAAGGGCAATAAAAATAATATCTAAAATCCCAACACGGGCAACCAACAACAATAATCAAATATGCACCACCTTCCTCACCAAAAGAAGCATGCCCTTAATACTTAAGCTCAAACAAGTAAGGAAAGGGTGCAACAGCTCCCTGTATGGGCTACTACTCCTTATCATCCACCTGCTTCACTGCTTGTGAACTGGTACCTGCTCCTCCTTAGCGGGAAAGGGCGGTATACTATGACTCTATGATCACCCGCTGGAGCTTGGGATCCTGATCATTAGCCAACTCTTCATCATCGCCAGCATATGCAGCAAACAACTCATCCATGGGATCAGGAGTGTGATGGGGCTTGGTCATGGCCACATCCAAAGCACTCAAGACAACATCACCAATCGGTGCCTTCCCTTTTTCCTTGTAAAAATCCTTTTGGATCTCTGCCACAACACTCTCAATAACATCCACCCTCTTGCATAGGTTGCTCACACTGTCCACTACCTCCTTAATGGCCCTCTTTACAACTTTCTGAATCATGTCGGGCAGCTTATTAGCTAGATAGGTCAACTGCCTATTATGAGAATAGGGCAATTCCACCAGCTTTTGGAAGCCATCCTGGGTCGAGGTGGATAAAGATAGTGAAGGTCCAGGAGGTGCAGCAACTGTAGGATTCCCGACTCTATAAGGGTATGTGCTTCCGAGGCTTATCTTGAAAGAGAGGAAGCAGAGGGCTCAACATCTGTGTCCCCTACCTCAACATCTACAAAAGGTTGTATTCTCACCTCTTCATCTTAGGGGCATCCATATCTGCCTTCTTTGCAAGGTCAAGCACACCGGTATCATGGGTAGGGTTATCAAAGCGAAAGTATAAAATTCCAGATTTAGCACAGAGCTTGCTAATGAGCATAGAAAAGGGGAATGAATCACCATGACGATGTTATTTTGTTTTGATCACTACAACTGTGATCTCCCCAACGTTAACATGCTCTTCTGACATGATAGAGGCTACCAAAATAGCTTCCTCTTGGGTAACTTTTGATCATTCTAAGAAGGCAAGAATCTGAAGTGGACAAAGTCGTACCATAGGCGTGCCTCAAAGTACAGAGATTGACGTGGAATAATTCCCCCTATAGTGGCCCAGAGGGGAGTTCCAGGAGCAATGATAGTTGCAGCCCAGTCAAGTGGCTTCATCTCAACAAACAACTTATCCCAAAGTGCTAGTGCAGGCTCAATTTGGTTACCCCAGTAGATGGCGTTGATAGCAGCGAGTGTGATGCAGATTTCCTTACCCCAAACCATGACTAAGTCCAAGCAAGGGAACTCCTCCACATTTATCTTGTATCCCATAGAATCCTGCTTGGCTTGATAAGAGGCAAAGAATTCACGAACCACCTCCTCGTGATAACCTCCGGGCACCTCTTGGAATGGAAACCATTGGCGGGTGGCAAACTGGTGGTTGATGTTAGCCAGATCATCCCCAACCACTGCCAAGTTGAATCTACACTCTAGGTTGAAGGTTCTTTTCTTGTCCTTGTCATAGATGGCTTTCATAGCTTTTACCCAGAAGCGAATCATGTCCTCCTTCGAAACTTTCACAAGAGGAGGTGCTGGGGGAGAAACTGGGGCTTTCTTATTGCCCTTGGTTGTGGAAGTGGAGGTAGGAGTTGTTGGTGGCCTCCTTGTACTATGCCCTGAGTTTCCCCGGCCAGAAGACATTGTCTGCATAAGGAAATTGTGAGTATTCAAAAGAAGTAGAAAAATCTTTTTGTATTTTTGAAATTTTTAAAAGAAGAAAAGCTAAAAGAAGTTATCAAACTAAAATGAAATGAAATGCAGTGGAGAAGAAAAACATATAAGGTGACTGCTGGCATATGCGAGTTACGTGCGGACTGCCCATGGGATTGTGCACTTCACATGTGGCACCGCACATGCTAACAAAAACCTGACTGAATTGGGACTCAAGGTGCGGAAGGATATGAAGTTCGCCCTATCCATTGTGCGCGTCACACAACCCTTCATCCTTCCAAATAGTGCACTGGCAACATTAAAGACACTATGCGATGCCTTGTGTGTTTCACACGTAGAGGTCTGCGCTTTGCATGTGAAACACACAAGGAAACAGTTGGAATTTTGTAATTCCTTGCTTCTTTGTGTGTTACGTAGGTGACTCACAGAGCAATACCTGTGAATGCATGGGCACCAAGCAACAACACCAATTTTTAACATAGCCTAAACATGATTTTACCAAAACCCAAGTTATCTGGGTACTCAGACTTCCTCGAAAAAGCCAATCACATTTACAATCAAACGATTAGCTTAACAATTTCCCTTAAAAAGGATGTTACTCCATCTATCATCGGGAACATCAAGCCTTCAATTAAAATCAATAGGCACTTTCAATCAAACAATACTTCACATCCCTCAACAAAAAACACTTACCCAACAATCATATTCAATTGAAATAACACATGGGCGCAGAGGTAAAAACAATTTCAGCCCAAACATCATGATTCACAAAAACTTTGTGAAGATAATGATTTGCTCTTAATAATGATGTCACTCAATCTATCATAGGGCTAAACTATGCATCAACTCAAGTGGGTTACTCAGACTTCACCCAAAAATATGAAATTCAGGGCTAAAACTAATACAAAACATATGCATTATTACAAAAACCAGATCTACCAAGGTAATCACAAGCAAAATAAATAATATACCCTAAAATTGGGGTCCCAAAATTTTTTGATCTCACCCACAACAAACATGGAAGATTAAACTAGCATGCTTCATAATAAGTGCTCCTAATCTACTTAAAAATATGGATTTAACATTGAAAAACTTACCACAAGTAGAGAAGAGGGAGGAAAAAGCAAAAATTAAAGCTTTGAAGTGCCAACAATGGTGACCCAAACTTTGAACTGAAAATAACGCGGCGGTGACTGGTAGTGTAGTGATGGTGACAGACTTCAGGTGAGAAGGGAGAATATTTTCATAAAAGTTAGGAAATTCAGAGTTTTGAGAGAGTTATGGAGATTTTGTGTGAGTTTTGAGAGAGTTATGGAGATTTTGTGTGAGTTATGAGAGAATAGAGGTAGAGTGTGATGGTTTGTAGGAGAGAAAAGAAGAAAAAAAGTCGCGGGTCAATTTTCGGGTCGGGTCGGTTAATGGGTAGGTCAATAAAAATATTTAAACTTACTTGAGTACACCGCGTATGCATTTCACACATGCTATTGTGCGGCTCACACATCACTTTGCACATGCCAATTTTTGCCCAAAACTTTCCCAGTTTTCTGGTTCAGCGTACGATGCAGGTGTGACGTGCATAATGGGAGGTGCAATTTACACCACCCATCGCACGTCACCTCTAAATTTTCTTTTTCTTCCCATTCCACTGGTTTGGTATGCGTTTCTAGGTACAACCTGTAAAATGGTGTGTGTGGTCGCATGGCTTTTCTCACATGCCTTCCAAAGTTAATCTTTCACTTAGTCATTTTTCCATCTCCTTGCATCCTTAAAACAAATCAAAAACAACAAAAGGTTAAAAGAAATTATGTAAAAACTCTTGGGTTACCTCCCAAGAAGCGATTGATTTTACGTCGCGGCTCAACGATAGTACCTCAACCTTCAATCATTATTCGGGAGCATGCCAATCTGATTGGTATAGCCCTATCACAAGCAAAGGAAGTGATCCTTCAACATCTTCATTGCATTACCTTGTTGCCAAGTTTGCAACATAATAGATTTGGGTACCTCCTTCATCTCAAAGTCACCATGGGCTTCAACCAACTTGCCCTCGGTATTAATCATAGAAACAACTCTAAATTCGTCTGATGGTTTGGTGGGTTGGCATATATTAAATGTAACTTCCTCGCTCACAACATGGAACTTGAGCTTTCCAAGCTCCACATCAAACAAAGCTCTCCCAATTGCCAACAATGGTTGACCCAAAACAACGGGTACCTTAAGATCAATGTCACAATCCAATATCACAAAGTCAGACGGTAGGATGAACTTGTCCACCCTAACTAACACATCAAACAATATCCCCACTGGGCATTTAATTGAATGATCGACCATTAGAAATCTCATTGGTGTAGTCCTAGGAGTACCTAAGCCTAAATTTTTGAAAATCACAAGGGGTATATAGTTTATATTTTCCCCGAGATCACATAATGCCTTCCGAAATAAAAACACTCCAATAGTACACGGGATAGTGAAGACTCCCAGATCTTCCCGTTTGGGGGCAATGTTGCTTGTCATCACCGCATTATAACTGTGGGACACTTCCACTGTCCCCACTTCAACCACTCACTTCTTTTTCAACAGCTCCTTTATAAACTTTGCATACCCCAACATTTGTGTAAAAGCATCAACCAAAGTAATATTAATGGCTAGCTTTCTTAACATGTCAACAAACTTTTTGAATTGAGCATCTTCCTTTTTCTTGGTCAATCTGTAAGGGTATGGAGGGGGTCCCTTTGGCAATGGTTGTGGCACACTTAGATCATCTTCCTCAATATCAATAGCAATTTAAGAAGGAGACTCAGTCTCATCCTTCTCTTCATGTGGGTCTTCATTATTTTCAATCACATTGGGTGCATTAGGCTTCACCCTAATATTCGGATTCTCATCAACTTTGTTTTCAACTATGATATCCTCTTGTGTCTTGTCCTCATGCTCCATAACAACCTCAATATTTGGCTTCCTTACCCCACAAAGCATCCTTCCACTCCGAGTGACTATTTCCATCACATGGCCATCATTCTTTGGGTTTGCAAGTGTGTCAATTAGAAGGGTACCTTTCATACGTGGGTTCATTTCTAAGGATAGGTGGTTCATTTGGACTTCTAGGTTCTTGATAGATGCTGAATGGCAGCTCACCATTTGATGAAGAGTTGACACCTCACTTTTTAATTCTTTTACCCCACTATCAGTCGATTCAACTCTTTTCAATACTTGAGACAACATGTCCTTAATCTTAGAATGTCTGAGGTTACTCACCGTTGGTTGGTAGGGTGACACATCAGCCTTTGGTGGAGGCACATAAGGTTTGATACTATGATGATTGTAATGATCACCATCTCTTTCACGATCATGCCATGGAACTTCACGGTCTCTAGCTGGCTTTCTTTCTCTCCACTAATTTCCTTTGTCCATGTTCTAACCTTGGTTCTCATCTCTCAGATGCTAAGGACCTTGGTTGGTACCTTGGCATCCGAGTCAAGAACGTACCGCAAGATAAAATGCCTCCTCATCTATAAGGGAATACACACCTTCCTCATGAACTCTAGGACCATAAGTACACACATCATTCACACTTTTATTTCCAGCCCCCATCATATGTTTAGCCAATAGTTCAATTTGTGTCAATATCGTGGTCATTGATTCATATCTCTCCTCTTTTTATCACCTCATTTCACTTGTTATAATAGATGAAGTCAGCCCCAAGGAAACATCGGCCTCTCTAGTATGCCATGCATGATTTGTCTTTCTCATCCACTCTAGAAGAATTGAGGAAATACAATATTATTAGTCCATAAATGTTCCGCCCATGAGGTTATTCACCACAGATTTGTTCATCGAGTCCAAGGCTCGATAGAAGCTTTGAACTAGGATATTGTCAAGCAAACCATGATTTGGACACAATAAGAGCTTTTTTTTAACCTTAGCCATTCTTCATGTAATGTCTCATCCAGGAGTTGGCAGAAGGTAATATCATCCCTCAATTGCATCATTTGAGAGGGAGGGAAGAATTGCACCAAAAATGCCTTAACCAATCTGTTCCATGAAGTAATAGAGCCCTCCAAGAGCTCTTCATGCCAAGCTGTTGCTTCCCCCTTAAGGGAAAAAGGGGATAATCGGAGCCAGATGGACTCTTGCAAAATATGCTTGATGTTGAAGGGATGACATATTTCAATGAAGTTCTGAATATATCGGTTGGCATCCTCATGTGCCAACCCTCTGAATAGACCCTTCATCTGAATCAAGTGGAGCATAGTGCTCTGTCACGCCCCAAACTAGAAGAGGTGCGACTTGAACTCGATACCTTATCCGACTGAGTTATTTACTAAAACATACTATCTTACTAAACTACGGGTCCAATAATTTTGCTAGCATAACATGTAAAATACTAAACCTGGACCATTAAGGTCATAACCTGAAGACATCAAGTCATATAGACAAAGATAGACAAGACAAAAATAATAAAGTACTGATTGGCTGATGAGGATACAACTGAAGACATACATACATATATATAAATACATGCCAAACCTATGTGGCTGGAGACTGGAAGCTGCAAAAAGAAACCCAGAATATCATGTCCACAATAGCCTCTAAGAGTGTCATAAGCACTCATTGGGACAAGGTCCTATCTATACCCAAACTGTACAACAAAAGTAAACATCCTACGATAGCTCTAGGGAGAGGTAGAGCTTACCAACTTATGGTTGAACCCCGGATCCTAGTGGAGGGGTCGATTAGAATCCCTACCTGGACCTGCACGCACGAAACAAAAATGCAGTGTCCCCATGCAATGGGACGTCAGTACGAATAAAAATATACTATTATGTAAGGCAAAAGGTAGAATCATAAATAGCTGTTGTAAAAAGGCTAATAGAGATACCACCTGAATCTGAAACTCTGATAGCCTCTATGGCCGACATCTGACCTTATAGAAATCAAATATGCATGATATACTCGTGTAATCATATCTCGTGAATACATATACATATACCAATGCAAATACACGTCATACCCAACCAAATGCTAGCAATGGTGGTGTCTTCCAGTAGCTAACCGATATCAAATTCGCCAACTTGTGGCCATCTGTGTCTCATACATATAAATATAGGCAATAGGCCTCATACCTACCAATTATAGCTCGGTATTAGAATGCATAACATGTCATGTTATAAATTGTAATGTAGGAATGTCATCATAATCATTTTTCCAATCTTGGCGCACTGGTACTCTTTATTCTCATAATCTAATAATCACTTTCGTATAACATGTAAATGCCTCATAGAACCTCATATGTTCTTATAATAGACTTGAACACTTAACTTGACTTTAGAAAGCTAACTTAAACCTTAGGATATTCATAAATAGCTTAAGGTTCTTCACTTAGTTTCTATATATGCTTCCCTAATAGTTTGTAAAAGAAAGTATTTCAAAAATCATGTCCTTTAGTAGTTTTAACATATTAGTTACATTTGAGAGTTTTGGAAATTTACATATTATTTTAAAGTTTTTTGAAAATTATTTTTGCGAGGAAGGAGGGCTGGTTGCAAATTCTTAATGTTCCTTTGTAATCATTTTAAGTCACAATCCCCAAAGAAGAATAAGAATTCCTACATATAGACATATAGTTAAGGAAGCCGACAAAATTACATATAGATGCTGAATACCCTATATAACCGAATGGGTGGAATATTAACCTAATAATATCACGAAAATACTTAAGATGAAATCCCAATGCCTTTCAAAAAAGGTCTTTCTTGCAATAGAATAATAAAATATCACATTTGACGATTTAGGAATTTTCTAAAATTCGTGCTCAAAGGAAAGATAATGCTTAGCCTTAACATACCTCGATTTTGGGTATTGTGACATTAATATGTACTGTACCCCTTCCATACAGTATGTAATGTACACAAAATCAAGTAACACAACCATTACAAACAGAACAATAACACGCCAGGGTCAAATCAATAATTTAGAGATTACTAGGAGAATGATTAGCTCATCGAAACCTTTTTAAACATATGCTTCATTACACTTCTTCTCCAAATTACAACCACAAATTAATGACATAACAAAATTTTTCCAGCAACTATTAACAATTGGAGGCCTACGAAACAATCCACCACAACCAAATGGACAGTATGCCTGAACAACGATAAAAACTTGGTGTATCACCTTACCTCTCCTTTCCAACCCCAAGATAGCCACAACCAAACCCCACACATGAGTATTCAAACCTTTAAAGCCAGAAAATATATAATACAGTTCTATAATAGTTCAACATAACGATACTAACTCGAACTCACGGCTTTCGATCACCGTCCTATGAGTTCGTACAACAATTATGTCTAGAATTATGTATTTTTCCTCATAAGCAATAAGGGGTTAAGAGGGAATAACATTAACTTAACTTGATGAAATTTATAGCATTTTAACTTGTCTTCTCAAATAACAAACAGTTTCCTAAAACACAAGACCTTGAATCAAGAAGAAACCATTTGAAAATCACAATATAATAGTAGAACTAAGGTTACGCTAATTTATCTTACAATTCAACACCAATATACATTTCTTCTCTTCAAAATGCCTATCAACAACAACTATACACATACAGATCATTCTCAAAATTTCCAGCAAGAACAACATCAGGAAAATATGTCAAAACATCCCAACATCACATAACAATCCAAATACGATTTTCCGACTGTCTACTCGTGTGTTCTTGCTTACATAGCTTAGCTATAACTTGGATTCATTCAATAAAATGAAGGGTGAGAATTATTACCTCCAAACTAAAGCAATACCACCTAAAAATGAGACTCTTTCACCTTGAAGAATCCTTCAAATGACAACCAAAGAGGAGGAAATAAGTAACACAATCTCTACGAACATTCCAAGGGTGAAACCACATTGAAATATTATAGATCTTGGATTGGATGGTAGGGGAACCCTTAGAGAGGATTTAGGACTGTTTTGGTTCTTATTTGGGCGAAAATATGGAGTTAAAACAAAGGGAAATTAGTTGTTATAAAGTTAAACCGACATAGGGGCTAGGGGGGCACTTTCACATGCATGCTTGTGCAGTCTCAGGAAAATGTGAATATATCTCTATTATGAAGTCGTATGGATGAATGATTTAGTGAGTTGAAAACTAGACACGTAGATCTTTGATTTGGTATATCATAGGCCTTCCAAATCTCTATAGATTGGTAGAAAAGCTCCAATACATTTGACCCAAATTTTAGAAAGTTTATTAAAGAAACGCTAACTTTTGCCGACTTTTATTTCAGAACTTGCTTGACTTCAAAACTTAACTTATGATCATTGCGCGACTATATTACCTCATAAAATATCCTTATTAGCATATAATAAACTCTTAGTCTTACTCCAAAGGTACTAGTTAATTTAAACCTCCTAAACAGAAGGAGTGTTACACGAGGTATTTCTTTAACTCGAACTTGTTTAAGAGCATCCTTGACCTAAAACTTTGGTTTAATTCTTTGATATTACCACTCCTTTACAACCTAATTCTCCCGACGTGATACACCAAGTAATACACACCTCATACACTCATGCCACACTATGTATATTATGCAAGAAAAACACGGGGTCTCACATTCTCCCCCCTTAAGAACATTTGTGCGTGAATAGATCAAAATAATTTCTTGGTTGCATTTCTTTGCCGCTACTGTGTTATTTGTGAGGTTATATTTGTTAAATTTGCAAACCTTAAATCAGATTTTGAAAATTTCAATTACAAGGCTTCATATAGCTACCTTGCGACAAGACATATAAATTGCACTTTCAAGTTATTTAAAATACAATTAAGTTGTTGTAAAGAAATAATTGTCAATTATTGAAATGTGAATTGCCTTAAGTCGTAAATAGCTAAGGGTACTTATTCCTCATTTCCTCCTAGGCTTCCCAAGTTATTTCCTCGATGTTGTTATTCTGCCATAACACTTTTATGGAAGCCTCTTCTTTAGTCTGAAGCTTTCTTACCTGCCAATCTAATATAGCCACTAGCACCTCAACATAAGACAAGTCTTTAGCGATGCGAATATCCTCAACAGGAATAATCCTCAAAAGATATCTAATGCGTTTCTACAACATAGATACATGGAACACTGGATGGACCGCTTCAAATTTTGAAGGCAAATAAAGCTCGTACGCCACCTTGCCAATCCGGAGAATAATATTATATGGTCCTACATACCTTGGACTGAGATTCCCTTTCTTGAAGAATAACATGATACCCTTCATAGTAAATACTTTCAAGAAAACTCAATCTTCTACATCAAAATTTAAGTCTAGCCAGCAAACATATGCATAGGACTTCTGCCGACTCTATGCTATCTACAACCGATCTCTAATAAGCTTTACCTTCTCTATCACTTGCTGGACTAGATCAGTACCTAGAAACTCTGCTTTCATGATCTTGAATCAATCAATCGGCGACCTGCACTTCCGCCTGTATAGTGCTTCGTAAGAAGACATCTGAATACTAGCTTGGATGTCATTATTATACTAGTTCCCGCTGAAATCTATCACACACACCCATAACATGTCCTTAGGCATTTGCATTATATGTTTTGCTTGGCCATCAATTTAAGGATGAATAGTCATACAAAGATTAACTTTAGTCCCCAAACTCTTCTGGAAGGATATTTATAAATGTGTTGTAAACTATTCCCCTCTATCTAAAATAATCGATACTTGGACACTATGAAGTCTAGCTATCTCTCTAATGTACATCCCAACATAACCTTCAGCTAGAATGTAGCCTTGACTAGCATAAAATAGGCTGATTTCATCAACCTATCAATAATCACCCAAATGGAATTGATCTTCCATTGCGAACGAGGAAAATATGTGACAAAATTCATATTTATCTCCTCCCACTTCCACAATGGAATAGTTATCTCCTGAGTCATCCCACTAAGCTTATGATGCTCTACCTCTACTTGTTGACAATATATCTCCTTAATACCATTACACATTTTCATGGATCCTATGTGAACAGAATAGCGAGAATGGTTTGCATGTCCCATAATTTTCTGTAGAAGCCCTATGGCATTTGAAACACATAATGATCTTTGAATCTAAAGAAACTATCTCTAGCTCTATCAAAGGCTAAATACTCTCGCTGCTGAGCCTTGCCTATGAGCTTATCTAAGATGGGATCCTCTTTTTGTCATGCCTTTACCTTCACAACTAGAGATGACATTACTGAGTCCTGAACTGTGACTCTAGTATTATCAGAGTAATAATCTAACCCCCAAACTAGCTAGCTGATGGAGCTCTCGGGCCATCTCCCACTTCCCAACTCCCAAATATGATAGACTGCCCATAGACTTACGACTGAGAGCATCCTTTACTATATTGGCTTTCCCCGGATAATATATGATATCCACATCATAGTCTTTCAGTAATTCGAGCTATTAACACTATTGCAGGTTCACCTATTTTAGCCTCCAAATCTTCAGGGCATGAATAAATGCAGCCAACTCTAATCGTGGGTCAGGTAGTTCTTTTGATTCTTCTTCAACTATCTAGAAGCATAAGCAATTACCTTTTTGTGTAGAATTATAACACAAACCATCCTAATGCCTGAAGCATCACAATACATTGCGTAGCCCTCTAGACCCTGACAATGCTCAAGGAACACTCTCAATATGGACGTGAAGGCATTCGTTAAGAAAAATAAAATTTATAAGCCCGATGGGAGTTGAGGTCGATCCGACAGAGAAATGATAGAATTGCCTATAAGATTGTCATATATCAATCACAAATAGAGTCAATGTTTAAACAACAATAAAAGTAAATTGGGGGAAAACAGGGAATTGGGAAATCTGTCATAATTCACAATTCAAGCAAAACAATAAAATAAATGATGGGTTTGTAGTCAAGAGAGAGGACAACTAGGGGTATGCTTCCGATGGGATTTAAACATGGGACAAGGTACTTGTTCAATTGTGTAAATTCTTAATAAATGATATGGGTAGCGTTGGTTTTAGTTATGAATGTTAATCTTTCTATCTAACAAATATATTTCCGATGGTCTTTGTTCAAGCACCATGGTTTCAACATTAACCAACCAATACAAGCTTGGAGAAGTCACACTATCTCTAGCTTAGACTCTTAAATGGGTGTTTTCGAGTGACTTGAGCTATTTCTAGCCTCAATCTAAATGGAAATCCCAAATATCCACTACTGAATTCTCACCCGAAATTATGAACTTCTTTCTCAAACAAGAACACAATCAAGTAATTATAATCAATATTTGCAACCATTAATTTAGAGTAAAAACATGGAGATTTTACTAGACCCATAGCAATTTAGCAATTGTAAGCACAATTAAGCAAGACCTATACCCAATTTCAAACACCCATCATCAACAAACCCCTAGACAAGGAGACTAGCCACTCATGCTAAAGGAAATAGAGAAGATACCAATTGGGTAGTTCAATTTTCCTTTCATTAATGGAGCTAATACCCAATATCCAATCTCAATAGTACAATAATGGAGAATCCAAGGTTCAAGATGAAGAGAATGGAGTGAAACCCTCTATCTTTCCTTGGGAGTGAAAACTTGTTCAGTATTCAGAAACTAACTCTTCAAAACTATGAAAAACTATGCCTAACTTGAGTTTTAGAATGTTCCCAAATCGTCACATGAAAGTTGACAAAAACTCCCCTCAGTAGATGTGCACCATGATGTGCATTTTGCACGTCTCATTATGTGCATCACACAGCTCCCTCCCAATGGACCAGTGACTCCAGCCAAACTTTGGTGTTGTGGGAAGTGGGGTGTGGACTGCACTAGGCATTGTGCGTGTCGCACGGCAGCCGCACTCCTTAGCTGATTCTTCTTCTTCATTTGATCTTCATACAAAGGGAGGTGCAGACCGCACCAAGCATTGTGCATGTCGCACGACGATCGCACCTCTTGGAAGAATCTTCATCTTTCTTGATCAACTTCACACTCCAACTCCTTTTGAGCTCTTTTGGATCCAATTCCTTGTTTTATACTTTGACCAAGAGTACCTTCATTTATATCAATAAAGGCCATAAGAACCCCTAAATCTTATCAAAACATAGCCATAATTCATGATTAAAGGCTCAATAAGATGGTAGATTACCGACTTATCAAACTCCTAAACTTGAACTATTGCTTGTCCTTAAGCAAGATACTCACAAGGTAAGGAAAGAATTGTGCTCTAAAATTCAATCAAGACACAAAAGATTAGTCTATTCTAAAAACTAAGAAAAATAACAAACAAAAAGACTCAACTACAATGCTTATCCCAATTTGGACCACCACATGGTCAAGGCAATTAATTATTTCAAAATATTCATCAAAATTACTTCATTTTTCACTCAAAAACAAGGGAATTTGCCATTCAAAACAAGATTAAGCTTCTCAAGTGTAACACCCCAGAAATTCTAAACCAACATCTAAACCGTTCTTCATGCGTTGTTAGACCTGAACTAGATAAATTTTCTTTATATATAAGTATCAAAATCAATTCCTAAGTTTTGAAGAAGTATTAGATGAGAATTGAAGTCATAAAGGACCCCTAGCTCAAAGTTAAGTTAAAATCCCTTCTACCGATTTTGTTTTCATGTAATTCTTACTAGGGTTAAAGTCAAACGATCATAACTCCTAGTATTTAAATAGTTAGGTAGCCTAGTACCCACCAAATTAAAGGTATTTGAATTTACTTTCCAACTCCACTAACCTCTTGTAAATCTAAGTCTGTAGTAAAAGGTTATGAGCATTTTAGTGAAGCACTGTCAGCTGTCAAAAATCCCACGGGCTGGCCGATGGGCGTGGGAAACTCCGATGGCCATCCTGAAGCCCGTGGTGAACACGACGGCCCATGGTGGAAGGGTGTGGTAACTTTACAGTGAGACTATTTGGCCCCCATGAGGCCAATGGTTGGGTCCGATGGCCCATGGGAGCCACGATGGCCCGTGGGAAGCGTCACCCGACAATTTTCTGCACTTTTTCCTACGCGTTTAATTAGGGCTAGTTTGGTCCTTTCTTCCCTCCGATTCTTCCCCTCATATTTTAAACACCCAAAAGGGATTATTCCTCATAAGAACATTAATCTATCTCTAAAGAATTCCCTCAATACTCCAAGTCAAGACACCTAGGGTTTAAAGCAAGCAAGATAATAGAAGCTCAAGCAAGAAAGTCTCTCAAGAGTTTTCTTTCAGATTTCTTCTCCAATTCTCCACCTCCAACCTTAAGGATTCTTCCCCCAAAGCTTCATCCCCAACGTTCTAGCTAGAAGTTCTTCAAGTTCAGGTATGTGGGTATTCAATAAGGGATTCTTTTCACCCTTGTGCCAAAAACTCATGATTTTTACTTTGATTTATGGAATTGTGAAATTAGGGTTCTTACCCAATTTGGGGAAAACTTACGGGTTCAATTTTAAAGCATCAATTCATGGTTTCTCATTCTTTACCCATGTTTTATTTGAGATTCCTTAAGTGTTTACAAAAGCCCATGCATAAAGAAGGATTTCTAGTATGATTTCACTAAATTGCATGTTTTCAAGTGAAAATTGGCATGCTTAGATAACATGACCTTAGCTTTATGAAATTGCATGTCTAATTCTTTAAGTTATGAATTTAGAAAGAAAAGTATATTTTAAATTATGGCTTTGCTACATTTTTAAGACTTATGAATTGAAAGTACATGATATTAGATATGTCCTTATGCTTTTCCAATAGTTTTGGACATTAGATATGTCCATATGTTTTATGAAAGGTTTAGAATCTAAATATGTCTACCTAAGCTATGAATAGTTTTGACATCAGATATGTCATTAGTTATGATCAGTTTTGGCATTAGATATGCCCCAGTACTATATGAGCTATATGTATATTTTTGGGAGTAGTATTAGCACCGAGTTGGACGGGATGAGAGTACCCTTAGTACCAGACGGGATGAGAGTACCCCTTTGTTGGGCACTAGAATTAGTGATCACACCACAACTATGCCTGTATACCCTGGTAAGGTATATTGGGTCCTCTCGATGGGGCGGATACATCGGATTCCATGTAGCTCACATGGTCTATGTCGGTTAAGAGAACCTCCCACAGAAACAGTTTCAAGTTTTTAAGTGCATTAACTCTTTGCTTTCTGATTTCAGACTTTCTACTATTACTATGATACTAAAGGTGTTTTTAGCTTATGATATTGTATTGAGTCATTTCATTACAGATTTTACTATCATTATATGACTTCAGTTTTACTTATGCTCTAAGCATGTTTTACCACGACATATGCATGATATCAGTTTTAAACATGCTTTCAAGTATATTTTATCATGACATATGCATATCTCTCATACTCAATACATTTTATAGTACTGACTGCATATCTCTTTGTTTTGCATCCTATCATGATGTAGATTCAGTAGCTCGCCCAGATTTGAGGCTAGTAGATCAGCAGCACATCCAACCAACTTGGTGAGTCCTCCTCATTTGAGGACTTTGAGTTTAGCTTCATTATAGGCTATTAGTTCTTTCATTCAGTTTTCAGTATTTAGAGTTTATTGGGGGCTTGTCCCAACAGCTCGTCAGTAGTAGAGGCTTCAGACATAGAGTCAGATATTTAGCTTGATTCAGATTGTCATTTCTATGCTTATATTTTTATAATAGATTAAGTTGCTCATTACTTTAGTTAAGCTTCCGTTCTTATGTTTTGTTCGGTTTTTAAGTCATGCTAATGCTAGAGGGTTATCTTGAGTTCACTTGTGATCTTGGGTCCCATGTTACGTCTAGAGGGTAGGCTCAGGGCATGACAAACTTGGTATCAGATCATCAGGTTCAAGAGTCCTAGGATGTTTGAAATCCATGTTAAGTAGAATCTTTCTCATGGGTGTGAAGCGCGCCACATTTATGAGGGATAGGCTACGAGACATTTTTAGGAAAAAACTCCACTTCTTTCATATTCTTGATCGTGCGATAGAGTTTAACTCTATTTACCCTAATATTTATGTGATTTTCCCAGTTTCATGGTTTATACTTCATATATGTGGTGCCAGAAGTAGTAAATGTCAGATTATCTATCAGATAGGTGCTCTCAAATCTCTTCTAGAACTTTGTTACTAATTATTCCTCAAGAAGGGAAAGTGTGTACCTAGATCCTTGGGTAGTGTTGTCACCCGTCAGATGTTGTGTTGTAAGCCATTAGTAGTAGAATGGACCTAGAGCTAGAAGTATAAGGTTAGGACTGTATTAGCCTAGAAGGAAGAATAACATTTGGTTAGAGCATGCATTCAGAGTTGTGTTCTATTATATAGGTGATGGAATGATACATCCCTTAGTGTGGACTAAAGAGTAGTAAGTTATTGTGCTAGTACATACCAAGTATAGAATGTGAACAAAAGGATGATAGTATGAGAGAGATAATTATGATTTTGTGGGATTTATCTGGTAGGTGTGGTATAGTATAATGTAAGAGTTTAAGTTCATGAAATTGCAGCAAGTGTGAATATGCGAGCATGATATATATATATATATATGGGCCAGAGAAGGATATATGATTTTGAGCCTCTCAGTATAGGATTTAACACATTTGGTGTGGTGGGTAGTAGAAAGAGAGAACTTTGAGATTTATAACCATGTAAGCTTGACATATTATTATGAGGGATAGGTTGACAGTTATGAGTATGATATGGACAACCCTTATATGAGATAGAAAGGTTGAGGCCAAGCTTTTAGGCCAGGGAGAGCCTTAAACTATAGAAGGAAGTGTACACTCAGACTAGCTTCTAGGGTGGTGTTTGATTTGTTAGGGTAAAATGATCATAGTTTAGTTGAGAGATTAGTGAGAGGTCCAAAGACTTAGAAAGGTAGCACGAACCGAAGGGGGAGATATTGTAGCAACCCCAGTATCTAGACAAGCTTTCCAACTTAGAATCCCAAGAAATATTTTGCAACTGTAGGTCCCCATGGGCGACCACCACGGGCGTCGTAGTTCTGACGGTCCATGGGGCTCGTCATGGGAAGTCTGAGCCATAGTATTTACATCCCAATGGCCTTGGGCGACGGGTGTGGCATCTTCCATGGGACATCAGCCCCACCGTAGAAACCTCCACTGGCCTTTTTCCTAATCCCTTTGGTGTGCCAACGGGCGGTCACCACGGACATTGCAGTTGCGATGGGACATGGGAACTGATGTGCCGGTATTCTATGGCATATTTGACGCATTTAACTAAGAATACTCGCAAGTTTTTGAGCAACTTTTTGTGGTTTTTGATGTTTTTATGTTGTATTTGCAGGAAATGGAGACAAGGATAAAAAGGAAGTGAAAAATACTCAAGCTAAGTAACACGGGTTAGGCTTGACGGAGGGCCTGACGGCTCGTCACACAGGTGACTGACCGTCAGGGGAGCCACCAAACCTGGCAGCAGCTAAAGGAGGCACTAGATAGTGGCGACAGTTGGCGTGACGGCCCGTCACACCCGTGACTGACCGTCAGCCAAGACGTCAAGTTAGAGCTCAAGGAGAGCATGCACTGGATAGTGGCGATGGTTGGCATGACGGCCCGTCACACCCATGACTGCCCGTCATCCAAGCCGTCAAGTTAGAGCTAAAGGATAGCATGCACTGGATAGTGGTGACGGCTTGGAGTGACGGCCAGTCTAATGAGTGACGGTCTGTCAAGCGACCCGTCAACGCGAAGCGGGACTCCGAAAATTCTATTTTTGGACTTTATTTCCTAGACTGCTATAAATACCCAGTGTTAGGGTTATTTTATTCATTCATTAACTATTTTTTGTCAGAAGGTTTTGAATGAGTTTTGGGAGGAGAAAACACGACACAAACTCATTTTATTCCTCTTCTTCCATTGTTCTTGGGATTTTCACCATTAGTGCTGGGATTCTACGAAGTTCAAAGTAAAGTATTAATTTTCTATTGTTAGAATTCCTTCTTCTCATATGAATACTAGCATTCCTTTACTTCGCTTTGCTAGCATGAGTGGCTAAACTCCCCACAACTAGGGTTGTGGGATCCATGGCAAGAGTCACAATGTAGATTCCGGGTAGCGTTGGGTTAAATTTATATGTTGTCACATGGTTAATCATTCATTATTTACGTTTTCTAATGGTTGCAAACACTAGAACATACCTAGGTTTGATTTTCTTGAACAAAGAGATTAAAACCGGGAAATTTGATTAAGTACGAGGATTCGAGACTACCAACTCTCGTCTTATGATTAATGTTGTAACTAGATTAATCTACTCAATGTTTAGGATTGAAATAAGAAAGTTCACCTTTTCAAGTTCGAGAGAATTGAAAAGGAAATTCGTCTATTTGGTTGAGAAACATTTAGATGATACCATTAATTCAATCACATCGTGATAGGCATATAAAAAGAACCCGGTTAAGCTTTGAGTCGAAATTGTTATGACGCCATGGTGAACATTTCCCTAGTTCATTCTCATATTGATTAATACTCGTTGAAACTCGCAATTAGTTACTTGCATTGTTCAAATATTGATCACATAAAATCCCCCAATTTACCGGAAACTATTGATTACTAGTCAACGAATTTACTAACGATTTAATTTGCACCTTATTCCCTGTGGGATCGAACCCAACCTTTGTTGGGTTCTATATTTGACGATGACCGCTTACGCTTCGTAATTGGTGTTGTAATTTGGGCGTATCAAATTTTAGTGCCGTTGCCAGGGAATACGGTTGTTTATTAAGTCCGGTGTGTTTATTTGACTCTTAGTCGTATTTCCTGTTTTTACTTTTATTTGTTGTTTTTGTTTGTTACATGGTACTGAGTTGTGCATGCCAAGTACCCGACGCTCGGGTGAACCAATATTACCCTACGACCCCGAGCTCGCAAGAACGCTAAGGCAAACCATGAATGTACAACAGCAGGAGGCAGCAAGGCTCGCTGTAGAACAGCAGGCTCAACAGGATCAGCATCACTTGAATATTGAGGATATAGAGGATGATATTGCATTAGATGGAGTTGGTGCTACGGGCGCCATTGTTCTTCCTCCGCTATCGCCTGGGGCCAAGTTCAACATTACTAACACAATGCTCCAGCTGTTGAACATAAAGGGACTGTTCCGTGGTGTTGTTGGTGATGATCCAAACCTACACCTGATGAATTTTGTGGGTATCTGCAAGTCATTCGAACTGCCTGGAGTAAGTCAGACAGTGATCAGACTTAGGTTGTTTTCGTTGTCTCTGTCTGATGAGGCAGCATTATGGTTGACAGAGCTAACCCCCGACTCTATCACAACCTGGGGAGAGTTGAAAGGAGCTTTCCTAGAAAGGTTCTTTCCTCCCTCTAGGATGATACAGTTGACTGATGAAATTAGCAACTTCAGACAACAACCTCATGAGGTTTTACATGAGACTTGGTTTTGGTTCAAGAAGAAGATGACACAATGACTGAACCATCAGTTGGCCAACAATTTACTGATGCAGACATTCTACAGGGCACTAAATTTGGCTACCAAGCCGACACCGGATAATGCAGCAGGTGGAGCATTTATGGGTCTCACCTTTATCGATGCCACAACTATTTTGGACCAGCTCACTAAAACCAACAGGGCCTGGCATACACGGGACACAGAGGTGGCTACTAGCACTCATGCAGTCGGTATGTTAGCTGAACAGCGCAGGAAAGAGGAAGAGCGGGATCAAGATATGGCCCATCTGAAAACGCAAATGGACCTACTGACAAAACATTTGCTGTCAGGAGACATGGAGAAAGTGAAAGTTGTGGGTTCCCAGGGTAGAGCAGCAGAGTTCGAGTCTGATGAGAAGGCGAACTATTTGGGGGGTTTCCAGGCCAATGGCCAGGGAAACCAAGGTCGGAACTATCAGAAGGACAACTACTATTAAAAAGCTGGCTACAGAGATCGTGATCAGGGGAACTGGATGAATAAAACTGATAGAGGTGGGTTGTACGTACCACCTGGTAACCGAGAAAAAACTAGCAATGAGACAGGGACATCCAAGTTAGAGAATATGATGGCAAAGATGTTGTTGAAGGTGGAATCTATTGACTCCGGAGTCAAGGAAATGAAATTTGAATTATCATCAATGAGTCAGTTAGTGAATTCTCATTCCACCTCAATCAAGCAGCTAGAGCAACAAATGAGTCAAGTCTCGGCGTCTCTAAATCAAAGGAAAGCTGGGACATTGCCGAGTGACACCATTCAAAACCCAAGAAATGATGGAAATTGTATGTCAATCACCACCAGAAGCAGTAAGACATTATCGGAATCACATCCGGTAATTCAGACTCAGAAAGGTAATGTTTCTGAGGAAGATGAGTTAGTAGATGCTGAAAATATGGTCGATGAGGGTGTGAGAGTATCTGTTGAAAAACCCGGTGAGGTAGAGGATGCTACTCAAGTGCTCACGGATAAAAGTAAGGAAGTTGAAAAACTTCCAACTATGATGCCTCGGCCACCACCTCCTTTCCCACAACGGTTGAAGAAGAAAGTGGAAGATAACAAGTTCCTAAATTTCATGACCATGCTCAAGCAGATATCAGTGAACATCCCTCTGGTGGATGCGCTTGAACAAATGCCCGGTTATGCCAAGTTCATGAAGGACTTGATCACAAAGAAGAGGTCGGTAAGTTTTGAACCGGAAGATAACCTCCACCATTGTAGCGCCATTTCATCAAGGTCGCTAGTCCAAAAGAAAGAAGACCCGGGTGCGTTCACTATTCCTTGCTCCATAGGGGAGTTTAACTTTGCAAAAGCTCTTTGTGACTTGGGGGCTAGCATAAACTTGATGTCGTTAGCCATCTACCGGCAGTTGGGCTTAGGAGCTCCCAAACCGATGACTATGAGATTGTTTATGGCTGATAGATCGGTTAAACGCCCGGTGGGTATTTTGTATGATGTTCTTGTGAAGGTGGGAAAGTTCATATTTCCGGCAGACTTCGTGATTTTGGACTGCGAAGTGGACTTTGAAGTTCCTATTATTTTGGGATGACCCTTCTTGGCAATCGGAAGAGTATTAGTAGATATGGAGAGCAACGAGTTGACTTTCAGGTTGAACGATGAAGTAGTGAAGTTTAATGTGTGCAAGTCAATGAGGCAACCGAGGGACATGAATGTCATCTCGGTTATTGATGTTGTTGTCGAATCTGATGTGATTGTTTCTGTTGAAGAGAGACGTGATGTAGAGACGTTGGCAGCAGTCATGATGAACTTCGATGATGATGACATCAAAGATTATGAAGAAATTGTAAATGTTGTGGTTGGAATGGGGTCATATTGTTATGCCCCAAAGAAATTAGATCTCGATTTAAAGAACAGACCGACACCTTCTGCAAAGCCTTCTATTGAGGAAGCGCCAGTATTAGAGTAGAAAGAGTTGTCAGGCCATCTGAAGTATGCATTTTTAGGTGACAAAGATACATTACCTGTAATCATTGCGACAGACCTTGTGCAATCTCAAGTTGAAGATTTACTATCCACACTGAGGAGACACAAGAGAGCAATCGGCTGGACCATTGCAGATATTATTGGCATCCCACCAGGTATTTGTACTCATAAGATAGAGTTAGAAGAAAATTGCACTCCCACCACCGAGCACCAGTGGAGACTGAATCCGCCAATGCAAGAGGTGGTGAAGAAAGAGATCATCAAATGGCTCGATGCTGGAGTGGTTTACCCAATTTCTGATAGCAAATGGGTTAGCCCAGTGCAATATGTTCCTAAGAAGGGAGGAATGACTGTGGTAGCAAATGACAAAAATGAGCTGATTCCATTAAGACCTGTCACGGGGTGGCGAGTATGTATGGATTACCGGAAGCTAAACTCCTGGACTCTCCGTGATCATTTCCCCATGCCCTTTATGGATCAGATGCTGGATAGATTAGCTGGCAGGGGTTGGTACTGCTTTTTAGATGGATATTCGGGGTACAACCAAATATCTATCGCCCCGGAAGATCAGGAGAAAACTACTTTCACCTGTCCCTACGGTACGTTAGCTTTTAGACGCATGCCCTTTGGTCTTTGCAATGCTCCTGCAACATTCCAAAGATGCATGATGTCTATCTTTTCTGATATGGTGGAGAACACATTGGAAGTCTTCATGGATGACTTTTCGATAGTGGGTGATGCATTTGATGATTGCTTGACTAATCTGGGTCAAGCATTGCAAAGGTGTGAAGATTCAAACCTCGTCCTGAATTGGGAGAAATACCATTTCATTGTAAAAGAATGCATTGTATTAGGGCACAAAATATCTATGAGAGGTCTAGAGGTGGATAGAGCCAAGATAGAAGTCATCGAGAAACTACCTCCACCCATTTCAGTAAAGGGTGTGAGGAGCTTTCTTGGTCATGCCGGTTTCTACCAAAGATTCATTAAAGATTTCTCTAAGGTTGCTACCCCATTGTGCAGGTTTCTTGAAAAGGAGACTAAGTTTGTATTTGATGTTGAGTGTTTGAGGGCGTTTGAGTGCCTGAAAGAAAAGTTAGTGGATGCTCCTATTATAATTGCCCCGGATTGGTCCAAACCATTCGAAGTAATGTGCGATGCGAGTGGTGTTTCACTTGGAGCTGTTCTGGGACAGAAGCGATACAAACTTTTTCACCCCATTTATTATGCTAGTAAAGCATTGAATGGGGCGCAAAAGAACTACATAGTGACAGAACAGGAGTTGCTGGCTGTTATATACGCTTTTGAGAAATTCAGAGCGTACTTACTTGGTACAAAAGTGGTGGTGCACACACATCATGTAGCCTTGAGGTATTTAATAACCAAAAAGGATGCAAAACCTCGACTAATCTAATGGGTGCTATTGTTGCAGGAATTTGACTTTGATGTCAAAGATCGGAAAGGGTGTGAAAACCAGGTAGCGGATCATCTGTCCAGGCTTGAGAGGGAAGAGAACGTAGTAGATGAACCGGATATTGATGATGCATTCCCAGATGAGCAGGTGATGGCTGCGTCCCTTGATATGGTGCCTTGGTATGCTAATTTCGCAAATTATGTGGTGAGTGACATGATCCCGGAAGATTTGAACTTCCACCAGAAAAAAAAAATTCTCCATGATGCAAGTAAGTTTTTCTGGGATGAGCCGTATTTATTCCGGTTGTGTGCTGACAACATAGTGAGGAGATGTGTACCGGAAGTGGAAATGACAAGCATCTTGCAACCTTGTCATTCGTCCCCAGTTGGAGGACATCATGCGGGTAATCGAACCTCCGGAAAAATCTTACAGTGTGGTTATTATTGGCCGACAATCCGGAAAGATTCATATGAATTTGCCAAGTTCTGTGATCAATGCCAACGAAGAGGAGCAATCTCTCGCCGACAAGAGTTGCCCATGTCCACTATTTTGGAGGTTGAGTTGTTCGACGTATGGGGAATAGATTTCATGGGCCCTTTTGACAGCTCTTATGGGAACCGTTACATCTTGATAGCGGTGTATTATGTTTCAAAGTGGGTAGAGGCAGTTGCTTTGGCCGATAACGAAGGGAGAAGTGTGGTGGATTTTCTAAAATGAAGCATCTTTGCTCGGTTTGGCACCCCTCGCACAATCATAAGTGATGGAGGTTCACATTTTTGCAATAAGGTGTTCCGGGATGCTCTAGCAAAATATGGGGTGAAGCAACACAAGGTAGCCACATCTTATCACCCCCAAACCAGTGGGAAAGTCGAAGTGTCGAACCGTGAAATTAAAGAGATATTGGCAAACTCTGTGAATGTGAACCAGCGAGATTGGGCAAGAAAGCTGGATGACGCACTATGGGCGTACCGAACAGCGTTTAAGACACCAATAGGTATGTCTCCTTACCAATTTGTTTTTGGTAAAGCTTTTCACTTGCCCGTGGAACTTGAGCACAAAGCCCTTTGGGCGCTCAAAAAGTTAAATCTCAGTTGGAGAGAGGCATCGGAACTAAGGTTGGAACAATTGAATGAGATGGACGAGTTCCGATTGCGAGCATATGAGAGATCCGCTCTTTACAAGGAACGAATGAAGCTATACCATGACAGAAAAATTGAGAAAAGGGAGTTCAAGGTTTGGGACTTGGTATTGTTGTTCAAGTCCAGGTTCAAATTATTTCCCGGGAAACTCAAATCCAAATGGTCCGGACCATTCAAAGTACACCAAGTGTTTCAATCCTGTGTGGTTGAACTCGAAAATAAGGATGGTGAGTTGTTCAAAGCCAATGGGCAGAGGGTAAAGCAATATCTGGGCCTCCCGGAGGAGGTACATGTTCTGTCTCTGATGTATCTTGATGAAGTCTGAGTAATCAAGACACCCGCGTCGTGCCGCGACGTTAAATCAGGCGCTGTATGGGAGGCAACCCATGAATTGTTGTTGTATTATGATCTTAGAAAAATTTGATTTGTTAGAATTGGTGAATTTGTGCGTTGAATGTGCAGGTACGAAAAGGTGGAAGTAACAACATGTTCTATCTACGAGTGACGGTTCCTGTTGGTGGGTCGCCAATTGTACGACGGACCGTCACACAAACTGTCACAGTTGGACAAATATTTATCCCCACTGTTTGGTGGTGACGGTAAGAGTGACGGACCGTCACATCTTTGGTGGACCGTCATTCCAGGCCGTCACCAAGGCACTCACAAGGGCTCACTGTTTATGTAAGACACACCAAGTGACGGACCGCCAGGTTGTTGACGGACTGTCACTTCGGCCACCACATCAGGTAAGTTTTAAATTTTTGGTGCCCCGACCCGCTCCTCACCTAAACCCGCCTGAATATATTGAAATCATCTTCATCATCTTCCCACTCATATTCTACTCTCAAGCTCCAACCCTCCATTAAAACCAAAATCCTCTCTTCGCCAAGCAAATCCCACATCCCCATCGTCTTTCACCATTCGTCCAAAATGCAAGAACCAACAATTCCCCATCGAAGAATAGGGTTGTCCATCGGTTCTTGTAAATCATAAAGGAATAGAAGTTTTCTTCTCACTAACAAAATCAAGGTATGATTCTAAACTCTTCCTCGTTGGGCTTATTTGAGTAGCATTATGAAGAAATACCGGAGGAAATTGTTGGGTTTGTATATGTGTGAAATGGTGATAATGTAAATGTTGTTGGGTATGAAAGGTGTTGTTGTTTGAAATCGTAAAATTTGACATGGGTGAGGTCTTGAGTAACCCATGAGATTAAATACATGATGGGTGGTGACTTTGTGAAACCAAATCCCACAAAGAATGGGAAAACCCCGAATAGAGCACAAGGTGTTTGAGGAAATGCCTCAAAGAAAGTAAAACACGTTGTCTCAACCTGACGGTTAGCATGACGGCCCGTCACACCCGTGACTGCCCGTCAGCCAAACCGTCAACAATAAACAGTTCACTGTCTTAGAGTGACGGTCGGTGTGACGATCCGTCACCCATGTGACTAACCGTCACCCAAACCGTCACTCCGAGAAAGTGGCGATAGTTGAGTGTTTTCCTGTTCTCATATGTTTGAACTTGTTCACGTGCAGGTACATGGCCCCCAAACAACAACCACCTCGCGGTCAAGCACAAAAGAGGAAAGAAAGATCCGCTACCACACGGACCCTAATAGATGAATCGAGTAGCGAAGAAGAAGCAGTTGAAGCCCCAACTTACCAGACTAGGCTATCCAAATGAAGAAACACCTAAGTCTCCCAGCCTGAAGAGGAGAGTGGGTCATCTAGCAGTAGGTCGGGGAGTGATAGTGGATCTGAAGAAAGTGGTAGCTCCGGCCCCAGTCCGGAGTATGTAAGTAGTACTGAAACCACCAAAAATGCAGGGAAGGCACCCATGGATAGAGAATCGATCATGTGGGCATTTGAGGGTGCTCGAAAGCACTATCTTGATGGTCTTACCAAAACAATGTCGAGGAGCCACAAAAGATCGATAGCTGAAGAAGTGCAAATTATTACCACGGATCTACCAAAATACCCAGTTCTTCAGACACAGTTTTAGAGGTACCAGCTTGAGTGGATGAGCACACCTCCGGGATTCTATTATCCAGAACTAGTCCGGGAATTCTATGCCAACTATTTAGCACTGTTGGAGAGCAAATGTGAGAAAGGAAAAGGGGTTAAATCAGCACCAAGGCAGGACCGGGTTTCGGTTCGGGGTAAACAAGTAGACATCTCTCGAGAGACGATTAACAGAGTCCTCTTCGGTCCTGAATACATTTCTCCACCTGATATGCCGAAGTTTCATGACAAAATTGCCAACATATACTCGCAGAGACCATGGTTAGTACGGACATTGACTGATGGCTCACCATCTTGGCTAACTCAGAGAGGACGGATATCGAAGCAATCACTAAGCTTCATAGCAAAGTTTTGGTGGGCTGTTGTGCGGTACAGGCTATTTCCAACAGGTGGAGACGCTAATTTGGATGAGGGAAGAGCCATACTTGTAGCAAGTTTGATAGCCGGGTACGTCATCAACTTCGGAATGATAATCGCAGATGAGATGCGGACCAGGGCCATAAAAACTACTTCTTATTTGTCGTTCCCATGTCTGGTTACTGAGTTATGCAGGCGTGCAGAGGTGCCGATATTGGAAGGTATTGATGAGCAAGTAACAACGTCATCCACGCAAAATATTGAAAAATCAAAGGATGACACTAAGTTTGACATGAGGATTCATAAGCCTCAGATCTTCGAGGAATCAACCACAACTACCTCCGAGGAAACCGACACTACATCAGGCACAGAGATGCCACTTGCGGTGTTTGATCCGAAGACTTCACAAACTACGAGAGCTACTGCCGAAAGCTCTGGCACTGCAGTAAGGCCTCCTCTACCATCGAAATATCACATGAATCCCCGAAATTTTGCTAAAATGGTGCAGAAGCAGAAACAGATAGATAAACAAATTGCCGCTTGGACGGACTTATTCAAACCCACCATTGATGAAGCAATACGGAAGGCTCTGAAGCCATTTGAGGGGCTGCGTGCAAGGGTCGATGCGATGGAAACCCGGATGGAGGCAAGGCTAAACGAAATGAGCATCTCGGACCTGGCAAGATTTGATGTGGAACTGAAGAAGGTAAAAAATGATATCACCGTCCTCAAGCAAGAAAAAGCGCTTTATGATGAGACTTCGGAGTTCGTGGACTTGGACGAAGAAACCACGATAGTGGATTTGATGGGTCGGCCACTGAAAATTAATGAACCCCAAGCAGGTGAAAGTGGGGTAAAGAAGTCAAATAAGAGAAAGCACAAAAAGATATCAGCTGAGGAGGACGAGTTAGAGGTTGCGAAGCAGCGGTCGGTAGTAGATGAGCAGCTGCGACAGGAAAGAGTGCGTGCCCAAGCAGGTGGGGCATCATCCAGTGCAGTACCGGAGTCTGGAGAGACTCCAGATGTTGATGAGCTGCGTACGGAAACCTAGGTTTCCCAGGTACCCCTATGCCTTTGTTCTGAATATCTGTTTCCTTGAGCATTGAGAACAATGCTAAATTCTTTTGTTAGGGGTAGGGGTATTACCCCCAGAGGTTTTTGTTATCGTGTTTCTTTTCCTTCGGTGTGCTATCTAGTAGAACCGGCATGTCTAGGTTGTTTTTACGTTTATTATTGGGTGATTATGTAGCAAGCATGGCTGTGAATGGTTAAAATTAAAAGGAGCCCCCCTCTGAACCTCTTGCTTTTTGTACTTGTGTATGGAAAATTAACTGTTATGGATCCTTGAGTGTCTTTGTAGGCATGTGCGAAGAACGATCTTGTTTAGGCTGAACTGTTGTTTCAATGATTGGTAGTGGTATGGTTTCCTGATGCGAAGTGTGTGTGAGCTTTTTGTTGAAATTCTTACTCTGTGCATGCATCTAGAACTTGCCCGGTCTATTTTGTTGGAATTGGAAGCTAGTTGCATAGGAAAGGACCACAGGCCCTTTTTGCGTATGTCCACTTATCCCAAAAGACTGCCCAGATGTAAATAATCCCTTTGATACCTGTTTGAGCCGTGATTGACCCCGTTCTTTCTATGCCCTATCACCGTCCCTTTTTAATCTTAGAATCCCTATTTTGGCCCCATTCCCCCTTTGGACATCGTGCACCTCAACTCAGGCAATCAGCCTAAGTTGAGGGTGGCTACTGTAGCAGGAAAGTAATAAGAAGAAAAATAAGAGGGAAAAGATTGGTCGTTCTGGAATGGAAAAGTGCGGGTGCGTGCCTAGAAAAAGAAAAGAAAAAGAAAAGAAAAGAAAAGAAGAAATGAAAAAGGAACTGTCAAAATGAAAAGGCCAGAGAAGGAAATAAAAGGCGAATAAAGTTGGATGAGGAGAGTTTAGTGGAAGTAGTGTGTCAGCGATTCCAAAGAGGGCCTAGTCACTAATCCCTAAATATACCCTTCCTACACCCGAAGCCTCATTGCAAGCCGTAACAAGTCCTGTAGTGATCCTGAGCAACTTTCTGAAAATTGAAAACAGAATAGTAAGGGCAAGCCTATGGCATCGCTCGTGCATTGTTTGAAATCATTTTTGAGTGTGAGCGTCTTACTTAGTTCCGAAACTCTGTGTGTGGGACTTCCTTGTAGTGAGGGCATCGGTATTTCAATATTACTTTCTGATTGTTGGGATAGCAATTCATGTATTTGTAGATTGTTCAGTCACATCGGCATGACACCCTTGGATCCAGACGAGTTAGATTTTCAGAACACCTTTGTAGTACTGGGGGAGCTTGATTTAAATTTAATAAATTGTTAAGTGGCCATGATTTGCTAGAGATATGTGTTGGTATTCTTAGTTGAGTCGTCATTTTATTTCTGTTGTCATGTTGCTTTAGGACAAGTGAACGTTTTAAGTTGAGGGTGTTGATGTGCCGGTATTCTACGGCACATTTGACGCCTTTAACTAAGAATACTCGCAAGTTTTTGAGCAACCTTTTGTGGTTTTTGATGTTTTTATGTTGTATTTGCAGGAAATGGAGACAAGGATAAAAAGGAAGTGAAAAATACTCAAACTAAGTAACACGGGTTAGGCTTGACGGAGGGCCTGACGGCTCGTCACACAGGTGACTGACCATCAGGGGAGCCACAAAACCTGGCAGCAGCTAAAGGAGGCACTGGATAGTGGAGACGGTTGGCGTGACGGCCTGTCACACCCGTGACTGACTGACAGCCAAGCCGTCAAGTTAGAGCTCAAGGAGAGCATGCACTGGATAGTGGCGACGGTTTGCGTGACGGCCTGTCACACCCATGACTGCCCGTCAGCCAAGCCGTCAAGTTAGAGCTAAAGGATAGCATGCACTGGATAGTGTCGACGACTTGGAGTGACGGCCAGTCTCATGGGTGACGGTCCGTCAAGCGACCCGTCAACGCGAAGCGGGACTCCGAAAATTCTATTTTTGGACTTTATTTCCTGGACTGCTATAAATACCAAGTGTTAGGGTTATTTTATTCATTCATTAACTATTTTTTGTCAGAAGGTTTTGAATGAGTTTTGGGAGGAGAAAACACGGCACAAACTCGTTTTATTCCTCTTCTTCCATTGTTCGTGGGATTTTCACCATTGGTGCTGGGATTCTACGAAGTTCAAAGTAAAGTATTAATTTTCTATTGTAAGAATTCCTTCTTCTCATATGAATACTAACCTTCCTTTACTTCGCTTTGCTAGCCTGAGTGGCTAAACTCCCCACAACTAGGGTTGTGGGATCCATGGCAAGAGTCACAATGTAGATTCCGGGTAGCGTTGGGTTAAATTTATATGTTGTCACGTGGTTAATCATTCGTTATTTATGTTTTCTAATGGTTGCAAACATTAGAACATACCTAGGTTTGATTTGCTTGAACAAAGAGATTAAAACCGGGAAATTTGATTAACTACGAGGATTCGAGACTACCAACTCTCGTCTTATGATTAATGTTGTAACTAGATTAATCTACTCGATGTTTAGGATTGAAATAAGAAAGTTCACCTTTTCAAGTTCGAGAGAATTGAAAAGGAAATTCGTCTATTTGGTTGAGAAACATTTAGATGATACCATTAATTCAATCACATCGTGATAGGCATATAGAAAGAACCCGTTTAAGCTTTGAGTCGAAATTGTTACGACGCCATGGTGAACATTTCCCTAGTTCATTCTCATATTGATTAATACTCGTTGAAACTCGCAATTAGTTACTTGCATTGTTCAAATATTGATCACAGAAAACCCCTCAATTTACCGGAAACTATTGATTACTAGTCAACTAATTCACTAACGATTTAATTTGCACCTTATTCCATGTGGGATCGACCCCAACCTTTGTTGGTTTCTATATTTGACGACGACCGCTTACGCTTCGTAATTGGAGTTGTAATTTGGGCGTATCAGGAACCCACCATAGAAATCCTCCAGTGACCCCAGGCCTCATCTAGATTTCCCAGTTACTTGGTCCGATGGGCCATCGTGGTTCCGACGCCTATCGGGTATCCCGTCCGATGAAAGTTTTTTTGCAATTTCTTCTTTAAGTGAGGGGTATTCCGATCTTTTCTCCTATTCTCTTAAATCCTAAGTGAGGTCATTTTAGACGCTTGTAGTGAGGTCTTATCCCCTATTAGCCTAAACCTTTCCCATTTCCCTCATTCTAAATTCCAAAAGGGAAAGAACTCCACTCCTCCAAGCTTCAAGTTCCAAGCTAAGGATCTCCATCTTCTAGTCTCCATCCTTCAAGGTTCTAGCTTAGAAGTCTTCAATTCTATTACATCTCATTGTAGAAGTTCTTCAAGTTGCAGCTCCTATATATGCTGGGGAAGAGAGGAGAAGTTTTTGATGGTGTAAGATACAAGAAACCATAAGGCAACCATAGTTATAAGCTTGAATATCGTGACAAAATACACATGGGCTTTTTCTTTACGTGACTAGTGATCCCATTGGTTAAGAGCTCAAGGTTAGTTGATTTTTCATGATAAGAAGAAACATTATTCTTAGGGGATAACTCTAGATGCAAGAGATCTAGTCGAGATAGGCTTGAACATGGTTGAAGAAGGTAGTTAGACTCAGACCTTAGTATCTATATGTGCGCTGGTGAGAATTTTAGTTGCAAATGGTAAGTGTGCTATTCAGGGAAGTTAGTGTAGTTAGAAAGGTGTTTTAAGCTTAAAAGATATTAGCTGTGTTGTTTAGGTGGGAATATTCTTGTTCTTACTCCCTTCCCAGGGTGCTCATATCATATAAACTCAGACCTGCTGGTAGTCATTCCTAAGGCCAGAAGACCCTACGTTCATCTATGTCCGGGGTAGTAAGTTCAGTTTAGAAAAGAATAGTTTTCTTGTATATCTACTCCTATCAGTTTGATGTTTCATTCAGTCCCTAAGAATGTGTTCATTCTCTACAAGTTTCAGCTGAGTCCCTACTCTTAATCTACACAAGTTATCATGTTAGATATTCAGTTTCATGTCCCATCAGTTATGCTTATGCTCTCAGTATGCATACATGTTCCATGAATCCATCTCAATTTATATTTTAGTCAGAAATTTGTTATCATGAAATACTTCAGCTATTAGAACTTCGTTGATAGGATTGCAACCCTTTTCTCCTCCAATCTTAACTTAGTAGTCTTCATTCGAGGATGAATGATCTCAAGGGGGAGATATTGTAATACCCAAGAAATTCTAAACCAAGATCTGAACCGTTCTTCATGCATTGTTAGATTCGAACTAGATAAATTTTCTTTATATCAAAGTAATAAGTTTAATTCCTAAGTTTTGAAGGAGTATTAGATGTGAATTGAAGTCATAAAGAACCCCTAGCTCAAAGTTAAGTTGTAAGCCCTTCTACCAATTTAGTTTTCATGTAAGTTCTTACTAGGGTCAACTTCAAATGATCATAACTCCTAGCATATAAATTGTTAGGTGGACTAGTAACCACCAAATTAAAGGTATTTGAATCTTGTTTCCAATGCCACCAACCTCTCATTAATCCGAGTCCGAAGTAAAAAGTTATGAGCATTTTAGTGAAGCATTGTCAGCTGTCAAAAATCCGACTGGCTAGTCGATGGGCGTGGGAAACTCCGACGGCCGTCCCGACGCCCATGGTGACCACGATGGCCCATGGTGGCAGTGCGTGGGAACTGTCCAGTGATACTATTTGGTCCCCGTGAGGCCAACGGTTGGGTCTGACGGCCTGTGGGAGCCACGATAGCCCGTGGGAAGCGTCGTCCGATGATTTTCTGCACTTTTTCCTATGCGTTTAATTAAGGGTAGTTTGGTCCTTTCCTCCCTCCGATTCTTCCTCTCATATTTTAACCACCAAAAAGGGGTTATTCCTCATAAAAAAAATCAATCTATCTCTAAAGATTTCCCTCAAGACTCTAAGGCAAGATACCTAGGGTTTCAAGCAAGCAAGATCATAGAAGCTCAAGCAAGAAAGTCTCTCAAGAGTTTTCTTTCAGATTTCTTCTCCAAGGCTCCACCTCCAACCTTAAATATTCTTCCCCCCAAAGCTTCGTCCCCAAAGTTCTAGCTAGAAGTTCTTCAAGTTCAGGTATGTGGGTATTCAATAACGCATTCCTTTCACCCTTGTGCCCAAAACTCATGATTTTTACTTGTATTTATGGAATTGTGAAAGTAGGGTTCTTACCCAATTTGAGGAAAACTAATGGGTTCAGTTTTAAAGCATCAATTCATGGTTTCTCATTCTTTACCCATGTTTTATTTGAGATTCCTTAAGTATTTTCAAAAGCCCTTGCATAAAGAAATATTTGTAGTATAATTTCACTAAATTGCATGCTTTCAAATAAAAATTGGCATATTTAGATATCATGACCTCAGCATTATAAAATTGCATGTCTAATTCTTCAATTTATGAATTTAGAAAGAAAAGTATATTTTGAATTATGGCTATGCTAAGTTTTTAAGACTTATAAATTGAAATTGTATGACATTAGATATGTCCTTATGCTTTTCCAACAGTTTTGGACATCAGATATGTCCCTATGTTTTATGAAAGGCTTGGCATTTATATATGTATACCTAAGATATAAACAGTTTTGACATCAGATATGTCATTAGTTATGATCAGTTTTGGCATCAGATATGCCCCAGTACTATATGAGCTATATGTATGTTTTTGGGAGTAGTATTAGCACCGAGTTGGATGGGGTGAGAGTACCCTTAGTCCCAGAACTACGTGCCCCCATAGGTTTATTAGTCCCTTTTGTTGAACATTAGAATTAGTGATCACACCACAACAATGCCTTTATACCCTGGGAAGGTATATTGGGTCCTCTCAATAGGGCGGATACATAGGATTCCATGTAGCTTACATGGTCTATGTCGGTTAAGAGAACCTTCCACAGAAACAGTTTTAAGTTTTTAAGTGCATTGACTCTTTGCTTTCAGATTTTGGACCCACCCGGGAATTCCCTCTAGACAACACCAAAGGTAATTGATCAACCAGGCCTAAACTAAGACCAAAACAGCGGTTATACAACAATTTTGGACCACTCAAGGACCATCAACAATAGCACCTTTAACTAGACAACCCGGTCCACTCACGGAACTAATACCAAGTATCATACTTAGTAAAACAACCTGGTCCACTCACGGAACCAATATCAACCAATGCAAGACAATAGTCAATGAAACAATGCAAGATGCAATAAAGTAAACCCGTACCAGGCATGGTACCCGTGCCAACCGAATGATATGCCCGTACCAGGCGTGGTACCTTTGCCAACCATGTGTTATACCCGTACCAGGCGTGGTACCCAAGCCAATCGAATGTCAACAACCACAGTCAATATATGAACACACACAACTTGTAAAACAAACAAGTAAACCGTTCAATCACAGACTGTAAACAGGAACCTAGACATTCACACAATTTCCCTAAGCAATGTAATGCATACAATCACTTAGACATGAGTACATCAATATACACTTTCACAGAAAATCGTAAGCCATCACCTACCTCGAAATGTTCCAAGCTCTATTTGACTCGAGCTTTTCCGTGTTCCAGATTCCTCTCTCGTTCTTGGTCTAAAAACAACACATAATACATACCATTAACACATAAGGCCTGCACATTACCCGGATTATACAAAATCCCCAAACCCCAGGCCATCCATGATCATCCCACCCTTTTCCCAAGCTTTTCCACCATTAATTCCCCTAGTTCTATCATTTTTATGGATAAATACAGGAAATTAAACAACATATGATCATTTTAATGTACTTTTATCAATGCCCAAGAACACACATGCTTGGAATACCCTTCCTTCCCCGAATTCCACCATCCCTAGGTTATTCTAACCTTTCCCTAATTTCCCTCCTAGCAATTCTACCACATAGGAGACGTATTACCAAGTTTGGGGAACGAAAGCCTTACTTTAGGGAAGATTTTTGATGGAAGAATAAAGAATTGCCTGGAAATTGCCCAGCCCTTCTCCAAAACAAACTTGTGAAAACTGAATGTTTTGAGAGTTGTTTCTGCATTAAAAACCCATCGGCCCACTATAGCGGTTCCCGCTCTGCTATAGCGGTCCCACTATAGCGGTAGGCTGCCGCTATAGCAGTCTTAAGTGGGTTGAACGCCCTTTGACCGCCGCTATAGCGGTAATTTCACCGCTATAGCGGTGGCCACTATCGCGTGTGACAGCGCTCGTCATGGATAGAAAGTCCGGAACTCTTCAGTTTTGGCCATTTCACAACACACTTGTTTCCCCCGACGTCCCTAAATAACCCCTTCACGTCAAACGCGATTTCGGGAGTTCTACTTACCCAAATGTGATTCCGAAAAGTCTCCCGGACTCCTTTATGTCTTCGCTACATGGAAAATTAGCACACTCTAAGACACCTAAATCCATTTTTACCCGAATTTTTCTAGAATCTACCTCGCTCCAAAACTATTTGAGGCTAGTCTAGCCCAGAATTTCAAACTCCTAAACCCGGAGTTTTCTAACTCTAAAACTTGGCACGATTGATATACTCGTAATGATGGACCCGGTCATTACATCTTTATGCATAGGGAGATACGGACTGCACCAAGTATTGCGCGTGTCGCATGGTGTCCACACCTCTTTGCAGAATCTTCATCTCTCTTGATCAACATCACACTTCAACTACTTTTGATTTCTTTTGGGTCCAATTCCTTATTTTCTACTTTGACTAAGAGTACCTGCATTCATATCAGTAAAGGTTATAAGAACCCCTAAATCTTATCAATTCATGATTAAAGGCTCAATAAGTTGGTAGATTACCAACTTATTAGACCCTTTGGTAAGGTTAGAATTTGTGTCGAATCCAATCTATCTTTCAGCTCTTGGAATCTTCGCTTGTAGGATGTGTTCCATTGAAACTTAGCTTCTTTCTGAGTCAACTTTGTTAGGGGTGATTAAAGTGAAAGGAATCCTTCCACAAACCTTCTGTAATACTCTGCTAACCCTCAGAAAGCTTCGAACTTTTGTCGGGTTTGTGGGTCTAGGCCAAGTCTTCACGTCCTCAATCTTCTATAAGTCAACCCGAATACTAGCATCTAATACAATATGGTCCCCTAAAAAACCATGGAATGCAACTAGAACTCACACTTCAAGAGCTTAGCATACAACCTCTAAACTTGGAGTATCTGAAGCACTACTTGGAGATGATATCTATGCTTTGCCTCTAATTAAGAATGTACTAGAATATCATAAATTCATACAATGACGAATAAGTCTAAAAACGGCTTGGATATACTATTAATCAAGTTTATTAATATTGGTGGGGCATTCGTCAACCCGAAAAACATTATAAGAAACTCAAATTGGCCATATCTGAGCTTGAAGGTTGTCTTTAGAATATTACTCTCTCAAATAAGTACTTGGTTGTACCCTAAATGTAAATCAATCTTTGAGAAGCATCCGACATCATATAGTTGGTCAAAAAACTCATCACTCCTTTGTAGTGGATATTTGTTCTATATAGTCACCTTATTAAGTTTTTGATAGTCTATACACTTTGGCAATGAGTCATCTTTCTTCTGTACAAATTACACTGGTGCACCGCACAGTGACGCACTAGGCTAGATGAAGACCTTATCTAATAGATCTTCTAGTTGTTCTTTCAATTTCTTCAATTTTTTTGATGCAATTCTATATGGGGGAATTGATATTGGCTGATCATCTGGTAATGTATCAATAGAAAAATCAATCTCCCATTCTAGTGGAATACCAGGAAGCTCGCCTGGAAATGCATCTGGAAACTCATTAGCCACTAGAATAAACTGAAGAGTTCATGTTTTAGAATTAATATCTTAAACCCGGACAATATGATATATGCAGCCATTGGCAACTATTTTCTTTGCCTAAAGATAGGAAATAAACTTGCCTTTCAGCGTAGCCACATTACCATTCTATTCTCGTACTACTTCCCTTAGGAACTGAAATCTAATAGTCTTCTCTCGGCAGTCGACATTGGCATAACAAGGTGTCAGCCAATCCATGCCCATATTAATAACAAAGTCGAGCATCTCTAGATCTATCAGGTATACAAAGTTCTGACGACCAACAATCACTATTGTACAACCTTGATAAATCCTCATGAGCATAAATACTCAGTCATATAAGAAACACAAAGCACGATTTAGATTTCATATGTACTTATAACTCCGCTCTATAGCACGATCTATCAATTGAAATAAATGTAACCATTCCTAAATGCCCTATAGTCTCTTGATTATAAGTGTGGTGCACAACACACTCATAAGCAAGACTCTACCAGACATGGCTTATGGACTCCCTCGGACATGACCTACTTTGATACCAGTTTTGTCACACCCCAAACTAGGGGAGGCGTGACTGATACTTGATACCTTATTCGACCGAGTTAGCCACAAAAACTATACCAGTTGACTAAACTACAGGCCCAAAAAGTCGGGCAACATAACATCTAAAATACTAAGCCTGGACCATTAAGGTCATAACCTGAATGACATCAAGTCATATAGATAAAGGTAGACAAGCCAATAATAATAAAGTATTGGCTGGCCTACGAGGATGGAACTGAAGACATATATACATACATATACATACATTCCAAACTTATGGGGCTGGAGACTAGAAGCTGCAAAAAGAAACTCAGAATATCATATCCATAATAGCCTCTAAGAGTTTCATAAGCACTGGTCGGGACAAGGCCCCAACTATACCCAAACTGTACAGCAAAAGTAAACATCCTATGATAGCTCCAGGGAGAGGTGGAGCTTATCAACTCATGGCTGAACCCAAAATCCTAGTGGAGGGGTCGATCAGAATCTCTATCTAGACTTGCACGCATGAAAAAAAAATGCAGCATCCCTAGGCAATAGGACATCAGTAAGAATAAAAATATACTGGTATGTAAGGTAGAAAGTAGAATCATAAATAGTTGCTGTAAAAAGGGTAATCAAATATGCATGATATGCTCGTGTAATTGTATGTCGTGAATACGAATACATATATTAATGCAAATACATATCATACCCAATCAAATACTATCAATGGTAGTGTCTTTCGATAGCTAACCGCCATCATATTCGCCAAGTTGTCGCCATCTATGTCTCATACATATAACTATAGGCAATAGGCCCCATACCTCCTAATTATAGCTCGGGAGTAAAATGCATAGCATGTCATATTATGAATTGTAACGCAGGAATATCATCATAATCATGTTGTCAATCTTGGCCCACTGGTACTCTTTATTTTTATAATCTCGTAATCACTTTCATATAATATGTAAATGCCTCGTAGAACCTCATATATTTTTAGAATAGACTTGAACACTTAACTTGACTTTAAAAAGGTAACTTAAACCTGAGTATGTTCATAAAGAGCTTAAGGTGCTTCACTTAGTTTCTATATATGCTTCCCTAATAGTTTGTAAAAGAAAATATTTCAAAAACCATGTCCTTTAGTAGTTTAACATATGAGTTACATTTGAGAGTTTTGGAAATTGACATATTATTTTAAAGTTTGACAAAAATCTTTTCATGAGGAACGAGGGCTAGTTGTAAATTCTTAATGTTTCTTTGTGATCATTTTAAGTCACAACCCCCAAAGAAGAATAAGAACTCCTACATATAGACATATAGTTAAGGAAGTTGTCAAAATGACATATAGATTCCGAATACCCTATATAACCAAAAGAGTAGAATATCAACCTAATAATATCACGAAAATACTTCAGCTGCGATCCTAATACCTTTCACAGAAGGCTTTTCTAGCAATAGAATAATAAAATATCACATTTGATGATTAAGAAATTTTCTAAAATTCATGCTCAAAGGAAGTACAATGCTTAGCCTTAACATACATCAATTCTGGGTCTTATGGTATTAATATAGACTGTACCCCTTTCTTACAATATGTAATCTATAGAAAATCAAGTGATACAATCATTACAAACAGAACATTAACACGCCAGGGTCAAATCATCAATTTAGAGATTACTAAGAGAGTGATTAGCTCATCGGAACCTTTTTAAATGTATGATTCATTACACTTCTTCTCCAAATTACAATCACAAATTGATGACATAACAGACATTTTTCAGCAACTATTAATAATTGGAGGCCTATGAAATAGTCCACCACAACTAAATGGCTAGTATGCCTGCACAATGATAAAAACTCAGTGTATCACCTCACCCCTCCTTTATATAATAGTTCAACATAACCATAATAACTCGAACTCACAGTTTCGATCACCGTCTTGTGAGTTCGTACAATAATTACGTCTAGAATCGTGTTTTTCTCCTCATAGCAATAAGGGGTTAAGAGGGCAGAATCTTAACTTAACTTGACGGAATTTATAGCATTTTAACTTGTCTCCTCAAATAACAAACAGTATCCTCAAACACAAGACCTTATATCAAGAAGAAACCATTTGAAAATCACAATACAACAATAGAACTATCATTATGCTAATTAATCTTATAATTCAACACCAATCTACACTTCTTATTCTCTACCAAATGCATATAAACAACCATATACATACAGATCATTCCCACAAAATTCAGGAAAAACAACATCAGGAAAATATGTCAAAACAGCCCAACATCACATAATAATCCAAATACAATTTTTTGATCGTCTACTCGTGTGTTCTTGCTTAAATAGCTTAGCTATAACTTGGATTCACTCAATAAAATGAAGGGTGAGAATTACTACCTCCAAACAGCAACAATACCACCTAAAAATGAGACTCCTTCACCTTGAAGAATCCTTCAAATCACAACCAAAGAGGAGGAAAGAAGTAACACAATCTCTACGAACATTTTGAGGGTGAAACAACATTGAAATCTTATAGACCTTGGCTTGGATGGTAGGAACCCTTAGAGAGGATATAGGACTGTTTTGGTTCTTATTTGGGTGAAAATATTGAGTTAAAACAAAGGGAAATCAGTTGTTATGAAGTTAAACCGACATAGGGGCTAGGGGCCTACTTTCACGTGTCTGTTTGTGCAGTCTCAAAAAAATGTGAATATATCACTATTGTGAAGTTGTATGGATGAACGGTTTTATGAGTTGGAAACTACACACATAGATATTCAATTTGGTATATAGGGCACCTTCTAAAGCTTTATATATTGGTATAAAAGCTCTGATATATTTGACCCAAATTTTAGAAAGTTTATTAAAGAAACTTACGGTAAGTTTTGCCAACTTTTATTTCGCAACTTGCTTGACTTCAAAATATAACTTATGATTATTGCGTGACTATATTACCTCATAACACATCTTTCTTAGCATATAAGATACTCTTAGTCTTATCCCAAAGGTACTGGTTAATTTAAACCTCCCGAACAGGCGAGGTATTACACAAGGCATTTCTTTTACTCGAACTTATTTAAGGGTCTCCTTGACCTAAAACTTTGATTTAATTCTTTGATATTACTACCCATTTACAACCTTATTCTCCCAACATGATGCACCAAGTCATACACACCTCATACACTTATGCCACACTATGTATATTATAAAAAAAATACAGGGTCTCACATGCTCGTAACATGAAATACAGCATCTCTAATGATAGAGGGTAGGCGGATTGCACCTATGCTACCGTGGACCATGGGCTCATTGTCCATATACATATATTTGTCTATGATTTTTTGGTCACCCACTTTGTTCATGGGCACCCTGTCCAAAAAATCAAAAACAACAAGAAGGTAAAACAAATAAACACTAAACAAAGTGAATTCAAACGATAATCAATTGGCAATTCAAAAACCACTCCCCGACAATGGCGCCATTTTTTATGACGCTCAAAAGAACTCTCCCGAAGGATGTGGTAGCGATTATCAAGCAAAACAAAAGTAACCCAATGGATGATTGGGGTCGAATCCATGTAGAGTGGAGTAATAATTCCATAAGAGATTTTCGAGAAATAATCACTAAGAGAGTAAATTCTCAGACAACTTAAAAGTAAAGATTGGGGAATTAGAAAGGGAAATTTATGTATCAACTTCTATTTTAACACAAAAGCGTAATGTAGACATGAGATTTGGAATCAATGAGAAGGAAACTATGGGTATGCTTCTGATGGAATTCTACAAAGGGTTAGGGTACTTGATTAATTATGTAAATTTTTTATTAATGATACGGTTAGCATTGGTTTTAGTCATATTTGGTAATCTTTCGATATTTCAAATATTTATCCTATGGTCCTTGCTCAAGCACCATAGTTTTAACATAAACCAACCAATTCAATTGCTTGAGAAAATCACACTATTTCTAGATTAGATTTTTAGATGAGAATTTTCGTTGATTAAGCTATTTCTAGCCACAATCTAAGGTGGAAATCTCAAATTTACACTATTGAATTTCTATCCGAATTATGAACCCCTCTTTCAAGCAAGAACACAATTAAAAAAACTCAATTAATATTTGCAACCATCACTTTTATGATTAAACCTTGAAGAATTTAATAGACCCATATCAATTTATCAATTATAAGCATAATTAAACAAGACCCACACTCAAATTCAAATACCCATCATGTACTTACCCCTACACAAGTAAATTAGCTGCTCATACTAAGGAAATAAAAAGATATACCAATTGAGTAACTCATACTTCCACTCATATTCAAGCCAAAATCCAAATCCAAGATCAATTTAGTATAAAAAATGGTGAATTCTAAGTGTAGAAGATGAAGAGAGAAGAGTACTCTCAATATCTTCCTTGGGAAAAACTCAATACTCAAAACTATATGTGGTACACAATCCAAAATGAGTCTTAGAAGCATTCTAAAATATCATTTGGCTTTGTACAAAAATGCCCTTTGGAAGTGGTGTTGCAACATGTAACATGAGGTGCGATCGCACCACATGTTCTGCGCATCACATATCTCTTTTCCTCAAACCAGTAATGTTAGTTGCTTTGGTGGTGAGGTGCGAAGGGAGGTGTGACAACACGCTGCATTGTGCGGCTCGCATGTCGGTCGCACCTCTCATCAAATTCTTCCTCATTTTTGATCACCTTCACACTTCAACTCTTTTTGATCTCCTTAGATTTAATTCCTTTATTTTTTATTTTTGACCAAGAGTACATGTATTTTCATCAATAAAGGCAATAAGTACCTCTAATTCTCATCAAAACATGTCAATAGATCATGAATAAAGGCTCAATAAGTTGGTAGATTACTTACTTATATTTGTCTTCTGAAGTTTCTTTTCTTCAGTTTCAGGACAATCTATTTTGGTATGTCTAGTTTTGCCACAATGATAACATCGATCATCGTTCTTCTTATTTTCATTGTTTTTATACCTTTGTTGAGGCCTTTGTCTTATTTTTCTTAGTATATTTTTTAATCCTATATTTATCATGGCTAGTGCTTCATTTCTTTTCTCATCATCGTTTTCTTCACTTTCATGAGCTACTGATTTGAAAGGTATGTTTTTCATCTTATATTTTTTATTATGCCTTTTGAAATAGTTTTTCTCATAAGCCATCATATTGTCTCATAGATGTGAGGATGTCAATATCTCCATCTTCTAAAATAATAACTTTGATTTCCCAGGTCTTTGGCAAGTTTCTTATTAATTGTTTAACATGCATACCATTTGAGTAGACCATTCCTAAAGCTTTGAGTTCTTTCACAATTTTACTAAATTGAGTAAACATGAAATTAATAATTTTATGTTCTTTTGTAATGAATAATTCATAGTTGTGGACTAGAACAATGATTCTGGCTTCTCAAACTTTGGAGGTACCTTCGTCGGTGACTTCTAATTTATCCTACATTTTTTTGATAGTGTCACAGGTTGAATCTTATCATATTCTTCACCACTCACTTTAAAATAAAGTAAATTTATATCTCTAGAATTATTTTGAATTATCTCTTGTTTCTCTTTGGTTATGTCAATGATTTACATTTGATCTTGCTAGTGGGCTCCTTTGGATTACCCCTGAAATTGATTTTGGTCTCTTCTTGATCACTAGTCATGTTTGAAAGTTAGATGATTGAAAAAAAATTCTAAATCATTCTTTTCAGGGACTATAATATTGTCTGTTGAAGTAAGGATGTCTATTTGAGGAGTGTCCATCTTGTAAAATTTCTCAAGCAATCTAATATCCAGCTATGTTAACTTTACACACGAGCTATTAGGTAACTAGAGTATGAGACCGGTTATGATACCAATTGAAACTTAAGAGAGGGGGTGAATGTGATAACCCTTCCGATAATCTTCGCGTTTATGCATTTATTGCACTGTTAGAGCCTTCCTGTAGTGGCTCCAAGTCATTTATGGCTTGCTGGAACTGGTGGTTTGGTGCCCTGGCCATTCGTTTGGTCGTTTTGACTGTTTGCCTGTTTTAGAGCTCAAACTTAGAATATCATTGACTTTGGTCAACAATATTATCTAACGTGCTCGAAATTGAATTCTGACAGTTCCGTTAGCTCCAGAGCGATGAGTTTGGTCTAGCTGGACCATTAGTTGAGGCCTGAGAATTTTTGGTGTGGGTTTTGTGTGGTTCTCTCAGTTTTCATGCCATTTGGTGTGGAAAGTGCAACTTTGGGTGACTTTCGATGATTGGAGTGTTGGATTCGAAATCTGACAATTCCATATGCTCTGGAATGTTGAGTTTGCTCTAGGAAGGTGGTTGGTTTGGGTTCCAGGTGAGTTGGACTATTTTCGAGCCTTTGAGTTCCTTTTCGTTAGTGTTGACTTGGGTTAACATTTCTCCAAAATGACCTTGTATAGGAGTTCATCGATTCTGTTGAATCTGGAACGTTGTTTCCACTCTATTAGCATTATTGGTTTTTGAATATTAGTTTCCGATTGTGCCCGGAACACCCCGTGGAGTGTTAGAGAAATTGTAGAAAATAGTTGCAGGCCAGCCTTCAGCGCAATCGCGCCAAGGCCAGAGCGATCGCGCCTCAGTGCCTGCCAGCCTTCAGTGCGATCGCGCCCTCCCAGTATGATAGCTCCAAGGTGCCTGCCATCTCTTCAGCGCTGTTAGCGCTAGCGCCGATGGCGCTGGCCATTTTCCAGCAGCTATTAAAGCTGGGAGTTCATTTTTCCAGCATTCTCTCTCACTTTTTCTCACTCTAAACTCTAAATCTCTCCATCAATTTGATCTATATTGATTTCAAGCCTTGGAAAGTCGATTGTGGGTGGATGTTTTGTACTTCTTCGTTGATTGGTAAGCTCCCTCTTCTCTTGAAATTTCCTAAAACCTTCATTGATGCCCTTCACTAAGATTGAGTTTTTGCTTGTGAATTATGGCCTTCCAGTTGGTGCATGCTAGTGGGAGTGGTAGATTATCCTTCTTGACTCAGGTTTTTGCCTTTGTGGTAAGTAATTCTTGCCCAATTTCCATTTTATTTTTTGGAATTCCACTCCTTAAACCCCAACCTTTGTGGGCTGTTTTGACGCCCTTTTTCTTGGCCATTTGTTCTCAAATTTGGAGCATGCCTCCTTGGCATCTTTGGGGTCGTCATGGTTCTTTTTTTTTTAGGTTTTCGGGTTGTGGGGATCCAGATATCGACCCGGCTATAATTGTAGCAACATGGGTATTGTTGGACTCGTCTTAACTTCTTATCCGTGAATTTGATAGTTTGATTCTCGTTTAGAGCTCCTCATAGCAGCTCGGCCTCGGATATCATCATTCCCGCAGCTTGTTGTTAGACGACAGGTAGGTTACGGCTTAACTCCCTAGACTTCACATATATCGGGTAAAATTGTACTAGTTGGCATCCTTGGGTTAGGTTATTAGGTTGGTACCACAGACCCTGACCACTTTTCCATGATCCATTCCGTCATTTTCTCTGTTGCGTGTAGTATTTTCGTTAAGTGATATTATTACCCTTGTGGTACTGTGAGGCCTTGTTGACTCTGGAACATAGACGGTCAGATTATTGGGAATGTCAGCGAGTCCCAGACATAGAATTATCCTTCTAGGCTGGTTATGCTTGTTGAGTAGCTTTGGAGCCTGTGCAGGGCCGATAGGTTTATTGTGAGCTGCGGGGTGGCTATTGCGTGTTTGATCATGCCATTTCCATGCATATAGAGAGGTTTTCCCACGTTTTACTACAGTTTGGCTTCGGGCCTTCAGGATCTATTTTCTAAACTTTGCATGGCCCGGGAGGCCTGTTTTCGATGAAAATGAATTAGAAATGGTTTTGACTTTTCTTGTGGATCCTCTTGGGGTAAGGAAAGTTTTAAAAGGCATTTTTATCTGTAGTTCCACTTTTCTGGGCTCGACGGGGTCGGGTGCCTTACTTTTATACTACAGCATCTGGGGTGTTACTGGACTAGGCGGGGCTGAGTACTAGAGCTTTTGGGCTTACTTTTTTACACCTGGATACCCTCCAGGCAGCTTTACTTGTGGTTTGTTTTGAGGATGCGGGGCATCTAGTATGTCGGTCGGGGGCCTTTATGGACCTTTCCATTCCAGACCAGAAGCTGCGAGCTGCGGGTGCCGGAGGGAGGGTATATGGTGCAGTAGTGGTATACGGGTGGGACCTTCTATGGATCCCATCATTTGGGCCTTATAGGTCACCGGAAGTGGGTGACATACGGTAGTTGGATCACTTTTACTTAGCATGGCATCATATCATTCATCTGCGTGAGGTACCACCCTTGTTTGTTGATTGTTGATTGTACGCTCTGATAGTATGGGATGCTGGAGGGTTTATTTTCACTTGTTTGCATTCCTCGGTTGTATGAGCGGCCGAGGGACTGTAGGTAGAGTCTTATCATCACTAATTCTGTCTTGAGTGTGAGGTTGGTTACAACGGGGCTGTTGGTTTCTGGATTGAGATGGTCGCGATTAGTGTGGTCAGTGCTTGGTTACAGTGGGGCTGTTGGTTTCTGGAATGAGATTGTTGTGATTAGTGTGGTTATTGTTTACTGTTTCCGAGCATGTCTACTTTACTTTTCTCTACCATTCCTTATACTTGAGGTTATCGATATACCGTCCATATCTAGACTTATGCTTATATACTGTTATTGCAAGGATCCCAGGTGTGTCGTTACTACTTTCACCTGTGTTTGCCATGTATATACTCTCTTTTCTAGCCTTGATTATTGCTTTCTGTTGTCTTCCCTCTGGGCTAGTTCCTGTATACTTTACCGTTGATTGTCGTGACTATTTACTTCTATTCTGTCTGCTATTGCTCTTTTACTTTATATATGCCCAGTCGGCCTATGATACCTACTGGGTACCTTATGCTTCGCACTTGGTGCTCACCCTACCCCCTGCATCTTCTGGTGCAGATTCTGGTGTGGGTCTTCACCGTTAGAGCGCCGAAGATTCGTGCGGGTAGCTGTTTTTAGATCATCCAGGCTGAGGGTGAGCTCTTGGCGTTCATAGCTTGACTTTAGTTTATCCTCGATGTATTTTGTACTCTTGTAGTTTTGGAGAAATCATGTATATATTTCATTGTACCTTTGTACTCCTGTTGTAGTTTGGATCTTATACACTATGATACCAGGTTTTGGGTTGGTTTAGCTTTCGCTTTGTATTTATATTACTTCGGTTATCCAGTTTATTTATTTTTTTCCCTTGCTTCCGCTTATTTATTTATTCTTCCGTTTAAACTATTAGAAGGTAGATCATTACTAACCATTCTGTGCTACGGGGATTGATTCACCTACTGGGGAGTTGTAGGTGCCATCATGACCGAGAAATCGGGTCGTGACAGTGAATTGAATTATCTTGTAAGGTTAACTAATAAATTTGTCGACTGATGCTTTGTGCAAGTCAAATTTTCTGTACATTACTTAAATAGACAGATATAGCACATTATAAAGTGTGTAAAGAAATAAGAAGAACAATTGACACATAGGTTTTTATATTGATTTGAATCATAAGTTCCTAGTCCAGTCTCTTTGGGTTACAAGGGTTTCTTTTAGAGCTTTTGAATGTATCTTGAATACACAGTCTATCTTATTGTGAACTCTGAGAGTTTTTTTAATTCGAATGATTCCAGTTCATTTGGTGGTCACAACCTCTATTTGTATAACTTTCTAGTCTCTCTTTTTTTTTCACTAATAAATTATAATGAATACATTATTTTTGTAATATGAAAGAGTGAATAGTATTCTTAGTTAAGTGAAGTTGTGCATCTTTCTTCTTAGATGTTGAACTTCTTTTATATTGCTTGGCTGCTTCATGGTTGCTGCTATGGACAAACTGAATTGATCTGAGAATTAATTTTTCATCTTGATTATCATTGAAATTGAGTAGAGAATCATTATTTTTTTATTTTCACTGAGATTGAGTTGAAATTCAATCCTTGATTTTCAGTGAATATGTCTTAAGGTAATTCAAAGGATTTTCCTTCAATAATGATTATAGTTATTTTTCTTGATTGAGTGTAAATATATGTTTGTCTCAGATACGTATGTATGTTGTCTTTCCTTGTGAGAGTTGTGTGTATTCCTTTATTTATCTCTGACTTTTTTCTATGTTTAACCATATAAGAATTTTTCTTGAATCTGGAAGAAGCTTCCTTGTGATGCTTGTTTCTATCTTTAAATTGATGCCTCTATTTGGTATGTGAAATCGATTTTCCTTAACTAAATATGTCCTTTTTTTTATTTTCCTGTACATAAGACATAAAATTAGTGTCATCATTAAAACTTATTAACACGAATAAGCCTAACATGATCAAATTCACAAAGCAAAAAATGAGCTATACTATGTAAAATATTATATATGTATACACACACACACACACATATATATACACACATATATATATTATACCTACATGTATTGGAACTATACGATAAACTCAAAATTATATGGTTTACCAAATTAAAACAGTCCTATAAGTATACGATTTACACAAATAAAAACATTCTTAGAACTATACATTCAACCAAATTATTATATTTATTTTCTTAACTTAAATATGGACCCAAATTAAATTAATATAATATAAATGAGTACCTTATGGATATGTTGGATGATGTTTTAAAAGTTATATTGGAAAACTTGCTTAATGAAGATGAAGAAATATATATTTATTTAGACAACAAAAGAACGACGAAATGAAAAATGATTTTACTGAAAAGGTTATATTAGCTTGTCCAATTTTTAGAACATAATGAAATCGATATTGAAAATCTTACGAAAAATATTTTATCACAAAATTAGTAGAGAATTTTTTCTACTGTGAGGCATGTCAATTACATTGTCCTTAAGGATATTTCACCCGGTATAAATGTATCCCCCAAGATTCAATAATCTTTTCTAGTAAAAAATGGTCACAACCCAAATGACCGTGAGTGGCACCCACACTAAGCTCCCGGTAGGTGAATCATGTCTTTTCAACTAACCCAAGCTTAACCAATTCATTTAGAAATAATAAGGCAATTCAAAGTAACATAAGCAAGTCTCAGCTAATCAAATAAATAATGTGTGGAATCTAGCTATTACATCTCCAAAATATGAAAGTCATCATACAGAGGACTCTACCTAAATAATATCTAAGAATATCTAAAATCAACTAATAAATATAATAATATCTTAAAGATAGACATCAAGCATTAGAAAGATTTGTGGTAGCCTAGATAGGAGTAGCCTCATCCTCGAATCAATCAACTTGCGGTGCTATATACAAGGTCGTATCAAAGTGTCTGGAATATAGTCTGAACTTAAAAGAATGTGCAGGAGTAGTATCAGTATAAATACTATATACTGGTAGGTATCATAGACTGACTCAAAATAGTAGCAAGTATATTTCATGAATCAATACGGGAAGTAGACAAGTACATTAGCACATAATTAAACTCACACAACAAGTAGTTACATCAGCCAAGTAAATCACCAAAATTCAGAGATATTAATGCCAAAAATTAAAGGACATATAAGTCAACCAACAGATATAATAAGCCATTTTGAATTCTGCAAATATAATGCAGTCACATCACAAAATATGATATCATGTACATACTGATCTTACATCTGTACAACCTTTGTATCTCATTAATCTCACTTTGTACCATATCAGAATTCATAACAATCACTCATCTATATACACATGCTAAAGAGTCTTATTTCTTTTCAACTAGTCATGACCTGCAAGGGACAACCTAGAGTCCATATACAGTATCAGCGTGGTACTCGCTTCATAACATAACCACTCATTTGTAACCTCATATCGTACTCGAGCCACTCAACATCATAATAGTATGTATATTCTCAACCCTCTCAATATATCTCAGTATGTCCTCAAAATAGTTATCTCTCAGGATAGTAACAATAAGTACACAAGAATAAAATAAGTCCTTATCATAGTTATGAGTCATTTATAGACATGCTTCATAATTATCAGCTTATTTATGCAAGTATTGTCAAGCAAACAATTATCAACCACAACTATGTTCGAAGACCAATCAACATAATTATCTCCACATAACACACACAAGAGACTAAACTAAGTCTAATTCCACATAAACTATAACCTACCTCAACTGAAGAACCCGCATTAAGCAAGTTAATTCACAAGAGTTTTTCTTTTCTTCAATGTCTCAGAATGTTTAAATTCTAAAATAAATAATTATAAGAGTAATCAATCATCTACTCTTCAAATATAAGCTTTAGGAATTCAAACCCACTGATTTTACCCTTATACAAGGTATGTAACATTACTCAAGGATAATTAGCCATAATCTAGTTTCACAATACTCGCATTATATCAATTCATGAAGTTTCTACTCCAATTACCCCTTTTAAGCAGTTTTTATGCTAAAGGTTCTATTTTTATGGAACTCAAAATTTCTAATCACCATAATTCATGTTTAAGAACATCCAGTTCATGCTAGAAAGTATTAATTTTCAACCTATAAGAATTATAGATGAGTACTACACCTACCCATAGGGTTTTTCACTCTTTTCATGAACCCAGGGTTTTAACCCATAATTTCACCATTCCAATCTCCCTTGTGATTTTATGATGCTAGAGTATAACTAGACAAAGAGATTAACAGAATAAACTTACCTTAATGATAAAATCACCTAGTCTTGGAAAAATTACCTCTCTAGAGTTCTAGAACAAAGTCTTATAGTTTATGAGAGGAAACTCGGAATAAGTGACTTAAAACAGGAATTCTGCCTCGCATCATTTGCTGCAGCGGACGAATTATCACTGCAGTGGATCTGCTATGGTAAATGAGAGCTTGCTATGGCGAGCTTTGATGATTTTTTAGGTCTCACTATACCATTTCTCTAATCACTATGACAGTCTGACTACAGCAGAAATTCCACCGCTGCAATGGTCCTTAACTAGTAGTTTGGAAAACCTAAACAAAAGCCCTATTTCACAACATAATTTTCATACTTATGACATCACGAAATAAATCCAATGCACAACCACTATAAACACATGCTACAAACTCACTCACAGTCTCAGAATTTCCTATGAAGGTCTAGATCAGTAGGTCACTCTCTAACAAAATTCAGCACAACGAAACATAACACGATTCATCACAATTAGTCAAGAGTTTTCATTTTTAAACTACCCAACCTTTGAGATTTTATTAGTTCAACTCACTATGGGAACTTTAACAGGGTACTTTGACCCTAACCATCCCATAATGACTGTAAGGGTCATTACATCAGATACTAATTAAGCAATCGTTAATCCTCTAACAGACTAGAAGTGAAACAATGAAGGAATACCTAACTCAATGAAGAGTTGGAGAAACTTGCTATGCATGTATGATTCAGTCTCCCAAGTGGCCTCCTCAATAGGATGATTCTTCCATTAGACCTTTATAGATGCAATCTCTTTTGATCTCAACTTGCGGACCTCTCTATCTAAGATAGCCACAGGTTCCTCTTCATATGACAGATTCTCATCAACATGACCAAATCCAAATGAATAATATAATTCCTATCACCATAATATTTCTTTATCATAGACACATGAAACACTTGGTTAACTCCCAATAAATTTAGAGGCAAAGAAAATTCATAGGCTATCTCCCTCACATGCTTAAGAACCTCGAATGGACCAGTGAACCTCGAACTGAGCTTACTTCACTTACAAAACATCATCACATCCTTCATGGGTGAAACATTTCCTACTCTGTGCTACTAAGAGCTTCTCATGAATGAAAAAAATGTGTGACACCATATAAAGACTCATGCGGCCGCATGATGTAAAGTTGTGATCGTGCAAGGCAGGTAAAAGAAGAGTGAGATATTGGTAGGCATGAGCGCCCATGTGGAAAATACCTCCACTGCATGAAGAAGGCAGACAAGGGCTATGCCCATTGGCCAGTGCACACGAATGGACTTCAAGCCCGTGCGATGCTACATCGAGAAAATGCTAGTTGAGGTCTTTTTCAAGATTTTTCAAATGACCCAAGGCTTTATAAGTTTGAACTAGTCCCAAGAATCAGGGCATCATGTTTTGAAGGCAAAAAACTAGGAGAGAACAAGAACGAAAAAGAAGAACGAGGGCACACTACTCTAATCCAAAATGAAAGTTGGGATTAAGAGTCGGTTGTAATATCTTCTATCTTTATTTGTATTTATGTGAACTTATTTATCATTATGGAGTAATTTCTCATTAGGACAAGGATTATATAATATTGTGAATGTTTGTTTATGTTTTTGTTAGAAGTGCATAGAACCTTGAATTGATTTTTATATTGGTATTGTGAAGTTATCTGTACTTGCATTTTAATTAAAAGAAAAGTGTTTGGGTAATTCTTCACATATCATGGTTCAGTTATTGATTGATAGTTGCTCTAAATAATCAAAAGATCTTAAGAATTGTCATTAAGAATCAAAGTTAGAAAGCATTCGCAAGAAGCTTTTATTGATCTAGTCTTCAGGTTCCCTACTGCACATGATTACCCTAATTTCAATTAATTTTTCTATCCAAAGTCAAATTCATTCGAAGGAAGAGTTTATTACTGATAGAAATGGTAATTAATTTCTCTATTCGAAAGAAGCAAAAGTACTTTTTCATAAGCAAGTAACAAGAGTATAACCATTGGCTTGCAATCTCACATTCATATTATCTGTTCTCTATCTTCTTAACTGATAATCAAAGTTTGATATCTTATCCAAGTTATCATTTAGATAATTGATTCTATAAGTCCTTTACTACTACACATCCGTGGTGTCAACCACGCAACTTAAAGTTTTGATTCCCTAGATAATATTTAGCAAGAATGTGTTGATATATCACTTTAACCAGTTCTTGTAGAGATGACCTTTACACTATATTATCTTTGACTAGCAAAACATTTAATTTATTTTGTGTTTTGCGCTCGTCAAATTTTGATGTTGTTGATGGGTTTTGGCAATAACTAGTTGATGTATCCGGATTTCATGGCACTTTTGACGCTTAAAACTGAAGATTTTGGGAGTTCTTAAGTGTGTTTTTGTTAGATATAATGCTTGTTTGCTACATGTGTAGGAAAAATTACTTCAGGCAGGGAAGATGTTATTTCTGGTGAAAAGTAGTGCCCCATGAGGCGTGAGGTACCTCAAGGGCCATGGGAGCAGTTCTGGGATCGATCCAAAGGAAAAGAACAAGTATATTACACTCGATAGTTGATTGCCATGGACTATAGGACAGGACACGAGCTGTCAAGTCCAATTATGAGGACATTCCAGTGAGCTTCACAATAATAACCCTCAACCAACAGACGCCTGAGATGGGCCATGAGTTATTGAGGCCAGATCATGAGATAAAAACATAAAAGGTATCAAGTGAGACTTAAACTGAAGGAAGTTTTTGATGGATCACGCAGACTGTAATAGGCCATCGGCCTGAGCTGTGAGATCGAGGCAGTACTTTTGTAAAGAAATTGAAGAGAAGCCCATGGTTCACCTCGATGGACCGTGGATCACCCAACATGCCATGAGGTAGACCGTGAGAAGTGTCGAAGTTAGATTTACTAGTTCATTTAGGATACAAATTTTATGCTTATAAATACTTTCCTAAGAGTTTGTTTTACCCGTTACTCAAAATATTAGACATATATCAATCTTGTTGACTTGTTTTACATTGATTTTGAGGATTAATACAATGTTCTTTTGTGATTCTTGAAGATTGCTTAACTCTTGTTCTTTGATTTTTATGGTTACTATAAGTAAGTTTATTCTTATCAATATTGCTATGAATCTCTCAAGCATGAGTAGCTAAACGCTATAACTAGGGTTGTGGGAACCATGATAAATTAATAAATATAGGTTAAGCAATTAGTGATTTTTCAAGGATGATCATGCATGTATTGTTAATCTCTTCACTTTAATTGATTTGTAATAGTGCACAATGTTAGAACCCGCTATTAATCGTTACTTGCCAGACCAAGGAGGTAATAGATTAGGAAAAGAGATTAACAACAGAGATTTGAGGTTAACAACCCTCATCGAATGATTTGAGACTGACTGAAGATAATTAATCTGAGACAATTAATGAAGTTTAGTAATTTAACACTTGTGAGACCGATGAGAGATCAAGTAAAATTCTTCTAAGTGGGATCGAACCTTAGTGACACTCTAACGTATCATTAGTTTTGCATGCATATCATCATGATAGATCACTAGTTGTGTATACCTACTAAGTTATGAAATAATGGGCATAGTCCTAATTTCTTCTCTCTCATTGATCACAACATAAGTTACATTACAAACACTTGGTTACTAATAACTTGCAAATAACTACCTACTTTTACTTATATGCAACCCCCCTTCAAAAATAAAGATTACTTGTCGAATATTCAATAATGACATAGTTCTCACCATATATAATCTCTGTGGGATTTGACCCCAACCTCATTTGGGTTCTATATTTGACAACAACCATTTTATATCTCATTAAAGAGGTATAATTTGGGCATATCAAATTTTAGCACCGTTGCTGGAGAATACGATTTAGAATTTGTATTTAATGCATATTTCTGCTTATAGTCCTTATTTCTTATTTTATTTTATTTGTGGTTTTTGTTTTTTAGGAGCTATGGATTTAGCAGCAGGCTGAAGAGGTTGCTGCTCATGCCTTGGTTGGTATAGTTCAAGACCCCTTGCTGACGATCCAACTAGAGATGATGTTGTCGTTGATGAAGCAGAAAATCAGCGTTAGCTTACCCTTGCATGAGCCGTTGCTGCCCATCAGCAAAAAAATCTGAACCATGTGTGACATGCTAGAGCAGAAGTTGAAGCCGAATATGATGACAACCTAGAGATTGAAGGGTTTACTGGTGCGATTGTGTTACCCGCATAGGATGCCAATACTAAATTTGATATTACTAGCACCATGTTGAACCTACTTCAGATTAAAGGAACATTCAGAGGCCTAGCAACTGATGATCCCAACCAACATCTGCTGAATCTTATTGGAGTTTGTAAAGCATATAGGCTGCCAGGTGTATCTCAAGAGGCTATCAGGCTCTGAATTTTCCCATTCTCACTGACTGGTGAAGGCACTACATGGTTGAATGAGCTGCCTAATGACTCAATTACAACCTAGAGTGAGTTGACTGAAAATTTTCCAGAAATATTCTTCCCACCATCCCGGATGCTGAAATTGAGGAATGAGATTACAAATTTTAGGCAGTTTCAAGGAGAGCAATGCATAAAGCTTGGCTCAGGTTCAAAAAAAAGATTAAGCAGTGCCCAAAGCACAATCTGCCTGACCATGTGATACTTTAGAGCTTATACAGATCACTAGATTCAGTTAACAAGTTTGTTGCTGATAATATTTCTGGGGGTACCATGATAATGAACACATATCCTGTCACGATACAACTACCGGACCATACAGGCACCTACTCTAAATCACCTAGAGAGGAGAACCTTTACCACCCCATTTAAAATGGGCCTGCAGAAGTGAATAGGAAATATGAAATATCATCTTAATAAAAGAAAACCAGTCTCAATATTAAACACGAATAAATTCCTTTTTAAAAATACAACTGAACCCTTCCCTAGGAACTAGTCTAAACAGGTACAAGAGCTCTAAGAAGAAATACAAGTAAAGTAAGACACAGCTCCCACCATAGGAAAAGAGGAGTAGAAGCTGCTGAAGACTGTTATCCACATCACCTGAGAAATAAAAATTGATCCTGCAATCAGACAATACCAAAAAAGGCATAGCATGAGTAGTATCAGTACAAACAACACGTACTGGAGGCATCATCGGTCGACTCAAATCCACCACATAATATCATGTAAATAATCAGAAGAAAACATACAACTTGAAAGTTATACCATCCAGGTCCTTTATCAACAACCCTTACTACCTAGGTAAATCATCTAAGACTTTATACATTCTTTTCTAAGCCTCCCTACCTCATTCCGCTGCCAACTCCACCATTAGTAGATATTTCACCCTTGTATCCTAGTCATAACCTAACCCCTTATAATACTAAGACTCTCAAAGCCTATCCATATTGCCAAGCGCTAGAAATACCTTACCAGCTGCAATCTCGCAATCAAATTACTAACTACCCCTATTAGCAGGTCTGCCACTCAATTAAAGATCCTAAGTCAACCACATTGACCCTTAGCCCTTAGCCAAAACAATGGACTACCTGTGTGTTCTGCGCATTCAACCCCCAAGGTTTCTTACACTTGACATCCCGCTACTTCAGGCACTCACAGAATAATAGCCTTGTTTCACTAACCCAGTCAACTTGACTCCCTAGGAAACTTAGTCCCTCCAAGCTCACCCATCTTGGACCCATCAAACAACACGCCTCACAACCTCTAGTCCTGTGACCAACTAGCCAAAACATCACCGCTAGCCAACCTATCACTCTTGCCAAATAAGAATGGAAAATGTACAACAATAAAAGAATATTACCAGACAACATGAATCCACCAAGACCACATGACTACCAATAAGACCCCCAGTCAACAACCGAACTCAACAACCAAATAAATCATGCCCAACTATGCAAGTAACCAGACCATATATAATTATGTCACAGCTTGCAAGCCACCAGAACCTCCCAAGGATCCCTAGGACATCATCTATGCCACTTAACCTGCAACCCCGATTTATAGAAGAAACCACCTTATCACTTAAGCATACCAACCCGACCCCTCAAGAACCAATATGTATGTCAATTAATACTAAATCCCATCCCTCCCAAAAAACCAACATGTATTGAACATCACTAACAAATAAACCCGGTTCACTCAAGGAACCAACATGTAATGAACATTAATAACAAATAAGTCAAGTTCACTCAAGGAACCAATATGTAATGAAAATCAATAACAGATAAGCCCGGTTCGCTCAATGAACTAACATGTAATGAACATCAATAGCAGATAAGCCCTGTTCACTCAAGGAACCAACATGTAATGCACATCAATAATACATAAGCTCGGTTCACTCAAGGAACCAACACACATATAGTAATCATTTCCATACCAGACGTGGTACCTGAGCCAACTATAATAGAACCTGTACTAGACGTGGTACCCGAGCCAATTGATATAGAACCTGTACCATGTGTGGTACCAAAGCCAACCAGTAGATATTCTGTACCAGGCATGGTACCCAAGCCAACCAATAATCTGTATTAGGCATGGTACCCAAGCCAACCAAAAAAACACAGATATCATCCAATCACAAACACAATGAACACAACCACACTTGTAAAACCAACAAGCCTATAAAACAAGTTCATTGCATGAATTTAATAATAAGATATTATTTCACATCCATTCCCTTAATCCCTAAACACAAAATGTACAGGTAATACTAATGAAATAGTTAACATGTACACATATCAAAATGGGGAAATAATTCAACTATCACCTACACAACCAAACCTAGTTCATTATTCTAACCTTGATAACCTATTTGAAGACCAACCCCCGACTTATTCAATTAAGCACATGAATTTATTTACCTCAAACCCTAGACCTCTTTAGGAGTATACACACATTCATAGGGAATTCATCCCCTAATACCGAGAATTCTGGACCTTTCCTATTCATCCTTTTACCTTTATTTACTACCAGGGGAAAATTTGCTAAGACCTACCAACCCATTACACCTTAATCATTACCAGTACCATGAAACCACCCCAAAATCTAATTCTCAAAGATTAACCACCAAGAAATAACCACTTACTGTCAGTTCTAGGGTCAACATTACCTACCACAGTAATTCCCACCCTAAACAGCAATAATCAATGTATTTTAGCAATCCAGACTCCATGCCTGAAGACCAAAGCATGAAATATCCCGTCAATCTATAAGATATTATGAAATCAAAAGTAGGTCTATATTATTCAGTTAAACCTATCCTACCTGGATGCCAAGTATCTACTGCAGAAGTTTGAACATGAACTTCTGGCTCTATGGAGGCAAATCTTGATGGAAGATGGGCCTAGAATCCATGGGTTTTACCCCATTCGAGCGGGAATCCTTCCTCTCTATTACTCCCCAACTTTGGAGCAGCCTAGAAAGGTTTTTGGAGCAACTATCGTTTGTTTGCAACTGAAGAGGAGAGAATGAGATTATAAAACCCATTTTTAGGTTACTGGTCTTGTCATCCTGCTATAGCAGCCTGCCAACAGCTACAGCAATGCATCTATAGCGAGAAAATTCCCTCTATAGCAGGATAACATCAGCCCGACCCAAAATTTTAATTTCTAAAATGTTTCTCAGGGCAGGAATTATGTCCCACCCATGCTACTATAGCGGCTTACACACCGCTACAGCGACTCCCAACAGCAGCCGCAGCCCAGAAATATCATTTCTGCGAAATTTCCCCATTCTCTTTCCCTGTTTTAAACAGTAACACGTGAAATTGCATTATAGCCTTTAACATAATCCCAAGACCAAACCAGCAATGCATAAAAAAGAACTTAGCATCACATTATTTAGAAAACTCAGTTATGAATCATACCAAAAAACTATTCATAACAACAATTTCTCGCTATTATACAATAATAGCCATTTTTTCTCCATGGTTCCCAACCAAATCCCTACTGTCTTGAAATTAGAGTTTCCCCAGAGTTATAATTCATTATGTCCCCTTACCATTTTTACCAACGGTAAGTCCATGCCCAAAATTTAGCACAAATTTTCAGCTAAGCCACATAGCAAATAATTTCCCTTTAACCATCAACACATAACCAAGTTATGACCTTTCACTAACCATAAATTTTACATTAATTCAAGCAATTACACACCACACATTCGCAGTTATTCCAACAATGCAATGCACATAATCACAGATCTTTGAGTTTCATCACTAACAAGTTCTTTTTCATTATCCTTTATTCGCCTCATAGATGACCGTTAGTCGATTCATCCATGCCTTTATATAGCCTCCCAGGCTAGATACTAATTGGAACATTCTCAGTTCTAATTTCCCTTGCTTGTGTCGTTTCAGCCAGAGTCAAATGACATTCTTCTACCTTGTTGAGATACTAATTGGAATCAAGAGATACAAATTGGACTCAACCCATACAAGCATGCAATAGACCACGTGAAAGGAATGGAAGAAGTAGAATAATTTCCTAAAATGCTTCATAGCTTCCCGAAGATTAGATGTGGACGTCAACAAACTAATCTGCATGACTTTATTCCACATTTGCTCTTATACTGGGAGACTGGTAACCTAGGCTCTGATACCAAATTATCATGACCTAACTATCGGGTCATGCGGGAACCTACTCTAAATCACCTAGATAGGAGAACCCTTACCACCCTATTTAAAACTGGCCTGTGGAAGTAAATAGGAAACATGAAATATCATCTTAATAAAAGAAAACCAGTCTCAATATTTAACACGAATAAATTCCTTTTTAAAAATACAATTGAACCTTTCCATAGGAACTACTCTAAACAGGTATAGGATATCTACGAAAAAATACAAGTAAAGTAAGACAAAGCTCCCACCATAGCAAAAGAGGAGTAGAAGTTGTTGGAGACTGCTATCCACATCATCTGAGAAAGAATAACTGATCCAGTAGCCAGACTATACCCAAAAAGGAATAGCAAGAGTAGTATTAGTATAAATAACATATACTGGTAGGCATCATTGGTCGACCCCAATCCACCATATAATATCATGTAAATAATTAGGAGAAATATACAACTTGAAAGTTATGCAGTCCAGGTCCTTTATCAGTAACCCTTACTACCTAGGTAAATCACCCAAGGACTTTATACATTCTTTCCCAAGCCTCCCTACCTAATTTCACTGCCAACTCCATCATTAGCAGATAATTCACCCTTGTATCCTGGTTATAACCTGGCCCCTTATAATACTAAGACTCTCGAAGCCTACCCATCTTGCCAAACACTAGAAATACTTTACTAGTTCTAGTCCATAATCAAATTACTAACTACCCCTGTTAGCAGGTCTGTCACTTAATTTAAGATCCTAAATCAACCACCTTGATCCTTAGCCCTTAGCCAAGACAATGGACTACTTGTGAGTTTTGTGCATTCAACCCCCAAGGTTCCTTATGCTTGACATCCCGCCAGTTCAGGCACTCACAAAATACTAGCCTTTTTTCACTAACCCAGTCAACCTGACTCTCTAGGAACCTTAGCCCCTCCAAGCTCACCCATTTCTGACCCATCAAGCAACACACCTCACAACCTCTAGTCCTATGACCAATTAGCCCACACATCACCGCTAGCTAACCTATCACTTTTGCCAGATAAGAATGGCGTATATACAACATTAATAGAATATTACCAAATAACATGAATCTTCTAAGCCCACATGACTATCAATAAGACCCTCAGTCAAAAACCAGACTCAATAACCATATAAATCATGCGCAACAATACAGGTAACCACACCACATATAATTATGTCACAGGTTATAAGCCTCCCGGACCTCCCAAGGATCCCTAGGACATCATTTATGCCACTTAACCTGCAACCCTAGTTTATAGAAGAAACCTCTTTATCACTTAAGCACACCAACCCATCCCCTCAAGGACCAATATGTATGTCAAGTAATACTAAATCCCAGCCCCCTCAGGAAAATGAACATCACCAACAGATAAACCTGATTCACTCAAGGAACTAACATGTAATGAACTTCAATAACAGATAAGCCCAGTTTACTCAAGGAACCAACATGTAATGAACATTAATAACAGATAAGCCCGGTTTGCTCAAGGAACCAATATGTAATGAACATCAATAGTAGATAAGCTCGGTTCACTTAAGGAACTAATATGTAATGCACATCACTAATATATAAGCCTGGTTCACTCAAGGAACCAACACATATATAGTAATCAATCTCGTACCAGGCATGGTACTCGAGACAACCATAATAAAACCTGTACCAGGTGTGGTACCAGAGCCAACCGATATAGAACCTATATCAGGCGTGGTACCCTAGCAAACCAATAAATATCCTATGCCAGATATGGTACCCGAGCCAACCAATAATCTATATCAGGCATGGTACCCGAGCCAACCAAAGAAATACAAATATCATACAATCATAAACACAATGACCACAATCACACTTGTAAAATGAACAAGCCTATAAAAGAATTTCATTGCATGAGATTAACAATAAGATATTATTTCACATCCATTCCCTTAATCCCTAAACACAAATTGTACAGGTTATACTAATGAAATAGTTAACATGTACACATATCAAAATGGGGAAACAATTCAACCATCACCTACACAAGAAAACCTGGTTCATTATTCCAACCTTGATAACCTGTCCGAAGACCAACCCCCAGCTTATTCAACTATGCATATGAATTTATTTACCTCGAATCCTAGACCTCTTTAGGAGCATACATGCATTCACAGGGAATTCACCTCCTTAATACTGAGAATTCTGGACCTTTCTTTTTCATCCCTTTCCCCTTATTTACTACCCATGGAAAATTCGCTAAGACCTAGCAACCCCTTACACCTTAATCATTGTCAGTACCATGAAACCACCCCAAAATCTGATTCCCAAAGATTAACCACCAAGAAATAACCACCCACTGTCAGTTCTAGGGTCAACATTACCTACCATAATAATTCCCACCCTAAACAGCAATAATCAATACATTTCAGCCATCCAAACTTCATTCCTGAAGGCCTAAGTATGAAATCTCCTATCAATCTAAAAGATATTATAAAATCAAAAGCAGTTCTATACTACTCAATTAAACCTAGCCTACCTAGATGCCAAGTATCTACTGCAGAAGTCTAAACACAAACCTTTGGCTCCATGGAGGTAAATCCCAATAGAAGTTGGGCCTGGAATCCATGGGTTTTACTCCATTCAAGTGGAAATCCTTCCTCTACATTTCTCTCCAACTTTGGATCAGAGTAGGAGGGTTTTTAGAGCAACCCTCATCTATTTACATCTAAAGAGGAGAGAATGAAGTTATAGAACCCATTTCTAGGTTACTGGTCCTATCATCCCACTATAGCGTCTTACCGGCCACTAAAGTGACGTTGCTATAGCGAGAAAATTCCTTCTATAATAGGATGACATCAGCCTGACCCAAAATTTTAATTTCTGAAATGTTTCTTTTGGTCACCTCATCCCATACTAATTTAAGATGGTATATTTGAAAGTTCCCGAACCCGTACCCATATCAAGGTACCTTTTTGTGATGACCCTTCCGGTCATCATTGTATTTTTGCATTTATTGCACTGTTAGAGCCTTCCTGTAGTGGCCCCAAGTCATTTATGGCATGATGGGACCAATGATTTGGTGCCCTGGCCATTCATTTTGTCATTTTGACTGTTTGCCTGTTTTAGAGCATAAACTTAGAATATCATTGACTTTGGTCAACATTCTTATCTAATGTGCTCGAAATCAAATTATGTCAGTTCCTTTAGCTCTGGAGCGATGATTTTGGTCTAGTTGGACCTTTATTTGAGGCCTAAGAACTTCTAGTGTGTGTTTCGTGTGGTTTTCTCAGTTTTCAGACCATTTAGAGTGGAAAGTGCAACTTTGGGTGACTTTTGATGATCGAAGTGTCGGATTCAAAATCCAACAATTCCATAAGCTCCGTAATGTTGAGTTTGGGCTAGGAAGGTGGTTGGTTTGGGTTCCAGGTGAGCCAGACTCATTTCGAGCCTTTGAGTTCCTTTTCGTTAGTTTTGACTTGGGTCAACATTTCTCCAAAACAATCTCGTATGGGAGTTTTATTGATTCCGTTGATTTCGGAACATTGTTTCCACTCTATTAGCATTATTAGTTTTTGAATGTTGGTTTCCGATTGTGCCCGGAACACCCCGTGGAGTGTTAGAGATATTGTGGAAAATAGTTGCAGGCCAGCCGTCAGCGCAATCGTGCCAAGGATAGCACGATCGCGCCAAGGCCAGTGCGATCGCGCCTCAGCGCCTTCCAGCCTTCAGCACAACGCGCCCTCCTAGCACGATAGCACCGAGGCAGATTCCACCCCTTCAGCTCTGTTGGCGCAAGCCTAGCGCCGATGGCGCTGGCAATTTTTTAGTAGCTATATAAAGCTAGGAGTTCATTTTTCCAGCATTCTCTCTCACTTTTTCTCACTCTAAACTCTAAATTCTCTCCAACAATTTGCTCTATATTTATTCCAAGCCTTGGGAAGTCGATTGTGGGTGGATTTTCCGTACTTCTTCGCTGTTTGGTAAGCTCTCTCTTCTCTTGAAATTTCTTAAAACCTCCATTGATGCCCTTCACTAAGCTTGAGTTTTTGCTTGTGAATTCTGGTCATCCAGTTGGTGCATTCTCGTGGGAGTAGTATATTATCCTTCTTGACTCGGGTTTTCGCCTTTGTGGTAAGTAATTCTTTCCCAATTTTTGTTTTATTTTCCAGAATTCCACTCCTTAAACCCCAACCTTTATGGGCTGTTTTGATGCCCTTTTCCTTGGCCATTTGTGCTCAAATTTGGATCATGCCTCCTTGGCATCGTTTGGGTCGTCTTGGTTCTTTTCGTTTTGGGTTTCGAGTTGTGGGCCCCATCGGCCCGCTTTTGACCTGAATATCGACCCGGCTACAATTGTAGTAATATGGGTATCATTGGACTCGTCTTAACTTCTTATCCATGAATTTGATAGTTTGATTCTCGTTCGGAGCTTCTCAAAGAAACTCGGCCTCGGGTATCATCATTCCTGCAGCTTGTCATCAGACGACAGGTAGGTTACGGCTTAACTCCCTAGACTTCGCATATATCGGGTAAAATTGTACTAGTTGGAATCCTTGGGTTGGGTTATTAGGTTGGTACCATAGACCCTGACTGCTTTTCCATCATCCATTCCTTTCTTTCCTCCGTTGTGTGTAGTATTCTTATTAATTGATATTATTACCCTTGTGGTCCTGTGAGGCCTTGTTGACTCTAGAACATAGACAGTGGGATCATTAGGAATGTCCACGAGTTTCGGACATAGAATTATCCTTCTAGGTTGGTTATGCTTGCTGAGTAGATTTGGAGCCTGTGTATGGCTGATAGGTTGATTTTGAGCTGCGGGGCGGCTATTGTGGGTTTGATCATGCCATTTCCATGCATATAGAGGGGTTTTCATGCGTTTTACTATGGTTTGGCTTCGGGCCTTCTGGAACTATTTTCTAAACTTTGCATGGCCCGTGGGGCCCATTTTTATCATAAATTAATTGGAAATGGTTTTGACTTGTCTTGTGGATCTTCTTGGGGTAAGGAATGTTTTAAAAGGCATTTTTACCTATAGTTCCACTTTTTTGGGCTCGATGGGGTCAGGTGCCTTACTTTTATACTACAGCATCTGGGGTGTTGCTGGACTAGGCGGGCCTGAGTACTAGAGCTTTTTGGGCCTACTATTTTAGACCTAGATACCCTCCACGCATCTTTACTTGGGGATTGTTTTGAGGATGCGGGACATCTAGTATGTTGGTCGGGGGCCTCCATGGACCTTGCAATTCCAGACCAGAAGATGCGAGCTGCAGGAATCGGAGGGAAGGTATACGATGCAGTAGTGGTATACGGGTGGGACCTTCCATTGATCCCATCTTCTGGACCTTATAGGTCACCGGAAGTGGGTGACATATGGTACTTGGATCACTTTTACTTAGCATGGCATTATAACATTCATCTGCGTGAGGTGCCACCCTTGTCTGTTAATTGTTGATTATACGCTCTGGTAGTATGGGATGCCAAAGGGTTTGTTTTCACTTGTTTGTGTTCCTCAGTTGTATAGGTGGCTGAGGGACTGTAGGTGGAGTCTTATCATCATCAATTCTGGATTGAGATGGTCGTGATTAAGTGTGATCAGTGCTTGGTTACAGCGGGGCTGTTAGTTTCTGGAATGAGATTGTTCTGATTAGTGTGGTTATTGTTTACTATTTCTGAGCATGTGTACTTTACTTTTCTCTCCCATTCCTTATACTTGAGGTTACCGATATATCATCCATCTCTAGACTTATGCTTATATATTATTGTTGCGAGGATCCTAGGTGCATCGTTACTACCTTCACCTGTGTTTTCCATGTATATACTCTCTTTGCTAGCCTTGCTTGTTGCATTCAGGTGTTTTCCTATGGGCTAGTTCCTGTGTACTTTATCATTTGTTTCTGTGACTGTTTACTTCTATTTTGTCTGCTATTGCTCTTTTACTTTATATGTGCCCAGTCGGCCTATGATACCTACTAGGTACCTTATCCCTCGCATTTGGTGCTCACCCTACCCTCTGCATCTTCTGGTGCAGATCCTTGTATGGGCCATCGCCATTAGAGCATCAGAGACTCATGCGGGCAGCTATTTTTGATCATCCAGGCTGAGGGTGAGCTCTTGGCGTTCAAATCTTGACTTTAGTTTATCCTCGATGTATTTTGTACTCTTATAGTTTCGAAGACATCATGTATATATTTCTTTTGTACCTTTGTACTCCTGTTGTAGTTTGGCTCTTATACACTGTGATATCAGGTTTTGGGTTGGTTTAGCTTCTTGTTTGTATTTATATTACTCCAGTTATCTAGTTTATTCATTTTATTCCCTTGCTTCCACTTATTTATTTGTTCTTCCACTTAAATTGTTAGAAGATAGCCCATTACTAACCGTTCTGGGCTACGGAGATTGGTTCACCTACTGGGGGCTTGTAGGTGCCATCATGACCGAGAAATTGGGTCATGACAGCTTGGTATCAGAGCTCTAGGTTCACCGGTGTTATCGGTATAGGAGCCAATGTCTAGTAGAGTCCTGCGGATTGGGGTGGAGACGTCCGTGCTCAATCTTCGGGAGGCTATAGTGACATATTAGGGAAATGGACTTTTCTTACTTCTCTTTTGTGCATAGTATCCTTGAAGGTTCCTGGAAATCTCATTTGTTCTAGTTCACTCTTCCGCAGATGGTGCATATGAGATCGTCAGCTTCAGGGTGGAGGAGAGCCTCATTCCCCTGCACCTCCGACTCCAGCTAGGGGTCGGGGTTGTCACAAGGGCAAGGCTAGAGGTTGTCCCAGATCAGCGGCGCCTGCTAGGGCCTCCAAGGTTGATATAGAGTTGGAGTATGACTAAGAGCCAGAGTTAGCTCCAGAGCATCAGCATGTGAACCCGAGGATAGCCCAGGTACCACCAGTTCCAGTGACAGTTCCAGCATCGGTTTCTGTGCCAGCTTTAGCCCCAACTCAGCCTTCAGATGTTCGGGGTTTACTTGTGCAGCTCTTGGGTATGATTAGGGAGAATCCTTCTGAGGCATTACAGACATCTACTCAGGGGGCAGCCCTAGGTGTTCAGAGTTCAGGAACGCAGCCTGTTACTGTGGCTCCCCATGCTGAGGTTGTTCCAGTCCCATTGATTTCCTAGCCTCTTGCTCCTCGCCCTGCCATGACAATTGGGGAGCAGAAGGCCTTGGGTAGGTTTCTGAGATTGGCACCGCCAAGATTTGCTTGTACACAAGGTCAGGACCCCCATGATTTTATCACCACCTGTGAGGAGATGTTGCATCACTTGGGGTTATTAGAGACTCACAGGGTTAGCTATACTTTATATCAGCTAGAGGGTCCAGTAAAGTTATGGTGGAGAGCACAGGTTGCTTGAAGGCCTTCTACGTCACCTCCCTTGACCTGGTCCGAGTTCTATAAGGCCTTTATAGTTATGCTTGTTAATTATGTTTTATCGATGGTTCCATGAGTGGACTGGGTTGATTGTTAAAAAGGTGATTGTTGCATATTGGTCCATAAGAGGCCAGGTAGTTGTACTTAAATATGTGGTTGGTTCATGTGTAGGCCGGGAATTGCATGTTAAACACTTAGGTGATGTTCTAGAGATCTTTAGTGGGTCCGAGTTATTTAAAAAGGGTATATGTTAATTGTGAGGGTATAATGTTACAGTGGTTATTGAACCTGTGTAATATGGTTGGTAAGTTAGAGAAAGACTAAGGGCCTGGGGTTATATTGCTGGGTTGTTATTACATGTTAGGTATTTGTCCTAGGGACCCTTGGGCGGTCCAGATTCGTAAAAGTGGTAACATAAATATATGTGGTCTAGTTACGGGGTAGTTGGGCATACTTTGGGTTGTGAAGACATAGTGGTTGACTTGGACAATGGGATGGTATTCGGGGTCAGGTCCTAGTTTGTTGGATTCAAGTTAAGTGAGGCTTGGGAAGTCTTAGGGCGAGCGTGGCTTGGGAAGTCTAATCATTCAATATGACTTGGAAAGTCTTAGGTGTCATGGTGTAGAGTCTCCAAGTTGTGGAGTTGGCAGTGGAGTAGAATAGGAAGGTTTGGGACAAGACATAAGTTCTTAGTGTTAATATCATGGTGGTAAAGGTGGAAGTTGAAGGACTGGATTTATTGTAACTTATTGCATATTTTCTCTTGATTTCTTATATGATGGTATGCGGTGGATTCGGGTTGATCGGTGATGCCTATCAGTACGTGTTATTTGTACTGATACTACTCTTGCTATACCTTTTTGGGGTATAGTCTGGTTGCAGGGTCAATGATATTTCTTAGGAACAGGACGACGGTGATCTTGAGCAGCTTCTACTCTTCGTTTCCATGAGGGAAGTTGTGTCTTATTTTATACCTTGTATCTCTCCTTTAGAGCTCTTGTACCTGTTTAGACTAGTTCCTAGGGAGGATGGTATTCAAGATGTAAAGGTTCTACTGTATTTAAATATTTTAAGGTTTACTTTTCAGTATTAAAGAGGCAATCTTCTTATGTTTATCTTTGATTTCCACAATTACCTGTTGGATTGGGTGGTAAGGGTTTTTTTATCTAGGTGCTTAGAGTAGGTACCCGCATGGCCTGATAGTTGGGTCATGACAAAATTGTATCAGATCCTAGGTTATCGGTCTCCCAGTACAAGAGGAAAATGTCGAATAGAGTCTTGCAGATTGGTGTGTTGACGTCCACATCTAATCTTTGGGAAGCTATGGAGCATTCTACGAATCATCTTCCTTCTTCATTCCTTTCGTGCGGATTATTACTTGCTTGTATGGGTTGAGTCCAATTGGTATCTCTCAATTCCAATTGGTATCTCAACAAAGTAATGGATGTCATTTAACTTCGGTTGAAATGACACAAGCAAGAGAAGTTGGAACTAGGAAGGTTCCAATTGATATCTAGCCTTAGGAGTTATGGTAAGGTATGGATGATCGTATGACGGTCATCCATGAGGCGAATAGAGAATAGTAGAGGTGAATTGATTGATGTTGAAACTTGAAGCTTGAAACTATGTGCATTACATTACTTGTATGACTGAAATTGTGTGGAGTGAGAAATTTTCTTGTCTTATTGTGAATATTTTGGTCTGAAAGGAGTCATAACTTGATTTTTGTGTTCTTGAGTTAGTGGAATTTCTATGTGTGTTGGTTTGGAATTTCGTATTACATTTCAAAATGGGACTTATCATTGGTTAAGATGGTAAGGGGATAAGAATAATGACTGTAGGGAAGCTCCGATTTCAAGATAGTCGGGATTGGTTGGGAACCATGGGAACAAACGGTCATTCTTGTATGGTAGCAGGAATGCGTTGTTGTGAATAGTTTTCTCTTGTAGTTTGTAATGGATTTTATGATAACGTGATGCTAAGTTTTGAATTATGCAGTGTTGGGATGGCCGTGGGGCAATATTTAAAGACCATGGCGTGATTTCAGAGGTTAACAGTGATAATCGAGTATGGGGAATGGGTGAAACTTGCCGAAATTTTGTATTTCTGGACTGCTATTATTGAGGTCGCCATAGAGGAACTGTACTTCTATGGTGATCCCAATATAGCGGGAAATTTTCTTCTATGGCGGTACCGCTGTAGCGGTATTTCAACTGCTATAGCGGAGGGGGGCAAGGCAGAACCCCTGCCCTATTTTCTCCTTTCTTTCTTTTCATTTTTGGGGCGTCTAAAAATGATGGTTAAGCTACAAGCGGCTTTGTAAAACCAGGAAATCACCATAGAGATAATATAGTATGCATATAAGGTCAATATTATTTAAAAATAGCATTCACGTGCTTAAAACGAAGGGAAAGGGGAACATTGTCTAGCACATGCCCAAAAAGGGGGGCAAAACCAAGAACAGTAGTCTAATATAATAAAGAGGGGAGAGAAGGTCCTAGCCGGATGCCTCATCACCATCGAGGGCTGTAGGGGCAGGGTCCTCGGCATTACTCAAGAAGGGGAACTCCTGCAGGTCCTCCGGCTCTAGTTAGAGAAGCTCCTGATCGGGTATAGAGCAAGTGAACATGACCTTAATGGTCTTCCACATTCGGGCAAGCATGCAATCCCGGGAGTGCCTCTTTCTCTTCTTTTCATCCAAGTCCCTGCGGAGTGCTGCAAAGTCCTGAGCAGACGGGGCGGGGCTGTAGCTCTGACAGTAGTATCCTCCATGAATCGCCTGACCGTGGCCAGGTTCTCCTTAAGCTGGCTGCTAGTGATCGGGGGATGGAGCTAGGAAGGAGGGGCAGGAGTGTCAACATCAGCATCAGCATCCTCGGCAGCCTGGATGCTCCCCGCTTCATCCACCTTCCTCTTCTTCTTTCCCTTCACGGCAACCACTTTCACCTGGAGAGGGTTGAAGGGAACATCCATCTCTACCTCCAAATCAGTCTCATCCTCGGGCACATGGAAACTCCTACACAGCTCAGACACCAGACCCGAAAGAAAGGGGGCCTTCTTGGGACCTTGGTAGAAGTCCCTCCACTCAGACATGATCTGTTCCCTCACATTCAGCAGCATCCCCTGCATAGCATAAGACACCACCAAGGCCCAAGCATAAGTCACTTCGGTGGTATTGCTCGACAGATGGATCCTCCGGGACACCAAATTCAGCCACCTTCTAGCATCTGCTGAAAAGTAAGTAATCGTGATTCCCTCAGCACTGGGCCAGTAGACCTCGTCCCTGAACTCCTCCTCGGCCAAGGTATTGCTCAGCCATGTCATGTCCCACAATCGAGCCTTGGCTTCATAAACCTCGTTCGAAATATGAGGCACTCCTAGCACCTCATTGACGGTTCGAGCATCCATAGGGACATTGATGTGAGGCCAAAAGTACATATATTTAACTATTATTTGTCTCACATTTAGTCTTTTTATTGTCTTTTGAGCATTGATTTTATGAATTATTCTTATGTTGGATATTTTTATTTGTAGGATTAAACCGGTGGAAAATTGAAAAAAATTAGAGAAAAAACGAATTAAAAATGAGAAATCATATAAGGAAATCAAGCAGACAGCTTAATGGATTAAAGTGAATATTATAATATACATATATATATGCAAAGTGACTGAATGCAATTGAATTGCAATTCAACTTATGACACGTGTCCCTTTATAAGACCTCTGCCAATTAATTAAGGCAACGCAGCAAAATAGAAACAACAACGCGACCGAGCATCCCATGTTAATTGGGTTTTGGTTTTCCAATTTATTTTGGACTCAGTTAGTTTATTTGAGGCTTTTTTCTGCACCTATAAATATCCCATAAAAATATTTTTTTCATAACTTTTGACCTACGAAGAGCTAGGAGCCGCCGTGAAGGCCGGAGAATATAAGTTTCATCTTTTCTTCTCCATTATTATTTATTTTACCTTTTTCTTTGGATGATTTATTGTAATTTCTCCATATCTATATGGAGTTAAACTTCTCATTCTAGGATTATGATAGTTTCATAATTGTTGTAGTAGACTCTTGGTTTGATTAGCATGATTATCATATTAGTTGTTCTTATATTCTTGTGCTTACTATTTTAATGTTTTGCGACCACTAAAATAAACTTATAATCTTGTTGTGAACCTGAAAGAAGGATCAATAAGATAGAATGAGGAATATAGGGAGCTAGATCTCTCTTTTGTAACGTAAAGACTAGATTTGCATCTAGGATAGGAATATACCTAGAACTCCTTACTTGGTTACAAAACGGGAAGACATATAAATGAATTTGAAATAGAATATCACATCCCCACCCAATAATGTAGTTGTGAGACTATTCTGGATAGATGATTAAAGGCTCGGAAGATCATAATCATGTTATCAACCCCGTAAATCAATAATTAGATAAACAAATAAGTCAATGAAATTACTTACTTAACATGATTGTTAGAGAATCGATAATCCTAGATCAATTTCATCATATTGATTACGTGAAAACATGCTCTTTATTGGGTTAATTGTTCATTAGTTAACATCTTCTTTTTATTTTTAGATTAGTTAATTATAAATTCATCTTTGGATGTTTTACCCTTGAATAAATAATTAGAACTAGTTTAATTTAGTAGAATAGTTAATCGAAAAGTCCATGTGAGTATGATATCTGGACTCTCAATCCTATATTACTTGTACGACTGCATACACTTGTGTGTGCGTAGGACGCACCAAGTTTTTAGCGCCATTCCCGGAGAGTGGGGTTGGAGTCATCCCAATGAATGGTGGGGAGTATGGCATAGAACTCCCTCACCCAACTTGAATGTCCGAAGGGGGAGCCACCACCAACGGGCCCCAGGAAAACTCCTGAAGCCTGCGATAGAAGCTTGTTGCTTTCTCATCCACCCTTCTCACTTTGAAGGCCCTCTCATAGCAAGAACCTAGCATGTGGTATTTCTAAAACCTCTCCCGACTAGCATTATTAGGGAACCTCTCGTAGGGGGAATGCGTTCTTGACCGATAGCCATTGAGTAGTCAAACCTGTATTTTATCATGGGGCGGAATTAGAACTCGTAAGAGCATAAAGAAATGCTTTTCAAAAAGGAAAAAAATTCTCTAATGCATGCCTAGGAGGCTACTGGTTTTGGTCTTCCGCTATAGCGAACGATCATCTGATACAGCGAAACCGCTATAGAAGGAATTTCTATATTATAGAGAGACCACTATAGCGGTTGGGTTCTGCTATAGCGATCTTCATCGTCCCAAAGCTTCAAGGGATGCATCAATGGCGCCCCTTGACCCAATACTTTGTTTTTAACATTCCAAGTCCAGATTAGTACTTCTAAAGTGACCTATCACTCTCTTATGCAAAAATTTGGGCATTATAACCACTATACTTTTCCCAAATTGTCATTTTCTTGAATAATAACCCTTCCTCTACCCCTCCCCCCCCCCCCCATTTTGAGCTCGTTTGGGGCAAAATATTCCATAATCCTTACGCCCATAATGCCGTGGAGGCGTTGTAAACCGTAAGGGAAGCATCCATGCTTCAGAAAACCAACAACATTCAACAAAAACTTCAAATTCAAAAACAGGAAATAAGGGGGTACGTAGTTACCTAGATTTTCCGACATCGTAAGCGAAGTGATCAGGAGGAGGGGAGTGGTTTTGGGTGGAAGAATAGTGGAGAATTGGAATGAAACCCAATTCTCACCCTTTTTCAACTGACGCCAACCGCTATAGCGGTCGAACACTCGCTATAGCGCTACCGCTATAGTGGTATAATTTCTGCTATAGTGGACGATAGGTCAAATTTGGGAACAGAAAGCTTCCTTCTGAGTTTTTAAAATTTCATTTGCTCTAATGTTCTAAGAGGCCCCAGATTTCTCGAGCACTCTGGAAAGGTTACTCTGATTTCATAGCTCGAAGGAAGGATTTCCTTGACAGAGCAAGAATGAATTATTTTCCAATTGAGTCGGGTATGATGAAAAAAGGGAAGATGTGCTATTTTGCATAGAATCATAATTACGTTGTCATGGTGGTACTGTGAGAGCCCCCAGACTAGATTTTTCTTTCCTTTTTTCTTTCAGGATCATTTAAGGATGAACAATGGGTAAATTTGTATCTGTCGTAATGACCCATCCAGTCATTATTTTAAAAATCATCATATCACAATTTTGGGAATGATTAAAATATGATCGATTTAAGTGGAGCTGATATCACTCTATTATAGCGGGAATTTTACCGTTATAATGTTGTCGCTGTAGCGGTCAGCCAGCTTCTATAGCAGGATGATAGAGGCAGTAGCTTAAAAACATAATTTTTATTTTAACCTTCTTCTCTTCAGTCGAAAAATACATGAGGGTTGCTCCAAAAACCTTCCTAGGCTGCTCCAAATCTTAGGAGCCATGGGGAGGGGATCTCAGCTAAAGAGGAGCAAAACCATAGATTTTAGGCTCGTTCTCCGTTAGGAATCACCTACACGGAGCCAGAATGTGGCATTTATGCAACTGTTTGGCGTCCAGGTAGGCTAGGTTTTTTATTGAGTAGACTTAGACATTTATTTCATTTCATATTATTATTATAAAATGATAGGAGGATTCATTTTTAGGCATTCGGGCATAGAGTTTGGAGGAACATTGTATTGTTGGCTAGTTGTTGAATAGAGAATATAGGGTCGGGGCGATGTGTCACTACGAGTTGGGTTATATGTGTGAACTTGTGTGTGATACTAGGTTTTAGGGTGCTAGATTATTTGGTAGGTTCGGGGAATCAAAAATGTTATGGGTAAATACATGGCCAAATAATAGTAGGCTTTCGGGAATAGTTCAATAAAAGGGAATGGGGGAATAGAAAGGGTTTGGAGCCTCAATGTTGGGGGATATTTCCCTGGACTATGTTTGTCTTTAAGAACGGGTTCTGGAATTGATGTATCAACTGAATAGGTGTCTAGAGTGATAACCAGGAATTAGTCTCCGGACAGGATTTCATAGTTGGGGTTATGGACCCGGTTGATGGGTAGGCAATGGTTATTGCTTTCCCATATGCAATATGTATTCATATAACTGTAGCTTAGTACTGTATGTACATTGCATGCTTAGGGAATGAGATTATGAATGTCTAAGTGTCCAGGTGTCAATTATGTGAAATGAACTTGGTTTTGTTATTTCTTGGTTTTACAAATGTAATTTGTTCATTAAATTATTGACTTGTTGGATTTTGTGTGACATTCAGTTGGCTTGAGTACCACGCCTAGTACGAGATACATATTGGTTGGCTCGGGTATCACGCCTGGTACGGGATATGTAACACCTCAGAAATCAAACCAGCTATCCAAGTTAAAATCTCAAAAAAATTTCATGTTTCAGGAATGACGAGTCCAAACCACGGACCGTGGTTCGAACCACGGGTCGTGGAATGGAATCGTGATTCCCTTCTGATTGATTCGGCCTAGGGTCTAGAACCACGAGTTGGTTCAACAGACCGTGGTTCAAACCACAGGTCCATCCTGTCCACTCGTGGAACTCAGATTAGAGGGTTGGCAAGTCCCTCTGAAAATGACTCAATTCTATGACTCGTCATCCAAACGACGAGCCGTAGTCTCGATTCGTGGTTTGACCCAGGACCAGCTAGGTCCCAAGGAACCACAACTCCAAATGATGATTCATCATTCATTCTATGGGTCCGTCCTGTTGACCCGTAGAAGTGCTTCTGCAGCCTGAAGTTCCTGTCAGGAACCACGAGTGGAACCACGGGTCGTGATTCAAATGATGACCCGTAGAACTAGCCCGTGGTCCCTGAAACTGACCATTTTCTAGATTTTTCTTAAATATGTCCCAGGGGTATTTTGGTCATTCCCCACCCTTTTTAACTCCTAAATGATCTCATTTTGGCTAAAGTAGGTTTTCATCCTCATTAGCCTAAGTTCCTTCTCAATACTTCACTCTTCCCCCAAAAAGGAAAATTCTCCTCCAAGCTTCAAGTCAAAAGCTCCAAAATCAAGCCTCCTAAATCTCTTCATTTTCTAGTGGGTTAGCTTCAATCAAGGTATGTGGGTATTCAACAATGGGTTCTTCTCACCCTTGTGCCCAAAACCCTCAAATTCTCAAATTCATTTATGAACTTGTGAAATTAAGGTTTTGATCTAAATTGGGGAAAACTTATGAAATCAGTTTCTATACTTAAATTCATGGTTTCTTATTGCTTACTCATGATTTGGTTATGATTCCTTTATTGGATTTAAAGGACCATGCATTAAAGTTGAATTCTAGCATAATTCCATTGAATTGCATGTTTTCAAGAGAAATTTGACATGATTAGATATCATGACCTTATGTATGTATGAAATTGCATGCCTAATTCTTCAAGTATGAATTTAGAAAGAAAAGTATGATTTGAATTATGGCTATGCTTTACTTTAAGAAATTATGATATGAGAATTGCATGGAACCCGATGTGTCTTCATGCTTTTCAAAAGAGATTTGGTATTCGATTATACCTTCATGACTTTATGAGCTATATGTACATATTTTGGGAGTAGTATTTAGCACCGACCGATGAGGGTTCGATTACCCAAGTCCAAAAACTACTTTGCCAGCATAGGTTATGAAATGAAGTGCCCTATGGGCTTATGAGAGTGGATCCACATCTTGATTATGGTGTCCTGTGCTTAGCGGGCATTAGGATAGGTTTGCCAACTAGGGTTATATAGTTGGGTATGGTGACTTGTTCCTTGGCAGGGTTTGAGTCAGCTTTGCCAACTAGGATTATATAGTTCGATTCCATGTAGCTCACATGGTCTATTATTGGTTATAAGAAACTCCTGTATGAAATCCTTTGACTTACTTAAACTTATGATATCTACTTGAGTTTTGACTCTTATTTCATGATTTACTACTCATTTTATGATGTTTACCTCTGATAACTTGCCCATGCATGAACTATGTTTTATTTATGATTTAAGTATGTTTTCATCACATATATGCATATCTCATATACTCGGTACATCCTATAGTACTAATGCATATCTTGCGCTGCATCCTTTGATGATGCAGATTCAGGTGTCCCTTCTCAGACTCGTGGCTAGAGCTTCCCGAGCCACTCATTGTCAGATGTTGGTGAGTCCTCTTAGGTCGAAGACTAGTTATGTTCTTAGTCTGTGTTGGTTACTTATTTTCGTACCTTGATTTAGCTAGGGTCTTGTCCTAGCAACTCCTTATGTCATGCATAGAGGATTTTCAGACATAGACATCTTTCGAGTCTCTTTCTAGATTTCGTATTCCTGTTCGACTTATTATATATTTATGTGATTCTGGATTTATCTCTTATGCTTCTGCTTATCGTATGTTATGCTTGAGTATGCTATGACCAAGGGTTATCTTGGGGCACTTATGGTCCCAAATCCCGTGTTACGTCAAGGGGGTAACCTCAAGGCGTGACAAACTTGGTATCAGAGCCTCAGGTTCAAGAGTCCTAGGATGTCTGAAAGCTTCATCAAGTAGAGTATTTTTCATGTGTATGAAGCGCGCCATACATATGAGAGGGAAGCTATGAGGTGTCTTAGGAAAACTTCACTTATTTCATGACCACGTCGTGCGATAGAGCTTAACTCTAATGTTCCTTTAATCCTTATCTTGTATGTTTTAGACTATGCCTCCTCGATGTGCTATGCCTCCCCGAGCCTCTTGGAATGTTGCTCCTCCAGTTTCGGTCCCCGATGTCATGAACGAAGAGCTCAGGAATGCCATCCATTTGCTAGCCCAGACCTTGGCCACTCAGGCCAATCAGCAGGCTCCTGCCCTAGTCCACCCTCGAAGTGGGGTAGCGGCCCGAGTTTATGACTTTATCCGTATGAACCCGCCTGAGTTCTGGGGTCCGAAAGTGAATGATGACCCGCTCAACTTTATTGATAAAGTGAAGAAGATCTTCAAAGTTATGCAAGTGGTTGGGCTTGATTGTGTTGAGTTTGCATCATATCAACTCAAGGATGTAGCTCATATTTTTTTTAAGCAATGGAAGGAGGCTAGGGTGAGGGACACGATCCCCATAACTTGGGAGTGTTTTGAGAGGGCCTTCCTTGATAGGTTCTTTCCTCGAGAGTTGAGGCAAGCGAAGGTGGAAGAGTTTGTGAACTTGAGACAGGGTTCGATGTCAGTTTAAGAATACAGTTTGAAGTTCACTCAGTTGTCCAGGTATGCTCCCTCCATGGTGGCAGACCCGCATGACCAGATGGGCAAGTTTATCTATGGAGTTTCTGATATGGTAAAGAAAGAATGTAGGTCTACCTTGTTGATTCATGATATGAACATTTCCCGACTCATGACCCGTGCCCATCAGATTGAGGGTGACAATCTTAGGGAGATGGCAACGGAGAACAAGAGGGCTAGATCCGAGGGATCAGGTTTTGGTCATCACAGGTCCGGAGGTGGACATCGCTCCTCGTTCCAAAAGAAGTCATCAGGCCCCGCTCATTCTTCTCCTAGTGCTTCTACCTAGGCCCAGAGACCTTATCATGATCAGGGTGGTAAAGGATCTGGTTCCTATTCTCAGTCTCAAGGTAGTGTTGCTAAGGGATCTTCCTACCCAGCTTGTAGTAAGTGTGGGAAGAGTCATTCTGGTGAATGTTTGGCCGGTTCAGGTAGTTGCTTCGGATGTGGTCAGGCGGGACATCGTATCAGAGATTGCCCTTCATCTAAGAAGGGGAAGGGAGGTAGTAGGGCTCAGTCTACTCCAGTAGCCCCAGGAGGTCGACCAGCCCAGCAAGGCGCAGCTTCTAGTTCTGGTGGTCAGTGCCAGAACTGTCTTTATGCTATGTCTTCCCGGCAGGATCAGGAGAGTTCTCCATATGTGGTTACTGGTATGTTGAAAGTCTTCTCTTTTGATGTATATGCTTTGTTGGACCCCGGTGCCTCCTTATCTTTTGTAACCCCTTATGTTGCTTATAAGTTTAAGATTTGTCCGGATCAACTTTTAGAGCCCTTTTCTGTTGCTACTCCTGTTGGTGAGTCAGTCCCAGCCAAAAGAATCTACCGAAATTACCCTATCTCAGTCCTTCATAGAGTCACTTCAGCTGATCTAATAGAGTTGGAGATGACTAATTTTGATGTCATTCTTGGTATGGATTGGTTGTATGCATGTTATGACTCTGTTGATTGTCGTACTCGTGTGGTCAGTTTCAAGTTCCCAAATGAACCTGTCTTGGAATGTCAAGGTAATCCCCTTTCCTCGAAAGGTCGCTTCATATCCTATCTTAAGGCTAGGAAGATGATTTCTAAGGGCTATGTCTATCATATTGTTTGGGTCATGGACACAGAGTCTGGCACCCTATCTATTCAGTTTGTTACTGTTGTGAATGAAGTCCCAGAAGTGTTTCCCAATGATTTGCCCAAAATCCCTCCCGAGCAGAAGATTGACTTTGGGATAGATCTTCTTCTGGATACGAATCTTATCTCTATTCCTCCCTATAGAATGGCTCCTGCAGAACTTAAAGAGTTGAAGAATCTTCTTGATAAAGGTTTCATCAGGCCTAGCATTTCTCTATGGGGTGCCCCAGTTTTGTTTGTTCGGAAGATAGATGGCTCTCTTAGAATGTGTATTGATTACCGCCAATTGAACAAGGTCACAATCAAGAATAAGTATCCCATTCCTAGGATTGATGACTTGTTCGAACAGCTTCAGGGTGCTTGTTTTATCTCCAAGATCGACCTTAGGTCCGGTTATCATCAGCTTCGGGTTCGGGAGTGTGATATTCCAAAGACAGCTTTCAGGACTCGGTATGGTCATTATGAGTTCGTTGTTATGTCTTTTGGTCTAACGAATGCTCCTGCAGTTTTCATGGATTTGATGAATCGGGTATTCAAGCAGCACTTGGATTCGTTTGTGATTGTGTTCATTGATGATATCCTTATCTATTCTCGGAGTGAGAAAGAGCATGTAGACCACTTGAGGGTTGTGTTGCAAACTCTCAAGGATAGACAGTTGTTTGTTAATTTTAGCAAGTGTGAGTTCTGGATGCAGTCTGTTGCCTTTCTGGTCATATTGTGACTAGTATTGGTATTCGGGTTGACTCTCAAAAGATTGAGGCAGTAAAGAACTAGCCTAGACCCACTTTTCCGTCCGATATTAGGAGCTTCTTGGGTTTGGCTGGTTACTACAGGAGGTTTGTGGAAGGATTTTCTTCCATTGCTGCCCCATTGACTCGATTGACTCAAAAAAAAGTTAAGTTTCAGTGGTCCAATACTTGTGAGCAAAGATTTCAGGAATTGAAGACTCGATTGATCACAGCTCCAGTGTTGGCTCTACCCGAGGGCCTAGATGATTTTGTGGTGTATTGTGATGCTTCCAGTATTGGCTTGGGTTGTGTTTTGATGCAACGGGGCAAGGTGATTGCTTATGCCTCGAGACAACTTAAGGTTCATGAGAAAAACTACCCTACTTATGACCTTGAGTTATCAGCCGTAGTCTTTACTTTGAAAATTTAGAGACACTACTTTTATGGTGTGCACGTTGATGTGTTCACGGATCACAAAAGCCTTCAGTATGTGTTCTCTCAAAAGGAGTTGACTTCTCGACAAAGGAGATGGCTTGAGCTCCTTAAAGATTATTATATGAGTGTGTTTTACCACCCGGGTAAGGCCAATGTCCTGCCGGATGCTTTGAATAGACTGTCCATGGGAAGTGTGTCTTCTGTTGAAGATGGGAAGAAGGAATTGGTTAAAGAGGTTCATAGGCTTGCTCGGTTGGGAGTTTTCCTTATGGACTCGACCGAGGGTGGTGTGATTGTACAAAATGGTGCAGAATCATCTTTGGTAGCTGAAGTGAAAGAAAAGCAAGACAGTGATCCTATTTTGCACCAGCTGAAGGGTGTAGTCCATCAGCAAAGGGTAGAGGTTTTCTCCCAAGGGGGAGATGGTGTGCTTCGATATCAGGGTCGATTGTGTGTTCCTGACATAGATGGGTTGAGACAGTGGATTTTGACAGAGGCTCATAGATCCAGGTATTCTATTAACCCTAGTGGCACCAAGATGTACCGTGATCTACGGAAAGTCTATTGGTGGAATGGCATGAAGAGGGACATAGCAGGTTTCGTGGTTAAGTGTCCCAACTATCAACAAGTAAAGGTAGAGCATCAGCGACCGGGTAGGATGATTCAGGATATTGATCATCCTACTTGGAAGTGGGAAGCGATCAATATGGATTTCATTACTGGCTTGCCTCGTACTCATAGGCAACATGATTCTATTTGGGTGATTGTTGACAGGATGACCAAGTCATCCCACTTCTTGGCTGTCAACACTATGGATTCGGCAGATAATTATGCCAGACTCTACCTTCGTGAGATAGTCAAATTGCATGGTGTTCCATTTTCCATCATTTCAGACAGGGTTACTCAGTTTACATCTCAATTTTGGAAGTCATTTCAAAAAGGTCTTGGTACTCAAGTAAAGCTTAGCACAACTTTTCACCCACAGACGGATGGCCAGGCAGAGCATACTATTCATACTTTGGAGGATATGTTGAGAGCTTATGTGATCGATTTCAAAGGTAATTGGGATGATCACATACCTCTTATTGAGTTTGCCTACAACAACAGCTTTCACTCTAGCATCCAGATGGCTCCTTATGAGGCACTTTATGGCCGGAGATATAGATCTCCTATTGGTTGGTTCAAGGTAGGTGAGACAGCCTTAATTGGTCCAGATTTAGTTCGTGAGGCTATGGAAAAGGTTCATCTTATTAGGTAAAGGTTGAAGGCTTCTCAGAGTCGACAGAAATCTTATGCGGGTGTGAGGAGAAGGGAGTTGGAATTTAAAGTTGATGATTGGGTTTTCCTAAAGGTGTCACCCATGAAGGGTGTGATGAGGTTTGGCAAGAAAGGAAAGCTTAGTCCCTGTTTTGTAGGTCCTTATCGAATTTTTAGGAGAGTTGGTACCGTTGCTTATGAGTTGGAGTTGCCAACAGAGTTGGAAGCGGTTCATCCAGTCTTCCATGTTTCCTTGTTGAAGAAGTGTGTTGGTGATCCGACCTTAATTGTTCCCTTGGAGGATATGGGTGTGAAGTATAGTCTCATCTATGAGGAGGTTCTGGTAGATATCCTTGATTTTCAAGTTTGGAGGTTGAGAAACAAAGAAGTCGCTACGGTAAAAGTCCTTTGGAGGAATCAGCTTGTAGAAGGTGCTACTTGGGAAGCGGAACAGGCCATGAAGGCCAACTATCCTCATCTCTTTTCTTTCAACTCAGTTCCAGCTTGAGGTACTAGTTTCCTCCTTATTATGTCCTTCCGATCCTATTCCACCAGTATCTCTTATGATCCTAGCATGCAACCATGTTTTACGAAGTAAGTTTATCATGTTTTCAAGTTGAGAAGTTCAGTTTTCATGTTTACTCTTTGATTTCCATGTTCTGCTGCTGGTTGGGTTGTTTTCTCTTCAGCTTTCCCTTGTTTAGTCTTCATTCAAGGATGAATGATCTCAAGGGGGAAATATTGTAACACCTTGGAAATCAAACCAGCTATCCAAGTTAAAATCTCAGAAAAATTTCATGTTTCAGGAATGACGGGTCCAAACCATGGACCGTGGTTCAAACCACGGGTTGTGGAATGGAACTGTGATTCCCTTCTGATTGATTCATCCTCTGGTCTGGAACCACGAGTTAGTTCTACGGATCGTGGTTCAAACCACGGGTCCGTCCTGTCCACTCGTGGAACTCAGATCAGAGGGTTGACAAGTCCCTCTGAATGATGACTCAATTCTATGATTCGTCGTCCAAATGATGAACCGTAGTCTCGACTGGTGGTTTGACCTAGGACCAGCTAGGTCCCCAGGAACCACAACTCCAAATAATGATTCGTCGTTCATTCTACGGGTCCGTCCTGTTGACCCGTAAAAGTGCTTCTACAACCTGAAGTTCCTGTCAGGAACCACGAGTGGAACCACGGGTCGTGATTCAAACGACGACCCGTAGAACTGGCCCGTGGTCCCTGAAACCGACCATTTTCCAGATTTTTCTTAAATATGTCCCAGGGGTATTTTGGTCATTCCCCACCCTTTTTAACTCCTAAATGATATTATTTTGGCTATTTCAAGTAAGGTTTTCATCCTCATTAGCCTAAGTTCCTTCTCATTACTTCACTCTTTCCCCAAAAAGGAAAATTCTCCTCCAATATTCAAGTCTCAAGCTCGAAGATCAAGCCTCCTAAATCTCTTCATTTTCTAGTGGGTTAGCTTCAATCAAGGTATGTGGGTATTCAACAATGGGTTCTTCTCACCCTTGTGCCCAAAACCCCCCAAATTCTCAAATTCATTTATGAACTTGTGAAATTAGAGTTTTGATCTAAATTGGGGAAAACTTATGAAATCAGTTTCTATACTTAAATTCATGGTTTCTTATTGCTTACTCATGATTTGGTTATGATTCCTTTATTGGATTTAAAGGACCATTCATTAAAGTTGAATTCTAGCATGATTCCATTGAATTGCATATTTTCAAGAGAAATTTGACATAATTAGATATCATGGCCTTATGTATGTATGAAATATCATGCCTAATTCTTCAAGTATGAATTTAGAAAGAAAAGTATGATTTGAATTATGGCTATGCTTTACTTTAAGAACTTATGATATGAGAATTGCATGAAACCCGATGTGTCTTCATGCTTTTCAAAAGAGATTTGGTATTCGATTATACCTTCATAACTTTATGAGTTATATATACATGTTTTGGGAGTAGTATTTAGCACCGAGCGATGAGGGTTCGATTACCCAAGTCCAAAAACTACTTTACCAGCGTAGGTTATGAAATGAAGTGCCCTATGGGCTTATGAGAGTGGATCCACATCTTGATTATGGTGTCCTGTGCTTAGCGGGCATTAGGACAGGTTTGCCAACTAGGGTTATATAGTTTGGTATGGTGACTTGTTCCTTGGCAGGGTTCGAGTCAGCTTTGCTAACTAGGGTTATATAGTTAGATTCCATGTAGCTCACATGGTCTATTGTCAGTTATAAGAAACTCATGTATGAAAGCCTTTGACTTACTTAAACTTATGATATCTACTTGAGTTTTGACTCTTATTTCATGATTTACTACTCATATTATGATGTTTACCTCTGATAACTTGCCCATGCATGAACTAAGTATTTTTTACGATTTAAGTATGTTTTATTCACATGCATGCATATCTCATATACTCGGTACATCCTATAGTACTGATGCATATCTTGCGCCGCATCTTTTGATGATGCAGATTCAGGTGTCCCTTCTCAGACTCGTGCTAGAGCTTCCTGGGCCACTCGTTATCAGCTGTTGGTGAGCCCTCTTAGGTCGAGGACTAGTTATGTTCTTAGTCTGTGTTGGTTACTTATTTCCGTACCTCGAGTTAGCTAGGGTATTGTCCTAGCAACTCCTTATGTCATGCATAGAGGCTTTTCAGACATAGACAGCTTTCGAGTCTCTTTCTAGATTTTGTATTCCTGTTCGACTTATTATACATTTATGTGATTATGGATTTATCTCTTATGCTTCCGCTTATCTTATGTTATGTTTGAGTATGCTATGACCAAGGGTTAGCTTGGGGCACTTGTGGTCCCAAGTCCCGTGTTACATCTAGATGGTAACCTCGGGGCGTGACAGGATACTTCTTGGTTGGCTCAGGTACCACGTTTGGTACAGGTTCTATATCAGTTGGCTAGGGTACCACACCTGGTATGGGATACTTATCAGTTGGCTCAGGTACTACATCTGGTACAGACTTTATATCAGTTGGCTTGGGTATGATGCCTGGTACGGGTTTAGTTATGCTTGTTGATTATGTTTTGCCGATGGTTCCATGAGTGGACCGGGTTGATTGTTGAAAAGGTGATTGTTGCATATTGGTCCATGAGAGGCCGGGTAATTGTACTTAAATATGGGGTTGGTCCTTGTGTAGGCCGAGAATTGCATGTTAAATACTTAGGTGATGTTCTAGGGATCTTTGGTGGGTTCGGGTTATTTAAAAAGGGTATATGTTTATTGTGAGGGTATAATATTACAATGGTTGTTGAACTTGTGTCATGTGGTTTGTAAGTTAGAGAAAGACTAAGGGCCTAGGGTTAAATTGATGGGTTGTTATTACAAGTTAGGTATTTGTCCTAGGACCCTTGGGCAATCCAGATTCATAATAGTGGTAACATAAATATATATGGTCTAGTTATGGGGTAGTTGGGCATACTTTGGGTTGTGAAGACATAGTGGTTGACTTGGACAATAGGATGGTATTCAAGGTCTGGTCCTAGTTTGTAGGATTAGAGTTAAGTGAGGCTTGGGAAGTCTTAGGGCGAGCATGGCTTGGGAAGTTTAATCGTTCAGTATGACTTGGAAAGTCCTAGGTGTCATGGTGTAAAGTCTCCAAGTTGTGGAGTTGGCAGTGGAGTAGAGTAGGAAGGTTTGGGATAAGATGTAAGTTTTAGTTTTAATATCATGGTGATAAAGGTGGAAGTTGAAGGACTGGATTTATTGTAACTTATTACACATTTTCTCTTGATTTCTTATATGATGGTATATGGTGGATTCGGGTCAACTAATAATGCCTACCAATATGTATTGTTTGTACTTATACTACTCTTGCTATACCTTTTTGGGGTATAGTCTGGTTGCAGAGTCATTGATGTTTATTAAGAACATGACGATGGTGATCTTCAACAACTTTAACTCTTCGTTTCCATGAGGGAAGCTGCGTCTTCTTTTATACCTTGTATCTCTCCTTTAGAGCTCTTGTACCTATTTAGACTAGTTTCTAGAGAGGGTTGTATTCAAGATGTAAAGGTTCTACTGTATTTAAATATTGTAAGGGTTTACTTTTCAGTATTAAAGAGGATATCTTCTTATGTTTATCTTTGATTTCCGCAATTACCTGTTGGATCGGGTGGTAAGGATTTTTCTATCTAGGTGCTTAGAGTAGGTGCCCGAATGGTCTGATAGTTGGGTCGTGACATCCTGAATAACCAAAAGTTATGCTAAGTTGTAAATTTTGGGTGTTTTGTCCCTCTTGTTGGATAGTGAATGAATGAAGCATAAATTGGTGATGATATTAAGCAAAGAAAATGGGGAAACCTTGAGTACCCAAAGTACAGAACTAATTTATGTGATAAATTGTCAATGTTTGATATTGATTGTGGTGGTTGGAACATTACAAGATACTAAAAAGATAGACCCATCCAAAAAGAGAAAGCAACCAAGTGTCACACCTAGCAAAAAGACAAGCACATCCAAAGGAAAAAGTTTTAAAGTTGCAAAAGAGATGGGTTCGACACTCCCTAGACCATTTGATAAATCTCGATTCATCTCATGGGATGCCCAGGAGTTCTTTGTAATGAAATTGGAAAAGGGATTAATTGCAGAAAAAATGGTGGACATCCCCTCACTGATACGAGAGTTCCCAGAGGTGTATGGCAGGTTGATGCAGCAAAATTTAGATATCTTTCTTGAAGAACCTGATGACGCAAATGAGACATTATTTAGAGAATTCTAAGCCAATCTTCCAGAGCACGAGAACTTTGTCTGCATAGTTAGAAGACAGCCAGTTGATTTCTTTGGGCATCCATTTTCCAGGCCTACAATATCCATGAGTTTTATCTAACAAAAATTAATCAGTATGCAACAAACTACAACACAGAACCTTACCAATGCAAGTTGTTCACCAATCAAATATGCATATGGGGCAACAAGATACAATGGATTATTGTTAATCACAAGTTCCATTCCAGCAGTATGACAACCACAGGAAAGGTTTGGTTGTACATAATCAACAACCAAATGACTCTTTCAATGAACACCTATAAGTTTCATGGATTTTGAGCAGCCCTAGTCATATGCTTGATGCTCGAAACTGAGTTTGATCTTGTGCAAATAATTTAGGACGAGATGATCCAAAAGGCCACCATAAAAATATGGTCTCTTTTTCCATCCTTGGTCACACGACTGTGCACACTAGATGGGCTTAAAAAGAGAAAAACTAATGTTATGGTTAAGAAGGAGAAGCCTATTCGATTAGACAAAATTTCCATTGGCAAAGAAATTCCATCTGTGGAGGAGTCAGACAGTGATGCCCCTGATATGGCAGATGCACAGAATGTAGTTTTTAGATGATGCCACTAGTGTACCACCTCCACAGCCCATGCAAGTCATGTCAAGCCCCTCATGGGAGGAGCGATTCTCAAGAATGAAAGGGGAGATGACTGGTATACGTGCATCAATGGAGAATTTGAATAAGCAAATGGATACACTTAATCTGAAGACTGAAAAGTCTGAAAAGAAAATATTGGTGTGGCTGCGAGCACTTGGCAGGGCCTATAGTATGGACTATGACACTATTTTTTTATGCTAACTGAGGAGGGTTAGGTAAGTTCTCTTTACTCTTGTAATTTCGGTCATGGGGACATGCCATAATTTAAGTGTGGGGGTGAGATATTGTTGTTTGTAAAACATGCTATCATTCTTAGTATCTTTCTTTCATTATCATAGTCGTAATATTTTGAATCAAATATTTTCTAGGATAAAAGTCGAGTCAAAATAGTGTTTGAACAGGTGTCATAAGCAAAATAGATTATTTCCTACTAGAGGTTGTATCGCTCGCTTTTTCTATCATTGTTACACTTGTTGACGTTTAAAGTTAGGTCATACCAATCTTTGAACATGGTGTGGTGAGGACATGTCGCTTAGTACTCATGTTTTAAAGGGTCTAGAACTTGGACTCTCTTAGGGAAGTACATGATTGTAGGCTTTTCTTGTATAACACTTTTAGCCAATATTGACCAATCATTGATTGTAATTATCCCTAGTAAACCACTTTGTGCCGTGTCATAATCTACTTTCTTTGATACCCCAATTGCCCTTTTGACCTTGTCCACTATTTAGTAAGCGCACTTGAGTCTTATGCAGAAGTGTAGTGAAAGTAAATTATGAAAAGAGAATAAGAGAGATGAAATATGCTAGAATTATAAAGTAAAAAAAGAAAAGGGTATGAAAAAGGGAGTTGCAAGCATCATCTTGAAGATGTTTCGAATGAGAAAAAACGTTGATGAAAATATGAATCAATAAAAAAATATAGATGGGTGGTTGAAAGTGTTGTTGTTTTGTGATGTTGAAGACTCCAGGTATGTAACGCAAGGGGGATGTTCCACTGTTAATCCCATCCTATAAATCCCTTACCTTACATTACAATCAAATGCAAGTCCTATATGATTCTGACTTGAGAGGTTCTTTACTAGTGAAGAGTGACTCAATTTCCAAGCTTATGTTATCCTGGAAAAACATGATGTATTTCTTTGTGAGAGTGAGTGATGGGAATCATCTTGTCCTAGATGTATGTTATAACCTTATCTGTTGAGAGTGTTTGCATATTCTTTCTTGTGAGTTTTGTTCAAAGATTGGTACATAATTTAATTTTGGGTGTCAATAAGTTGTCAAACGATGAGAAGTGTAATATTCACTTTTGGAATTGGATGGGGTTGATTTGAGTTTCTAATACTTGTACGTCAATCTTAGTAGAGCGTATGTTTTATTTTAATATGCTCGGAATGAGCAAAAGCTTAAGTGTGAGAGTATTTGATAAGTGTAAATTGGTTGAGTTATTTGGGAGTAATTAATACATTTTGTGATTATTTTGATAAATCTAGGCTGGAAGTTAGAGTTGAAGGAATCGAAAAGTAAGAAAAATTATGTGACACCATAGGAAGGCCCACGCAACTGCGCGATATGAAGCTGCTACCGCTCGAGGCAGGCAGAAGAGGAGCGAGTTGCTAAAAGGTGCGTGCACCTACTGATACACCCAAATTACACCTCTAAAATGAGATATAAAGCATTTGCTGTCAAATATAGAACTCAAACAAGGTTGGGATTGAATTCCACAGAGAATATGGTGAGAAATATGTTAATAATGAATATTCAACTAGTAGTCTTTATTTCGAGAGGGTTTAACATAAAAAGTAAAAGTGACAAGTATTTTGTGTACTCAGTAACCAATTGTATCAAAGTTATTGTTGTTTGTATTCAAGTAATGAGAAGAAACTAGGACTGTGTTCCCCAATGCTTTCATAGCTTAGTAGGTTTATGTGATTAGTGATCTATCCCGGTGATACACATGTAAAATTAATGATAAGAGTTTAACTAAAGTCTTTTGATCCAATTAGATAAATATCACTTGATCTCCTTTCGATCTACAAGTGTTTAAGTATTAAGTTTCATTAATAGTTTCAGATTGATTATCCTCTTTAGAGCTCAAATCATTAGATGAGAGTTAGTAGCCTCAAACCTCCATGGTTAATATCTTTTCCTTAGCTTTACTTCTTTGGTCCAGCAAGTTAAGGTTTATGGCGAGTTCTAACGTTTGCACCCGCTAAAAAGCAATCAAAGCAAAGAGATCAACAATACATGAAAATTTACCATTCAAGAATCACTATTCATTTAACCTACGTTCGTTAATTGATCATAGTTTCCATAACCCTAATTATGGGGTTTAGCTACTCATGCTTGCAAGAATCATAAAATAATTCATAATAAAAAGACTTACTTATATTAACCATAAACAATAATTCAAAGTTTGTAAAATAATCCAAGAAAACCAAGAACAATGTTCAATGGTAATTCTTAGCTCTAAAAAAAGAACATCATATCTAAAAAAAATGCATATAAGAACTCATAAAATTCTTGGTTTAAAGCATCGAAAGTGTCATAAAATTCTGGAACATCACTCGCACAGCCAAACGCCTCCACCGCGTGAAGAAGGCAGACAAGAGCTACACATATTGGCCAGCGCGACCGCACGATGCTACATCAGAAAAACACTAGTTGAGGTCCTTTTTGGGATTTTACAAATGACCCCAGGCTTTATAAGTTTGAACTGGTCCCAACAATTAGGGCATCAAGTTTTGGAGGCAAAAAGTCACGAGAGAATAAGAATGAAGAAGAAGAACGAGGGTGCACTACTCTAATCCAAAATAAAAGTTGGGATTAAGAGTCGGTTATAATGTCTTCTAGCTTTCTTTGTATTTTGTGAACTTATCTATCTTTATGGAGTAACTTCTCATTAGGAAAACAACGATATGATATAGGATTGTGAACGTTTGCTTATGCTTTTGTTAGAAGTGCATAGACATATTAGTATTGTGAAGTTACTTACTTTTGCATTTTAATCAAAAGAAAATTATTTGGGTAATTCTTCGCATTTCATGGTTCAATTCTTAATTGATAGTTTCTCTAAGGGATCGAAAAAGCTTAAGAATTGTCATTAGGAATCAAAGTTGGAAAGAATTTGCAAGAAGCTTTTCTAGGTTCCCTATTGCACATGCTTGCCTTAATTTCAATTAACTTTTCTATCCAAAGTCAAATTTATTCGAAGGAAGAATTTAATTATTGATAGAAATGGTAATCAATTGTTATCTTTGAAAAATTAGAAGTACTTTTTCGTAAGCAAGTAACAAGAGTGTAACCATCGGTTTACAATCTCACATTCATATTGTCTGTCGCCCTATCTTCTAAACTGATAATCAAAGTTTGATATCTCGTCCAAGTTATCATTTAGATAACTGATTCTATAAGTACTTTACTGCTACAAATTTGTGGTGTCAACTACGCAATTCAACGTTTTGATTCCATGGATAATATTTAACAAGAGTGTATTGATACATTACTCTAACCAATCCCAATGAAGACGATCTTTATACTATACTATCATTTTTCGTAAAAGTAATAAAGAGATTATTATATTCTTTTAATTTGGTCAAAATAACATTAGAGAATCATTTAATATTCTTTCATTAATTACCTATTTAAGACTAATTAATGGCATATCAAAAGGATGAATGGATAATATTTCTTTTTGAGATATTAATATAATTTTTCAACAATTAATTCCTTGTTTAATTCTTGTATAGAACATGTAAGAATGAATGAGTTGTATGTGAAAAATCATCTGAAAAAAGATGACGATAATACTAAAAATGTACAATTTACTTGTGATAAGTCTAGGAAATTAATTAACAATAGGCAGGACAAAAGAGTTCTGCTAAAATTAATTTTATTTTGGAGGAAAATGATTCATAGCGTGTGTCTACGGTAGTTAGAGACCATTGTCCATTGTCATGAATTGGAACCTATTCTATCGCGATTGATAATTAGACACATGTCAATGAACACTTTTTTGAACAAAAATCTTGAAGCTAATGACAAAACTAGCTTAGAGTTTGCAAGAACATAAGACTTCTTTAAAGTTTAATATGGTGGTCCTGATAATATGAGTTGTGCTCGAAAGGACAACAAAAAATTTATTCTATGATATAGGATGTTTAATTTGCAAGACGAGAATGTCAAATTAAGTACCCAAATTATTTTGTGAAATATAAATAAAGCATAAGAAAATTTTTCACTAATCGATTGATGTAGATGGCATTTGTAGGTTTGAAACATTGTATGTACTCATTTACATTGTAAATAAATATTTGTATGAGAAGAAGTACTTCCATAACGTAACCGACTTTGATACAACCTATCTCGCGAATGATTTAAGATCGATATTATTTGTTGCCTTTGTTGGTGTCAATCAACATTACTAGCTAGTTTATACTTCTGGAATATACTTTTGTTTCTGATGAGGTCACGAGCACATAAACTTACAGGTTGGTTCTCTTTACATGACTTATAGGCTGTAATCATAGAAAATGTGCGTCCAAACACTATCTTGTTGATTAATGTGAGAGCATTAACATCACTATTGATTTTATACAATAATTTTTTTTGGCCTCATTTATTTTCGTTAAGATTAAAATGTCTGAATCTGAATGCACGTTTGAATGATTAAGATGTTGTTTCTAGATTTGAACACTGAATGATTTACACTATTTAGTTTTCAACATTTGTATGCATAATATATTTATTTGTAAACATGATAAATATACAATTCAAATAAAAAATTAATTAAATGTTAGAAAAAATATTAAATTAATAAAATAAAATTATTATTTGATTAAAAAAATATTTATATTCGTTAATAACGGTGGTGACAGTAATGGTAATGATTGGTGTTAATGGATATATAGTATTGGTGATGATGATAGTTATGAATCTTGTGATGGTGGAGGTATATGGTATTATAGTGTTTATCATGACGGTGATGATTGATACTGGTGGTGATGGTTCTGATGGTAGAGTTAGTTGATGTTAGTAGTTGGCGGTGTTGATGGTGGTTGAAAATGTGTGATAGTTGACAATGTATTGATGATAGTTTGTGGCGGTACTAATTGTGGTGGAGGTGGTTGAGAGTAGAAATTGACTGCAATGATGGTAGTGGCTAATAGTGGTGGTGGAGGTGACAACGACAATGACGACGATAGTGATGGTGGTTGAAGAATGTGTGGTGATTGTTGATGTGTGTGGTAGTTGGTGGTGATGCTAATTATGACGGTGAAATTGATTGATAGTAAAAATTGACTGCGATGGTGATAGTGATTGATAGTTGTGGTGGCGGTGGTCGTGGTAATGGTGACAATGAATATAATTATAATTAGGAGGTGGTAGGTGTGATGACAACAAACAGTAGTCGTTGACAGTGATAGTGGTTGCTAGTAATGGTTTGATGGAAAGGTGATTGGTGGTTAACAACGATAATAGTGGTTGACAATGATGGTGGTGGTTGTGATGACAGTGGTAGTTAGTGCTGATGGCTGATGATTATCAATAGAATGATGATGAACATTATCCACACAAGAATACCTCTTAATGATAGTAAGACTTTGTTCTAGGTCTTACTAAGACCTATTCAGACCAATTAAGTGCTTAAACTTTAATGAAAATAAATGCAATTAATGGCATAAGGTCTGAACCATTCAATGACCTAAGATCTGAATCATTCAATTCAAACATCCATTAAGTGCAAACAAATGAGACCTTAGTATGTAAAAGAAGAATGACACATTTTTATATTTAAATATAATGTAAATTTAAAATATTTATTTTACTCTTAATGTTATAATTTTACTAGCATATAAATATTATGATTTATTTAAGATAATAAGTTCAAAGGTCTCTTTCTTAAATTCCATGTCATATTATGTAGATTCACATAAAAATAAAAACTGAAAAGAGATTTATTTATCTTTATATCAATTATTAATCATTATTCCTTGTATAATAGAGTAGAAATTTCGATGTTATATAGAGGATATTTGAATTCACTTATTTTGAGCTTTTTTGGATAGGATTAAAATCTGATCGAATTAGATTTTAATATCTTTTTTAGCTTTTTTAGGTGTTTGGTAAAGTAAAAATTAATTAAAAAAAATTAAAAGTTGATTAAAAAAAGCTAAAAGCTAAAAGCTAAAAGTTGGAACCCCCGCTTCCCCAAGTTTTTTATTTTTAGCTTAAAATTCTTTTTAAGTTTGACCAATACATTTACCCTTTTATCCCTTATAATTTTCCCTAATTCCAACACTACCCTCACTTTTCAGCCCTAAAATATATGAAAGTACTCTATTTTCTCTCATTCTCATCTCGCTTCTCCATCTTTCCCTTTCTCCTACAACAAAAAAGTGCTTAACACTACTTGTTTACCAAACACATTAACAACTTTTTTTTCTAATTCAGCACTTTTATTCAAACACTTATTTTCAGTTTTTAATCACATGGCTCAAAAGCTACTTTCTTAAATAAATCCAAACAAGCTCTTTAAGTGCTTTTAACTTTTAATTTTTTTAAGGTGTTTAAAAAAGATAAAAAATATTTTCAAACCATTATTTTTAAATTTTAAAAGTATAAAATAAGCTAAAAATATGACTTTCAACTTTTACCTTATAAATTATTTTAAAAAAGTCAATCCAAACGTGGTCAATCTCAATTTGTTTGTGAAGCAAACGACCCGGTTCCCAAAAAAGGAAAATAAAAAAAAAAGACAAATGTCAACTGAGACAGCAACGTAGGGGAGGGAAATAAAAAAGACTTTCACTTGATAGTTGTCTTTGCTTGACTTTCACTCCTAAACCCCTTTCCAGAATCAGCCCACCACTGTGTATCCTGAACAATTTTTCCAATAAACAATCACATCTTTAGTTTCCTTCCACCAACACCATTAATGGCCGCAGTTATTCCAGTTCAAAGGTTACCAAGAAATGAAGGTTCAGTTGGATCATCATCACCTACAAGCGTTCCTCAAAAGAAATTGTCCAATTGGTTGCCTCTGTTGGTTGCCCTTGTTGTGTTAGTAGAAATTGCTTTTCTGGGTCGACTAGACATGGCAGAAAAAGCCAATCTGGTCAACTCCTTCTATCAGTTTACGACGTCGTCGTCGTCTTGGTCAATCCCCAAAGGGGTTATTAACAGTAATGGTGATGATGAAGTTGATTGGGATTTGGTACTTGGGAGCTGTGAGGAATGGCTGGAAAGGGAGGATTCTCTGGAGTATTCTAGAGATTTTGATAAGGATCCAATTTTTGTTCATGGCGGCGAAAAGGTTAAGAGGCATAGTTGATTGGTTTTTTTGTTGGACCATGTCTGCACCTAATATGTTATTTTATGTCTTGGTATTTACTACATCTAAAATGCATTATAAACTGTTTGCCTACATGTCTTTGTCTGTTCCAGACTTGAGGCTTTAAGTTATGTTTTGGCATTTTGGAGCTTGTAAATACAAGATACTGCCAAATTGATGGATTCTGGTTTATGTTTCTTTTAAAATATGTACTACTCTAAACAAAATCTGATGGCCATTCAATCATTATCTAGGATTGGAAGTCCTGTGCTGTGGGATGCAAGTTCGGAGTGGATTCTGATAAGAAGCCTGATGCGGCATTTGGAACACCACAACAGGCTGGCACAGCTGGCGTGCTTCGGTCAATGGAGTCAGCTCAATACTATCCTGAGAACGACATCGTTATGGCACGACGGTGGGTAAGCACATCTTGAAAAAGACTTAACATTTCCCACCTACATGGGGCACCTGAAACGTAATAGCCTTTGCCACATTTGAACTTGTGATGATTTTTAACCAAACATATCTTACTTGGAAGTTTTTTTGCTTGCTATTAGTTTCTGACAAGAGCTTTTAATATTGTAAATGCGAAAAACAGTTAGCATTTTGCTCAAAGAAGAGCGTCTCTTTGGAAAAAGTCTCAACATTATGCTGCCCATCCTGGCATTCTTAAGAAGTTTCTGCCTGAACTTTTGTGGTTTTTCTTTCTTCACATGCATGTGGGTAGTTATGGATTCTTGCTCTAGTGAGCTACTCTTGCATTGGGCTATAAAAAATAGCTAAAATGCGTAACAATAATATGGATATTTGCTTTTCATTTTAGGTGTGCGAAAGCTGGCCCGGACACCACGGTCATCAAAAAAAATAAAATAATGTGGATATTTGCATCTGAAGACTACTGTATACTGTTAGTCAATAGAGCATTTGTTTCCATGACTAGAGAAAGTAGTCAAGGTTCACACTTGTTATATCTTTCCTAGACCTTGTTTGCTTATTTATTTCTAGATATCTGTTTATCTGCCTGGCTTTCTTTCTCGTTTTCGTTATTTCTGTAGTTAGAGACATAAGAACCACTAACATTTGAGTTGGTTTAGAGCTAAACATGAAAAATGCTAACAAGCTGGTTCAGCCTGATAACAATGATTTGACTTCCTTATTGGATCATACAAATCTAGCTTGACCTTACTTTCAAGCTTGTGTAAGCGAATAGATAATACAGATAAAGAAGATAACGAATCGGACACTAATTACCCGCATACAATCTGGTCAAAACATACAACTTGCATAAATTTTTTGTTGTATACAATCCGGTCATAACATACAACTTGTATACAAATTTTTGTTGTATACAATCCGATAAAAACATATAAATTCCATGCAACTTGCATACAATTATGATGTTGTATGTCATTTGTGTGTCGTGTGTATGTCACTTTATGTCCAGTGATACATTGAACATACAAATAACATACACCCGGAATACAAAATACATACAACTTATTTAGAGATTGGGATTTGGGAAAACAACATTGTTCTTCTTCCTCTTCGAGTTTCAATCTGAAATTTCAACCAAAACCAACTCTAATCTTCACCAAACTCCCTCAAATTGACATATAAACTCCAAAGGATATTCCCAATCGCTTGTAACAACACCAACCCAACAAATATTAAATTTGCAAAACCCGATTTTCGAATTCGAAGCATCAAAGCTTTTTAATGGCTAGCTTTTAGTGGAGTTTGCAACTTTGTAATCATTTCTTACAGTCATTTTTAAAAAAGGGGGAATTGTGATTACTTAATTAGATAAAGATTTCTTGGAAATTACTGTAAGAGTTCGATCATACATATCATGTTCCTGTGTAGCCAACTCTTTTGGTCTTGTTCAAATACAAAGTCTTAAGATTGGAACTCTTTTCTTCTCAAGTTAGGATTTTGAGTGTGTGTGGGTGGGGGGGGGGGGGGGATGAGGTAGATTAGCACCTAAAATGGGGAAAATTGGAGCCTAATCCCTGGAACTCTTTTCTTCTCAAGTTAGGATTTTGAGTGGGTGGGTGTGGGGGGGGGGGGGGGATGAGGTAGATTAGCACCTAAAATGGGGAAAATTGGAGCCTAATCCCTTACATTTCCTATTATTTTGTTATAATTGGTAAATTACTGTTATCTTTGTAATTAAGTGCAACTGTAAGTACCCTATATAGTTGTAATTAGGACATAAAAATGGCTTCTCTGTGTAAAATTCTCAAGAAGGTAACCTAAGAAAAGAAATCAACATTTTGAGTGCTCATTTGGAATATAACCTAAGATAGAAAGTTCCCTTTTATAAAAAATTATTAAATCTCCGTAGCGTAAACTATAGACAACTTTCTCTTACTTGATACTTTGAATAGCATCCCCCCTCACCCCCCCAAGGACCTTATTATTGGTAGAATGTACCTTATGTTTATTTAAGTTTTATATCCTTCTTTCCAGCACCCGTTTGCTCTTTATACCTTTATACATGTTATCCAACTGACTCAGCAAGATAATTTTTGCTCTGTAATGTTCGCGCGGATTTCTTTTTTGGTTGTTCAGATTATATATACTTTTTTAGAATGGTAACAATTATATAAATCATCAGCATCAGCATAAAGACTGTGCTGGTATCCAATTACAGATTTCAAAAAAGTGCAAAAACACGTTCGATTTCTTCTTACGAGGACTCTATAATGTCTAGTATGGATTCATCATCATTTACATAATTTTCTTTATACCAAAAGGGGAAAAGCAGTATACAATTCATCTTTATCCTCTGAATAGAACTGCATATATCTTCAAAACACCTAGCATTTTCCAAATTGTCCATCAAATCCAAGCTGGAATCAAGTTCCATCAGTTCTTCTGTCTTACATTATTACCCTGATTATACCAGCTCCTCAGAAAGATCAGCTGTGAACTTTGGCATAGTCCACCTAAGGCCTATCATGCTGCGAGATAATTGCCACAGCTGACTAGTAACATTACTATTAAAGACATAATTAAGTAAATAAAAGCGTGCTCTCTTTGACAACTTATGAGATGATCACACACTTAAACATGATATCAGAACAAGTAGAAGTCCTGCATTCGTCTTACCGTTACCCATTACCGAAGAAGAATATCCACGTGCTTAACTCATGAAAAAGAACCAGGCTCTCCCGTGAGGAGGTGTGTTGAAGACATAATTAAGTAAATAAAGAGGTGGTCTCTCTAACAACTTTAGCTTTTAGATGAGATGATTATACACTTCAATATCCATTGTATACGGCCGAGTTTGGCCTTGTGATTAATGAAACCGTTTACCTGATAAAAAATAAATAAATACACGTCAACATCCACAATGCAAAAAATAAGTGACTGTTATTCTCTGATTTTGCATAGCATTAATAATACCTCAGCTTATCTGAATTCCTCCTCTTTTAAGTTATCCTAGGTTAAGCAGCCTGCCTGGCCACCAACCACACAAAACAAACTACTTTGAAAGGAGCCTTGATTTTACTTGGCAATTTTCTTTTTTAGTACTCAATGATGTTTTCTTTCGATAAGACATAAATCTCTACGCGTATAGCAATTCGATAACCATGATAGATCACATATTTTAGGGTTTAGACAAAGTCGAATGTAAATGACATCTTCCATGGATTTCAGAGACATTAAGTTGGTTGAAGGTGGAGTCTAAACGCATCAAGTGACTTAATAGGTTAGCGTTTAGAATTATGCTTAAATTATTGGAAAAAAAATCTTAATACCCTCATATACTTAAAGCCAAGCCACTTTCCACAACAGAGGCTGGGCAGGTTGTCTACAAATGCTTTGATCATAAGTTGGCTCAGGGTGCCCACATACAAACAATAATCTTAGGACCATATCATGGTCATATATAAATTTTATTTCTTTCATATATTTTTCTGAATCTTTATATCTCTCTGGAGAAATCATTAACCAACTTTATCATTTTTTTCTCATGTTTCAGAAGGGGATATGATATTATAATGACAACAAGCCTCTCTTCGGATGTTCCTGTTGGGTACTTCTCTTGGGACGAGTATGATATAATGGCCCCGGTGCAACCTAAAACCGAGAATGCGTTAGCAGCTGCTTTTATTTCTAATTGCGGTGCTCGCAACTTCCGGTTGCAAGCTCTTGAAGTTCTTGAAAGAGAAAAGATCAAGATCGATTCTTTTGGCAGTTGTCATCATAACCGAGATGGAAATGGTCAGTGTCTTTCCATTATATATGATGATATATTGATGATATCTTTTTTGAAGTAGTTACCATTAAGGAGCTTATTGTCTAAAATATTTCAATATAATGGGTTTGATTCACTCTCCCTCAATTGTCATACATTCCTTGAAAAGCCAATTTTACTGGAAATAGAAACCTTATATTTGTTTCCTTGCTAAATGTGCACATTATACACATAAGTTCTCTAAGGTCTTTTGGAAAGCTACCTTGTAATTGGATTTAGTGTAATTACTAACACAACCTAGTAATTACAAAGACTTGTTTGTTTGTCATAAGCAATGTAGTGTAATTACAAACGTCATATTTGGTTATACAAGTGTGATTACATAGTTTGATCTTTTAAATTTTAAAAATAAAAATTAGTTATCAAAATTAAGCATTTATTATTGACAAATATCTGTCTATAGGCTATATAAGATATATGACTAAATTTTATCTATAATCAGGTATTCAAGATTCATATTATTTTTTAAATATATAGTATTAAATAATTATATATAGTATAAAAATGAATTGATATAGAAATTTTAAATAAATAATATTTTAAGTTAATTAGTAAAAATTCTAAATAAGCACACATTTTTGCAAGAATATCATGGATTGCATGTTTGACAAAAAAAATCAATATTTATAACCATAGTTTCATTACATTGTTCAAATGTTTGATAAGAAGGTGCTACAAAAACTTAAAGGCAAGTTCTACAGAGTGGTAGTTAAACAAATTATGTTGTATGGGGCGGAATGTTGGCAAGTTCTACAGAGTGGGTATGTTGTTGTTGGGGCGGAGTGTTGGCAGCCAAGAACTCTCACATTCAGAAGTTGAAAGTTGCAGAGATGAGGATGTTGCAATGAATGTGAGGGCATACTAGGAGAGATAGGATTAGAAATGAGGATATCCGGTTCAAGCTGGGAGTGATTTTGGTGGAGGACAAGATGAGGGAAGCGAGACTGAGATGGTCCGGGCATGTGAAGAGGAGATGTCTGGTTGCCCCAGTGCGAAGGTGTGAGAGACTAGTTATGGATGGTTTAAGGAGAGGTAGAGGTAGGCCGAAGAAGTACTGGGGAGAGGTGATTAGACAGGACATGACGCAGTTTCAACTTACTGAGGACATGACCCAAAATAGGAGATTGTGGAGGACGCGCATTAGGGTATATGGTTAGTAGGGAGCAGTGTTGTCTTATTGTCCGCCATACTAGTAGTTGTAGTATTGCTCTGGTAGTTTCTTGTCTGTCGATTTCTATTATTATTTGTTGTTGCTTGTACTACGAATATCATATTATTGTGTTGTAGACTTGTAGTTATTGTCCTGTTACTATCTGTTGTTTTTTGTTATTATTTGCTATTTCCTATACGCCTGTTACTTAGATCTTTCTTGAGCCAAGGGTCTATTGGAAACAACCTCTCTACCTCCGAGGTAGTGGTAAGGTGTGCGTACATTCTACCTTCCCCAAACCCCACTTTGTGGGATTATTTTGGGTATGTTGTTCAAATGTCTGATTAAAAAAACTTCTCAATTGTGACATGATTCAGTATAAGTCAATTTTGTAGATGGCTCATTTTTTTAAGATTAGGAGGTATAGTTTCAAAAATTAGAATAATACTCCCTTCGTTTTAATTTGTTTGTTCTACTTTCCTTTTTAGTCCGTTTCAAAAAGATGCCTCTTTCCTTTTTGGCAATTTCTTAATTCCAACGTTCCACATGGCATGTTTAAGCCCACAAGATTAAAGGACATTTTGGTACATTTGACACATTTTTAGTTTATGATCACAAGATTCAAAAGTTTTCTTTACTTTCTTAAATTCCGTGCCAAGTCAAAATAGGACAAACAAATTGAAATGAAAGGAGTAACATAGCTAAGCGAAATGAGGAAAATAAATAAGAAAGCGACAAAACACGAGAAATTACATGGAAGCACAACAAGTAAAGGTTGGGAAATGAGAAGTAAAGAATGAAAGATAATTAATCTAAAAAGCATAATATATTTGAAAAATAAAAAATATTAAAAAGTAATAATAAAAATAAATTATAAAGTAAAAATAATAAAAATAAAAAATAGATTAAAAAGAACAAAAATTAAAATTAATATAAACAGGGAAGAAATTTAAAAAATAACCTAGTAATTACATCATGTAATTACCAGCAATTCTCAACTCCCTTGAGAATTAGAGAGTGTAATTACTCCCCCTTAATTACACCCGGTTGCATGCCGATCAAGTAATTACTTGGTCAGAAAAACATTCCAAAACTGTATAATTACACCCAAATCCAATTACAAGGTGATTTTCCACACAAGCCCTAAATAGTCAGATGTTTTGCTAGTCTTAAGATTTCATTATGTGGATAGATTATTTTGCCATTATGTTACCTTTTGAACACTTATTCTTGCAACCCGTTAGCATAGAGTTGCACATCCTTGTAAATTCATTGCTAAGAAGCTAGACCTTGATTCGTTAGAAAAGAAACATTTAAGGAAAGAGGTAGCTAGGATAAATTTTATATTTGAATGCCGAATATGATTACACATGCATGTGGTTTAACTGCACATTAGTATGTAATTCATTAGAATAGAGTTGAAAAGCAGACATCTCTTGGAAATTAAACCGCGTGCATGCATAAAAAGAATTCTGCTTTGCAACTCATTAGAATAGAGTTGAAAAGAAAATGGCCCAGAGCTTTAGTGGGTGTTTGTATGGACTTATAGCTTTTGGCTTATAAAGCCATAAGTTAGAATTCTAACTTGTGGCTTTTCGCTAATAGCCTGTTTGACCAAGCTTCTAAAAACAACTTATTTTGAGAAGTGCTTTTCTAAAAAGTACTTTTGATGAAAAACAGTTTGTGTTTGGCCAATAGATTTAAAAAACACTTTTGAGCAACAATTAGTATTTGACCAAACTTTTTAAAAATGCTTCTAAGTGTATTTTTCTCAAATGTGCTTTTCAAAAAGTATTTTTGGGGAGAAGCTACTTTTTTTAGCTTCTGGAAAACAACTTCTGCTACTTCCCAGAAGTACTTATTTTCTCCCAAAAGCTTGGTAAACACCTTATTTTTTTAAAATAAGCACTTTTGAGAAAAAATAAGCACTTGCAAAAAATAAGCTTGGCCAAACAGGCTATTTATTTTGCTTTTTTAGCTTAAAAATAAGTGCTTAAAAACACTTTTTTATTTTACCCAAACACTCCAAAAGTGTTTAAAAGCTATTTTGGCTTAAAAGCATTTAAAATAAGCCAATCCAAATAGGCCATTAGTCTAGTGGTAAAAGTGCAGTGTATGATGTTTGGATTAGATGCACGTCACAGTTCAGCCCGTCCAGTAGATAAAAGCTTGGTATTTAAGTGGAGAAGAGTAGAGGGTCTAGACCGTTATCTACCGAGTTTCAAACCTTGAACTATTGACCATCGGGGATTTTCGGTTATAAAAAGAGAGTTGAAAAGTTGCTGTAACCGGTAAAGTTGAAAAAAGACTGGGAAGTCCTCGTGTTCCATCCCATGAAGTTTGAAGGGGAGCCCTGGAGTAACTGGTAAAGTTGTTGCCGTGTGATCAAGAGCTCACGGGTTAAAGCCTTGGAAAAAGCCTTTTGCAGAAATGCAAGGTAAGGTTGCGCAATAGACCCTTGTGGTCGGGCCCTTCCCCGGACCCTGTGCATAGTGGGAGCTTTAGTGCACCAGGCTGCCCTTTTTTTTTAAAAAAAAAAAAGAGTTGAAAAGCAAACCTTTTCTTCTAAATTCATAATGGGAAGCTAGACCTTATTTGCTGGAAAGAGAAAAGGTAGTCTGGATAAATCTAATATTTGAATGCAGAATATCTTTATGCATGCATGTAGATTAATTTTACATTGTATCCTGTTAACTCTCACTTATCATCTTTGTTCTCAATTTTGTGGCAGTGGACAAAGTGGAAACTCTCAAGCGCTTTAAATTTAGCTTCGCTTTTGAGAATTCTAATGAGGAGGATTATGTCACTGAAAAATTCTTCCAGTCTCTGGTTGCTGGTATTAACTTCTGTCTGTTAACCTTTAGTCTGCTTTGTTCACTTAGTTTCCAATGTATCTATTATTTTCTCTAAAGCCTCCATCCCTCTATATTGATGAAGTTTTTATTTGTTTTTCTGCAATGCCATATTTTTCACGAAAGACCTTGAAGATATTAGCTTTAAAGTGTGCATGAAGAACAAATATTGCAAAAAGTGCAAAGTTATGAGTACCTTTTGGTACTTCAGATATGTTTTGTATCTGGATTTGCATATTCTGGTACAGCGCACAGATGCTCAGCTATTACTCATTTGAAAAGTTTTAGGAATTTTGTTGAAATGATTTTACATGAATGTCTTGGTTTAATCATTTTCTTTTGTCTTCTGTGTCAATATATTTGAGGCAAGATTTATGCATAGAATCCTGTGTTTATGATTTTTCACAAATTACTACTTCAGAATTAAGATTTATGGTGCTCAACTCTACTGTGCTGATCAAAGAAAGTTCGTATAAACTTGCAGGATCAGTCCCCGTGGTGATTGGTGCTCCAAACATCCAAGAGTTTGCTCCTTCTCCTAATTCACTTTTACACATTAAAGAGCTGAAAGATGCTGAAACCGTTGCCAATACTATAAAGTACCTTGCAGAAAATCCTAGTGCATATAATGAGTTGTTAAGGTATGCTCACAAATTGGTGCTTTTCTTGCGTCAAATTCTTTTGTTGATTATTTGATCGTGCTCCTCTTGATTATAAGTCTTTTTCTCTGTACTAAATTAACTCTTTTTTGGTTATCCTGAAGATTTATCCCCTCTCAAAGAAAAACCTTTTTCCAACTTCTTTTACTTTTTCAATATCCTTTCACTAAGAAAGTAACAAAGTCCTGTCTCTATAGTTACAAAACTCTACTACCTTATCCTAGTTTTCGACATAGTGATATATTATTTTGCACTAATTAGAACTCCTGAATAGGGATGAATGGAGTCTCTGTCTGCCTCTCCCCTTCTGCTTGCTGGGAGTTGCGACTGATCCTCTCCTTGCAAATTTTATCAAAGGTTTCTTAAATTTCCTGGTTCTGGCTAACAAATGTCTTGTTTTGATTGTTTAGGTGGAAGGTTGAGGGACCATCTGATTCTTTCAAAGCCCTGGTTGACATGGCAGCAGTTCACTCTTCCTGTCGTTTGTGTATCTTCGTAGCAACAAGTATTAGGGATAGAGAAGAGCAGAGTCCAAAGTTTATGAAACGTTCCTGCAAATGTACCAGAGGTTCAGAAACTGTATATCATGTATATGTACGTGAAAGAGGGAGGTTTGAGATGGAGTCCATTTTCCTAAGGTATTTTCTGCCATGACTATAACCAGCTTATATAAGTGCATTTTCTGAATATGTTCCTGCCAAATTTCAGTACTCCTTCCAATCTAGTCCACAGCGATGGAGAGCAAACATTTGAGAAACTTTCTCCAGATTTTCTAATGCGATATACCTGCCAAATCTTGTCTTAACAATGAATCAAATGAAAGTGAAAGAAATCGAATTTCACACCTTTTTCCTTTTTTTTGTTGATAACTGTGGTGTAAAGGTACCAGGTAACTCTGTCCACCAAGGCTTGGACAGATGGAAAGAAATCACCTAGTATTTTTGTCTCTGCTGAGATTTGAACATGAGACCTCATGGTTCTCAACCCACTTCAATGACCATTAGGCCACACCCTTGGGTGCCACCTTTTTCCTTTTCTGACGGAGATTTCAGGAATATTTATATATTGTAAAATCTTCTTTCCCTTCTCTTTTTTTGATGAATTAATGTGTTTCATTAACAAAAAGCATCAAGAATATGCAACTTCCAAAAGAAATTTGCTAGAGATTACAAGACCCTATACAAAGTGCTAGGCCAAGTCTAGGGAGCTTACAAACTGCAAATAATGGTCAGTTCTAATTACAGGTGTCAACTTAATCCAGCTTAACAGACTAAGCAAACATTTTGCTTTGACGGAAGAGTTTGGAGTTGAAATACCATCAAAACATCTACTGTTCCTTTCATTCCATAAACACCAAAAAGTTACTCCAGGAATCATTACCCAGATCTTTTTGATGGCCTTGTCAACTCTCCAGTGGCTCCAGCTTGAGTAAGCTTCCCTGACATGCACATGCATTACTCAATTCAGCCTAAGGAGGCCAAAAGAAACATGTTCCAAAGATCAGCGGCTACTAAGGCAATGCAAAAACTAATTATTAATATGTTCTGAGCTTTCCTTACACATGTAGGATCTGTTAACCAATTGAAAGCCTCTTCTGTTAAGTTTATCTAGTGTTGGGCAAGATCCCTTCAAAAACAGACCAGTTGAAGCAGATAACCTTTGTTGGGAGCTTGGTCTTCTAGATCAACTTCCATAACCAGATATCAGAATCTTGATTCTGCATACTTAGCTGCTTGTAGTACTCTTGAACTGTGAAGATGTTTTTGTTTCCCCATCTCAAGAGTGTCAGGTGGATTCTCCACAATGGTATATTCCTCAATCCTAGATTATAGGTCCACTAGACTTCCCAGTTCCCAATCTTGTACAGCTCTTTTGAGGTGAATGTCCCAACTGTTGCCTCTTCTGTTGTCAGCTATGGAGGAATCTTTGGCATGAGCAAACTGGAAAATTGTGGGGAACTCCACTATGAGTGATGAATTGTTCAACCATTTGTCTTTCAAAAATCTAAGCTCTTGTGACATGCTATGTTTCCCCTCTCTATTCCCAAGTAAAGGGTGAGTCCCCATGCGTCAGTTTGTGGATCGAGGTCTCACACACTAATCCCTACAGGTGCCCGTAGTACGCTGGCCGCCCTACCTAAACCAATCATCATATCTGTCCCATGTGCACCATTACCAGCTTTAAAGTGAACATTCTGAAAAAATTCCTGTCCCAACTTGCTGATGTATTTCCATGGTCCTACCCCATAGGGTGCATTAGCAGTTTTGGAGCACAAGTTATCCAACACCCCATGTTTGGCCTTGATGACCTCTTTCCAGAGGCTTGAGTCAGTAGTAGCATACTTCCATAACCATTTCATTAGCAGACACTTGTTATGCAAACATAATCTTCTTTCCCTTCTCTTTTGCTCAGGAGGAAGGAGTCTCCCTTTTTTCCCTTCTTTCTGGTGTCTTATTGTCTAATACCAGTGCGCATTGGCTGTCTTTTCTTGGGTGCATACCTCATGGAAGCATATTCTATAACTTTTTTCTTTCACAATCTGTTCTATAACTGTAAATCTGTAATGCTTTGAAAACTCTACCATGCATATCAAGGGATTGCCATCTTCCTCCTCTTTCCCTCTTTTTTCTGTTTATTTTTTCCCCGAGGTGCATGATTATTGCCAAATATACCCCTAATTTATTCGCTATGGGGGAACTTTAACCCCCACCCACCTTTTCAAAAGTGTCACGTTTGTAACCCTGCCATTAGCCAAATGACCCAAACTTGCCATTATTGGCTAACGAAAACCCTTTTTTCTATTGAAAATTACAATTTATTTTTTAAAACAAAAAAAATTCAACCTATGAATAATTAACACCCCCACCCCCCGATTATTTACCCGTTAGAAATTAGCTAAGTTGCGTGGGCTCTTCACTTTCGATGACGCACCCGCGTCGGACTCTCCAAAAATACACTACTTTTGGAGAATTCTAAACGATAGGAAATCCTTTTTTTAGAGAGCATCTACACGCACCCATTGACATTTTTGAAGAGTCCGAGCAACATAGGAAATTAGTACCCATTTGGTAGGTTCTTCATTAGCTCCAATATTTCTGGCTAGGTTTTTCGATGTCACCATTATATCTGGCCACTTCTCCAAAATCGAACTAGGGTTAGGTTAAGTCTTTCATTTGCGGTAATTTTCATCAATCTCTTCTCTGATTCTTTGAAGAGAATGTCTCAAATCTGAGTGGTTTTTCACTAAGTCATTACTGAATTGCATTGTTTTGTCTACCATTGTAGCATGAGTGATGAAATCAGCTTTCTAGTCAATGTTATGTTAAATTATGGGGCATTTTAAAATGACAATTTGTTGGTAAAATTGGCGTGTATGTTTTTTGGGGTAGTTTGATTTCTTAATTCAATCTTATGTGATATAAAGACTTATTGTAGGTGGAATGAAATTGGTTCTGTTTATATGTTACTCCCTCCGGACCACTTTACTTGTCGTCTTTACTAAAAATAGATGGGCCAAAATAGTTGTCATTTTAAAAAATCAAGGTATAATTAGTTGTTTGTTTCCACATTTACCCTTAGTTATAAATATGGAGAGATATTAGTATAGTGCAAAAGAGAGAAATGTTAAATATTGAGGAGTAATAAATAAGGATATCTTAGTCAAATTACACTCTAGTTAATGTTTTTCTTAAGGGGCGTGTAAACAAAAAATGTGACAAGTAAATTGGTCTAGAGGGAGTACTATGTACCATTTGAGTGCTAAAAAAGTGTTGTTGGGAATGAAATTGGAGTGTTGTAAAAGTTGAGTTTGTGATGCAGAACTTAAAGGTATAGGGTCGTTGGAATTGCTTTACAGGAGTCCTATTTTCCCTTATATTAAATGTGGTAGTTCAATATTGCCCTTATAGTATACGTGGTAGTTCAAAATTAGCCATATACTATATGTGGTGGTTTAAAATGGTGAGGGGGTGGGGGTTAATTATTAATAGGTGGCATTTCTTTTGTTTTTAGAAAAAGTAAATTGTAACTTTTAATAGGGAATAGTGGCAAATTTGGGGGATTTGGCTAACGGCAGTGTTACAAACGAGACACTTTTGAAGCGGAGGGTAAAGTTGCTCCATCTTGAATACAATAAGGGTATATTTGGCCCTTTACCCTTTTAATTATCCAGACTATCCAATAAATCCCAATTGGTGAGTGTTGTCGCGCCATGTTTTGGGGCTTTGGTAGTGGTGGTGCAGGTTCCGAATGTACCAACACTTGTGAGACCAGTAACTTCTCATTTCTCCACTAAAATTGGACAAAAGCCACAGCAAAGCTGCTCTTATATATGTTTAGTATGTATCATAGTAATCAAATTATTTACCACCAGTATTGGAATGAAATGGGTCCAAGAAGAGCAAAACTACATAAAGGATTCATTTCCTGACCCCAACTGGGTTTTGAGGCATAGTGATCTAAATATTTTAGTTACTATTCACTGTATTTTACCTTCAAAGTATGAGATGTACTTGGCTTGGCTGAGAGGCCATTTGTCTATGGGGTTTTAAAGTAATTTTAACTAATACAAAAGAGGAGTAAATGTTTGTGGTTGGGTAATCCACAGAGTCGATGTCAACTTATGACTTATCTAATTTATTTCTTGATTGAATTGATAGAATGAAGCAGTGAAGTTCCAGAAAATATTTGGTAAATGGTGTTTGGTTCTCCCTAATCATGCCACTAGCTGGATCATTAGCATGTTGAAGTTTGGGGGATCGGACCATGAGAAATTTGGAAACTGATGTCATTATTTAAATTCTCTCCTGCACTTTTCCTTTGTCTTGCTGAGCATATACAACTGTTTTCGTGTCCCCTTGTTACAGCTTGCCTGACTCTAACGTAATATTTCAATCACCATCATTACTGGAACCTTTGCAGGTCATCTAATTTGTCATTGGAGGCTTTTGAATCTGCAGTAGTGTCAAAGTTCAAATCTCTAAAGCATGTTCCCATTTGGAAAGAAGAAAGACCTCAAATATTACGCGGAGGAAATGAACTAAAACTCTACAGATTACATCCTCTTGGCATGACACAGCGACAGGCATTGTACACCTTCAGATTCGAAGGAGACGCTGACTTTAGGAATTACATTGAAAGCCACCCATGTGCAAAGTTCGAAGCCATATTTGTTTAAAACCAAGTGAAAAAACAGCAGTGTCTCGACAGCAGCTTGTTGTAGGCCATAGCGTAATGCTCATTCTTACTATGTGCCCCGTTGTCTACATCTTGCGGTGCAAAATGTTATCCTGTTGAGAAAGGATTTGATTATTACAGGGAGCCAGTCTAATTCTGGGTGGAAAATTCTTACTTTTAATATTTTCAAAGAAAAAAAAAGGAGAAAGCAACAAACTTTTAACCTTGGATTGACATGCTTAACCTCCCAAAATAGTGCAGTTGGGAATTTTCCAGTGAGATACATACCTGGACTTGGTTTTGCTAGCAGATGGTTCTAGCTGCTCAATTGTAATGTAGTTCAGAGGTTACATGTAATGACAAGTGCAGAAACTTTTTATGTTTGGGTTTTTTTTAACTTTCTTTTTCTTTGACGGAAAAGGGCCAAAAATACCCCTAACATATTGGGTCATATTATGTCTTTTTTCAACCTACCGGCTTCTAGAACCCTATAGTGTTATCTTCTGTCTCAAATATATCTTTGAACAATTAAAAAGGTTCAAATATCTCTGTTGCACCTAGTGAATGAAAACCAAGACTTGAGTAGGAAAACTTAGTGGGGATAAAAATCATTTTTACATTATTAACTTAGTAGTGAATTGGATAAATCTGCATTCTACACTGTTTATGGACTAATGTAGTCTTTAGTGCTAGCTATCATATTCCAGAAATCATTGTTGTGCAAGGAATATGGTAATCCTTTTGGAATTATTTCAATTTTATCGAATGTCCATGTCCCCAAAGGAACCAAGAAGCTCTGTTCAGCTAGTGAGTGTTGAATACCAGATTAACTAGAAAAGAATTGTACAAAAGAAACAGAAAGTTATATTTGAAGAAGCCTTAGTAGGTTATAATTTTGTCAAACAATTACATAACGTTTGCACCTGAAGTTGAAAATATTTGTACAGAACTAAAAAGTAGTAACATGATGCAGCTGTCCTGGTGGATAGAGAGGATCAAGAGATCAATTTATTTACAAGCTCTAGTTGAAGAAAAACTCAAATTCTCCAGGAACACCTCAAAAAGAAAATGAAAATTCTCCACCCTGGTTAGATCGAAACAATATTGTTGCTTGCTCCATCTTCAAATCCTATTAGCTAGCTCCTGAAACGCGAAAAAAAATACACTAGGAGGTTAACAAGTAATGCTAATATAAATTCCACCAGTCCCATTGCAGTTTTGCTTTCAAATTCGGTTACTTATTCAGCCTTTGTCATACAACAACGGAACAACAACATACCCAGAATAGTTTCAAAAGTGAGGTCTGGGATAGGATGTACGCAAACTTTACTCCTACCGTTGTGGGTAGAGAGGTTGTTTCCTATAGACCCTCGGTTCAAAAGAAAGAAAATGAAGCACGTTTGCAAGAAAAATATGACAGTACACTAGCATAGATACAAAGCAACTAAAATGGAAAACCAAGACGGGCTAGAAAGAAAAAAAATAACAGCAGCAAAGTGATAAGATTATTCAGCCTTTGTCATTATCTAGGCTAATATTGTAGCAAATATGGTGGCATCTTTAGTTTTTAGCCCGAGTCATATGTATTAAGTAGCAAAGAAACATATATTATGCTATCACTGATAAAAAAATAGAAATTAGCAACATGCAGACAAATTCAGTAGCTAAATAGAAGAATTGATCGCTAATTATCCTATATATATATATATATATATATATATTATACTAGTTATGGGAACGTGCGTTGCACGTTTGGCCCCTACTACACTATAAAATTAGTATAGACTTGAGATGCGCGTTGTGCATGTACCTCGTGTAAATAAGTAGACCAAACTATAACGTGCCATAAATATAATTAATAGATGCAATTGCAAAATAAAAAATTTAAATTCTTGGAAATGATGAATGGTGATCCTATTTAACTAACTCGATAATAGAAAAGCACAAATTATATATTTTAAGTAGTTAAATGTGCAAGTAGCGACAAAATGATATCAAGGAGTACTGGAAAGGCTATGAACCTCCATTACATGATTAGTTCTCCTAATATTTGCTGAGATGAACTATATGCATAGTGTAGGGGACCACCAAATGGATATTAATTCTTCTGTCTGCATATGATTCTTATAATTCTAAATACAGAGGTGTTCTGTTAACTATCTGGATTTCTTTAGCATAAACCAAAGTGAAATTGACAGTAACACCAATTATATGTCTTATCTCTATAAAATAGAGTACACAACAAAATGATACTAATAAAGAGAAAACATGGGCCGTTTAAGTACAAACTAATAGATTTTAATGGAACACCATAAAACAAATTGATCTTATGATAACATAATATCACTAATGTTTCTGGGTGTGTCTAAAACACATATTTTGGTCCAGTGGAAACCGGCTGAGACACTTGCCTACACTTTCTTGATCCTGAGAAAACTGCAAAACTGTACTGTTGAATGATCAATTTGCTGGAAGATACTTTCTTTAGTCATTTCTTTTTTACTCTAAGCTGCAGGAATGCCATGAGAATGTCTATCCAACACTTCACCTCCTTATTTGGAAGGTAGATACTTCACAAAAACATATATCACACAGAAAATAGGGATGTTGAGACCATTAGTGAGGATAAATATGGCCAAAAACAGAGAACAGATGAAGTGAAACAGATAGGTCTGAAATGAGGGATAAAGAGGGAAAAATTGAACCATACTTTTTCCAGAATAGCGTTCATTCTAGCAGTGAATCTCCACTGCATTGTCTGTACAAGGGTCCCTAAATAGCCTTGGAAAATGACTTTTCAAATACACCTTTTATGTCTACATATGAACGTGGTCTATATCAATAACCCTTCAATGTGGCTTTTCAAGTTCCTTACTTCTATGCATATATGAACGTGGTTTATGGACCAATTAAATTTAACTTTTATAATTCTTTACTGCAAATAAATGTGGTCTATATTAGTGAACCTTTCAATGTGGCTTTTCAAATTCCTTAACTCTCTGCATATGAATGTGGTCTATGAACTATTATTTTAACTTTTATAATTCTTTAACTCTTAATATTAACTAAGAAAATTAATGTGTTGGCTTTTGAAAGAAATATAAATAATGATATTATATTCAGATTTTGATTTAGTTTAGGCGCAAAACGGTAATCCAACTTTGCACTTTGGAGCTTCCCACTTTTAATAATATATATATGATATGATATATTCTGAATCCACTAATGGTAAATTGTAGACTTACCTCTTACTAGTGAAAATATTGGTAGAAATCAGGTGTCGTTGTTTCATCTATTCTATGTAAAACACCATCACTTTTTATCAGCTTTGTGTGGAAAAATGTGAAATCTCTTCAAGCCCAACCGCTCCTTCCAGCTTCTCATCATCCTCCTTCCCATTCTTGGGAATATGTCATCATCTTTAAGAGTTGTAATTTTTGTGAAATTGTCCCTCAGGGGCAACAATTTACCTTTGCAGAAAAGCTCATCTGCAGAGATCATGCTATATTCCGGGACGGAGAACTCGAAATCTGAGGAGACCGGAGCCTCCTTGTAGCCATTAATTTCATGCCTCAAGGAACTGGGAGGTTGTTGTTGAGTATCAATAAGATCATTAGAAAAGGATATTCTTGGACCCATTGTTGTTGTGTAGAGTCCTGAAGCTTGCTCATCATTGTTCAAGCATGCCATATTGATACCAATTAAGAAAATTATGAATACTCACATGCATGCTCTGCTGCTGCCCGCTCTTTATATAGATAGTAACTAGCTAGCTTCATACACGCGCCTATATAGACAAATATAGGCAGCTTCTCTTTATATAAATAGTAAACTAACTAGGAACTCACATGCTGTTATCTTCTCTCTTCTTTTCAACAATCGCGGCCGAACAAACTTGTAGGCCAGCTCGATTATTTTATTTGGCTATTTATTACTTTCCATTCTAGAAAATTCAAATTCTCATCTCCTAAAATTTTCTAGAAAATTCAATTTCTTTGTACATCAAGACATAGACATGGGATGATTTGATTCAAAATAAGATTATTCTACTTATAATTTTGAGATTGTTTGTGTTTATTATTAAATTAAAATATTAAAGCGCATATGTTAGTGAGTGTAAACTGACAAGAAAGTGGTCAATATTTTTTGGAGTAACTTATGAAATCACTAGTACCATGATTTACCATTAATTACCCATTACCTCATGTTCTATAAGATTATTATCCCATTACTTTGTATTTAATCTATGGAAGAGTTCTAGATCTATCATTAGTGGTGTTTCTTCCGTTGTGTTGAAGATGAGAATTATGTGAAGTGTGAGAAAATATTATTGTGTGTAGTGAAAGAAAGAATTGAGACAAAGAAAATTATTTTAAGTCTCCAACTTATTCACCATTCAAAAGAGAGAAATTTTATATTGAAGGAAGGTGTTCTAATGGTGCAGCTTTGGACTCTTCAATTAATCCGAAGTTATTTGAGTTACACGACGTTGTTGGGTTGTTGTATCACGAAGGAGACAAGTCAAGAGTAATTCTGCTGGATCAGTGTAGATTATGCCGCAATGGGCTTGAATCTCTTTAAAGAGAGCAAGATTTTCGCGCCTCAGCCTGATTATATTTTTATTCATTTTATTTTTCAATTTTAATTGTAATTTATGCTATATTACTCAACAATTTTAAGGAGAATCATTATTTTGTTATAGTTTAAAAAATTGCGGATATCAAGATGGGAGATCTCAACATCACCCTACTTCAACGTCACTAGATCTCTTCAAGAGATGGTAGGAAAGAGATAGACGAGTAAAGTATTTTTCTATTTGCTCAACTCAAGCGAAAGAAAGATAAAAAAACTTTTCTACTTGCTACGGAGGAAAGGTAAAAAAATCTTTTACGTAATATTTTCATGAATAAGTGATACTACTTTTCATGAATATTTAGTTTCATTAGATTCTCGAAATAGTGGGGGTTAATAAAATTATGAACAAAAATTCATCATAAAAAATGTGATGTTTGCAATTTGAGAATGCGTTGAAACGAAAAGAGTGTTACAAGTGCATATATTAGTCTTAAAATAAATCATATGTTATTATTTGCATATGATTTGATGATTTTTTTGGCTCTAACATGTTAACAAAGAAATGATAAAAAAATATATTGAGTGTCATTTTGACATGAAATATTTGGGTGAGATAAATTTCATTCTTGGAATGAAAAATATTATAAAACATGTGACGAAATTTTCCTTGACATGTCACATTATGGTGAAAAAAATTGTGAAACACAATTTTGTTGATTGTATGAGCGTTGCAACTCCTTTTGATTCAAATATGTGAAAATGGTGTGACAAATAAAAAGGAGTTTTCTAGCCTAATAAAAATATGAGATATGCGACTACTTGTATTTGGCTCGATGTTATGTACGCAGTAGAAGTACTTAGCAGGTACAAGCAAACCAGGTATATTTTACTTGGTACGAAAGTTCGTGGCTTATTTTTTTAAAAAAATTATCCTGCTATATTTAACGACTTTTTTGATGCTGATGAGAAAACTTGGTGTCATTTGTTAAAAGTAAAAAAAATATTATGGCTAAGTACTATACCATGGAGGCTGAGTTTATTGCTTTAACTTAAGCTAGTCAAAAAATGTATTGATTTAGAAATTTATTGTATCAAATATCAATCACTTTATTTTGAGAAATTAACTTTTCTATTTTTGATTAATTCTGATATCACCAATATTATTGCTAGAGTAAAATATTGTTATTATAACGATAAATTCAGACTCATAAAGAGAAAATACAGTATTGTGAGATCATATTGATTAGTATACCATTAATATTAATTGTGTTAAATCTTGTGATAATCTTGCAGATTTACACCAAGAACTTGGCAAGATAAAAGGTCTGAAGCACATCGAGAGGGATGGAATTGAAGCTCATAAATCACTGAGTCATATAAGAGGAAACCCAACCTGAGAACTAGAGATCCTATAACTAGGTTCAATGAGAAAAACAAATCATACGATGGCTCGTCAGGAATGCACTCTTAATGAGAGTTTATATCTCATATGAATGGGGTGTCGAAATTACAGGAACACCTTTGACAGATTTCACATATGTGAGTGTAAAAGTAGGCCGCTTCCTATAATAATTGAGTCGAGATAGCACAAGGCCGTAATGTGCCGGCTATTAAAGCTTATGTCAATACCATAATTATTGTGTGTAAGCAGTAATATTTTATTTCCCTTAAGCCGTCATAGTTCAAGTTTGGGACCACTATTGATTCTGGAGTAAAAGTTATTGTTTTACTAAGTAAAAGTTTAATGCAGAACACACCTTGATTATGCATAATAGTCTCCTTTCAACTAAATTGGTGAAGTACTCTCTTACTTTAATATTAAAATGAGTAGGATAATGTTGTTGTTTATGCATTTTAATGTTAAATTAAAATATTAAAGTGCATATGTAGTGAGTGTAAATTGGCAAGAAAGTGATTATTATTTCTTGGTGTAACTTATGTAATCACTAGTGCCTTAATTTACTACTAATTACCCATCACCCATGTTCTACAAGATTATTATCCCATTACTTTGTTATTTAATCTATGAAAAAAATTCTAGACCTATAATTTGTAATGACCCTTCCGGTTATTTATGCATTTTCGTCTTTTTTGTACCGTTAGAGCTTGTCTGTAGCGGCCCCAAACCATTTATAGCTTGCTAGGACTGGTAGTTCGGTGCCCCAGCCGTTTGTTTGGTCTTTTTGGTTGTTCCTTGTTTTAGAGCCTTAAACTTTTGAAATTGTTGACTTCAATCAACATTCTTGGTGAACATGCTCGGAATCAAATTTTGTTACTTTCGTTAGCTCTGGAGCGTGGACTTTGGTCTAGAGGGACCTTTGGTCAGGATCCGAGAGCTTCTCAGCTTGGAATTTTCTCTCGTTCTGTATTTTTAGGCCAGTTGGGCTTGTTTGGTTGACTTTGGTCAACATTCGGAGAAGACGATCTCAGATGAAAATTTTGTCAGCGTCGTTAGCTCCAGAATATTGAGTTTAGGATAGAGGGATTATTGGTTCGGGTCTCGAGGCTTTCGGACTTGATTTCGGCCATTGGGTTCTATTTTAGAAATAGTTGGCTAACGGTTGATTTTGGGCTTGGGGCCTACTTTTCATTAAATCGACCTCTGATGGGATTTCCATCGATTCCATTGGATCTGGAATGCAATTTTTAGTCAAATAGCTCAGGTCATTTGTGTTCACGGGGACCCCAGATGCGTTCCTGTGGACCCAAAGTGTGAAAAATCCGCCCTTGACAGTTGGTTGCTGTCATAGCCCATTTTGTTCATCGCGAACGCGAGGGGTGACCGCGTTCGCATAGGGCAATTTCCAGCTGCCCCAAGTTTGTTCTTCGTGTTTGCGGGACTTGGCCGCATTCGCAAAGGGCATTTGGCCAGTCTCCCATTTTGTTCTTCGCGAAGGCGACGCCTTGGCTGCGTTCGCGAAGGCCAAAACAGTCAGGTTAAGTTGGCTTTTCTTTGTTTTCTTCTTTACTTCTTCAAACACAACAAGTCCGAACCTCCATAACCAAACACCCAAAATACTCCATATTCCTCCATAATTGTTCCCTACTGGTTGGAGGGCATTGTTGTGACGATCCTTGCTCGATTATCGACTTCTCAGACGGGTAAGTCCTCTCTTAATTTCCCATTTTCTCCATTAAATTTCTCTTAATTCCTTAAATGGGTGGGCTGTTTTGGAGCCCCATTTCACGTCCATTTTCGCTCAAATTTTGAGCATGTTCTCCCGAGATGGTAAAGAACACGTGTGTATTTTTCATTTTTGGTTTTGGATTTTGGGGCCCACAAGCCCGTTTGTGACCTAAATTTTAACCCGGTTATGTTTATGGCATTATGAGTATCGTTAGTCTTATTTTAATGTATGGATTATTTTGTTGATAGTACTTTCGTGATTTGGAGCCTTCTGGAGCAGTTCGAGCCTGGACAACACCATTCATACAGCTAGTCATCGGATGGCAGGTAGGTTATGGCTTTCCCTACCTAGACTCTTGGTATATAGGCTATAACTGCATTAATTAGCATCCTTGGGTGGGTTGTTATAGGTTGGTACCCCAAACCTTGTCCGCCTTTCTGTCAGTTTATTTTATACGTTGATTGTAGTATTCGTGTAGTATTGTATATTACCCTTTTGGTCCTGGGTGGCCTTGCATTGACTCTAGAACATAGATGGTGGGTTATTTGAGAATGTCTGTGAGTCCCGGACATAGAAATATTCTTTTAGGCTGGTTATGACTGTTGTAGAGCTGTTGAGCCTGTGCAGGGCCGATAGGAAATGTTTGTGAGATTGTTATAGTCCATGGTTTTTGGTGAATTGGTAAGTTTTAGCCTGTTGAGGATCTGAGTTTGGGCTTGAGTATTGAGGGGCTAGTGAGTCCTATATCTTTGAGGCTCCATCGTGTGTCCTCCTGAGCGGTTGTGATTTATCGGACATTGTTCCTTATCTTGATTCTGAGTAGAACCTTGGTTTTGGTGGTTTATTCATTCCATTCTAGGTTGTAAATTGTGAGATGGATCTCGGTTCATGCTTATCTTGAGAGTTGGTGTTTTTAGTATGTTTCTGTTACTTTTATGGCTTCTAGTTGATTATGTTTGTTTTCCTTCCTTATTTCCCTTCTTACTTGAGGTTACCGGTATACCGCCATGTTCCTGATTCTCTCTCTCCTTACTTATACTATTTGATGTGCCACCATTTTATGGCACTTTTGACTCCTTTAAACTAAGAACAATCGTACGTTTTCAAGCAACCGTTGTCGTTTTTGATGTTTTTATGTTGTATTTTCAGGAAATGGAGACAAACATGGAAACGAAAGGAAATACGCGAAAAAGAGCATTCTGGATAAGGGTGACGGCCTGAGTGACGGCCCATCACACATGTGACGGTCCGTCACAGTGACCGTCAAGTTGGGCAGTGCCACTGTCTAGTGGTGACGGCCCAGGCGACGGTCCGTCAAGCCAGTGATGGTCCGTCAGCCTGGCCGTCGCACCTGGGCAGTCGGTTACGCGGAATCTGAGCGTTTTTGGGATTTGTTTCCTAGACTCCTATAAATACCCTATGTTAGGTTTATTTTATGAACCAAGCTTTTTACATACATTACCCAATAATTTTAGGAGTTTAAAGTCGAGTTTTGAGAGAGGAAAACACGCAATACACGTTTTCTTCCTCCTCAATCTTGTTCTTGATTTGTTCTTGGGATCTTGTTTTTCTCGTTCTTGGAATAATTAAAGATTGTTCTCACTACATTGTAAGGATCTCTTTTCTTTATTATGAATATGACTTTCTTTTATTCTTCTACAAGCATGAGTAACTAAACCTTCCACAACTAGGGTTGTGGGAGCCATGGCTAAAGTAGCGATATAGATTTCGGGTAGCGACGGGTTCAATATATATGTTGTCACGTTGTTAATCATTCATTATTTAACGTTTTCTAGTGGTTGCAAACATTAGAACATGCCTAGGTTTAATTTGCTTGAGTAAAGAGATTAAAACCGAGAAATTTGATTAACAACGAGGATTCGAGACTACCAACTCTCGTCTTATGATTAATGCTGTAACTAGATTAATCTACTTGATGTTTAGGATTGAAATCTAAAAGCACACCTTTTCAAGTTCGAGAGAATTGAAAAGTAAATTTGTCTATTTGGTTGAGAAACGTTTAGACGATACCATAAATTCAATCACATCGTGACACGCATATAGAAAGAATCCAGTTAAGCCTAGAATCGACATTGTTACCAACGCCATGGTAAACACTTCCCTAGTCCATTCTCCTACTGATTAATTCTCATACATTATTGTTTGTTTTGCTTACACATCGTTCACACAAAACCCCCCCTTTATTTACTGGAAACTATTGACCATTAGCCACATACTTCACTAAAGGCTTAACTTTCACCATATTCTCTGTGGGATCGACCCCAACCTTTGTTGGGTTCTATATTTGACAACGATCGCTTACGCTTCTAATTGGAGTGGTACTTTGAGCGTTATCAAATTTTGGCGCCGTTGCCGGGGAAGACGGTTGATTATTAAGTCCGGTGTGTTTATTTGACTCTTAGTCATACTTTCCTGCTTTTACGTTTATTTGTTGTTTTTGTTTTTGAAAGGGTACAGAGTTGTGCATGCCAAGTACCCGGCGCTCGGGTGAATCAACATTACCTTACGATCCCGAGCTTGCTAGAACATTAAGGCGGAATATGGCCGCACAACAAGAGGCAGCAAGGCTCGCTGCAGAACTGCAGGCCCAACAAAATCTGAATGCTGGTGGTCTGCAGGACGATGTTATGCTGAATGATGAGGATATCGACTTGGATGGAGTAGGCGCTACGGGCGCCATTGCTCTTCCACCGCTAGCGCCCGGAGCCAAGTTCAACATCACAAGCACGATGATCCAGCTGTTGAACTTGAGAGGAGTGTTCCGTGGTACCGCTGGGGATGATCCAAACCAGCACCTGATGAATTTCGTGGGCATCTGCAAGTCGTTCGAGTTGCCTGGAGTAAGTCAGACGTCAATCAGGCTCAGGTTGTTTCCGTTGTCTCTGTCTGATGAGGCAGCGTTGTGGTTGACAGAGCTGACCCCCGACTCTATCGCAACTTGGGGAGAGTTGAGAGGAGCTTTCCTAGAAAGGTTCTTTCCTCCCTCTCGGATGATACAGTTGAGGGACAAGATTAGCAACTTCAGGCAGCAACCTCACGAAGCATTGCACGAGACCTGGTTGCGATTCAAAAAGAAGATAACACAATGCCCGAACCATCAGTTGACCGATAACTTTTTGATGCAGACGTTCTACCGGGCACTGAATTCGGCTACGAAGCCGACGTTAGACAACGCAGTAGGTGGTGCATTCATGGGTCTCACTTTTGTTGAGGCCACAACTACTTTGGACAGGCTCACCAAAACCAACAGGGCCTGGCATACACGGGATACAGAGGTAGCAGCTAGCACTTATGCAGTTGGTATGCCAGCTGAGCAGCGCAGAAAAGAGGAGGAGCGCGACCAAGACATGGCGCATCTGAAAACGCAGTTAGACCTTCTGACAAAGCACTTGTTTTCAGGAGGTATAGAGAAGGTAAAAGCTGTGGGTTCCCAAGGTAGAGCAGCAGAGTTGGAAACTGATGAGGAGGCGAATTACTTGGGGGGTTTCCAGGCCAATGGCCAAGGAAACCAAGGTCGGACCTATCAGAAGGACAACTTCTATGAAAAGGCTGGCTACAGAGATCGCGACCAAGGAAACTGGAGGAACAACACTGATAGAGGTGGGTTGTATGTACCACCTGGTAATCGGGACAAAGCTAGCAACGAGGCAGGGATGTCCAAGCTAGAGAACATGATGGGAAAGATACTGCTGAAGGTGGAATCGACTGACTCTGGGGTAAAGGAGATGAGGACTGAGTTATCAACATTGAGTCAAGTGGTGGATTCTCATTCCACCTCGATAAAGCAATTAGAACATCAAGTGGGGCAAATCTTGGCATCCTTAAATCCAAGAAGGACGGGTACCTTGCTGAGCGACACCGTCCAAAATCCAAAGAAGGATGCGAGTTGTATGGCGATCACTACCAGAAGCGGTAGAACGTTACCGGAATCACATCCGGTAACTCAGACTCAAGGTGATGTTGCGGATGAAGAAGAGGCGGTAGAGGAGAAAACGCTAAAGCCCGCGGAGAAAAGCATGGAAGCCGACAAACCTCCAACTATGATGCCTCGACCACCACCTCCCTTCCCACAACGCCTCAAGAAGAAAGCGGAAGATGGTAAGTTCCTGAATTTCATGACCATGCTGAAGCAGATATCAATAAACATCCCTCTGGTCGAAGCGCTTGAACAAATGCCTGGATATGCCAAGTTCATGAAGGACTTGATTACCAAGAAGAGGTCGGTAAGCTTCGAACCAGAAAATAACCTCCACCATTGCAGCGCTATTTCCTCTAGATCATTAGTCGAAAAGAAGGAAGATCCAGGCGCTTTTACTGTTCCCTGCACTGTTGGGAAGCTCAACTTCGGGAAAGCCTTGTGTGATCTGGGTGCTAGCATCAACTTGATGCCGCTAGCCGTCTATAAACAACTGGGTTTGGGAGCTCCTAAACCAACGTCCATAAGAGTGATGATGGCTGACCGTTCAGTAAAGCGGCCCGTGGGAATATTGTCTGATATGCTAGTAAAGATCGGTAAGCTTATCTTCCCAGCTGACATTGTGATCTTGGATTGCGAAGTGGATTTTGAAGTTCCCATAATCTTGGGACGACCATTGCTAGCCACGGCAAGAGTGTTGGTTGATATGGAAAGAAACGAACTGACCTTCAGGCTAAACAATGAAGCTGTCAAGTTTGATGTGTCTAAATTGATGAAGCAACCAAGTGACATGAGGGTGGTCGCGGTCGTCAATGTTATTGAAGAAGCACCTGCGGATGTGCATCTCAAGGAGAAGGGTTTGGTCGAATCTCTAGCTGTTGTAAGAAGGATGGTGCGAGAAGGGAGACATGTAGAGGAAGGCGGTGAAAATAGATCAAAGAAACGAAAACACCGCAAGAGAATCTGCAAAGAAAGAGCGAAGAAGTTGTCGCGACTAGCTACGGAGCCAATGAAAGAAGAAGCTGAAACGCAACATGAGGTTGTCGCGTGCACACACTCCATCGAGTTTTCCTGTTTTGGAGACCCTGGCGGTCTCCAACATCATGTCAGAATCTGAGTCCTATGGACTTCACAGGTATTCCTTATTCTCACAGTTTTAGTTTTCACATGTATGCATTGGGGACAATGCATGAGTCTAAGTTGAGGGTGTTGGGAAACCTGTGAGTCACCACCGAGGGTTTTTGTTGCCAAGTTCTTTTCCCTCCGGTGTGCTATCTAGTAGAACCGGCATGTTTTGGTTGTCGTTTAAATTTTTAGTTATTTTCTAGTGTCTATAGCAAGCATCATGGCGTTTTTCTTGACTAAAAGGAGCCCCTCTGAAAAAATTTCTGGTTTTGAGCTTATGGTGAAACGATTGACTGTCTGGATCCTTGTATGTCATTGTGTGATTATGATTAGAATAAGTATGCTTAAGCCGAGCGGGTGTTTGATAGTTGGCAGCGGTATAGTTTCTTGGTGCCAAGAGTGTGTGAGATTATTGTTATAAATTCTTACTCTATGCATGCATCTAGAACTTGCCCGGTCTATTTTGTTAAGTTCGAAGTTTGGTTGCTTAGGAAAGGATCACAGGCCCTTTTTGTATGCAGTCCACTTAACCTATAAGACCGTCCAAATGCAAATAATCCCTTTTTGATCCCTGTTTGAGCCATAATAACCTTGTTCTTTCAATAACCTGTCACCGTTCCTGTTTAACTTTGAATCCTTATTTTGGCCCTAGTCCTTCCTTGGACATCGTGCACCTCAACCCAGTCAATCAGCCTAAGTTGAGGGTGGCTACTATAGAGGTAAACCCTGTTTTGTCCCTGGTCCTTCCATGGACATTGTGCACCTCAACTCAGGCAATCAGCTTAAGTTGAGGGTGGCTACTACAGAGGTGAATGATAAGAAAAAGAGGATGAAGAAGATTGGTTGGGAATAGAATGAAAATTCGGGTGTGTGCCTAAGAAAAGAAAAGAAAAATAAAAAGAGATGAAAAAGATCGAAAAAAGTAATAAAAAGAATGGTCAAAATAAAGAGGTCGCACCGGTAGCTAGAGAGAAGGAAATAAAAAGGTGAATAAGGATGGACAAAAAGTTATGTGGTAATAAGACGTCGGTGGTTCCAAGGAGGGCTTAGTCACTAACCCCTAAATGTATCCTACCTGCACCTGAAGCCTCATTACAAGCCTAAACAAGTCCTGTAGTGATCCTGAGCGGCTTTCTGAAGAATCGAAATAGAATAGTAAGGGCAAGCCTATGGTATCGCATGTGCATTGTTTGAAATCGTTTGTGAGTGTGAGCGCTTACCTAGTCCCAAATCTTGTGTGTGGGATTTCTTTGTGGTGAGGGCACCAAGATTTCTGTATTGTCTATTGATTGTTAGGATAGTATGCGTGTGTATGTATAATGTTCTATCATATCGGAATGACATGTTTTGGATCCTTGCAAGTTAGTGTTTCATACATTTGTGTGCTGCGAGGGAGCTTAATTTAAAATTGAATAAGATGTTGAATGACCATGAGTTGCTAGAGACACGAGTTTGTTTTCTTAGTTGAGTCGTCGTTTAGTTTTTGTGTTCATGTTGCTTGAGGACAAGCGAACGTCTTAAGTTGAGGGTGTTGATATGCCGCCATTTTACGGCACTTTCGACTCCTTTAAACTAAGAACAATCGTACGTTTTCAAGCAACCGTTGTCGTTTTTGATATTTTTATGTTGTATTTTCAGGAAATGGAGACAAACATGGAAACGGAAGGAAATACGCGAAAAAGAGCATTCTGGATAAGAGTGACGGCCTGAGTGACCGTCAAGTTGGGCAGTGCCACTGTCTAGTGGTGACGGCCCAGGCGACGGTCCGTCAAGCCAGTGACGGTCCGTCAGCCTGGCCGTCGCACCTGGGCAGTCGGTTACGCGGAATCCGAGCGTTTTTGGGATTTGTTTTCTAGACTCCTATAAATACCCTATGTTAGGTTTATTTTATTTACCAAGCTTTTTACATACATTACCCAATAATTTTAGGAGTTTAAAGTCGAGTTTTGAGAGAGGAAAACACACAATACACGTTTTCTTCCTCCTCAATCTTGTTCTTGATTTGTTCTTGGGATCTTGTTTTTCTTGTTCTTGGAATAATTAAAGATTGTTCTCACTACATTGTAAGGATCTCTTTTCTTTATTATGAATATGACTTTCTTTTATTCTTCTACAAGCATGAGTAACTAAACCTCCCACAACTAGGGTTGTGGGAGCCATGGCTAAAGTAGCGATATAGATTCCGGGTAGCGACAGGTTCAATATATATGTTGTCACATTGTTAATCATTCATTATTTAATGTTTTCTAGTGGTTGCAAACATTAGAACATGCCTAGGTTTAATTTGCTTGAGTAAAGAGATTAAAACCGGGAAATTTGATTAACAACGAGGATTCGAGACTACCAACTCTCGTCTTATGATTAATGCTGTAACTATATTAATCTACTTGATGTTTAGGATTGAAATCTAAAAGCACACCTTTTCAAGTTCGAGAGAATTGAAAAGTAAATTTGTCTATTTGGTTGAGAAACGTTTAGACGATACCATAAATTCAATCACATCATGACACGCATATAGAAAGAACCCAGTTAAGCCTAGAATCGACATTGTTACCAACGCCATGGTAAACACTTCCCTAGTCCATTCTCCTACTGATTAATTCTCATACATTATTGTTTGTTTTGCTTACACATCGTTCACACAAAACCCCCCCTTTATTTACCGGAAACTATTGACCATTAGCCACATACTTCACTAAAGGCTTAACTTTCACCATATTCTCTATGGGATCGACCCCAACCTTTGTTGGGTTCTATATTTGACAACGATCGCTTACGCTTCTAATTGGAGTGGTACTTTGAGCGTTATCACTATTGTTTCAAGGCTCCCAGGTGCGTCCCTCTTCTTTACACCTGTGTTTCTGTGTTATGTATATCTTCTATGCTAGCATTGTATGCTTATAACTCTTGGTTGTGTATTCTCTGTGCTAGTTCCTTGTGCTTTCTCTATTGCTTCGGTGACTGCTTTCTTGCTATCTGCTATTTACTGTTTTTATATCTTATATGTGCTCAGTCGATCGATGATGCCTACTGGGTACCCGTTGCTTAGCAATTGGTGCTCATACTACACTTCTGCACTTCTTAGTGCAGATATTAGTTGAGCTTTTGCCGTTGATTGCATTGGAGACTCGTGCAGCCTTTGGGAGATTCGAGACCAGGGTGAGCGCCTGACGGTCGGGGCTTGTCCACATCTCATATGTTGTACTGTTACTTTTGTATCCATATTTGGAGACAGTTGTACTTATCATTTTGTTATTTCTAGCAATTGTATTCTATTAGAAGCTTCTGTACTGTCGATACCAAGTCTTGGGGTTGGTGTAGTTTCATTTTGTATATATATTCAAGTTATTGCTTCCGCGTTGTCTATCTTTATACTCTACTTCTGCTTATTTCTGTTTATTGTGCGTATCGGTTAGGTAGTAGCCCATTACTAATCGTTCCAGGCTACGGGGATTGGTTCACCCACTGGAGGGTTGTAGGTGCCATCATGAACAGAGAAATCGGGTCATGATAGCTTAGTATCAAGGCCCTAGGTTCACCGGTGTTGTGGTACAAAAGCAAGTGTCTAAGTAGAGTCTCACGGATTGGTACGATGACATCCGTATCTTATCTGCGGGCGGCTACAGGGCACTGTTAGGAAAAGTTTCATCTTTTTGGCTCCTTATCGTGCTTTCCTAGCTCTATTGACTTCTAAACTTTGGTTGTTTCATTCCTTCTCCGATGCCTAAGATGAGTTCGACAACGGTTGGTGTCGAGGTCTCTGTGCCTGTTGCTTCAGTGCTTCCATCAGCGCCAAGACTTTAGAGTGAGATTTTACCATATCAGATAGGGGGTGTGGGGTCAGCCCAACCTCCAATTAAATTCACAGCTACTACAGTTCTTCAAGATGCCATGGCTAGGACTCTGAGTCCTCCGGTGGGTGTTTTAGTACTCGGTTCTTGGAGCGGTACTTTAGCTAGGGTTGAGCTACCAATTCTTCAATAGGGTTATCTGTCGGTATTGGGGTATGATGAGAGATTTCATGACATGGTTAGGCATACTGCTAGGGTTGTACCTTTAGAGTTTGATAGAGCTCAGAGCTTTGTTGGAGGTTTGATTTCACCGCTCCGTTTAGCGACCGAGCATTTAGTTACAGTTGGGACAACCATCCTTCAGGTAGTGGATCATGCTTGGGCTATTGAGGGTTTGTATCGTGAGGCTTATGAGAGGGTAGTGCTAAGAGAAATCGTGTCCAGGATGGTTTTTGAGGTTCCCAAACTCGAGGTAGGAATTTCTCCACCAGAGATAGGTTTTATTGCTCCTTATCTACCAGACCGGTTTTGATTGCTCCATAAGTTCCAGAGGGTGTTGGTACAGGACATGTTGAGCAGAGTAGACATGGTACAGGTCATATTCCTCGAGGTTCGTATTCAGGTTGTGTAGGTCGCGGTGGCCGGTCAGGTTTAGTGAGATCTTCTCGGCCGCATATATTCATTGGAATTTGCTTTCAGTGTAGTGGGTGTGGGCATTTTGTTAGGGATTGTCCCACGATTCCACCTTCTAGTCAGCAGGGTCAGCAGAAGTTATCTCCCAAGGCTTCAGTGCCACCGGCTAGAGGTGGAGTGCAGGGTACTAGAGGTGGTCCCCAGATAGTTAGAGGTGGTTTTTGTTCCAGTGGTTCAGGTAAAGGTTGCTGTCAGTGTGGTGAGCGTGGGCACATTGCTAGAAATTACCCCACGATTGCGTATCCTGGTCAGCCTGGTTGTTATGATTGTGGAGTGCTTGGTCACTTTTCTAGAGATTGTCCCCGGTGAGGGATAGTTTAGCCTTCAACTTTGACTACTCAGTCCAGAGTTAGACCCCATCAGTCCAATGCCCCTTTTAGTGGGCCCGAGGTAGAGGTTCCTGATATCGTTGCTCCAGATTAAGCTCCTGTTACCTCTGACCTGTGATAGTATTATTCGTGCTGCGATTCCTTCCCTTCTATCGTTTAATTGCTTATACGCCTACCTGCTACTTGTTTAAGTTGTTTGACTACTTGAATTGTAGAATATTTGCGTTGTTTTCTTGGTATATTATTCCTTAGTAGTGGATGGGGTGAGTTATCCTTGTAAGGTGCTTACCCGGAGTTGTAGCTCGTGGGTAGTTCTTGTTAGTCTCTTTTCTGGTTGGTTTTGCTTCCAGTTCCTTTGTGACTCTAGGCGTGTGTTGAGTCTTCCCCCTTGAGAGGTCCTAGATGGTTGTTGCCTAGGCTATTTCCTAGCGTTTTTTAGAAGTTCTTGTGTTGGTTTGGTGTTACCGGTGGTTTTGCCAGAGTTTGAGCTTTGTCTTAGGTTGAGAGGTATCAGTTATGCTAGCGTGCATAGATTGGTTTTATTTCTTGGGTGATCAGAATCAACCCTCTTTGTTTGGTTGGTTTAGGAGGTTGGCAGGTATGTGGGTTGTCCCCTTAGTCTCCCTCAGTCTCTTGTCCGATTGGGCTGTCTTATCATTTTCCCCGGTTCCAGTTGGAATGAATTTTGGTCGTAGTTCTCTGGTTAAGCCTTTGATTGTGACATTGTGATTGGTTTTTGGCTTTAGAATTTTCAACTAAGTGTTAACAGTAGCCTCGTGGGTGAGTTGGGCATCCGGCCCATTCTTCTTCTGCTTTATTGAGTTTGGCAATATAGATGTGAGAACTAAGGTAATGGCTCCATATTTTTTTTGAGGAGGAGTTTGTAAGGTTCAGTATATGCTATGAAAAGGTCTTGTTTAGTTTTAAAAGGAGGGAGATGACTCTTTGTTCGTGCTTATGTGTTTTAGTAGTCGACTGAGGTGATGACGAAGGTTTGCTTTGGGATTGTGTGTTGGTTATTTGATTTGGCCGTTTGCAGATTGTAGTGGCTTTTCCTTCGATTGGTTTAGGGTTCAGTAGCATCTACGGATGGGATGACTTGTTATTCAAGGCCTAGTTGACTTCGGTTCCTAAGGGTTCATTGGTAGCATATGGGTTCGACAGGGGCTCTGGTTGGAAATTTCAAGGTTGGGTTTTAGAATCGTGGGCTAGCAAACTACTCCAGATGGTTCGTGGTTGGTTATTTTGGTTGCAACTTCTTGGGTGGGAAGGCACTGAGTTCGGGCAACTTAGCTTCCCTATTTCATTTGTGGAGTGATAGTTGGACTTGGACACCAAGTCCTTGTCTAACCTTTGAGTTAGGTCAGAAATTCTAGATTTCAGCGGTGTTCCAGTTAGTGTGAGGTTCCTTTCACCATGGTTGGACAGACTCAGCGGTGTGAGTTCGAGATTCAGCGGTGGTGTGTGCTTTATGTGATCAGATTGTGCGGGTTGAGGCTAGCAAGGTTATTTTGGAGTTTTAATAATACTTGGAGACTGGTGGTCACCCTTCGTTGCCGAGAGTTTGAAAATCTCGATTAGTTGATTCTTCAAGGGTTGTCTTTTATGTGGGGTCCCAGTGTTGGTTAGACTCGGCCAGTGTGGACTAGAAGTTTGGTATGTGGTATGCTTCGGGATGGTTGGTCTGTGTGCTGATAAGGTAGAGCGGTTGATTCGGGCCAAAGGGATGAGTTGAAGGTATATGCAGAAATTCTATATCTAGATGGTGACTTTGAACCCCAGGCACCTCTTTCTGTTGCCTTCGGGGTGTTTTGACTTGATATTCAAGGGATGGTAGACTCCTTCTGAGGTGAGATTGGTAAGACAATTTAAAATCCGAATGGTGTTCGAGCATTCAGAGTAGCAGCAGTGTTTCTTAGAGTTGGGAGCTTAGCTAATGACTACAGACTTCGTGGTAGACTTACCACACTACTTGTAGGATCTTGGTTGGTTTGGGTCTATTGGGCAGGTTGCCCTGGTTCATTCGCTTCCAGTTTATTCAGACTTGACACGGTGCAGCGAAGTTGGATTCGTTCTACAGTTCAGAAGTTTCTCCGTCAACACAAGGTATTCATACATGCCTTTCCTAACTTGGGTGTGCGAACTTCAGTTGGGTTTAGATGGGTTGTTCAGTTGTGCTTAATTATCGAGTTTGATGTTAGCAAAAGTATTCGTTGGTTGGTTGATGGTCAATCGAGGCAGGTAACTCCAATTCGAGGATATGCTACGGGGTGTTAACTTGGTGGCAAAGGCTAGTAGACTATAGCTCGACCCTGAAAGAGTTTGAGCAAAAAGGGGTGACTTCGTTCATGGCAGAGTATAAGTGGGAACTATGGATCTCCAGTGGGCTAGTTGATACTTCAAGGGTGGTTTGAGTGTTCAACTTACATGAAGCTTCCTATTCGGGATGCAAAAGGATTCAGTTCAGAATAGAAGGGTTTTGCAGATCAGCGGGTCCATGAGTTAGAATTTTGATTGATGGCTTTTCTGGTAAACTTGGTTGTGGTTTCAAAGATTCGACTTCTGTGTGTTGGTCGCCTTGCTTCTGCAGTCTTGGTGTTGTGTCGGTGCCTTCCGGTTAATAGTCTTGAGGTTCAGTTTGGGTTGGCAGGCCCTTGGTGTGTTGGATTTTGAGTTTGGATTCTGGCTTTGATAGTATGAGTTTTAGGCTTGGATGCCTTTTGTAGTTTCATTCTGTTAGGTGTCATCCGGTCGTGGAGGTTACATAGGGTGTCCGAGAGAGTAGTGTGGGCTGTGTATCCGCTATTTTTCTTAATCTCTAGTCTCTTCTTCTTTCTTGACTTTCGGGGATGAAAGTCTTTTTAATAGTGGATGATGTAATGACCCTTCCGGTTATTTATGCGTTTTCGCCTTTCTTGTACCATTAGAGCTTGCCTGTAGCGGCTTCAAGCCATTTATAGCTTACTGGGACTGGTGGTTATGTGTCCGGGCCGTTTGTTTGGTCTTTTTAGCCGTTCCTTGTTTTAGAGCTTTAAGCTTTTGGAATTGTTGACTTCAGTCAACATTCTTGGTGAACGTGCTCGGAATCAAATTCTGACAGTTCTGTTAGCTCTGAAGCGTGGACTTTGGTCTGGAGGGACCTTTGGTTGGGATCCGGGATCTTCTCAGCTTGGAATTCTCTCTCATTCTGTGTTTTCAGGCCAGTTGGGCTTGTTTGGTTGACTTTGGTTAATATTCGATGAAGATAATCTTGGATGAAAATTCTGTCAGCGTCGTTAGCTCTGGAATGTTGATTTTAGGCTAGAAGGACCATTGGTTCGAGTCCCAAGGCTACCGGACTTAATTTCGGCCATTGGGTCCGTTTTTGAAATAGTTGGCTAAAGGTTGATTTTGGGCGTGGGGCCTACTTTTAATTAAATCAACATCCGATGGGATTTTCATCGATTCCATTGGATCCGGAATGCCATTTCTAGTCGAATAGCTTAGGTCATTGGTGTTCGCAGGACCCTGGATGCGTTCCCGGGGATCCAAAGTGTGAAAAATCTGCCCTTGACAGCTGGTTGCTGTCATAGCCCATTTTGTTCATCGAGAACGCGGTGGGTGACCGCGTTCGCATAGGGCAATTTTCAGCTGCCCCAAGTTTGTTCTTCGAGTTTGCGGGCCTTGACTGTGTTCGCGAAGGGCATTTGGCCAGCCTCCCATTTTGTTCTTGGCGAAGGCGACGCTTTGGCTGCGTTCGCGAAGGCCAAAGTAGTCAGCTTAAGTTGGCTTTTCCTTGTTTTCTTCTTCACTTCTTCAAACACAACAAGTCCGAACCTCCATAGTCAAACACCCAAAATACTCCATATTCCTCCATAATTGTTCCCTACTTGTTGGAGGGCATTGTTGTGACGATCCTTGCTCGATTATCGACTTCTAAGACGGGTAAGTCCTCTCTTAATTTCCCATTTTCTCCATTAAATTTCTCTTAATTCCTTAAATGGGTGGGCTGTTTTGGAGCCCCATTTCATGTCCATTTCCGCTCAAATTTTGAGCATGTGCTCCCGGGATATTAAGAAACACGTGTGTGTTTTTCATTTCCCGTTTTAGGTTACGGAGCCCACGGGCCCGTTTGTGACCCGAATTTCGACCCAGTTATGTTTATGGCATTATGGGTATCGTTAGTCTCATTTTAATGTATGGATTATTGTGCTAATAGTACTTTCGTGATTTGGAGCTTCCTAGAGCAGTTCGAGCCTAGACAATCCCATTCCCGCAGCTAGTCATCGGATGGCAAGTAGGTTATGGCTTTTGATGAACACTCAAATCGTGCTATCCAATTAGGAAGCCACGACGATCGTGCAGCAAAACAAAATTTATAAACCCAACGGATGTCGGGGTTGTACCCAAGGGACTTGAGGTAACCAAATTTTGATTGTAGCGAGTTGACTTCAAGATGAGAGTAATTTCCCAAAACAAAAGTAAAAGGATGGGGAGAATTGGGATGGTTGTTACTACGATCACAATTCAATTTAAAAGCAAGAAAACTAAAGGCGGGTGTACCAAGATTGACTAGATGACTAGGGATGCATATCTGATGGGGCATTAGCTATAGGATGGGGTACTCATTAATTCACTTCTACTCTCACCTATTGACATGAATAGTGTTGATAATAGGTGTGGAATGCTATCTCTCGATCAACATCCATATTTTCGATGATTTCGGTTAGAACATCATCGGTGTGATAAACAATCAACCAACATTAGCTTGGAGAGGTCGTCCTATTTCTAGCTCGGACCCTTAAATGGGAGATTCCTGCGATTAGAGCTATTTCTAGCCTCCAATCTAGATGGATTCCCAAGTACCCACTAGTAATTTCACATCCACAACTATGAAATTCTCTCCCGAGCAATCACATAGCCAAGTAATGTAAATTAATTTTTGCAACCACCAATTTTAGGATTAAAACTTGGTGAAATTACTAGACCCATGTTAAATAAGCAATTATAAAGGTGAATTAACAACACCCACACCCATTAGCTAAGCACCCATCATCAATACACCCCTAGACAAGAGAATTTAGCCACTCATAGTAGGAGAAGAAGAGATACCATCTGGGTAAGTCAAATTCCCATCCATTATGGTTGAATCTCAAGTTCTAGAATCAAATTAGGCACATAAATTGTTAACCAAGAGATTTGGATTGAAAACACTCTCTCAATGGAGGTGGAAAATTGTTTACAAAGTAAAAACTATTCTCTAAGAATCAGGTCTGAAGTGTTGTATATACAATTTGAACCTAAAATGGCCTTTTATATGTTCCCAAGTCGTCACATAAAATTAGGACAAGTTTTCCCTTCGGGAGGTGTGCGGTGCGATGTGTGGTTCGCACGTCGCAATGTGCGCGTCGCACACCTGCTTCAAGTCGACCAGTGAATTCAGCAACATTAGTGAGCTTCGTGCGAAGGTGGTGCATTTTGCACCACGGGATGTGCACGTCGCACAATGGCCGCACTCCTTAGTAGAATCTTTAGCAATTTTTGAAGCTTCATGCGGAGGAGGTGCGAACCGCACCTCGGCTTGTGCATGTCACACAACCACGTCATCTAGGTTAAGATTCTTTAGCTTTTCTCAACTCTTCACACTTAGCTCCTTTTTGGCTCTTTTTGGGTCCATATCCTTCTTTTTCATCATCTATCAAAAGTACCTGCATAGACATCAATAAAGGCCATAAGAACCTCTAAATTGATTCAAAATATAGCTATAATTCATTGATATAGGCTCAATAAGTTGGTAGATTACCGACTTATCAACCCCCAAACTTGAACTATTGCTTGTCCTCAAGCAAGATACTCACAAGGCAAGGAATGAATTATGCTAAGGCTCAATCAAGGTACAAAAGACTACTCTACACTAAAAATTTAAGAAAAAGAAACAAACAAAAGACTCAAACAAAGGACTCAACTACTATGCTCATCTCAATTTGAACCACCACAAACTCAAGGCAACTGGTCATTTCGAAACCTTTTTTAAAAAGGTCATCATTTCTCATTTAAAATCAAGGGATTTTGCCATTCAAAACAAGATATTTAAGCTTCTCAAGTCATTGGCATGGACCATCAAGGTTTGCCTCGAGATTCGCCACACAACTTGTCTCATTCATTCCCCTCAATTGAAATAGAGACTCATGTTTCAATTCGAGTGCATGATGCCACTCACCACAAGAGATAATCCCACGCACAATCATTCAATTCACAAAACACGGGATTATAGGAGAACCAAGAAGACTCTCACTCTCTCAAGGAAGTTCAAGTGCATACGCATCAAACCATAGGCTTGCCTTTCATGTATATCGCCACTAATGTAGGGTGACCAAGCTCGAAATCACCAAAGACTTGCGGGTTACGATATTGGCTAGGGCTAAGGTGAGGATATCATTTGGATTAAGTGACTACACCTCTCTAATGCTCTTTGTTCTTATTTCGAACACCGCTCACATTTTCAATTTTAACTTCACCTTCTTCCTCCCTCACTCAACCCAAGATTTATTTTTTTCACTCATGATCATTCAAACTTCTTATACCACCTTCACTTGGTAGCACCTATTTTTGCTTTTTATTTTGCTCATTGGATTGATCTTTTAGAGCAATATTCAATTCGAATTTAAGGTGCTACCTTGCACTTAAAGTACATTTCTTTTCTTCTCCTCATTTGATCACATACACCCCCAAACTTAGGCATTTGCCTATGTCATCTTTTGTTTCCCCCCAAACTTAGGCTTTTAGCCTACATTTCATTTTCAAGCAATTAGGGAGGATGGGTGACAAGATAGAGGTTCCAAAAAGGTCAAGGTGTTATCAAGGTGCCAAAGAACGGTAACAAGCTCAAAGGGGTTCTCTAAGATTTGATGTGATTGGGAAGTCATTTGGGTGAAGTGGCTATCAAAATGGGCCTAAGTTCATCTTTCAAGCTTGGTCACACCAAGAATTTTGCCTTGAATCACATTCGGGGCAACTTCTAAACGACACTTATGCACAAGAATCAAGGTAAAGCCTCGCCACACAAGGCATCATGCCACAAGACTTCTTTCATTAGTCTCACAATCAATTGGGGCAAATGATTTTTGACAAGCTATTTCGAGTTCATTACACACTCGTTTGTGAGTCAATCAAGCCAAAGCGAGAGTGTGCAAGTCATGACAAGAGAATGCTTTTCCTCAAAAATTCATTTCCTCTTTTCCTTTTATTTTCAAAACAATTTGCCACGAGTAATTTTTCAATGGGCCCATTTTGAGACAAGCAACTACAAACTCAATTCTAAACTAAAACTTGGCATTTTACCTTAAGAAAGTCACCTCTCAATCTATCATAGGGAAACACCAACCTGGTTCGACACACGAAAACAAAAGAAAAGAAAAAGAAAATAATAAAAACTTTTGCTCCTTGGGAAAGAATCGTGGTATTAAGAAAACCCTCGGAGTTTATTTCTAAACTACTATTAACAAGGTGATATCTGAATTTCGCACTCATGATTTATTTTAAAACAAGCCTCGGCGTAGACCTTTAGCGCATTTACAAAGCATGGGTATCAAGACATTGGAGCATGTAAGACTAACCCGACAACACAATAAAAATCAAGCCCGAAAAAGGCACAAATAAGCTCAAAGTAAAACAAAACATAAAGTAAACATAATCTAAATGCCCGGCAAGGGCAATTTCAACACAACAGGCATCGCAATATTAATAGTTACAAGCTCCCCGAATCTTTAAAGTAAGCGTATCCCCAATGCACAAAAACAAAAGTGAATGAGTGCCAAAAACTCCCTAAATAGGCTAATGATGATGACGACGCCTCCTTGAGTAGAACCGATGTGGTGGTCCAGGAGGTTGAGGTGCTGGTGGAGCGGGTGGTGCCGGTGGAGGTATATTGGCATGTGCAGGATCAATTTGAAAACCAGCTAATGATGGTATTATAGGATCCATCGACAGCTTAAGGGGGCCAAATGGGTCATCCACGTACTATCTGTCCTCCGCGGTCATCAACTCATGATATGATGGTCCCCTGCCCCATCGATGTCTAGGCAGAGTCCTCCAGCCTGGCATAGGTGAGTCGGGAGGATCTAGGTATTGCTGGGCTGATGATGGATAACGCACTGCTTCGATTTGGACATACATTCGTTGTCAGAATGAGTCGACCCCATGCACCAATCATCAGGAGGGCTAGCACCCCTTAAATATGGTGAGGAGTTTGGGGCTGGTATATTAAGATCCCACTTTGATTCAACTTGCGGGACTACTTGCCTGAGTTCATCGACCTCCACTTCCATGGTGTCTATTTTAGCACAAAGATTTTTCACTCTTGACACCACTGGTTTCAACGTCGAATTGATGGGGGTTTGAAGCATGGTTGGAATGTCTTTGGCCAACTTTTGTAGCATCTTTTCATTCTTGTTAGTAAGTTGAAGAAGTTGTGGCAAGTTACCTGAGGAGGAGGTGGTAGTTTGAGACACCCCATGAACTGTGCTCGGAGTCCCTTGCGACATGGGTGTGGTAGTATGAGAGGGTTGATCGAGATGCCTCCTTTTGACATGAGGGGAATCTTTATCCCTTTTTGTATCCAAGCATACCATCTCCTTGGCTTGGCTGGCCTTGTCAAATCCTAGAAACAAAGGACACCCGGATTGGACACATAAAAGGGTTACAAGCACAGGAAAGCCATAGATGTGGAGTCATGTCGCTCTTTTCTCTTGAGGTGCTCGGCGATGATCTTACTTCATTCAAACGGATCCCTCTCATGATTCAATCAAGGAGAATGGCCATCTCTATGGTTACTTTAGTGGTGTGGCTAGTCGGGATGAGTCTGGTGCTCACAAAGTCAAGCCACACATGTGCTTTGAATTTAAGATCTGATCAATGGATTTGTCCCTTCGAGGTTGCCCAAAATGGGTTTACCTTAGCTATCAACAAGTCCCCGGCAACGACGCCATTTTTGATGAACGCTCAAATTGTGCTCTCCAATTAGGAGGTCATGGCGATCGTGCAACAAATTTTTTTTATAAATCCAACGGATGTCGGGGTTGTACCTAAGGGACTTGAGGTAACCAAATTTCGATTATAGCGAGTTGACTTCAAGATGAGAGTAATTGCCCAAAACAAAAGGAAAAGGATGGGGGGAATTGGGATGGTTGTCACTATGATCGCAATTCAATTTAAAAGAAAGAAAACTAAAGGCGGGTGTACCAGGATTGACTAGATGACTAGGGATGCATATCCGATGGGGCATTAGCTATAGGATGGGGTACTCATTAATTCACTTTTACTCTCACCTATTGACATGAATAGCGTTGGTCATAGGTGTGGAATGCTATCTCTCGATCAAAATCCATATTTACGATGATTTTGGTTAGAACATCATCGGTTTGATAAACAATCAACCAACATTAGCTTGGGGAGGTCGTCCTATTTCTAGCTCGAACCCTTAAATGAGAGATTTCTGCGATTTGAGCTATTTTCAGCCTCCAATCTAGATGGATTTCCAAGTACCCACTAGTAATTTCACATTCACACCTATGAAATTCTCTCCCGAGCAATCACATAGCCAAGTAATGTAAATTAATGTTTGCAACCACCAATTTTAGGATTAAAACTTGGTGAAATTACTAGACCCATGTCAAATAAGCAATTATAAAAATGAATTAACAACACCCATCATCAATACACCCCTAGACAAGAGAATTTAGCCACTCATAGTAGGAGAAGAAGAGATACCATCTGGGTAAGTCAAATTCCCATCCATTATGGCTGAATCTCAAGTTCTAAAATCAAATTAGGCACACAAATTGTTAACTAAGAGATTTGGATTGAAAACTCTCTCTCAATGGAGGTGGAAAATTGTTTACAAAGCAGAAATTATTCTCTAAGAATCAGGTCTGAAGTGTTGTATATACAATTTGAGCCTAAAATGGCCTTTTATATGTTCCCAAGTTGTCACATAAAATTAGGACAAGTTTTCCCTTAGAGAGGTGTGCGGTTCGTACATCGCAATGTGTGCATCACACACCTACTTCAATTCGACCAGTGACTTCAACAACATTAGTGAGATTCGTTCGAAGGTGGTGCATTTCGCACTACGGGATGTACGCGTCACACAACGACCGCACTCCTTAGCAGAATCTTTAGCAACTTTAGCAGCTTCATTCGAAGGAGGTGCTAACCGCACCTCATCTTGTGCGTGTTGCACAACCACCGCATCTTGGTTCAGATTCTTCAGCTTTTCTCAACTCTTCATACTTAGCTCCTTTTTGGCTCTTTTTGGATCCATATCCTTGTTTTTCATCTTCTATCAAAAGTACCTGCATAGACATCAATAAAGGACATAAGAACCTCTAAATCGATTCAAAACATAGCAATAATTCATGGATATAGGCTCAATAAGTTGGTAGATTATCGACTTATAAGCTTTCCCTACCTAGACTCTGCGTATATAGACTATAATTGCATTAATTAGCATCATTGGGTGGGTTGTTATAGGTTGGTACCCCAGACCTTGTCTGCCTTTCTGTCCGTTTATTTCATATGTTGATTGTAGTATTAGTGTAGTATTGTATATTACCCTTGTGGTTTTGTGTGGCCTTGTATTGTCTCTGGAATATAGATGGTGGATTATTTGGAAATGTCCGTGAGTCCCGGACATAGAGATATCCTTTTAGGCTGGTTATGACTGTTGTAGAGCTGTTGAGCTGTGCAGGGCCGATAGGAAATATTTGTGAGCCATTTTGGGCTACTCTATTATTTGCGAGCATATCATACATGAAAAGGCTTCCCTTGCATGTTTTACTACTGGTTTGGCTTCGGGCCTACTATAATTGATTTTTCTAAACTTTTCATGGCCCCGAGGGCCCATTTTTGGTACATGACTTTGAACGGGCTTTTAAATTGACTTTTACGAAACCTCTCAGAGAAGAGGGGAGATTATGATGATTTGATTACTGATATTTATTCTGATACTAGGCTCAGCTGGACCGTAGCGCTAGATATTGTTTTCTATAGATTTAGACCTGGATACGATCCAGGCACCCTATTTAGGTATTTTGATACTTGACTTCTGTTTTAGACCCGGATACGCTTCGGGCACCCTTGATGAGGGTTACTGAGATGAGACTACTTCTTTAAACTCGGATACGCTCCGGGCACTCTTGATAGGGTTATTGAGATTACTACTACTGATTTAGACTCGGATTGAATTCGAGCACGTACTATGAGATCCCAATTATTGAGATATTTGAGTTTCATGTTTGTATGTGGTCTATGAGTAGACCTCCATGGACCCTACCATTCTGTACCAAGTGCTATGGGCCGACGATGATTGGAGGGAGGGGATGTATGGCGTAGGAGAGGTACTCGAGAAATGTCCTTCCATGGATCCTGCCTTTATTGGACCTTTGGGGCACCGAAGGGGGTAACATACGGTACTGCGGCCACACTTGGTTATAGATTCATCATATCACATCATCATGCATATTTCACTCGAATTCCACCTTTGTTTGTTATGTGTTCAGTGTACGCTCTGATTATATAGGCGGCCGGAGGGTTTGTTTTCACTTGATTGCGTTCCTCGGTTGTATGGGCGACTGTTGGGATTGTAGGTAGATTATATTACAATCTGTCATTTTATAGAGATTGTTATAGTCCTTGGTTCTTGGTGGATTGGTAAGTTTTAGCCTGTTGAGGATCTGAGTTTGAGCTTGAGTATTGAGGGGCTAGTGAGTCCTATATATTTGAGGCTCCATCGTGGGTACTATTGAGAGGTTCTGATTTATCGGACGTTGTTCCTTATCTTGATTTTGAGTAGAACTCTTGGTTCTGGTGGTTTATTCATTCCATTCTAGGTTGTAAATTGTAAGATGGATCCTGGTTCATGATAATCTTGAGAGTTGGTGTTTTTAGTATGTATTCGTTACTTTTATGGCTTCTAGTTGGTTATGTTGTTTTGCCTTCCTTCTTTCCCTTTTTACTTGAGGTTACCGGTATACCGCCATGTTCCAGATTCTCTCTCTCTTTACTTATACTATTATTGCAAGGATCCCAGGTGCGTCCCTCTTCCTTACACCTGTGTTTCTGTGTTATGTATATCTCCTATGCTAGCATTATATGCTTATAACTCTTGGTTATCTATTCTCTATGCTAGTTCCTTATGCTTTCTCTATTGCTTCGGTGACTACTTTCTTGCTATCTTCTATTTACTGTTTTTATATCTTATATGCGCTCAGTCGGCCGATGATGCCTACTGGGTACCCGTTGCTTAGCAATTGGTGCTCATACTACACTTCTGCACTTCTTGGTGCAGGTATTAGTTGAGCTTTCACTATTGATCGCGTTGGAGACTCGTGCAGCCTTTGGGAGATTCGAGACCAGGGTGAGCGTCTGACGGTCGGGGCTTGTCTATACTCATCTATTGTACTGTTACTCTTGTATCCATATTCAGAGACAGTTGTACTTATTATTTTGTTACTTCTAGCACTTGTATTCTATTAGAAGCTTCTGTACTGTCGATACCAAGTCTTGGGGTTGGTGTAGTTTTATTTTGTATATATATTCGGGTTATTACTTTTGCTTTGTCTATCTTTATATTCTGCTTTTGCTTATTTTTATTTATTGTGCGTATCGGTTAGGTAGTAGCCCATTACTAATCATTCTGGGCTACGAGGATTTGTTCGCCCACTAGGGGGTTGTAGGTGCCATCATAACCTGAGAAATCGGGTCGTGACATAATTAGTGATATTTCTTCCTTTGTGTTGAAAATGAGAATTATGTGAAGTGTGAAAAGATATTGTTGTGTGTAGTGAAGTCAATGTAGTGAAACAGAGAGTTGAGATAAATTTTATATTGAAGGAAGACATTCTAATGGTGGAGCTTTGGACTCTTCAATTAATTCGGAGTTGATTGAGTTATACGATGTTAATGGGCTATTATATCTTGGAGAGGACAAAAGGAGATAAAAAATAAATATTTTTCTATGTCACAGAGATGTGTCACATCACCTTGTCTATTTCTAGCTTTATATATATATATATATATATATATATATATATATATATTGTAAAACTGTGACATGCAAGTTATGACATATCGATATAATTTTATACATATGTTATATTCAATCTAACTGTCCTATTAGATTAGTCACAAATTAAACCATATTTGACTATCGCAAGTTCTCTGCTGACTCAAACAGTAACTTGTTTTGGAAGCTTGAAATATGCCTGCTTTTATTGCAAGGCCACATATGTCATTTGTCTTTCTTGTAAATCCAAATATTCCTATCCTTATAGTATATATAAATGCAAAAATAAAAATAAATATAAAATTCGCAGGAAAACCCCGAGCAATTTCTTAAAGATAATTACCTTACGATATAAAAATACGAGATTTAATTTGTATACCCTATCATTAAGCAATAGGGTAAGTCAATAAGTTTTCATATTTCAAGCAACTTGCACACACTTTCATTATTTCATCAGAACTCTGCTATCTTTATTAGAATTTTAAGCCCTAATTTTTCATAGTTTTCACTCACTTAATTAACAATGAATCACACACGCCTTTGCCACATACATTTTTATTTCATTTCTAGGCTACGACTAGGGATGGGGGGGGGGGGGGGGGGGGATTCGAAGCAGGGCGGGTTACAACGTTTGCAGGACGGGTTAAAATTTTATTTTAAAAAAATTAAGTGGGGCAGGGAAGGTAGGGAGGGTTTGCAGGTCCTCTTCTTTCCCATACAATTTGGAGGAACCTATCAGATATGTTCAATTTTCAGGTCCAATATACAAGCTTAACTTGAAATCATAAAAAAATAAAATCAAACCATATATTTTAGCAAATTAATTATTTTCTTCAGTTCTTTTTCTTGTTTTCTTTAGGGGTAACATACAGTTATAAATAAATATTTCTTCCATCTCATTTATATGGCACCATTATTACTTTGTTAGACATAAAGTTTTAAGAAGAAATAAATATTGTGTAGCTATAAATCATTTCAGGATAATCAAAAAATTCTATAATTAAGTTTTTTCAAACTATAGAGATATAACATTCTTTTTTTGGGACAAAAATGGTTACCATGTGAATTTGTGACACTAAATAATATTTACAATGTAATAAAAATAATGGACATACTTATGGAAATTGAACTTCCAAAATCACTAAAATATTAATTTTTTTATTAATATTGACGTTAATGGTGATAGACCTAGGAGAGAAAATAAAGAATTATATGAATTTCATTTTTAGCATCAAATTAAGTTAAAATAAAATTAAAATTAAAATTATGTGAGGCGGGTTGAAAACAAATTTTTTTACTATGTGTGATGGGGTAGGGCGAATTGGATTCTTTGCAGGTTTATGCTGATTTCCCCTGCAACTGCTTTGCCCCATCCCGCCCCACCTCATTGCCATCCCTATCTATGACCTAAGATCCTCGAGATTTAGTTTGTTTTTTAATTACATTGAGCTTCAAAATGCGCACATTTCGACAAATTTAGCCAGCTAACTAGTCCATGAGCAATGCTCAAGGATTGTGTAGAAAATGGTTGATACTAAGATGCAGAACATCTGAACATGGAAGCACAACTAACCACTGTCTTTTCTTTAACTAAAAAAAATTGGCAAGCTTAAGAACTAAGTCTTAACGTACTTTTCCTTTCCAAGGTAAAAAACATGCTCTTAAAACTTGTCAGAACTTTTACTTAGATACTGAATTTTCTATGTTCAGCTACTTTAAAGATGGATTATATTTTGGAAAACATACATAGATATGCTATATTAAGAAAATATTTACCATCTATAGCAATATTTTTTTTTCATTGGACACTTATAAAACAGTTTTAATAAATATTGCAGATAACAGTTTATAAAATATATATAATACAAGTTTTATTCATGAATAATTCATTTATCACACACTTTAATACACTTATAATACATTATGTTAATTTCTTACAAAACAAGCATAATAAATTTTAAAACACTTATAATACATCTATATTGCATGCATAATTCACTTTTAATACATACTGCGGAGTTATCATAATATTGCTATGCATTGCTATAGATGATAGTAAATAAAAAGTATCGCTAAAAGAAGTAATTATTTATTAAAAGTACTCACCCAAGTAATTTTTTCTTATATTTATCTTTGTGGGCTTAATTAACTGGCAACTTCCAAAGTACATGTGCTCTTGACACTTTTTTGCTTTGTGTTGTTCGAGTCATCCAAAAGACTAAGACTGGTCAAGGTATATGATTGACTAATAATATGATACAAAAGATGAAAAAAGATTCCACTTTCATGGATTGGCAAATCAGCTATTAGACTACCACATGGTCTTTGTTCTTCAAAATGGGAATCTAGAATTGGTGCCCAACAAGTGACTTATTGTTTAGTTAGTATTATGAGAAAGAATTTGGAGACTACTCAAGAGGATAACAGATAGTTTTCATCAAGGAATGGACTAAATTGCAAGGAGGGCCTTGAAATACGGGCAATGTGTCTCTTAATAGTCTCTCGTCTGGTGAACAAACTTTGTTATCTTTCACTTAGTGTTCACTCCAAATTTGGTATAGTTGAATTTATAGGTGAGTCAAGAGCACGCACTATAATTTAATCTCTCTTGTATTATTGAGTTATTAGACGTTAATGTATACGATAGTCGAGGAAAGACAATAGTAAAGGAAAAGCAGTAGGTAACAGTAAACAAACAATGCAAAAATAAGTATAGTGCACAAACTAGGTTTAGCCGAGAATGTTCTCAAAAGCACTCAAGAATAGAGTTGAGCCTCTGGGAGATCATTAATAACAACTGAGTATTAAGCAACAGTAGAACTTAAGGAGCAAGAAACTAATATACTATTGATATTGAGATAGATAGAGAGAGAGAGAGAGAGAAAGAGAGAGAAAATAGAAGAAAATATGATTCTATTACAAATGAGTTGGGGTCACTATTTATAATTTTATATCACTGGGCCTTGTCTACTATGGGCTTTTCTGATTATGCCCTAAAGGTATTCAACCTATATGGTTAGGCCACACGTCTTTCCTAGCTAGGGGTATGCCAGCTTGCAGTATGACATCCTTACTCCTGACACAGGCCCATCCACGACCCTATAGAGTCTGTCAGGCCTTTTCCTTTTCTGACGTTCCACCATGTGAGTGTTTTGTTATGTCTTTCTTTGCTAAGAGTGCTTTTCTTCTTTGTCCTAAAAAATCCCTCAGGGCCGTGCTCCAAATGTAAGCTTCTCAGAAAGCACCATGTGTCCTTGATCTAATTTTCTCCCATACAGATAGTGCTCCCAACGTAATCTTCTGAGAAAGCACCACATGTCCTTGATCCAATTTTCCCCATACAAATAATCCCTCCGCTTTTTGGAGCTTTCGATGTTGAAACTTTGGAAAGCTGGAGATGTCTTTTTCAAATTTCACTCTTAGCGGGAGAAACCAAGCATCACTCACTCGTGGCGTGTATTATTCTATGGACAGGTGTCCTGTGTGGGCCTTTAATATATTATAAGGTCTCACGAGATATTTTGCCAATCGCTTTCCTTCCCTTATTTCTTCTTCTTTTCGACTTCCTCAACCCAGGTGAACGTCAATTCTCCCTTTCCAATATGACTTTTGATGCTCCAGAGTCTTCTTGTCCTATCCCTGATAATGCCGAGGTTATTCCAGGTACTAGTGATGGGCCTGTCAGCGACAAAAATGATGCTCTTTTTGTCTCTACATCAAAAAAGCTTTTAATCTTATGCCTTCATGTCCGTTAGGGATTGAAGATATGGACGGGTCCATCATTCCACAGAAATTCTCTTTTCATAATGAATGTAATGCTCTGTCAGGTAGGGTGAGATCTGGTAGTTCCTGGATGCGATCCATTTCCTGCTATGCTTCAATGATTGAGGAGAGCGACATTTCTCATGTGAAGTTGGATTGCGGCTGGCCTGTCAGAGTTGACGTTCTCTCTTCTCTTCCTTCAGAGAGTCTGCTCATTGATACCGAGATATTTGGGAGACTATAATTATCCCTTCTCCCTCGGATTCGAGCAGGGACCCATTTTCAGATTCATCCTTCAAATTTGTGAGCGATAAAAAATCTCTATTGGGCAGGTGTTTCCAACCACATAGAGAGTAGCCTCTTGTCTTTTGGTTATCACGTCCGCTCTGGGGATCAATTTTTCTCCTGACCACTTTACTTTGTTCTATTTTCCGTATATCATTTGGGAGAAGTTATTCATGGTCAAGTGTCAGCGGTCCAAGAGTTTGCTCTCAGATATGGATGAGAAAAATCACCATTTGATTTATAAATTTGTGTTCGTCCATTCTGAGCATCTTCTCCAGGGTGTCACCATGCCAGAGGAACGGAAACTTTGTTGGAAGTGAGCCATCTCTAATTAATAAGAGATTCCCTTCAGTAATTTGCTTCACACTCTCTTCTTTTTACAGCTTTCTCTTAGACCCCTTCGCTAGCCAAAATCCAGCCTTTGGATATCAAGATTCTAAGAAGCATGAGGTCTGAGGAGTGGTGTTGGAGTTTTATCTCCGATAGAATGGGTTGGAGCTTCTCCGATAATGGTTAGTGCGACATTTAGTCCTGTCTTCTTCTATTTGCCTTGTAACTATCAGTAACGCTCGTCTGACTTTTACCTTTGTTTTTACGGAAGAAAGTAGGAGTAGGGGAGACCCGATGGAACAACCTTTTGCTAACTTCCAAAGGTTCCATGTTCCTTCTCCAGTGAAAATCAGAATCAAGGACTCTGAACGCCACAGAGAAGAAAAGGAAAAGGGGGATCACTGACGAGTCCCCTCTCTCTGAGGAAGATTAGGAGACAAGTTTAAAAACAATGAGATCAAAATAGCAAAATAGGTTGCCGATTATTTCCCAAAAAGAGGCCCCTTCTCAAGAATCAAAGGGGTTTCCTATCACTGTAACTGAGTGGAGTAGTCCCACTGAGTTATTGGGATAATCTGAAAGCGGCATTAAGAAAGATCGAGCTGTTGGCCTGTCGGTAAATGATTCTTTAGGATCAGGGTTTTTGGCCCATCCGAGCGTCCTTCCTTCCCCTAATGTTATTCAGGAATTTGTATTATTGGTGATGAGAGAGGAGAGGGAAAGCTCATACCCCCATCTATCTTCTCAAGTCCAGGAAGAGTTCCTAAGGTGTTTGCCGCTGGGTGATGATCAAGATCTTCTTTAGCACTCTCTTTGCCATATCTCTAGGTAATGCCCTTTTTCGTGGTATTTTACGTTCCCTCTTTTCCCTCTTATTCTTATAATGTTGTCTTTACCCATAGGGATATCTTTGAATGTTTGTGGTGTGTCTCATTCTCCCAGTGAAAGCAGGCTGACAAGAGTAGAAGGGGATCTCCTTCGAAGGAGAAATATCTCCTTGGAAGACCAGATACGAGGTCTCACAGGGGGACTGAATAGAGAGAGGGAGTGATCGAATGACCTTCAGGTTTAGCTGGGAGTCTAGCCAAGAAACTCAGAGTTTCTATGACTGAGAAGAGAGAAGTCATAAAGAGGGCAGAACAGGTCAGTAGGTAGGTGAACGAATTGTTGACTCAAATTAAAGGGAGTTCTGCTAGCGCAGCTGCTGTCCAGGCTAAAGCAAATTTCTTCAGAGGTAGAGCCGAGAAGCTTCAGCCAAAAAAAGAGGCCTTGTGTTGGAGAGAAAAAAATATCAAAGCCCTATGCGATACTTTAGCAGGGAGCAAGAGTAGGTGGGCCTTGGCTACTATAGGCTTTTCAGATTAGTCCCTAAAGGTTTTCAGCCTATGTGATTAGTCCACACTTCTTTCCTAGCTAGGGGTCATGCCATCTTGCAGTCTGGCGTCCTTACTCTCCTTACTCCTGACACAGGCTTGTCCGCGACCCTGCAGAGTCTGGCAGACCTTATCCTTTTTTGACGCATCACCAGGTGGGCGTTTTATTGTTTCTTTTTTATCCTGGAGTGTTTTTCTTCTTTGTCCCAAAAATACCCCTCGGGGTCGTGCTCCCAACGTAAGCTTCTCAAAAAGCACCATGTTTCCTTGATCAAATTTTCTCCCATACAGTTAGGAGTATATATTAATTGTTCTCTAGCTAGAATGTTAGGCAGAGTCAGATCAAGTGAATGACAGATGACCTATAAAATATGCCACGTATATAGAGAAGTAAACAAGTAATAGATTGGGTGTTTATGCTACGACAGTATTGAGAATTTCGATTTGATAATTAATTGGAAAAACTACATGACATAGAAAACATATATATCTATGTATTTACTATACATAGCTACACTTTAGAAAAATTATGTTTTATAACTATAGTTCACTTTTTATAGCATCTCTCTTCTCTCTCCCAATCTTTCTCTCCTATCTCCTCTCTCTCTCTGCCTCCCTCCCTCTCTCTCGCTGCCTCTCCCTTCTTTCTCTTTCTCACTTGGCTAATTTTTCTTAAAACTTCCCCCCCTCTCTCTATCCTCGCCCCTCCCCCTCTCTTTCTCCTTTCCTTTCTGTTTTCATAAATAAACCGAGAATAATTTGTCGCCAAGATATCATGGATTCATGTGAAGACTGCTATTTCTTGTTATTTAGATAAAATTCCCTAAATATTTATAGTTTTACTCCCTTTTAAAACAAATAAAATGAATAAATATTTAAGATGCCTTAAACAAGTTTAAATATGAGTAAATCGATTTGTAAATCCATTCAAATCAATTAACATAAGACATGTGTCCAATTGACTTATTTATATTTTTTAACTTTTAACTATAAAAATTAGATGAATCTAATTTAATGCAAACACAATGTGCGCGCTAAAGCCATATGCTTCTATGTTCTTGAGAAATTATAAAATAAATATAAGATAATAAATTAAACGGGAGTATTTGGATGGTTTTGCAGCGAGTATATACAATTGATATCTATCATATACAATATCAAATGTATCATTTGATACAAGCTTATCTTTTGTATTTGGATGGTTCTGTAGTGAGTATATACAAACTTATCATTTATATTTGTTTATAAGTAAGTATATGCATCATTTGTGTTTGCATGAGTCTATCATATACAAATACAAATGTATCATTTTATTTGCTTGATACAAATACAAATGTATCGTTCGTATTTGTCATGCCCCGAGGTTACCCCCTAGACGTAACACGGGGCTTAGGACCACAAGGATCCCAAGCTAACCCTTGGTCATAGCATTCTCAAGCAAACATAAAGGAAACACAACAGAAGCGTCAAGATAAAGACAGAATAGCATAAGATAGATGGTCGAGTCAAAAAAGATATGACACCCACGAAGGGTTACATACGGTCTATGTCTGAAAGCCTCTAATCATAACATAATGAGTTGCTAGGACAAGACCCTAGCTAACTCGAAGTACGTAAATAAAGTCAACATAAACTAAGAACATGACTAGTCCTCGACCTATGAGGACTCACCCACCGCTGGCGGAGTAAGTGGCCTGGGAACTCTAGCCACGAATCTGAGAAGGAACACCTGAATCTGCATCATTAAAGGATGCAGCGCAAAATGCGTCAGTATTATGGAATGTACCGAGTATACGGGCAATGCATAAATAAGATAGAAGCATGCCTTAAAAACGTACTTTGACAGGATCCATACATAATAGGGTATCATAAGTAAATAGCATAATGGAAAGATAAAACATGAAGTAAAAGCCAAACTTTAAGGTAAGAGTTCATAAAGCTTAGAAAACTTGAAAACATACATAAGGGAGTTTCTTATAACCGACATGAGACCATGTGAGCTTACATGGAATCTAACTATATAACCCTAGTTAGCAAATCTGACTTGAACCTTGCCAAGGAACGAGTCACCATACCCAACTATATAACCCTAGTTGGCAAAGCTGCCCTAATGCCCGTTAGGACACATGACACCATTCGTAAAGACGTGGATCCACTCTCATAAGCCTATAAGGCACATATCATTTCATAACCTACGTTGGCAACGTAGTTTCTGGATTTGGGTAATCGAACCCTCATCGCTCGGTGCTAAATACTACTCCCAAAACATGCACATATAGCTCATCATTTCATAGTGGCACCATCTCATGCCAAATCTTATTCATAAAGCATGAAAACACATCGGGCATCATGTAAATTTTCATATCATAGTTCATAAAACTGGGCATAGCCATAATTCAAAACATGCTTTTCTTTCTAAATTAATACTTGAAGAATTAGGCATGCAATTTCATAAATACATAAAGGCAATGATATTTAAGCATGCCAAGTTTCTTTTGAAAATATGCAATTTCATGGATTCATGCTAGAAATCAACCCTCATACTTGGGCTTTTAAAACCAATGAAGGAATCATGTAAAATCAATAAGAAACCATGAATTTAAACATAGAAACGGATTTCTTAAGTTTTCCCCAAATTTAGATCAAAACCCTAATTTCATAAATTTATACTTCAACACAAGAGTTGGGGATTTTGGGCACAAGGGTGAGAGGAACCCATTGTTGAATACCCACATACCTTGGGTGAAGATAACCCATTTGAATTGAAAAGATTTAGGAGACTTGGACTTAAAGCTTGGGACCTTGAGCTTGAGATAGTTCTTTTCCTTCTTGGGAGGTGAATGAAGGATTTAGAAGAGACTTGGGATAATAAGGGTGAAAACCCTCCTTGAAATAGTTAAAAGGGTGGGTAATGACTAAAATACCCCTGGGACTTAAGTGAAAAATTTTGGGAAACTGGGCCGCCTCACGGTTTACCCGACGGGCGTCGTGCCCACGATGGCCCATCCGCCAAGGCGTCGGGCAGGGGTACCTTGGTTGAGGTCTGCTGGACCCTTTCAACGACGAGTTCCCACGGCTCGTCGTGCTTGCGACGCCCATCGGGTTGCCCGTCGAGGGAAAGGTATACAAGGGGAAGGAGCTCTGGATCATTCTGACGGCTTGCTCCCACGGGTCATCGCACCCACGTCGTTCGTGGCCTAATCCATTAAGGAAACTGGGTGATGGGGAGGAGTGGATGGTCCATTCCGATGGTGGGGTCCCACGGTCCATCGCACCTGCGACGCCCGTCGTGATTGCCCATCGGGCTGAGGCAGCTGGCACAACCCAACTGTTTGGTTCCCATGGGGAACCCCACAAGCCTCTGAGCTACGACGCCCGTGGCTCTGCCCGTGGTGACCTACAATTGCAGAACAATGCAGAAAACTCATTTGATTCAGGATTCAATAGCTGGTTCATTTTTCTGAGGTGTTACAGTATTTAAATGATTTTGCAATGAGTATACACAACTACATTTGTATTTGTGTATAAAGAAATATATGCATCATTTATATTTTCTTGAGTCTATCATATACAAATACAAATGTATCGTTTGGTACAAATATATCATTTGTATGTGATGGTTCTGCAGTGAGTATATATAACCGCATCATTTATTTTGTATAGACTTGATACATAGTGAATACACAAGGAACGAATACACTTGATACAATTGTATTCGTTGATACAACCTGATACAATTAGATATAGTTGTATTTGTTGATACAAATTGAATTCGTTTATATACTTGTATTTGTTAAAACTATATACAAATACAAAGAGAGAGAGAGAGAGAGAGAGAGAGAGAGATAAAAATACAAAGGGGGAGAGAAAAAGGTGAAAATACAAAAAACAAAGAGGGAGAGAGAGAAAGAGTGAGATGTAAAAATATAAAATATAAAGAGGGAGAGAGAAAAAGTAGAGAGGTGAAAATATAAAATACAAAGAGGGAGAGAAAGAGAGAGGTGAAAATACAAAACATTAAGAGGGAGAGAAAGAGGTGAACAATATAAAATACAAAGAGGGAGAGAGAGAGAGAGAGAGGTGAAAATATAAAATATAAAGAGGGAGAGAGAGATGAAAGAGAAAGAGAGATAGAGAGATAGAGAAGAGAAATAGAGAGGCGAGAGAGATTCGTTTTTGCTTAGCATCTCAAATAGTAGTTATGGATTATAATTAAGCAAGGTGTAGCTAAGAAGGGCTGAATTTCACCCTCAAGTTTGCTATTTTTGAAATTTCCTCTAATTAATTTCCCGTACCAAATTTATTTGGTATGATTCAATATTTTTACGTTTGAATTTGATAGAGTGCAATGCTATAAATCGGTGATGTAATGACCCTTCCGGTTATTTACACGTGTTCGCCTTTAATATACCGTTAGAGCTTGTCTGTAGCGGCCCCAAGTCATTTATGGCTTGGTGGGACCGGTAGTTTGGTGCCCGGACCATTTGTTTGGTCTTTTTGACCGTTCCTTGTTTTGGAGCCTTAAGCTTTTGAAATCGTGGACTTCAGACAACATTCTTGGTGAATGTGCTCGCAATCGAATTTTGACAGTTCCATTATCCCTGGAGCGCGGACTTTGGTCTAGTAGGACCATTGATCGGGATCCGGGAGCTTTTCAGCTTGGAATTCTATCTCATTCTGTGTTTTCAAGCCAGTTGGTCTTGTTTGGTTGACTTTGGTCAACATTCGGAGAAGACGATCTCGGATGAAAATTCTGTTAGCGCCGTTAGCTCTGGAATGTTGAGTTTAGCCTAAAGGGACCATTGGTTTGAGCCTTGAGGCTTCCGGACTTATTTTCGGCCATTGGGTTCCATTTTGGAAATAGTTGGCTAAAGGTTGATTTTGGGCATAGGGCCCACTTTTCATTAAATCGACTTCCAATGGGATTTCCGTTGATTCCATTGGATCCAGAACGCGATTTATAGTCGAATAGCTCAGGTCGTTTGTGTTAGCGGGACCTCGTATGGGTTCCTGGGGACCTAAAGTGTGAAATATCTGCCCTTGACAGCTGGTTGCTGTCATGGGCCTTTTTGTTCATCGCGTTCGCGGAGGGGTGGCCGCTTTCGCGAAGGGTAATTTCCAGCCACCCCAAGTTTGTTTTTCGCATTTGTGGTCCTTGGCCGCGTTCACGAAGGGCATTTGGCCAGCCTACCATTTTGCTCTTAGCGAAGGCGACGCCTTGGCCGCGTTCGCGAAGGCCAAGGCAGTCAGCTTTATGTTGGCTTTTTCTGGTTTTCTCCTTCATTCTTCAACATATCAAGTCCGAACCTCCATAGCTAAAAACCCCAAAGCTTCCTTATTCCACCATTGATGACCCCAACTGATTGGAGGGTATTATTTCATCGATCCTAGCTCGGTCATTGGCTTCTAAGATGGGTAAGTCCTCTCTTAATTTCCCATTTTCTCCATTAAATTTCTCTTAATTCCTTAAATGAGTAAGCTATTTTGGAGCCCCATTTCATGTCTGTTTCTTCTCAAATTTTGAGCATGTGCTCCTGGGATGATGAGGAACACGTGTGTATTTTTCGTTTCTGATTTAGAGTTGTGGGGCCCACAGGCCCATTTGTGACCCGGATTTTGACCGGGTTATGTTTATGGCATTATGAGTATCGTTAGTCTTGTTTTGACGTATAGATTATTGTGTTGATAGTGGATTTGCAAATTGGAGCTTCTCGGAGCAGTTTGAGCCTGGACGACGCCGTCCCCGCAGCTATTCGTCGGACGACAGGTAGGTTATGGCTTTCCCTACCTAGACTCTACATGTATAGTCTATAACTGTATTAATTAGCATCCTTGGGTGGGTTGTTATATGTTGGTACCCCATATCTTATCCTCATTTTTTGTCCATTTATTTCGTACATTTTGTGGTCATGTGTGGCCTTATATTGACTCTGGAACATAGACGGTGGGCTATTCGGGAATGTCCGCATGTCCCCGACATAGAGATATCCTTTTAGGCTGGTTATATATGTTGTAGAGCTGTTGAGCCTGTGCAGGACCGATAGGAATTGTTTGTGAGACATCTTGGGCTACTCTATTGTTTGCGAGCATATCATACATGAAAAAGGTTTTCCCTGCATGTTTTACTACTGATTTGGCTTCGGGCCTACTATAAATGATTTTCTAAACCTTGCATAGCCTTGAGGGCCTGTTTTTGGTATGTGACTTTGAAAGGGTTTTGAAACTGGCTTTTATGAAACCTCTCTGAGTAGAGAGGATACTACGATGATTTGATTACTGGTTTTCATCCTGATATTAGGCTCGGCTGGACCATAGTTCTAGATGTTGTTTTCTACGGATTTAGACCCGGATACGAGCCGGGCACCCTGTTTAGGGGATTGATACTTGATTTCTGTTTTAGACCCAGATACACTCTGGGCACCCTTGATAAGGGTTATTGAGACTTGATTATTGATTTAGATCCGAATACACTTTGGGCACCCTGTTAAGGGTTTTTGAGATTACTACTACTGATTTAGACCCGGGTCAAAGCCGGGCATGTACTACGAGGTTATAATTATTGAGTTACACTTGAGGTTTGCAGTTTTGTACGTTGTCGAGGGGTAGACCTCCATGGACCCCTATCGTTCCTGGGCCACAGGCGAAAGGCTAACGCAGTGTGCCAGGAGGGGGGGTGTACGGCGTAGGAGAGGTACACGGGAAAGGGACTTCCAAAGATGATGCCTCTATTGGGCCTTAAGGTACTGGAGGGGGTAATATACGGGGTACTATTACACCAGATTCATCATCATCATGCATATTTCACTCGAATTCCACCCTTGTTTGTTGTGTGTTCAGTGTACGCTCCGGTTGTATGGGCGGCCGGAGGGTTTGTTTTCACTTGATTGCGTTTCTCGGTTGTATGGGCGGCCGTTGGGACTGTAGGTAGATTATTACTTCTGTCATTTTTCAGAGCTTGTTGTGGTCCTTGGTTTTGGGTGGATTGGTAAGTTTTAGCCTGTTGAGGCTCCGAGTTTGGGCTTGAGTATTGAGGGGCTAGTGAGTCCTATGCTATTGAGGCACTGTTGTGCGGTCTTCTGAGCAGATTGTGGGTTTCTGGTTCTTTTCCTTGTAATGATTTTGGGTAGTAGCTATCGGTTATGGTGGTTTAGTTATTCCGTTCTAGGTTTGTGTTTGTGAGATAGACACCGATTTACGCTTATCTTGATAGTTGGCGTTAAAAGCATGTTTCTGTTAGTGTATGCCTTCTAGTTTGATTATGTTGGATTTCCTTCCTTCTTTCCTTTTTACTTGAGGTTACCAGTATACTGCCATTTTTCTCAAATCTCTCCCGCTTTATTTACTTATATTGTTGTTGCAAGGATCCCAGGTGCATCTTTCTTTCTTACACCTATGTTCTGTGTATACTTGTTTTCTGTGCTAGCATTGTATGCCTATAACTCTTGGTTGTCTATTCTCCGTGCTAGTTTTCATGTGCTTTATCCATTATTTTTTGTGACTGCTTTCTTGCTATCTGCTATTTACTGTTTTTATATCTTATATGCGTTCAGTCGGCCGATGATGCCTACTGAGTACCCGTTGTCTTGGTGCTCATACTACACTTCTGCATCTTTCTGGTGCATATATTAGTTAAGCTTTCACCGTTGATTGCGTAGGAGATTCGTGCAGCTTTTGGGAGGTTCGAGACTAGGGTGAGCGCCTGACTACCGGGGCTTGACCACATCTCATCTTTTGTACGGTTACTCTTGTTTATTCGGAGACCGTTGTACTATCGTTTGGTTACTTCTAACACTTGTATTCTATTAGAAGCTTTTGTACTATCGATACCAAGTCTTGGGGTTGGTGTAGTATCATTTGTATATATATTTTGGGTTGTTGCTTCCATGTGTCTTATCTTTATATTCAGCTTTCGCTTGTTTCTGCTTGTTGTGCGTAATTGGTTGGGCAGTAGCCCATTACTAACCGTTCCGGGCTTTGTGGATTGGTTTGCTTACTAGGGGATTGTAGGTGCCATCATGACCCGAGAAATCGGGTCATGACAACTTGGTATTAGAGCTCTAGGTTCAACGGTGTCATGGTACAGAAGCAAGTGTCTATGTAGAGTCTCATGGATCGGTACGATAACGTTTGTATCCTATCTATGGGAGGCTACAGAGCATTGTTATTAAAAGTTTCATCTTCTTTGCTCCTTATTGTGCGTTTCTGGCTTTATTGACTTCTAAGAACTTAGGTTGTTTCATTCCTTCTCAGATGCCTAAGACGAGTTCGACAGTGGGTGATGTCGTGGCTTCTGTCCCTGTTGCTTCAGTGCTTCCATCAGCGCCAGGACTTCAGAGTGAGAGTTTGTCGCATCAGATAGGGGTTGTGGGGCCAGCCCAACCTCCGATTGGATTTATAGCAACCCCAGTTCTTCAGGACACCGTGGCTAGGACTCTCAGTCCTCTGGTGGGTGTTTCAGTAATCGGTTCTACAAGTAGTGCTTCAGTTAGGATTGAGCTTCTAGTTCTTCAGCAGGGTTGTCTATCAATATTGGAGTATGAGGCAAGATTTCATGATATAGTTAGGCGTACTGCTAGGGTTGTGCCTTTAGAGTTTGATAGAGTTCAGAGCTTTGTTGGAGGTTTGATTTCACCACTCTGTTTGGCGACCGAGCACTTGGTTACAGTTGGAACGACTTTCTTTCAGGTAGTGGATCATACTTGGGCTATCGAGGATTTGTTTCTTGAGGCTTATGGGGGTAGTGCTAGGAGACGTTGTGGTCTGGATAGTTTTCGAGGTTCCCAGACTCGAGGTAGGGGATTCTTCTCTGGAGACCAATTCCATTGCTTCTTATCTACCAGGCCAGTTTCAGTTGCTCCGCAGGTTCCAGAGAGTGGTGGTACAGGGCGTGTTGAGCTTAGTGGACATGGTACATGTCAGATTTCTCAAGGGTTGCATTCAGGTTGTGTAGGTCGTGGTGGCCGATCAGGTTCAATGCGACCTCTTTGCCCGTACGTACCCAGTGGGATTTGCTTTCAGTGTGGTGTGCGTGGGCACTTTGCTAGGGATTGTCCCATGATTCCATCTTCCAGCCAACAGGGTCAGCAGGTGTTATCTCCCAGGGCTCAATGCCACAGGCTAGAGGTGGAGTGCAGGGTAGTAGGGGTGGTCCCCAAGTGGTTAGAGGTGGCCTTCAGCTTGGTGGTTTAGGTATCCATCCAAAGTCGGTAGGTACCGTGTGTCAAAGTAGGCTTCTTTGGGTTGCTATAGTTGTGGGGTGATGGGGCATTATGCTAGAGACTTTCCCCGGCGAGGGATGGTTGGGCCTTCAACTTTGACTACTCAGTCCAGAGTTAGACCCCGTCAGTCTGATGCCTCTCTTGGTGGACCCGAGGTAGAGGTTCCTGATATCATTGCTCCAGGTAAGGCTTTTGTTACCTTCGGCTTGTGATAGTCCTGTTCGCGTGACGATTCTTTCCCTTCTCTCATTTATTAGCTTATATATGCCTACCTGCTACTTGTTTAGTTGTTTGACTACTTGAATTGTAGTATCTATGCATTCTTTTCTTGGTAGTTTATTCTTTAGTAGTGGATGGGGTGAGTTATCCTTGTGAGGTGTTTACCCGGAGTTATAGCCCGTGGGTAGTTCTTGATTAGTCTGTTTCTGGTTGGGTTTGTTTCTTGTTTCGCTGTGGCTCTAGACTTGTGCTGAGTCTTTCCTTTTGAGCGGTCCTAGATGGTTGATTGCCTAGGCTATTATCTAGCGTGGCTAAAGGTTCTTGTTTTGGTTTGGTGTTACCGATAGTTGTGCTGGCGTTGAGACTTTGTCTTCAGTTGGGAGATATTGGTTATGCTAGTGTGCTTTGATCGGTTTGGCTCTCTCGGGTGTTTAGAGTCGACCCTCTTTGTTGGTTGATTTAGGAGGTTGGCAGGTATGTGGGTTGTTCCAATAGTCCTCCTCAGTTTACTGTCCGGCTGGGTCGTATTATTATTTCCTCGATTCTAGTTGGAATGAATTTAGATCGTAGTCCTCTTGTTGAGCCTCTGATTGTGGCATGGTGATTGAGTTTTGGCTTTAGCATTTTTGACTAAGTGTTGACCGTAGCCTCGTGGTTGAGATGTATTCGTAGCATTATGGGTGAGTCGGGCATCCGACCCATTTTCTCCTGCCTTGTTGAGTTTTGACAATGTAGGTTTTGGAGCTAAGGGAATGGCACCAGGTTCTTATTTTTAGGAAGGAGTTTGTAAGGTTCAGTATATGCTACGGAAAGGTTTTGTTTAGTTGAAAAAGGAGGGAGATGACTCCTTGTTTGTGCTTATGTGTTTTAGTAGTTGACTGAGGTGACAACGAAGGTTTGCTTTGGGATTGTATGTTGGTGATTTGATTCGGCTGGTTATAGATTGCAGTGATTTTCCTTTGATTGGTTTGAGATTTCAGTAGCAACTGCGGTTTTGGCAACTTGCATATTGAAGCCTAGTTGGCTTCGGTTCCTAAGGGTTCATTGGCAACATACGGGTTTGACAAAGGCTTTGGTTGGCAACTTTAGAGTTGGGTTTCAGAATTGTGGGCTAGCAAACTACTCCGGATGGTTCATGGTTGGTTCTTTCGGTTGCAGCTTCTTGGGTTGAAAGGCATTGAGTTCGGACAACTTAGCGAAAACATTTTCCATTATGGGGGACAGTTGGCCTTGGACACCTAGTCCTTGGCTAACCTTTGAGTTAGGCTGGACATTCCAAATATCAGTGGTGTTCTAATTAGTATGAGGTTCCTTCTACACAGGTTGTACAGACTCAGCGGCGTAAGTTCAAAGTTCAGCAGTGGTGTACGCTTTATGTGATCAGGTTGTGCGGGTTGAGGCTAACAAGGCTATAATGAGTTCTATTGATACTTAGAGACTGATGGTCACCATTCGTTTGCCGAGAGTTGAGAAGCTTGTTTAGTTGATTCTTCTAGGGTTATCTTTTATGTGGGGTTCTAGTGTTGGTTAGACTCGGCCAATGTGGACTAGAAGTTTGGTATGTGGTATGCTTTGGGATGGTTGGTTTGTGAACTGATACGGTAGAGTGGTTGATTCGGGCCAAAGAGATGAGTTGAAGGTATATGCAAAAATTCTATATCTAGATAGCGACTTTGTACCCCAGGCACCTCCTTCTTTTGCCTTCGGGGTATTTTGACTTGATATTTGTGGCATGGTTGACTTCTTCCTGAGGTGAGAGTTCTAAGGTGATTTCAAATCTGAATGGTGTTTGAGTATTCGGAGTAGCAGCAGTGTTTCTCGGAGTTTGGGGCTTAGTGATGGTTACGAACTTCGTGGTAGGCTTACAACATTCCTCGCAGGGTTTTGGTTTGGGTCTGTTTGGGCAGGTTGCCCTGGTTTATTCGCTTCCAGTTGATTTAGACTTGACGTGGTGCAGCAAAGTTGGGTTCATTCTACAGTTTGGAAGTTTCTCCATCAACACAGGGTGTTCATACATGACTTTCCTGACCCTGGTGTGCAAACTTCAGTCGGGTTCAGATGGGTTGTTCAGTTGGGTTCTGTTATCGAGTTTGATGTTAGAGAAAGTGTTCGTTCATTGGTTGATGGCCAGTTGGGCCAGGTAACTCCAGTCTCGGTGATATGCAACGGGTTGTTATCTTGGATGGCAAAGGCTAGTAGGTTATAACTTGGCTTGGAAAGAGCTTGAGTATAAGGGGTGGCTTCGTTCATAATGAAGTATAAGCGGGAACTGTGGATCTCCAATGTGTCAGTTGATGCTTCGAGGGTGGTTGAGTGTTCGACTTGTATGCAACTTCCTGTTATGGTGCGAAAGGATTCTGTTAAGAATAAAAGAGATTTGCGGATCAGCAGGTTCATAAGTTGGGGTTTTGGGTTAATGGCTCTTCTGGTATATTTGGTTGTGGTTTCGAAGATTCGAGTTTTGTGTGTTGATCACCTTGTTTCTCTGGTTTCGGTGTTGTGTCGGTGCCTAGCGGTTGAGATTCTAGAGGCTCAGTTTGGGTTGGCAGACCCTTGGTGTTTTGGAGTTGAGTTTGAAATCTAGCTTGGCTAGTAAGAAGTTTAGGCTTTGTTGCTTTCTTTGGTTCTTTTCTGTTGGGTGCCGTCCGGTCGAGGAGGCTACCTGGGTTGTCCGAGAGAGTAGTGTGGGCTTCGTATCCGCTGTTCTTTACATCTCTAGTCTTTTCATTTTTCTGACTTTCGGGGATGAAAGTCTGTTTGGTAGTGGATGATGTAATTATCCTTCCGGTCATTTATGCGTGTTCGCCTTTCTTGTACCGTTAAAGCTTGCCTGTAGTGTCCCCAAGTCATTTATGGCTTGCTGAGACCGGTAGTTCGGTGCTCGGGCCATTTGTTTGGTCTTTTTGACCGTTCTTTGTTTTGGAGCCTTAAGCTTTTGAAATCGTTGACTTCAGTCAACATTCTTGGTGAACATGCTCGAAATCAAATTCCGATAGTTCTGTTAGCCCTGGAGCGCGGACTTTGGTCTAGTAGGACCTTTGGTCGAGATCCGGGAGCTTTTCAGCTTGGAATTCTCTCTCATTCTGTGTTTTCAAGCTAGTTGGGCTTGTTTGGTTGACTTTGGTCCACATTCGGAGAAGACGATCTCGAATTGAAAATTCCATCAGCGCTGTTAGCTCTGAAATGTTGAGTTTAGGCTAGAGGGACCATTAGTTCGGGTCCTGAGGCTTCCGTACTTGTTTTCGGCCATTGGGTTCCATTTTGGAAATAGTTGGCTAAAGGTTGATTTTGGGAGTGGGTCCCACTTTTCATTAAATCGACCTCCAAGATGATTTTCGTCAATTCCATTAGATCTAGAACGCCGTTTCTAGTCGAATAGCTCAGGTCGTTTATGTTCGTAGGACCCCGGATGCGTTCCCGAGGACCCAAAGTGTGAAAAATCTGCCCTTGACAGTTGGTTGTTGTCATGGGCCTTTTTGTTCATCGCGTTCGCGGAGGGGTGGTCGCGTTCGCGAAGGGTAATTTCCAGCCACCCCAAGTTTGTTCTTCGCGTTCGCGGGGCTTGGGCATTCGCGAAGGGCATTTGGCTAGCCTCCCATTTTGCTCTTCCTGAAGGCGATGCCTTGGCCGCGTTCGCGAAGGCCAAGGCAGTCATCTTTAATTTGGCTTTCTTCTTGTTTTCTCCTTCATTCTCCAACATATCAAGTCCAAACCTCCATAGCTAAAAATCCCAAAGCTTCCTTATTCCACCGTTGATGACCCCAACTGATTGGAGGGTATTATTTCATCGATCCTAGCTCGTTCATTGGCTTCTAAGACGGGTAAGTCCTCTTTTAATTTCCCGTTTTCTCCATTAAATTTTTCTTAATTCCTTAAATGGGTGGGCTGTTTTGGAGCCCCATTTCATGTCCGTTATCGCTCAAATTTTGAGTATGTTCTCCCGGAATGATAAGGAACACGTGTGTTTTTTTTGTTTTGGGTTTCAGGTTGTGGGCTCATGGGCCCGTTTGTGACCCTGATTTTGACCTGGTTATGTTTATGGCATTATGGGTATCATTAGTCTTGCTTTGACGTATAGATTATTGTGTTGATAGTGGGTTTGAAAATTGAAGCTTCTCGAAGCAGTTCGAGCCTGGACGACGCCGTCCCAGCAGCTATTCGTCGGACGACAGGTAGGTTATGGCTTTCCCTACCTAGACTCTGCGTATACAGGCTATAACTACATTAATTAGCATCTTTGGGTGGGTTTTTATAGGTTGGTACCCCAGACCTTGTTTGCCTTTTCTGTTCATTTATTTCGTACGTTGATTGTAGTATTCATATCAGTATTATATATTACCCTTGTGGTCTTGTGTGGTCTTGTATTGACTCTGGAACATAAACGGTGGTATATTCGGGAATGTCTGTGAGTCTCGGACATAGAGATATCCTTTTAGGCTGGTTGTGTCTACTGTAGAGTTGTTGAGCCTGTGCAGGGCCGATAGGAATTGTTTGTGAGCCATTTTGGGCTACTCTATTGTTTACGAGCATATCATACATGAAAATGGTTTTCCCTGCATGTTTTACTACTAATTTGGCTTCAGGCCTACTATAAATGATTTTCTAAACATTGCATGGCCCCGAGGGCTCGTTTTCGATATGTGACTTCAAAAGGGTTTTGAAACTGGCTTTTATGAAACCTCTCGGAGTAGAGATGATACTACGATGATTTGATTATTGGTTTTCATCCTGATACTAGGCTCGGCTGGACCATAGCGCTAGACGTTTTTTTCTACGGATTTAGACCTGGATACGAGCCGGGCACCCTGTTTAGGGGCTTGATACTTGATTTCTATTTTAGACCCGGATACACTCCGGGCACCCTTGATAAGGGTTATTGAGACTTGATTATTGATTTAGACCCGAATACACTTTGGGCATCCTGTGAAGGGTTTTTGAGATTACTACTACTGATTTAGACCCAGGTCGAAGTCGGGCATGCACTACGAGGTTATCATTATTGAGTTACACTTGAGGTTTGCGGTTTTGTATGTGGTCGAGGGGTAGACCTCCATGGATCCCTGTCGTTCCTGGGCCACAGGCTACGGGCCGATGCAGCGTGCCAGGAGTGGGGGGGTATGGTGTAGGAGAGGTACACGGGAAAGGGCCTTCCATGGATCGTGCCTCTATTGGGCCTTATAGGTACCAGAGGGGGTTAACATACGGGGTACTATTACATCAGATTCATCAGCATCATGCATATTTCACTCGGATTCCACCTTTGTTTGCTGTGTGTTCAGTGTACGCTCCGATTGTATGGGCGACCAGAGGGTTTGTTTTCACTTGATTGCGTTCCTCGGTTGTATAGGCGGCCATTGGGACTGTAGGTAGATTATTACTTCTGTCGTTTTACAGAGCTTGTCATGGTCCTTGGTTCTGGGTGGATTGGTAAGTTTTAGCCTGTTGAGGCTCTGAGTTTGGGCTTGAGTATTGAAGGGCTAGTGAGTCCTGTGCTATTGAGACACTGTTGTGCGGTCTTCTGAGCAGATTGTGGGTTTCTAGTTCGTTTCCTTGTTATGATTTTGGGTAGTAGCTATCGGTTATGGTGGTTTAGTTATTCCGTTCTAGGTTTGTATTTGTGAGATTGATCCCGATTTACGCTTATCTTGATAGTTGGTGTTAAAAGCATGTTTATGTTAGTGTATGCCTTCTAGTTTGATTATGTTAGATTTCCTTCCTTCTTTCCTTTTTACTTGAGGTTACTAGTATACCGCCATTTTTCTCAACTCTCTCCCACTTTATTTACTTATATTGTTGTTGCAAGGATCCCAGGTGCGTCTTTCTTTCTTACACCTGTGTTCTGTGTATACTTGTTTTCTGTGCTAGCATTGTATGCCTATAACTCTTGGTTGTCTATTCTCCTTGCTAGTTTTCATGTGCTTTATCCATTATTTTTTGTGACTGCTTTCTTGCTATCTGCTATTTACTGTTTTTATATCTTATATGCGCTCAGTCAGCCGATGATGCCTACTGAGTACCCGTTGTCTTGGTGCTCATACTACACTTCTGCATCTTTCTGGTGCATATATTAGTTAAGCTTTCACCGTTGATTGCGTAGGAGATTCGTGCAGCTTTTGGGAGGTTCGAGACTAGGGTGAGCGCCTGACTACCGGGGCTTGACCACATCTCATCTTTTGTACGGTTACTCTTGTTTATTCGGAGACCGTTGTACTATCGTTTGGTTACTTCTAACACTTGTATTCTATTAGAAGCTTCTGTACTATCGATACCAAGTCTTGGGGTTGGTGTAGTATCATTTGTATATATATTTTGGGTTGTTGCTTCCGCGTGTCTTATCTTTATATTCAGCTTCCGCTTATTTCTGCTTGTTGTGCGTAATTGGTTAGGTAGTAGCCCATTACTAACCATTCCGCGCTACGGGAATTGGTTCGCCTACTGGGGAGTTGTAGGTGCCATCATGACCTAAGAAATCGGGTCGTGACAGGTAATCATAATTTATTCAACTTCGACTTCGACTTATATACTGAATTATAACTTTGACTTTTCAAGGAATATTTCAATTATATCATATTAACATCTTATACATGCAAAAATATTAGAGGAAAACAAAAGCAATTTCCTTTGTTAATTTATTATGACAAAACAATATTTCAATCAAGACAAATAATTTCTATAACTTTCACACAATTTGTAACGCCCCAAAATTCGATCCAGCTTTTAAAATTAAGAAATCTAAAAATTTTGAACTTTCCAAAAATGACGGGTCCAAACCACGGACTGTGGTTTGAAATACGAGTCGTGGAGTGGATCCGTGGTTTAAGTCTGCCAGAATCAGTCTTTGGTCTGAGAACCACGAGTTGGTTCTACGGACCGTAGTTCAGTCTACGGCCCGTCCTGTCAACTCGTGGAACCAGACCTGAGGACTGACTGATTCCCAGGAACCATGAATCAAGTCTAAGGACCGTAGTTTGAATTACGGACCATCCTGTTGACTCGTGAAACCTGATCAGAAGCCTTCCAAATCCCTTAGAAACGACGAATTAGTTCTACAGGCTGTAATCCATTCTATGGTCCGTCCTGTTGACCCATAGAATGTCTTCTGCAATTTGATCGTTTGGCCAGGAACCACGAGTGGGAACCACAAGTCGTGGTTCAAACTACGACCTGTGGAACCGACCCGTGATCCCTGAAGCCGACCTTTTTTATCTGCTTTTCTTAATTAAATCCTAGGGGTATTTTTATAATTACCCACCCTTTTAACTCCTAAGTGAGGTCGTTTTTGCCACTTTTAGTAGGGTTTCTACACCTATTAGCCTAAGTCCCTTCTCATTACCTCATTCATCTTCCAAAAAGGGAAAAGAACCTCTTCAAGCTCCAAGTCTCAAGGTCCAAGTTCAAGTCTCCTTTTCTTTTCAATTTCAAGTGGGTTAGCTTCAGTCAAGGTATGTGGGTATTCAACAATGGGTTTCTTTCACTCTTGTGCCCAAAACCCCTAATTTCTATTTTGATTTCATGAACTTTCAAATTAGGATTCTTACCCAATTCTTATGGGTTTTGCTATAAATTGTCTTCTCATGATTCTATTATGAAATTTATATTAAATTGCATGATTTTGCATGAGTTTTTACATGTGAACTCCTATTTCATGAACTGAAGGCTAATTATGGTAAATCCTACAAGCATAAATTGATTTAACTAAATTGGGTATTTGATAGCATATTTTTCATGGATTTTCAAGCAAGTGCATGCCTAGTTCCTATGTTCTATGAAAATATATGTTATTATGAAATTGAACTAGAGTCATGCAAGTTTTCAAGTTTTCAAGTTATGAACTATTATGCAATGCAAGACACCCCATGTGCCATCAATGCTCAAGATTTATTTTCTAAACCAAGATTCGTGAGTAGTATGAAGATCCGGGTTATGAACATGTTTATGAACAAGCTTGACATCTAGATATGTCACACTTATGTGAGCCTTATGTTATATATTTTTGGGAGTAGTATTTAGCACCGAGTGATGAGGGTTCTAGATAACCCAAGTTCAAAACTATGTTGCCACCGTAGGTTGCCCTCCGTGGCTTATGAAAGGATCCTTATGAACATGGTTCTAACCTTGGCCGGTTAGGACAACTTTTTTCAGTGTGGGTGCATGAAACTGGACTCCATGTAGCTCATCATGGTTTAATATCGGTTAAGAGAAACTCCCACATGATTATTTTCAAGTTATGAAGTTATATGATACTCTATTTTTGAATCTTGACTTTAATTCATGTTTTATGTCTTATATCTTGATAATTTCTTATGCTATCTCTTATTACGAAAGAGCTCATTTTAAGCATGTTTAAAGTATATTTTATCATGATCATGCATATCTCTCATACTCGGTACATCCTATAGTACTGACGCATATTTTGCGTTACATCCTCTTTGACGATGCAGATTCAGGTTCCCTTCCTCAGGCATGTGGCTAGAGATCGCAGGCCATATCCAGTCAGTGTTGGTGAGTCCTCATTGTTCGAGGGATAGTTATGAGTCTAGTTAGTTTTTGGTTGTTACTTTCGTACTTCAAGTTAGCTAGGGTCTTGTCCTAGCAACTCCCTTTGTCATGTGTAGAGGCTTTTCAGACATAGCCAGTATTCGAGTCTCTCTTTTAAAATTATGTTTCGTATTGACTTATCATTTATGGATTTGGGTTGCCTAATGTTCTATCTATGCTTCCGCTATGCTTTCTTATGAATGACTGACTATGCTATGACCAAGGGTTAGTCTAGGGCACTCGTGCTCCGGATCCCGTGTTACGTCTAGGGGGTAGCCTCGGGCCGTGACACAATCTATTAAGTAAGAATCCAAATGTACATAACTCTAATCAAGTATATATGATCTATATTATAAATTTTTAATATTCTCTAATCAACTAAATTTAGGATTTTAGACCTATTTTCTTTGTAAATAGCAAATATGATACTGAATACCAAACATCTTAAAAATGCATACCAAATAATACAATACCAAAATCACTGAAAATCTCAATTTCGATACAATAACTTGGTATATACCAAAATATGCACTAGATTCCAATAGAGATTGCTCTAGATAAAATTGCTCCTACAAGACAAGATCTCCCTTCCAAGTTGATCATATATAACAAGTAAGACAAAATAATTTAAGTAGAGCCAGAAGGTTTAGGGTTTGGCGCTCCTACATAAATTTTAGAATCTTAGAAGTTGCTTTAGGATAGCTAAACTCCCACAACAGACTAAATTGCATCCACATGTTTTACCTGGCATTCTTGTAATGCAATGAAAATTAGCACAATTCTGAACTAGTCTGGAATCAATTTTTTGTCATGATATGAAATGGACCAAGAAGCAAACTCAATTGAAGAAAGGCCCAAGTCGTGATCCAGTAGCCCAATTATGCCTAGTTTATTATCTAAGTCCTTTAGTAAATTGCACCGTAGTCCTTTATTATTTTTAATTCCTTGTAACGGCATTGCACGTGTCCTATATATATTAGTATCCGTAGTCCTTATATTAGATGGATTGTACTAACTTTTATTCTTATCGAATATATGAATTTCAATCTTCTCTCTTATTTCTTTCATTTCTTTCTTCTCTCTTTTCCATCTCCGGCTAAGGATTGCACGAATTGATCTCCCTCACAGCTCAAGTTGTGACATTAGTATCAGAGCCTTAATGTTCTTGGTCCATAGAATGGCGGATAATTAGAAGTTTAAGGGACTGGAGGATAGACTGAAGAAACTCGAGACCCAGCTTTAATCCATGGCTACCGATAATGCCAAGCGATTCGAAGCTCTAAAAAATAATCAGACCCAATTTTCGGCTCAGTTGCAGGAGACACACGAAACCAACAAGAAATTGAAATTGATAATCTCTCAGCTTGACGCAGTGAAATGAGCTGATGTTGCACATTCTGTACCTCAATCACCGGGTTCGATGGCTTCAAATGCTCAAGGCCTTTGATGATGCTCGAATATGGTCAAGCTTCCAACTCTCCGATGCAGGATCAAAAGATTTTTACTTCCTTAAAACATAAAGGATTGACAAAACTCATTGACCCGAGTCGTGAAATCCATTATAAGAAGGGAGTTGAAAATATTGTGGTCGATGCCCTCTCTAGGGTGCAAGAAGGCCCTAGTTCTTGCTATGTCATCTCTCAAATACAACCTAAGTGGTTGGAGGAAATATGCAAATGTTACATAAATGATCCATAAGTAACTCAAATGATTGCACACATGATAGTGGATCCTTCTACAGTTGAGAATGTTGTTGTGAATCAGGGTCTTCTCAAATATAAGGGTAAAATTTGGGTAGGGAATCAAACAGACTTGAGACAATAGTTAATACAACAAATCCATTTCTTCTGGACTTGGAGGACATTCAGGGATTCTGCAATAATGCACGGGATCAAAGTTGTGTTCTATTGGCCTAAAATATTCGAGAACATCAAGAAAGCTGTGTTGGAATGCACTACTTGCCAAAGATGTAAAGATGATCAAGATTCTTATATAGGGTTATTGTTACCCCTTCTGGTTGTAGCTAAGCCATGGGAGCATATAACAATGGATTTTGTAGAAGGACTACCAAAGTCAGAGGGAAAGAGTACTATTTTGGTCATTGTGGACAGATTTACTAAGTACTCCCATTTTATATTTCTAGCACATCCCTTTAATGTTGTTCAAATAGCTAAGTTATTTTTGGAGAATGTGTATAAACTTCATGGCCTCTTCAAAGTATAGTGGGTGATAGGGACAAGGTATTTTCGAGCTTGTTCTGGAAAGAATTGTTCAGATGCCTTCAAGTTGAACTGAAATTTAGCTCTGCCTATCATCCCCAAACCGATGGGCAAACAGAAAGGGTAAACTAGTGCATGAAGAATTATCTCAGATGCATGTGCAGTAATAAGCCTAGGGAGTGGCACCCAAGGGTGTGGCCTAGTGGTCAATGAAGTGGGTTAAAGAGCCTTGAGGCCTGAGGTCTCAGGTTCAAATCTCAGTAGAGACAAAAAACATAGGTGATTCTTTCCATCTGTTCTAGCCTTGGTAGACAGAGTTACCTGGTATCTGTTGCTGGTGGGAGGTGGCAGGTATCCCATGGATTTATTCGAGGTGCGGCCCGAACACCACGATCATAAAAAAAAAGCCTAGGGAGTGGCATAAGTGGCTTCCTTTGGTTGAGCTTTGGTATAATTCAAACTACCATACCTCTGCCACAATATCTCCCTTTAAGGTCTTATATGGTTAGGATCCTCCTCAACTCTCTTTTGAGTTAGTGTCTAAATCTAAGGTGTCTGAAGTTGATAAGTGGCTACAAGAAAGACAGATTATGGCCAAGGTACTCAGGGACAAGTTGGAAAAGACGAAAAGCAGGATGAAATATTTTGCTGATAAAAAAAAGACTGAAAGGGAATTTACTATTGGAGATTGGGTCTACTTGAAACTACAACCTTATAGACAGGTTACTGCTGCACTAAGAAGTAATTTGAAGTTGACTTTCAAATATTATGGCCCTTACTTAATCATCAAGAAGATCAGCGGAGTAGCTTATGAACTTTAATTACCTCCTACTGCAAAAATACATTCGGTGTTTCATATTTCCTTTTTGAAGAAAAAGATTGGTGCCAACGTAGTTTATGTACTGAACCCTCCGTTGTGCTCTGATGATGGACAACCTCTTATGGAACCAACAACAATCTTGGACAGAAGAATTATGAAGAAAGGTAATGCAGCTATGACACAAGTCTTAGTGCAATTGGCTAATCTACTACCAAAGGAGGCTACTTGGGAAGATTACAATTTCCTCATATCTCAATTTTCAAATTGTGATCCTTAAGGACAAGGATCTTAAGGGGGATGGAGTGTCATGATATGAAATGGGGACAATTACACAAATGCCCTTTAAAGGGGGTGGCTTTGCATTTTTGCCCCCCATAAAAATGGTCTTACAAAAATAACCTTCCTTGTTTTTATGTATAGATCAACTACATTTTTACCCCTCTACACCTCAAATATTTTTAAATAACTCTCAATGCTCATTTGTCTCTCAACTTTTATATATATTTCTTTTTCTCTTTTTTCTTTTTTTTTATTTCTATTTTTTCTTTTCTCTTTTTTTTTATTTCTATTTTTTCTTTTTTCTTTTTTCTTTTTTTTCTTTTTTTCTTAACCTTTATTTTTCTTTTATTTTTTATTTTATTCTTTTTTCTACGTTTTTTTCTTTTTTCTCAATCTTTTTTTTTCTTTTCTCCTCTCAATTCTATTTTTTTACTCCTTTTATTTTTTATTTTTTTATTTTTTTTATTTTTCTCAACCTTTATTTTTTGTTGTCTTTTTTTCTTCGTTTTTTAATTTTTTTCTCTCAACTTCTATTTTTTTATTTTTTCTTTGGTTTTTAATTTTTCTTTTCTCTTTTTTTTAATCAATTTTTTTGACCTTTATTTTTTTTATGAGATGTTCTATAACTCTTGCTTTAGAGGCAAGAGTTAGCCCAAAGACTTCCAAACAATAAATTACGCCCATGAACAAGACTTGACACTAGTATATTGTGTCTTGATTTATGAGATGTTTTATAACACTTGCCTCAGAGGCAAGACTTAGCCCAAGGACCTCTCAAAAAATACGAGTTACGCTCCATGGGCAAGAGTTCACACTACTTCATTATGTCTAAAATTATGAGATACTCTATAACTCTTGCCTTAGAGGCAAGACTTAGCTCAAGATTTTCAAACAAGAAGTTATGCCCCACGAGCAAGACTTGACACTACCTCATTGTGTCTTGATTTATGAGACATTCTATAACTCTTGCCTTAGAGACAAGACTTAGCCCAAGGACTTTCAAACAACAAGTTACACCCCATGGGAAAGATTTGGCACTATCATATTGTGTTTGATTTATGGGATACTCTATAAAGCTTGCCTAAGAGGCAAGACTTAGCCCAAGGACTTTCAAATAACAAATTACGCCTCATGGGCAAGAGTTGACACTACCACATTGTGTTTTGATTTATGTGATGCTCTATAACTCTTGCCTTAGAGGCAAAACTTAGCTCAAAGACTTTTAAACAACAAGTTACGCCTCATTGGCAAGAGTTGACACTAGCACATTATGTCTTGATCATGAGATGCTCTATAACGTTTGCCTTAGAGGCAAGACTTAGCCCAAAGGCCTCCCAAAAAATAAGTTATGCCCCATGGGCAAGAGTTAACACTACTTCATTGTGTCTTAATTTATGAGATGCTCTATAACTCTTGCCTTAGAGGTAAGACTTAGCTCAAGAATTTTTTAAACAACAAATTATGCCCCACGAGCAAGGCTTGACACTACCTCATTGTGTCTTGATTTATGAGATGTTCTATAACATTTGTCTTAGAGGCAAGACTTGTTCCAAAGGACTTCCAAACAACAAAGCACGCTCTTAAATTTACTTCGATTTCAAAGAAAGAAGATTTTCTTTGCGGATTATCCAACTTTTTTTGTTCATTAGCAAAAAATAATAGAGGTTAAGAAAAAAGAAAAAAAGAGAAGAATAAAAGAGAAAAGGAAAAAATAAAGATAAAAATAAAAATTGAGAAAAAAAAGAAAAAAGAGAAAAAAAAAGTTGAGAAAAAAAAGAAAAAAGAGGAAAAAAAAAGAATAAAAAAAATAAAGGTTGAGAAAAAAAAAGAACAAAAAAAAAGAAAAGAGAAAAAAAGAAAAAAAAGGAAGAGAAAAAAAAAAAAAAAAAAAAAAAAAAAAAAAAAAAAAAAAAAAAAAAAAAAAAAAAAAAAAAAAAAAAAAAAAAAAAAAAAGAAAAAAGATAAAAAATTAAAAAGAAAAAAGAAAAAAGAAAAATGAAAATTAAAAGTTGAGAGACAAATGAACATAGAGAGTTATGGTGTAGAGGGGCAAAAATGTATATGTTCTATACTTAAAAAGGAAGGAAGGGTATTTTTTAAAGATTTTTCTTATGAGGGGCATAAATTAAAGACCACTCACTTTTGAGGACATTCTATGTAATTTCCTGTATGAAATGGATCAAGAAGCAAGCCCAATTAAAGAAAGGCTCAAGTCGTGACCCAGTAGCCCAATTATGCATAGTTTATTATCTAAGTCCTTTTTAGATAAGTCCTTTAGTAAATTGCACCATAGTCCTTTATTATTTTTAATTCGTTGTAACGACATTCCACGTGTCCTATACACGTTAGTATCTGTAGTCCTTATATTAGTTGCATTGTACAGACCTTTGTTCTTATCTAATATATGAATTTCAATCTTCTCTCTTATTTCTTTTATTCTTTCTTCTCTCTTTTCCATCTCCGGCCAAGGATTGCACGAATTGAGTTTCCTCATAGCTCAAGTCGTGACATTTTTTCACGGATTGTCCCTATTTTTTGGTGATCTTTAATTTTGCTCTTTAAATCAAATAATTTTTAATTGTTAAACCTATTGCTCACTAAATGAAAATTGGTGGGTCCAAGTACCTTTAATAACCTAATTTCATGTTTGCCCTAAGACATAAGTTGAATACTATCTAATTCACCAGGCAAACCTCATACAAAACTTTGTTTGGGCATAAGTTCAATAGGCATAACTTATGCCTTTAAGGGTAAGTTCAATAGTATTAACTTCTCAACGCATAAAGTTGAACTTATCAGTAATATGAATTTCTCAAGGCATAATGTTCTAAAATCGAACTTATGCTTTGGCACATAATTTATCTTGGGTCATACATTCAATACATAAACTTCTTAAAACATAATGTTCTAAAGTTATGCATATATACTTATGCCTACTAGGCATAACCTATGCCTAGGAAAAAAAATTGCCTTGCGAATTTTGTTTGTTCTACGATTTTTTTTTAATATTAGGGGTATTTTTGTCTTTGGCATTATTACTCAAGGTACTAAAAGACAAAAATTAAAGACCACCCAAAATAGGTATATTCCCACGAATGACCCCATATTGAGACAGATGACACATAACCCATCTGAAATAATGTGGAATTGATGCTTTAGTTGATTGACTGAAGAGTATAAAGTATAAACATAAATTGAGTCGAGACTTTTTCAGTAACAAACTTTTCATTACTATTTAAAATGATCTCAACTGGCAAGAGGAGCGTGATACATTAGAATACAGTAGAATGGTCAGGAGGCCATAAAGGGGGAAGACATTCTGGTGCTTCAAGGAAGTAAGATAAAAGTAGATCAGATTTCATTCATCAATGATTTATTAACAACCAAGAGTCCAGAGTCGATGTATAAAAAGTATATGAAATAATCAAGGAAAGAAATGAAATAATGTATTTACTTATAGAACCTTGGAATATAATCATCATTCTTTGCAGAACGCACGCCATGATCTTCAAGAGCTTCCTACTTGAATTATGAATGTAGTATGGAGGGAATATCCCTTTTATCCGACTCCAGAAATTATGTCAGTCTAGCAACTGTCTTTGCACCTTAAAGAATACTAGGATTCCGTAGTAAATAAGTTTCTTCAAAGCTATCACCAATGTCTGCTAAAGTTAGACAACAAAATGCATTAGATGATTTACTTCTGTTAAGGTGGTTTTCCATTATCCAATTCTTCCGTAACGTCGATATCCTTGCGTGCTGTTATCTTCTGCACATAACCTGTAATGTCACAGATTTTGTATTAAAGTTCAGATTGCTCCACAATCTCAAGAACAAGCTGAAACTTCTTTACTGATATAAAGTTCTCATTATGAGACTGTAGTTTCCCTGTTACTTCAATTGCAAATTATAGAAGTCAATGGGCACTTCAGCCTTGCTCTTTTCTCAATTATTTTTCTTCCTGTTCTGTACTCTGTTTTACTAAAGAGAACATATATCAAGAGGCATGAGGTTCGTACCTAGCAGGGTACTTTATAGGTGACATCCATCGTTTTACAGAGTTTAATCTCACAAAACCATGAGAAAAATATTGTTATGAACCTTTCCTCTTCACTTTCATCAAACGATACAAGTTCCAGTCTTCCAGAAAGTACAGAAGTATCAAATGTCTTCTTTTCAGTCAGCTAATTGTATCCACTCATTACGTTCTAGTTTAAGCTTGTACTAAAGCAGAAGAGGCAAATAAAGGAAAAAAAGAAGTAAAGAACTTCTTTATTTAATTTTTCTACTGGTGTTAAAGAAAACGCACTTTTTATTCATAAAATTTATCTGTACAAAGAGACAAGTATTGGTCATGCCTTACATAAACTAGTACTACTATTTATGACTAGTGCATTTTTATAAAATTATTTGTATTTGAAATTTGTAATCGCAAATATTTATTTATAAAAGGAACATGGAGATATGAGATTTATCAATGCGGCGCTTTAAGATATTTCGATATCTTGTCTATAAACTATAGTTTGCTCATTTGGTAAGATTGTATAAGAATTGGGGAAATTTAGATAGTTTTTTCAACTTGTGGGATTTTCATGTTTATGAGTCATGCATTTTCATAACAATTACATAGTTTTCACAACTTGTGGGATTTTCAACTTTATATCAATCTGATTTCATATCAGATGTCCAAACAGGCCCTTAGATAACTAGTACATTTTGCCTTAAAAAATTAGTACACAAGAAATTAGCTTAATCAGTCATGCATTTTCATAAAAATAGTAGTTTATTATAAGGATTGCTAAAGTTATACTTATTCCACCAGAAAATTTAACGTGAAAATCCCATCTAACTGCATGGGTGAAGGAAGTGCAATATATCTACTATAACAAGCAATAACCAGTTTTAATCTAATATGAATGGTATAAAACCTCTTAACGGATTGCTTTTATATGTTTTTCAATGGGCAGACTGATGTTTTAATGAGATCAGCTGCCAATGAAATTTCAACTTAAAACTGTGCAGCAAGAAACAACCTCTCTACCTCCAAGGTAAGGCGGGGGGGAGGGGGGGGGGAGGGGGGTAAGGTCTGGGTACACATTACCCTCCTCAGACCCCACTTTGTGGGATTACACTGGGTATGTTGTTGTTGTTGTTAAAACTGTGCAGCAATCCCCTGCCCCCCAAAGAAAAGACAAGAAAAGCAAGTGCATGGAGAGAAGAAAGAGAAGATGCTTGAAAAACTGGGAGGTTACACACCATAGAATGAAAAAGGGTATATACTCCCCAAATTCACTTTCATAATTGGAAGAGTCCCTAGATAGAATATGAGAATTATTGCAAATTCCTAAACTACTTTGCTGACATATTTTAGTTTTTGTTAATAATGCTTCTTTGCTTCCCTTTATTCTGCTACTCTTCATTATTGTACCTTAAATGCACACCCCATCGGTGGTCCTATACTTATTTTCCTACACAAAATGTACCTAAAAAGTACTAAGAAAGATGTGCCAAAATCACAATACATTTCTCAGCAGTCAGCATGTACAACAACTCAGCTAAACATTATGAGTATAACATTCAATATAACACTAGAATAGTATAGTAGGAAGGAGGAATTTGGAGTGATTTTGTTCCCGTCAAAAACCATCCTACTCCTTCATGATTACTTGGTCTGTAAGCTCCTTTTGGAACTTCCTACCTTTTTTCCTCACCATAATATTCCTACCTCAAAATTCACTAAATGTTTCTCTCGCCCCACTCTCGATTTCCCTCTCCTTTTTGAAATTGGTAACGTGTTATATTCGTCAGCACCCTAAAAAAGGCTTGGTATATCATATCTACAGATACAGCCCCGAACAAAACTTACAAAGAGGCCCAAAAGTCTAGTAATGATTCAACATCATCAACTAGCTGTTCTTTACACCAAAAATAAAGAAGAGAAATGCAAGAGCTCTTGATCTTCTAGATTGAACTGCACCTGCCTTCAAAGCATCTAGCATTCCTCTCTTTCCAAATTGTCCACCATACGCAAGCTGGAACAATCTTTCACTATTCTTTGTGACAAGTTCCTCCTTGAATATTGTTCCAACTGCATATTAGGTCATAAGTACTCTGGGGGATCACCCAAACAATTTGAGCTAGAGCTGCAAAAAGTTGCCATAGTTGTTTGGTAATTGAACAATGCAAAAAAAGATGCCCATTGGTTCTGCTTCCTAATGGCATAGAAAGCACCTAGAACAGAGATGAAAACCCCTTCTTTGAAGTTTATCATGAGTGAGACAAGCTTTCCGTACTATTAACCAAGTAAAACATACCACTTTGAAAGGAACTTTTACTTTCCATATCTCTTTCCATGACCATGGGTCATTGGACTGCTCGAAATCAATTAAGTAGTTGTAAGCTGCTTTTACAGAGAAAACAGACTTGGTGCCACCTTTCCAAGTGAGAGAATCCTCCTCCTCCTTTAGGCCTTAAAAACTTTCAAGCTTACCGAAGAGATCAGTAACTCTAGGAATCTCTTAATCATTGAGGAGCCTATTCAGGATCCTTCTGAATACAATATTCCATCCCTTGTGGAGTCCAAAGTTCTTCAACTGTAGCACTAGGAGAGGAGGATAAAATGAACAGATCATGGAATTGATCTATTAAAGGCCCATTCCCTAACCTGACCCCTGTATTTGCTATAAACACCTCCCATAAGTTCCTGATGGATTTCCAATTCCCCGCTTCATAAGCTGATGTCACTGGATTGGTAGTCCAGTGACCCATTTGTTCATGCCTGCACTGTATAACTTGTCTCCATAATGCTTGATTCTCAATGTTATATCTCCAAAGCCACTTCAATAATAGGCTCATATTCTGTATTTTGAGATTTTTGATTCCTAGTCCTCCCACCTTCTTATTAGAAATCAGAATCTCCCACTTGACCAGATGCAAGCGTTTGCTATCCCTGTTCCCCTTCCAAATAAAGTTTCTCCTCATCTTGTCTATGCTTTTTCTCACATTTTATGGAATGAGAAAAGGAGACATTACATAGGTGAGAAGGAAGTCCAAAGCACTATTGACCAGAATGACCCTTCCCCCTAATGACAAGTATTGGGCTTTCCATCTTGCAAGCCTCCTTTTACATCTATCAAGTACCTCTTCCCATATATCAACATCTTTGTTTTTTGAGCCCAAAGAAAGACCCAAATATTTTGTAGGTACAGCACCCAACTCACAACCCAAAATATCAGCTAGAATAAAGCAATTTGGGACTTCATTGACAGGAAACATTTGACTCTTCCTCCAATTAACATGAAGGACGGAGATACCTTCAAAAACAATAACAATCAACCTCAGCTGGGAAGGTTCTGCATCACAAAGTATCAGAGTATCATCTGCATAAAGAAGATGTGAGATCTCTAAGCTGTTTTCCCTGTTTTGACCAGTGAACCCCCTCAAATCACCATTGGTTGTAGAGATTCTCAACATACTGCTAAGTAACTCCATGGGTATGATGAAAAGAAAAGGAGAGACCGGGTTTACTTGCTCTGATTGGAAAAATCCTTCGGCGGATCCATTAATAAGAATAGAAAAGTTCACTGTACTGATGCAATAATAAATACATTTGCCATTATCATATTACTTTTCAAGGCACTGGCAATTTAAAGCAATTATTTTTCAATCCAAAAATGCACACAGATTGTGTTTTTCCCAAAGGAAAATCGTTAAGGAATCTGGAGAAGATCCAAATAATTGGAAAAGAGCCTTCCCCTCTATGGTCCAGGGTGGAGTCAAACAACTCTGTCGAATTCTCATTATATACATACCATATCAAGAGAGGTGATATTTAAATGACTTAATAATCATTCAAGAACCCAACTACAGGAGGGGACATACTCGTATAGTCAACCCCAATTAGCTTGGGATTGAGGCATAGTTGTTATTGTATTCAGACCTATGTTGCTCGGACTCTTCAAAAATGTCAAAGGGTGCGTGTCGGATTCTCCAAAAGTGGTGTATCTTTGGAGAATCCGACACGGGTGCGGCATGAAAAGTGAAGAGTCCGCGCAACTTAGATTCAGAAACAAGTTAAAATCATTTATCTTTTTTTTTATTGACGGGAAATTAATCTTTAGGTACTTTTCACAATTAATACTACATAAGAATATATAATCTACTATATACGAAGAACCCTTGAATGGATGAGTATGCAGTCCATGTTTTCAAAGTAAAGCAGAACAGAAAAGGAAAATAATGATCATGAAAAATATAACGCACAGAGGAAATAAAAGTACGGTACTCGTACCGATTCCAAGGCAAGGTATGCATTTACAGATGGTCTCCTTTCCTCGTTTGTTGTAGTAACTCACAAATCCTGTTCCTTGGCAACTTCGACATTTCCCGGTCCACTCATAGACGACTTCCTTGCAATCCTAAAGTAACAAGAATGACCAAAGGGCTTCATCAAAAAATAAGAATGACCAAAGAAAAATGACAAACCTAGACCAGACAATATCTTTAACATTCTTGTGTAAACATCTTCTTTAAGTAGACAAATATATTACATTGTGATAACAAATACCATACTTGTTCCTACCAATATTATTAGTAGTCTACTGGTGGAAAAAAATTGAAACGAATTAGCCTGTATATTGACTAATCGTGGTCAGTAAGTCCACAAATAACTTTGTGCCACAAGATACCAGACAAATGCTGATTTTTATTTGGTAACCAATAAATCCTCGAGGGTCAACGGCACATGGTTCGAAAGTTGATGGATAATGGATCCGCCCCTTTATCCTGCAACAACAACATACACAGCGTAATCTCACAAGTGAGGTCTGGGGAGGGTGGTATGTATGCAGCCTTACCCCCACCTTATGAACGTAGAGAGTTTATTTTCAATAGACCCTCGGCTCAAGTGAAGCATATCAGAATTTGTGACACGTGCCTAACCCACACATCACGCACTACACTCTTACCACTAGACCAAAGATAATTTAACTGCACTACAATATAAGCTTCAGAATATAGTTCTTTTTTTGTTTTACAGAAGGTGTTTTCCTTTAGTCCCTACACAAGCATTAATGTTCCAAAAGGTCCCTTTTATCCATAAAAGAAGTTAAACTACATAACCAAAAGTTAGTTCAGAACTCAATAGTCTGATCTAGAACAATGGGATAAAGCGTACTGTTGCTGTGTAATATAACTATGCACTCACTCAAATTGACCTGTCACGCAAAAAGAAAAAGGAGAACAAAATAGGAAGAGGATAAAAGGGGAAATAAACACACTATGCAATGTCGAAAGGCCACGAGTGTATGTCGTGCTCCACGGAAATTCACCATATTTGAAGAAGAAAAAATCAATCTATTTATTAATCAATAAGCCGCAATGTCAAACTAGTTTGGGTCTACTATTTATCGTAGTTCACTATTTTTACTTGCAGCCAAAGTTGTGGCCCGCTAACTGGAATGGATCATGGAAGACCAGGTGATTTCTTCTCATTAGTCTAAATACCTGTATTTGGGGATCACAACGAAGGCGGCGGTCAATTTCGTCAGGCGAAACAGGACAAGTGTCAGGATAAGTCATGGGAAGAGGAAGAGGTTCAGTATCATCGGACAAGTAGCTCTCTCGGTTGCGCGACCAAGGCTTTTCCCAAGCATTAGTTTTCGTGTTACTCGCAGTTCGCTTCTCCACCGGAGCTGTGCCTTGGGATTTCTTGGAAATTCTGCCTGCGCCAGAGGAGGCGGCATCGAAGTTGAAAGAGGAGGAGGATTGGTCAGCGGCCGCGTTGCAACGAATAGAGATGGTCTTAGGATGAGGAAATGAGAATGTGGAAACGAACAACCTGGGAGGAGTGACAATGGAACTAGGGTTTATTGGCAACATCCGAAAGAAATTTGTAGTAATTCATAAGTACAGTGTTGTCGTCTCTTCCTTGCTAAATAGTACTTAGCTTAATTAGCTAGTAGGAACAGCTTTGCAATTACCCTTCCTTCAAATTATGGCTACAACAGTACTTGAAATGGAACTCCAGCGCCTTTGTCTATGAATTTGTTTTTGCTTTTTAACTCCTAAATATATATTTGGTCACAATACTTCTTTTAGTTTAAATTATTATTCATAAATAATTTCAATTTATATTATAGTCAAACACAACTGTAATTTTCAAATATCATTTTTACTTTAATTATAAAAATTACGTTTCTCAAATATTCACAATTTTCATAACCCAATCAATAATATCATACTAGTCTGATGACATTCACGAATATCAATAGTTGATTTCACGATTCAAGCTCCTAAAATATTGGTCAAATGAGAAACATTTTTACCTTGGCTACAAAACTTTCCCTTTAGAAACTTTGAATTAGGATTAAGAAAATAATTTAAAATCTAATTAATTAGTTATATTTTTTATTTGATTGTCTGGAATTCGAAATTCATTGGACGGACTAATTTAGATTCTTGTTATGTATGTTCCATTAAGAGTGAAGCGTTTTTCACAAGAATTTTTTCCATTTGCTCCGAGCTCGAACCTGAAATCTCTACTATTTCGCCACGTCTCTTGGGTGGTATCTAATTAAGTAATAATCTCTCTATTTCATTTTATATTTCTTTTTCTGAAGATGAAGTTACAAAGAAAGAAAGATTTTTGAGTCTTGTGATAACTAAAAATGAGTATAATGTATGTCAAATGTCTTTAATTTTGTGGTCTCAAGCATGCCACATAAGATGTTGAAATTTATGAATAACTAAATATAAATAATGACATTTTTTTAAAACAAACTAAAGAAGAAATTAAGACACATCACTATAAAAAAATTGAAATTAGCTATGAACTTTGTCGTTGATCCGTCACTAAATTGATCATAGCTAATAATTTTCTTTTGCTAATTTATCACTAAATAGAATTAACGACGAACTTATGTGAGCCTTAACTGAAATACTCAGTTGATAGGAGTAAAAATTGAATAATGACTTAAATGAAGTCAACTGAAAATAGTAAAGTAGGTGTATGTAACTTAACAACAAAATGCTTTATGACAAAAAAGTATGCATCAAAAGCAAATACTGAAAATAACTTTAGTTTTCTTGGGGAGTTTCTCTTAACCGAAAACCACCATGTGAGCCTCATGATGATACCACGTCTTGCGTACGTTGTCAGAGCCATTCTATACCTTGCCAGGGTATAGAACAAAACTTATCTTATAGATTCGAACTGAGCCACTATAGGGCTAAAGAGGAGTCATCCGACTTGCGAAATGATTCTATCCTATGCTGACAACGTAGTTTTGGGGCTTGGGATACTTGAACCCTTACCCGTCTCAATGCTAAATAATCCTCTCAAAATAGTTTGCATATTCTCAATAACTAGTAAGTCCCACTTTAGGGTAAATAGCTGAAAATGCTTTACTTTGAATCTTGCTCAATGCTTTTTGCTTTAAACCAAAACTTTCTTGCTAGCTTAACTTCTTCAAACTAGACTTCTCTTTCTTTCTAAATCATGAACTTGAAAGCTTAAAACACTTGACTTTAGAATCTTACATTAAATATTCCTGTAGAGCCTTTAAATCACTTTACATCATGAAAACAAATGCATGGTAATGACTTTCATAAACAATGCTTTCAAAACTAATGGTAACTAAAAAGGGTCCATGGGGTAGAATAAACATGAACCATAATCAATGATCACAAATGACATGAAATACAATACTTTAAACAATAAGAACAATAATAACTAACTCGAGATATAGGAAAATCAAAATAATGGACTTTGGGTAAAAACTCTTGCTTTAATCTTATTGAAACTGACTACTAGATGTAGGGAGTGAGGAAGAGAAGGTTTTCCTACCTATGATAGCTTTACATACCTGAGAAGGTGAAGAAAACTTGAAGGAAGAACCTTGTGAAACTTTTATTTGAGGTCCCAGGCTCTTCTTGCTTGAAAACCTAAATGCTTTGGAATTGGGAGAGTAAAATCAGAGAAGATCGATGATTCTCTGTGAAATAACCCTCTTAGGGTGCTTAAACGACGTGGGGAGGGGTCTTGGGGTAAGGAATGGATGAAAATACTCCTCACTAAGTATTTTAAAAATATGAAAAACTCCCACTGGACGGGTCACTAAATGAACCATGGGCAAGCTCACGGACTGTGGTCCTTATTCATTACTTTCGGGAAGAGGCTTCTAAGTCGGACCACTTCCACGAGTGGGTTGACAAGTTTGTGCTCCCTATCATGAGTTGTGACTCGAGTCGTCGTTATCGAGAAAGTTTCAAAAACTCACCAGATTGAAACCATGATTGGTCTCACAATTCGTGGTCCCTTTCACGAACCATGGACCAAGTTCATCACTTAGGGGAAAGGACTTGAGATACTCTGGACTGTTCCCAAGATTGGGTCCACGACCCGTGGCTCATGTCACGGACCGTGACCCTACCTATGGGGACATGAAAACTTTACATTCTACTGTTACCTCACATGATTCATTTAATAAGATGTGCACTTCAAGTATGGTCCGAAAAAGTCCTGCACATGCATAGGTTCAAAATTTTAGGCGTTACAATATTTCCCCCTTGGGATCATTCGTCCTCAAATGAGGGTCAAAGCTAGGATGGGAAGATAGAAAAAGGCAACTCAAATTATTTTTCTGAACTGAACTTACTATCAAGGACTGAATTATACTAGTCTCAAGGTCACAACCAATCATAGGAAGGCACAAGCCATGAACATAAACGCAGAACTAAAATACTCAAACACAAGGTATATGTGATGAATCTGAAATGAGAGAAAGATTATTACCTTCGGTATCTTCTTCCTAAGGAGTGAACAAATGCGGTATTTAACTTTCATACACTCTTTGGCTTCCCATGTAGCCTTCTCAACAAACTGATTTCTCCATAAAACCTTGACTGAAGCTAACTCTTTGGTCCTTAGCTTGCGGACCTGACAATCAAATATTTTAATCGGAACCTCTTCATAAGACAATCTATCCTTCACCCCAACACTTTTCATAGGCACAATGAGTGAGGTGTGAAATACTGGATGTACTACTGCTATCTCTGTAGGTAGCTAACTCATAAGCTACTTTACCAACACTCTTTAAAATTCGATATGGACCTATATAACAGGGACTAAGTTTTTCTTTCTTCTCAAACCTCATGACACCCTTCATGGGTGAAACCTTCAAGTAAACCCAATCATCAACCTCGTTCTTTAAGTCTCTTCATCTTATATCATCATAGGACTTTTGATGGCTCTACGTAGTCCTCAACCTTTTCTGAATGATCTTAATCTTCTTCATAGCCTGGTGGACTAAGTCTGGCCCTATCAATTCTGCTTCACCTACTTCAAACCAACCGATCAAAGATCGACATCTTCACCCATAAAGAGCCTCATATGGAGCCATCTGAATACTGGAGTGATAACTATTGTTGTACACAAACTCTATGAGAGGAAAATGATCATCCCAATTTCCTTTGAAATCTATAACACAATCCCTTAGCATATTCTCAAGAGTCTAAATAGTACGCTCTTTTTGGCCATCGGTCTGTGAATGAAAAGCAGTATTAAGGTTCACCTTCGAACCCAAATCTTTCTAAAATGACTTCAAAAACTGGGTGATAAATTAAGTACCCCTATCTAAAATGATAGACAATAGGACTCCATGAAGTCTGACTATCTCCCTAATGTATAATCTAGCATAATCCTCAGTTGAGTCTATAGTTTTTACTGGCAAGAAGTGAGCTGACTTGGTCATTCGGTCTATAATTACCCATATCAAATCACGTTATCATCGAGATCACAGTAGACCTATGAAAAAATTCATGTTGATCATCTCCCACTTCCACTAAGGGAGAGTTATATTTTGAGCCATTCCACCTGGCCTTTGGTGTTCAACCTTAACTTGCTGATGATTAGGACACTTAAAAACAAAATTTATGATGTTCCTCTTCATACGATTCCACCAATAGACTTCTCTCAAGTCATGATACATTTTCTTGGAGCATGGGTGAATCGAATATCTGGAACTATGCACTTCTGCCATAAATCTATCTCTGATACCATCTAAATTGGGGACACACAATCTAACTTGATACCTCAAGACACCATCTCCCCCTTGTTTGAAAACCATCACCTTTTGCTTGTGGACTTTTTCCTTTAACCTGGAGCAAGATGGGATCAATGTTCTATTTCTCTCTAACTTCCACCACCAAAGAGGACTCAGCTCCATTCTGAACAAGTACACCACTGTCCTCGGATTCTAATGGACAGACTCCCAAATATGCAAGCCTATGCATATCCTTTGCCAATCCTTTTTTTCCTTCTTCTACATGAGAAGTACTTCTCATATACAACCTAGTAAGAGCATCAACAACCATATTAGCCTTACCTAGGTGGTAGAGAATACTTATATCATAATTCTTAAGCAATTTGAGCTACCTCCTCTATATGAGATTCAACTTCTTCTGGCTGAAAACATACTGAAGACTCTTATAATCTGTGAACACATCGACATGCACACCATAGAGATAATGATGCCATATTTTCAACGTGAATACCAATGTAGCCAACTCAAGGTTATGAGTCAGATAGTTCTTCTCATGTTTCTTAAGCTGTTTGGAAGCATAAGCTATAACCTTATCGGTATGCATCAATATACAACCAATGCCCACTTTGGATGCATCGCAATACACCACAAAACCACTATTTCCCTCTGGTAGGGTCAACACCAGAGTAGTAGTCAAATGAGTCTTCAATTCTTGAAAGCTTTTGTCACAAGCTTCAAACCATTGAAACTTAACATTTTTCTATGTTATCTTAGTTAGAAGAGCAGCTATAGATAAAAACCCTTCTATAAACCTTTTGTAATCGCCAGTAAAACCCAAGAAACTCCTAATATCTGTTAGGGTTGTGGGTCTGGGATAATTCCTTACAACCTTAATTTTCTGAGAGTCAACCTGAATACCTTTACTAAAGACTATGTGGCCTAGGCATGCCATAGACCTCAACCAAAATTCACACTTAAAAAACTTGGCATACAACTCATGATCCTTAAGCGTCTGAAGAACAATTCTGAGGTGATTAGCATGATCTTCCTCACTATGGGAATAGATTAGGATATCATCGATGAATACTATCATGAACGTATCAAAATACTGATTAAACACTCTATTCATGAGGTACATGGATACTGCAAAAGAATTAGTCAAATTGAAGGACATCAAGGAATTCAATGTGACCATAACGGGTCATGAAAGTTGTCTTAGGAATATAACTCTCTCTAACTTTTAACTAATGATAGCCGGATCTGAGGTCTATCTTAGAGAAACAAATAACACCTTAAAGCTGGTCAAATAGGTCATTGATTCTAGGACGGGGATACTTGTTCTTTATGGTGACCCTATTTAACTGATGATAGACGATACATATTCAGAGAGAATCATCTTTCTTACACACGAAAAAGACTAGAGCACCCCAAGGTGAGGCACTTGGTCTGACAAATCCCTTATCAAGGAGATCTTTTAACTATTTCTCTTAACTCTTTTAACTCAACTGGAGCCATTATATATGGCAGAATAGATATAGGTTGCATATCAGGAAGGACATCTATTCCAAAGTCTATTTCTTTATCGAAAGGGACTCCGAGAAGATCATTGGGGAAGACTTTTGGGAACTCATTCACAGCTAGAATTGAATGAAGGGGTGAAGTTTCAATATTAAAGTCTCTAACTCTGACTAAGTGGTAAATAAACTCCTTGGAAACTAACTTTCTGGTCTTAAGATAAGAAATGAATCGACCCTTAGGAAAAACTAGACTACCTTCCCAAACTAGGACTGGGTCATCTGAATACTGAAACTTTACAACTCTAGTTCTACAATCGATCGAGGCATAACAGAAATATAACTACTCCATGCCTAGAATGATATCAAAGTCCACCATATCCAACTCAACTAAGTTAGTTGTGGTGTCTTTATATAGACTGACACCATGTAGTTTTTATCGATTCTCTTAGCCACTATAGGCTCACCAATAAGAGTAAAAATAATGACTGGCTATAAAAGTTGTTTAGGATAGATTTCAAACCTTACAACAATATATGATGTCATATATGACAAAGTGGCACCTGGATCAAGTAGAGCATAAGCATCAATAGAGAAGACTTTTAACATACTAGTAACAATGTCTGGATAGTTTTCCTGATCCTGACGGCTAGACATAGCATACACACGATTCTGACCCCTGCCTATTCCTGATGTAGTACTTTTATGGGAAACTTTCCTATTGGAGCAGTTGTTGTAGTAGACTAGGCTCTGTTTCCCCCATTACCTTGCCTCATAAATGGACAATCCCCTCAAAAAGTGGCCTAACTGGCCACACCTATAGCATCAAATTATGCCATCACGACACTCCTCCAAATGGGATCTACCATACTTTCCACAAGATGGGTACCGAGTAGATCCTTGAGACACACTACCATGAGCCTGAAAACCCTGAGCTCTAAAATTCTAATTACTCTGGAACTTCTGGTCATTCCTGATTCTAGATGCAGGTACACTAGCTGCTGATAGGGAAGGTCTAGATGACCGCCTGTGAAATAAAGACTTATTCCCATTTCCATGCCTTTGCTGATTAGTCTCATGGCCTGCTGACTTGGCCCTCTTACTCTGGTGTTCCTCTCTACCTTTCTGCTTCTCTTCCTCAACTTGCTGAGCATATACCATAAGCCTGGATATGTCCATATCATTAATTAGTAGTGTGGTCTTGCACTCTTTCTTCACGTCTTAGCAATCCCAAACACAAACTTTCTCATTCTTGCCTTCATGTTAGACGCCATATCTGGAGCATAGCAAGATAACTAGGTGAACTTGAGGCCATATTCCTTCATACTTATAGTACCTTACTTCAAATTTACAAATTCCTATGCCTTGGACTCTCTCAACTCCTGAAGGAAGAAATAGTTGAGGAATTCATCTATGAAGTCATCTCAAATAGCAGGGGCTGCATCCTCACCACGACCCTGCTCCCACTGATCATACCAAACATTAGCAACATCCTTAAGCTGGTAGGAACCAAGTTCAACTCCTTCTATTTCTGTAGCATGTATCACCCTTAAGATTTTTTGCACCTCATCAATAAAGTTCTAAGGGTCCTCATCAACCTTCGACCCCGAAAACACTAGCGGGTTCATTCGGAGGAGATCCTTGATCCTCAAAGATTCTGATGAATATTGTGAGCTAGAACTGATAAGTACTGTGCCCTGGTGGCTAGATTGGGCTGCTACCAACTGGGTGAGCATCTGGATGGCCCTTCAGAAGTAGCAGCATGAGGAGGCTGAGGAGCAGGTGTTACAGGAACTCTTACTGTGCTAGCTGGCATAGTTTGAGTTCTGATATTGGCATCTTGATCTGACGAGCAAGCTCTATTTCTAGTCTGTATCCTGGTAGGTGGAGGCATATTGCTAGCATTGGTTCCATCGGGAACCTCAACACCTGTAGAGTTCCCTTGACTAGAGGTCCTTTTTGGAGGCATGATCTGAAATACGTGAATGCATGAGTTAGGAGGGAATTTTATAGAGTTAAACTCTATTGCACGAACTAGAGTATGAAAGAAGGGTGGTACTTCCTAATGCCCTATAGCTTCCCTATAATAAGTGTGGCATGCTTCACACCCATAAGAAGGACTCTACTAGACGTGCCTTCATAGACATCCTAGGACTCTTAAACCTAGGATTCTGATATCAAGTTTGTCACACCTCGAGCCTACACCTTGGGCATGAGTGGCACTCAAAACCACTAATGGCCCGAACAGACCCTTGGTCTGGCTTAGTACTAAACTGAGAACTTAATAACTCTATGAAAGATTTTAAATACAGCGAGCATGTAATTCTATTAAAAGCAAAAATCAATATCTTTATATAAGAACTCTAAAAGTATGAATATTTGTAAAACAAGCTGAAAACTAATACTGTACTGATTCATCTATGAAGACTCTGAGATACTAAAATAGTCTACCGAGATAAGGCCTTGGGCTACCTTGATACTCTACTATCAATCTCTAATAACTAATAAATAAATGAGAGCCCTCTGAAAGCAAGGAGGCCTCACCAATGCTGAAGATATGGGAACCTAATGATGCATCTGCTTCCAATCCTGAGCACCTGAATCTGCATTGTTTGAATATGCAGTGACAAATAGCGTCAAAATTTGATAATGTACGATATGTAAGTAGTTTAATGAAACAACAAGGATGATATTGAAATGCTGAGATGATAGGAGTAAAAACTGAATAATTATTGAAATGAAGTCAACTGAAAATAGTAAAGCATGTGTATGTAACTTAACAACAAAACACTTTATGACTAAAAAGTATGTATCAAAAGCCAATACTGAAAATAACTTTAGGTTTCTTGGGGAATTTCTCTTAACTAACAACCACCATGTGAGCCTCATGATAATACAACGTCTTTCCTATGTTGCTAGAGACATCCTATATCTATTTAGAGTATAGAACAAAAATTATATTATGGATCCAAACTGAGCCACTTTAGGGCTAAAAAGGAGTCATTCGACTTGAGGAACGATCCTATCCTATGTTGACAATGTAGTTTTGGGGCTTGGGTTACTAACCTTACCTATCTTGGTGCTAAATAATCCTCCCAAAATAGTTTGCATATGCTCAATAACTAGTAAGTCCTACTTTAGTGGAAATAACTAAAAATGCTTTACTTTGAATCTTACTCGATGCTTCTTGCTTTAAACCAAAACTTTCTTGATAGCTTAAACGTTCTTCAAACTAAACTTCTCTTTCTTTCTAATTAATGAACTTGAAAGCTTAAAACACTTGACTTTAGAATCTTATATGAAATACTCCTTTAGAGCTTTTAATTCACTTTACATCATGAAAACAAGTGCATGATAATGACTTTCATAAATAATACTTTCAAAACCAATGGTAACTAAAAAGGGTCCATAGGATAGAATAAACATGAACCATAATCAATGATCACAAATAACATGAAACATAGTACTTTCAACAATAAGATTAACAAAATTAACTCAAGATATAGGGTAATCAAAATCACATACTTTGGATATAAACCCTAGCTTTAATCTTACTGAAACTGACTACTAGATGTAGGGCATGAGAAATAACAAGTTATCCTTGTAATGATAGCCTTACATATCTGAGAAGGAGAAAAAAACTTTAAGGAAGAACTTTGTGAAGCTTTTGCTTGAGTTTCTAGGCTCTTCTTGCTTGAAAACCTAGATGCCTTAGCGTTTGGAGAGCAAAATCAGAGAAAATTGATGATTCTCTGTGAAATAACCCTCTACGGTGCTTAAACAACATGAGGAGGTCTCTTAGGGTAAGGAATAGATGATGATACCCCTTACTAAATGTTTTACAGATATGCATAATTCCCATCAAATGGGTCATTCCACGGACTGTGGGAAAGCTCATGGATCGTGGTCCTTGTTCATCATTTTTGGGTAGAGACTTCTAAGTCTCTGGACCACTTTCACGAGTGGGTCAATGGTCTATGGTCCCTATCATGAGCCGTGGCCTGAGTCATTGTTATCAAGGAAGTTCTAAAATTCACTAGATTGAAGCCACGATTGGTCCCATGGTTCATTTCATGGACCGTGGACCAAGTTAATCACTTGGGGAAAAGGACTTGAGATACTCTGGACTTTTCCTATGGCTGGATCCATGACCCATGGCCCATGTCATAGACTGTGACCCTTCTTGTGGGGACCTAGAATGTAACACCTCAAAAATTCTAAGCTATGATCTGAACCATTCTTCATATGTTGTTATACCCGAACCCAATGAATTTTCTATGTATCTAAGTATTGAGATCAATTCTTAAGTTTGGAAGGTGTATTAGATATGAATTAAAGTCATAAAGAACCTCTAACTCAAAGTTAAGTTGAAAGCTTTTCTACTGATTTAGTTTTCATGTAAGTTCTTACTAGGTTAAATTCAAACAATCACTGCTCCTACAATATAAAGAGTTAGATGGACTAGTACCCACCAAATTAAAGGTATTTAAGTCTTTCTAACACCACTGATCGCTTGTTAATCCAAGTTTGGAGTAAAATGTTATGGGCATTTTAGTAAAGCACTATCAGGCTGCCATAAAAATTCGATGGCCATGGGAAGAGCTGGCGGCTATGGGAATTTTGACGACCATTTTTATGCTTGTGGGAGCCACAACATCCCATGGAGGCCAGTCATGGGAACCAACCAGTGAGCTTAATTGATCCCCGTGATGCCGATGATTGGGTTCGACGGCCTGTGGGCCACCCGATGGCCCGTGAGAAGTGCTATCCGACAAGTTTTCTGCATTTTTTCAACATTTAAGTTGGTGTAGTTTTGTCCTTTCCTTACCTCAGGCCTTCCTGATAAGTTGGTAATCTACCAGCTTATTGAGCCTTTACTCATGAATTATTGCTATGTTTTTATAAGATTTAGAGGTTCTTATGACCTTTATTGATGTCTATGCAGGTACTTATGATCAAAGATGGAAAACAAGGAAATGAACCCAAAAAGAGCCAAAAAAGAGTGAAGTGTGAAGTGTGCAAAAGAGACGAAGATTCTGCTGAGAGATGCGGCCCTTGTGCGATATGCACTTGGCTTGGTGCGAACCGCACCTCCCACCGCATGAAGATGTAAGTCAACTGAAGAATTTGTTGAGGGGTATGGTCATTGTGCGACACACATAATTCCTTGTGCGAATCTCACCCCCTTTGCATGGATCTCCCCAAGTAGCCTGAGTCACTGATCACTGAAGAAGGTGTGCGACGCGCACATCACGATGTGCAAACCGCACGTCGCGCCGCATACCTCCCGAAGGGGATTTTTGTCAAAAATTATATGATGTCTTGGAAATTTTTATATACCTAATTTAGGCACAATTGTATAGAGTTTAGCTAGCACTGAGTTTTTGAATTATTCTTAGCTTTGTGAACAAGTTTTCCCTTCTAAGAACAAGAAGAGGGTTTCTCACAATTCCTTCTTTTCACTTCTTAGAACCACCATTTGTGTACAAATTGAGCATGGATATTGAGAAATTTAGCTTGAATGGAAGGGAAATTGAATTACCCATTTGGTATATTTCTTTCCTTGAGCATGAGTAGCTAAACCTCTTATCTAGGGATGTGTTGATAATGGGTACTTGATAAATGGGTGTGGGTGTTGCTGATTCTTGTTTATAATTGCTTTATTGACATGGGTCTAGTAATTTCACCATATTTTAACTCTAAAATTAGTGGTTGCAAATATTGATTTTCCTTACTTGGTTATGGTTTTTCTTGACAGAGTAGATCATAGCTTTGGATGTGAAATTGCTAGTAAGAACTTGGGCTTCTATTCAGATTGAGGCTAGAAATAATTGAAATCGAAGGAATCACCCATTTAAGGGTCTAAAGCTAGAAATAGTATGACCTCTCTAAACAAATACTTGGTTGTTTATTGATTAATCAATAATGCTTGACTTAAGGCTGTTGAACATATGGTTATTGATTGAAAGATAAATAACCATGCCTAAAAGCAAGGTTTCCCATGTCATTTAGCATGAATTTGCATGAATAAGCACTCATCTTATCCCATGTTTGAGTCCCATTTGACACATATCCCTAGTGGTCCTCTCTATTGTCTACACCCTATTTTTACTTTATTGTTTTATTTGTTGAATTGCAAAATTGTGACAGATTCCCAATTCCCCCCGTGATATATTACTCACTCTCATTGCGAACTCTGTTTTATAATCACCTAGGCTAAACTCTAAATTTTCTATGGGTTTGACTCTGACATCCATTGGGAACTATAAATGTGTTTTGCTCTAACGATCGTTGATACCTCCTGATTGGAGAATACATTTGAGCATTACCAAAAAATGGCGCCATTGCCGGGGAATTAAGTTGTTTAGCCTAGCCTTTTTGATTGTAGATTTGGAATCACCTTGAGAGTGTTTGTTTCTTTTTACTTTGTTTGTTGTTTGTGTTGTGATTATGTAGGCTAGCCCATGAGTGAGATAGGTGACAACGATAGTGTCAACGGAGGCTTCATGGATGCAGAAGCTGTTGAGCTTGTCATACAAATAGGAGTAGGTGCAATCCGCCTACCCCCCACAGTAGGAAATGTGGTAATTTATATTACTAGCACAATGCTCCACTTGATCCAAATGAAGGGTATGTTTGGAGGAGCAACTTGCAAAGACGCCAACCGAAACATCCGTAATTTTATGGAGATATGCCAACCGTTCATATTTCAAAATATCTCCCAAGAATCCATTCGATTACGCCTATTCCCCTTCTCTCTAACGGGGGAAGCCACGGCGTGGCTGGAGAAGTTGTCGGATGGGTTCATTACCTCTTGGAATGAATTGGTGGATACCTTTACAACGAGATTCTTCCCTCCATCACATATGATGCAGCTAAGGGATGAGATTACTAACTTCCGCCAACTCCCTGAAGAGCCTCTACATGAGGCATGGTTAAGATTTAAAAAGAAGATGGTGTTATGTACTAACCATGGTTTTCCAGACCATATCTTGTTGCAAAGCTTCTTTAGATCCTTAAAATCAATGAATAAATTCGTAGCCAATAATCTTGGTGGTGGTACCTTTATGGATCTCCAATTTCCTGTTGCCTCAGCCCTTCTTGAGAGAATGACCAAGACTAACCAAGCTTGGCACACAAGGGAGGCAGATATTCTAACCTCGGTAGTGACCACATCCATTCTAATAAATGGGATGCGGAGGAAGGATGAAGAGAGGGATGAGACCATGGCAAAAATGATGACACAAATAGACTTGCTTGCCAAGCACGTGATGGGGGCAGGTAGTGCTAAGACCGTGAATGCTGTGAGTACACCGGAGATAAAGGCTAGTAATGATGAGCTAATAATCATCATGGATGATAAGATTTTCTATGTAATTGCGGGTTCTCGTCCCGGGTATTATCGCCTAAGGGATAAGAATCAAGGTTAGAACAAGGACAAGGAAAGGGATGGAAATTGGAGTGATCGTGATAGAGAGGTTGATAGATTCAATAACTAGAGCTCAAACCCATATGTGCCTTCAAACAAGTCGGATTCCTTATACCAACCCACCACAAGCAATCCCGGTCATTCGAAGATAGAGGACATATTTTCCTTGGTTTTAAAAAAAGTGGATTCAACAAACACCGGGGTTAGTGAGCTTAAAAGTGAGGTTTCAACACTTTACCAAACCATGAGTTCTCATTCAGCCTCAATCAAGAATCTCGAGGCCCAAATAAATCACCTCTCTACCCAAATAAATCCGAGATTAAAAGGAACACTACCTAGTGACACCACCGTAAATCCTAAGAATGATGCTTATGTCATGGCGATTGTCACTAGGAGTGGGAAAACAAGTGGAGTGGTGAGAGAGCATGTTATAGAGCCAGTTGTCATAGCAAATAATCCTATCATTGAATCCATCATGGATCATAAAGGAAAAGAGATCATGCATGATGAAGATATTTTAGAACCGGAGGTTGGGGTAAAGCTTGGTGCACCCAACGCCCCAGTAAGTGTTGATGTTGATGATGAAAGAGAGGAGGATGAATCTCCATCCCAAGAGACAGTTGATGTTGAGGAGGACCCCCCTCTTGTGTAAAGTGTGCCAACCACACTACCTAAGGGACCTCCTCCGTACCCTCAAAGGCTTAACAAAAAGAAGGAAGGTCAAAAATTCAGCAAGTTTGTTAACATGTTTAGCAAGCTATCGATAAAAATTCCTTTGGTTGAAGCCTTGACACAAATGTCGGGGTATGCTAAGTTCATGAAAGAGTTTCTTAAAAAGAAGAAGGTGGTCGATGTGGGAGCTGTTGAGATATCACACAGTTGTAGCGCTGTGATGACAAGCAATGTTGCTACAAAGAGAGACGATCCCAGTGCATTCACCATACCATGTACTATTGATATCTTTGTGTTCCGTAAAGCCTTGTGTGATCTAGAGGCAAGCATCAATTTAATGCCCCTTGCGATTTTCAACAAGTTAGGATTGGGTAGGCCCAAACCTACATCTATGAGACTTCTTATGGCTGATCGGTCCATTAAGCGCCCGGTAGGAATCCTATTTGATGTGTTGGTGAAGGTTGATAAGTTCATTCTCCTGGTGGACTTTGTGATCTTGGATTGTGAAGCTGGTGTTGAGGTGCCCATAATCTTAGGGCGACCATTATTAGCCATGGGGAGAGCTCTTGTGGATGTTGAACTCGGTGAGCTTAAATTCAGAGTGGGGAATAAAGTCATGATGTTCAGTATATGCCAACCCGCAAGACCTCCGGATGACTTGACGGTGATCTCGGTGATAGAGTTGGAGGAAAAGCTTGATGGTGCCTTTGAAGAATGTGAAATGGGCAAGACGCCCAAGATTGAAGAGTTGCCAAGTTGACAATATGTTAATGTTTTAAGGACGTTGAAGGAGCAATTCCTTTTATTGGGATGGGGCTATGCCAACCGGATTAGCATGCTATCTAATAACGACTAAGCTTGAGGTACTATAGTTGAGCCGCGACGTAAAATCAAGCGCTTCTTGGGAGGAAACTCAAGTGTCTTTACTTTGTTTTTGGTTTGTTTTAGGAATGCAAGGAGCAGAGGAATGAACAAGTGCAAAACAGGGCAATAATGGTACGTGCGAAGGACCGTGCGGTTCACACAAGCCATTGTACATGTCGCACGGCCCAACACATGCCAAATTAGAAGCCTGGGAAAAAAAAGAAAAATTGGAGGCGATGTGCACTGGGCTGTGCGGTCTGAACGAGCCCAAGTGCGCATCGCACCTCCATCGCATGACGAGGCAGAAGCCTGGGCCAACTTTAGGGTGCAAAAAGGTGAGGTGCGAAATGACATGTGGTCACACAAGGTCTTGTGCGAATCGCACGTCGCGACGCACTAAGGTAAAAATTCAAATTTTTAATTGACCTATCTCGTTGACCGACCCGACCCAGAGACTGACCCGGCTAAAATATTCTTCTTCTTTTCCTTGTAACTTCCACCACCCTCACCTTTTCTTCCACTTTCTTTGCTACAACTTCTCAAATTCTCTTCCAAAACCTCCCACAAATCCCCTAAACTCTCCCAAAATTTTCTCCTCCTCTCACCCAAACTCCTCCACCGCCGCTCCACCCTAGTGCCACTGTCATTTTCTCTAGTTAAGTTATTGGGTCACCGTTGTTGTTCCCCAAAAGCTTTAATTTTAACTTCTCTCCGCTTAATCTTCACTTGTGGTAAATTCCTCGACATTAAATACTAGTTTTTATGTTGATTGAGAACTCATATTGTGAAGCATGATTAATAGAATTGCCATGTTGATTTTGGGTGAGATCCGAAATGTTTGGGTCCCCAAGTTTGAATTGTGCCATGGGTTTTTCTTAGGATCAACTTGGTAGAACTTGAATTTTGATAATTCATATCTATCGGTAGTGATTTTTAGCCTTGAAATCTGTGTTTAGGGTGAAGTCCGAGTCACCCACTTATGATTGATGCATGGTTTGGCCCTATGATAGATTGATCAACGTCATTCTTAAGAAAAAATCATTGTTTTTCATGAGGTTTGGTCGAGAATTATGGTGTGGGCTAAAAATTGTTGCTAGTTGTATTTGCATGTTCCTTGTTGAAAATTTTATTGGGTGTATAATCTTGTGCGCGGAGGTGGTATTTATTGTAGTTAATTGTGTGCTCAATTGAGTAATTGAAGGCTTGATGTTCCCGATGATAGATGGGGTAACGTCTTTCTTAAGGGAAATCCTTGAGTTTTCTTTTGCTTGAAGTGTGTGTCAATGAAAGTTCAGAGAAGTTTGAGTACCCGAACAATTGTGTGGTCTTGATATCCCTTGCCCCCGTTGTTATAATTACTGGTTTACTGCTTGGTTCCAAGTGCTTCATACAAATTTTGCTCTACAAATCAAATACGTAATTCATAAGAACACAAGGAACCAAAAAATTCCAATTGTGCCTTTGTGCATTCGCATGTGATGCACAGATATTAATGTACGAATTGCACAAGACACCACACTATGTGAAAATCGGCTGCCAGTTCACTATTTTGATATCATGCGGCTGGTGCGACGTGCATTTTGATTGGTGTGTGTAATGACCCTTCCAGTCATTTACACATTTTTGCCTTTCTTGTACTGTTAGAGCTTGCCTCTAGCAGCCCCAAGTCATTTATGGCTTGCTGGGACTAGTAGTTCAGTACCGGGCCATTTGTTTGGTCTTTTTGACCGTTCCTTGTTTTAGAGTTTTAAGCTTTTGAAATCATTGACTTCCGTCAACATTCTTGGTAAACATGCTCGAAATCAAATTTTGACAGTTTTGTTATCTCCGAAGAGTGAGCTTTGGTCTAGTGGGACCTTTGGTCGAGATCCAGGAGCTTTTCAGCTTGGAATTCTCTTTCGTTCTATGTTTTTAGGCCAGTTAGGCTTGTTTGGTTGACTTTGGTCAACATTCAGAGAAGATGGCCTCGGATGAAAATTCCATCAGCGCCGTTAGCTCCGGAATGCCGAGTTTAAGTTAGTTAGTTGGTTGGTTCGGGTTTTGGATGAGCCGGGCTCATTTTGGATGTTTGGTTGGCGTTAGCTAATGTTGACTTGGGTCAACATTTCTCGGAGACAACCTCGTATAGAAGTTTCATCGATTCCATTGAGTCCGGAACGTCGTTTTCACTCTAATAGCACTATTGGTTTTTGAGTATCGGGTTCTAATTGTGCCCGGAATGTCCCGTAGAAGTTTTTGGCTATTGCTGGTTTTTCTGCTTCTGGTGGCTTTCAGCACTATCGCGCTACTAGCACGATAGCGCTGGTTTGTGTTTTTCCCTTCAGTGTGATCTCTCTCTTGTAGCGCGATTGCACTGGTCTGGGATCCTTCCTTCAGCGCGATCGTGCTCCTTTAGCGCGATAGCACTGACCAGCGACCAGCAGCTATATAATTCTTTAGCCTTCGATTTTCCAGCATTGTTTTCCCCATTTTCCTATCTCTAAATTGTAAATCCTCTCTACCAAAGTGTTCTATTTTGTCCTAAGCTAGCGGAATTCATAGTATTGTGGGAAAAATCTTGCTCCCTTGATTATTTGGTAAGTCATTTCTTCCCCAAGTTGCTTCCTCCATTGTTGAAGGACCACCATTGTTGGAAAATTCTCAAGCTTGAAAATTTCTTGTAGAATTTTCCCTCTTGAGCTTTGCATGATCGTGGGTTCGGAGTTTTTCACCTCCTCAGCTTGTCTTCTCGTTGTGGTAAGTATCTTTTGTTTAATTTCCAGATTTATTCCTTAAATCTCCATCTTTAATTCTTGACTTGAGCGGGCTGTTTTGAGCTCCAATTATTATCAGTTTCTACTCAAATTTTGAGCATGTGCTCCGGGATCGTAAGGAACACTTTGGTGTTTTTCTTTTCCAATTTCGGGTAACGGGGCCCACGGGTCGTTTTGTGACCCAAATTTCGACCCGACTAAAATATTAGCAATATGGGTACCATTAGCTTCGTATTGACACATAGAATATTGTGTTGATAGTGATTTTGCAAGTTAGAGATTCTCGGAGTAGTTCGAGCCTGGACGATATCGTCCCCACAGCTATTCGTCGGACGACAGGTAGGTTATGGATTTCCCTACCTAGACTCTGCGTATATAGGCTATAACTGCATTAATTAGCATCCTTGAGTGGGTTGTTATAGGTTGGTACCCCAGACCTTGCCCGTCTTTTCTGTCCATTTATTTCATACGTTGATTTTAGTATTCGTATCAGTATTGTATATTACCTTTGTGGTCCTGTGTGGCCTTGTATTGAATCTAGAACATAGATAGTGGTTCATTTGGGAATGTCTGTGAGTCCCGAACATAGAGATATCCTTCTAGGCTGGTTATGACTGCTATAGAGCTGTTGAGCCTATGCTGGGCCAGTAGAAAATGTTTGTGAGCCATTTTTGGCTACTTTGTTTTTTGTGAGCATATCATACATGAAAAGGTTTTCCCTGCATGTTTTACTACTGATTTGGCTTTGGGCCTACTATAATTGATTTTCTAAATTTTGCATGGCCCCGAGGGCCCATTTTCGGTACATGACTTGGAAAATAATTTAAAATTGACTTTTACGAAACCTCTCAAAGTAGAAGGGAGATTGTGATGATTTGATTACTGATCTTCATTCTGATACTAGGCTCGGCTAGACCGTAGCACTAGACATTGTTTCCTACAAATTAAGATCCGTATACGAGCTGGGCACCCTGTTTTGGGATTTTGATACTTTATTTCTGTTTTAGACACGAATACACTTCAAACACCCTTTTATTAGGGTTATTGAAACTTGACTACCATTTTAGACCTAAATATGCTCCGAGAACCCTTGATAAGGGTTATTGATACATGACTACTGATTTAGACTTGGATTGAATCCGGGCACGTATTGTGAGATCTTGATTATTGAGATATTTGAGTTTCGTGTTTGTATATGGTCTACGAGTAGACCTTCATAGAGCCTACCATTCTGGACCAAGTTCTGTAGGCCGATGGTGACCGAAGGGAGGGGTGTAGGGTAGAGTAGAGGTACTCGGGAGAATTCTTTCCATGGATCCTGCCTTTGTTGGACCTTTGGGGCACCGGAGGGGGTAACATACAACACTGCGATCACTCTTGGTTACAGATTCATCATATCACATCACCATGCATGTTTCACTCAGATTCCACTCTTGTTTACTGTGTGTTCAGTGTACGCTCTGGTTGTATGGGCGGCCAGAGGGTTTGTTTTCACTTGATTGCGTTCCTCGGTTGTATGAGCGGCCATTGGGACTGAAGGTACATTATATTACTCCTGTTATTTCATAGAGCTAGTTATGGTCCTTGGTTCTTGTGAATTGGTATGTTTTAGCTTGTTGAGGCTCCAAGTTTTAGGCTTGAGTATTGAGGGGCTAGTGACTCTTTTATTTTTATCTTTAAGGCTCCATCGTGTGTCCTCCTGAGCAGTTGTGATTTATCGGGTGTTTTTCCTTGTCTTGATTCTGAGTAGAACTCTTGTTCCTTGTGGTTTAGTTACTCCATTCTAGGTTGTAAATTATGAGAATGATCCCGATTTATGCTTATCTTGAGAGTTTGAGGTTTAAAGTATGTTTTCTTATTTTATGGCTTCTAGTTGATTACGTTGGATTTCTTTATTTCTTTCCCTTTTTTCTTGAGGTAATCGGTATACCGCTATGTTTCTAACTCTCTCTCTTTTTATTTATACTCTCGTTGCAAGGATTTCAGGTGCGTTCTTCTTCCTTAAACCTGTGTTTTTGTGTTATGTATATCTCTTATGGTAGCATTGTATGCTTATAACTCTTGGTTGTCTATTCTTGATGCTAGTTCTTTGTGATTTTTCTATTACTTCGGTGACTGCTTTCTTGCTATCTGCTATTTACTATTCTTATATCTTATATGCGCTCAGTCAGCCGATGATGCCTACTGCGTACCAATTGCTTAGCAATTGGTGCTCATACTAAACTTCTGCATCTTTCTGGTGCAGACATTAGTTGAGCTTTCGCCGTTGATGGCATTGGAGACACACACAACTTTTGGATCTTCAAGACTAGGGTGAGCGCATGACGACTGGGGCTTGACCACATCTTATCTTTTGTAATGTTACTCTTTGTATATTCGGAGATAGTTGTACTTATCATTTTGTTACTTTTAGCACTTGTATTCTATTAAAAGCTTGTGTACTATCGATACTAAATATTGGGGTTGGTGTAGTATCATTTGTATATATATTTCAGGTTGTTATCTTATCTTTGTATTCTGCTTCCACTTATTTATGTTCAGTGTGCGTATTGGTTAGGTAGTAGCCCATTACTAACCGTTCTGGGATACGGGAATTGGTTCACCTACTAAGGGGTTATAGATGCCATCATGACCTGAGAAATGGGGTCGTGATAGATTGGTATCAGAGCTCTAGGTTCACTAGTGTCGAGGTATAGAAGCAAGTGTCTATGTAGAGTCTAATGGATCAGTATGATGATGTTTGTATCCTATCTGTGGGAGGCTACATGGCATTGTTAGGAAAAGTTTCACCTTCTTGGCTCCTTATCGTGCGTTCCTGGCTTTATTAATCTCTAAACTTCAGCTATTTCGTTCATTCTCAGATGCCTAAGGCGAGTTTGACAACGGTTGGTGTCGAGGCTTCTGTGCCTATTGCTTCAGTGCTTCCGTCAGTGCCAGGACTTCAGAGTGAGAGTTTACCACATCAGGTAGGGGTGTGGGGCTAACCCGGCCTCCGGTAGGGTTTCATGCTACCCCAGTTCTTCAGGACACTGTGGCTAGGACTCTAAGTCCTCCAATGGATGTTTCCGTACCCGGTTCTATGAGTGGTGCTTCAATTAGGGTTGAGAGTCCAGTTCTTCAGCAGAGCGGTATGTCGGTATTGGAGTATGATGAGAGATTTCATGAGATGGTTAGGCGTACAGCTAGGACTATGCCTTCAGAGTTTGATAGGGTTGAGAGCTTTGTCGGAGGTTTGATTTCACCACTCCGTTTGGCAACTGAGCATTTAGTTACAGTTGGGACTACCTTCATTCAAGTAGTGGATCACGCTTGGGCTATCGAGGGTTTGTGCCGTGAGGCTTATAGAGGTGGTTCTAAGAAACGTCATTGCCCGGACAATTTTTAAGGTTCTCAGATTCGAGGTAGGGGATCTCCACCAGAGATAAGTTCTATTGCTTCTTATCTACCCAGCCAATTTCGGTTGCTCCATAGGTTCTAGAGGGTGGTGGTATAGGACATGTTGAGCTTAGTGGACATGGTACATGTCAGATTCTCCGAGATTTGCTTTTAGGTTGTGTAGGCCGTGATGGCTGGTCAGGTTCAATGAAATCTCCTAGCCCACATGTATTCAGTGGAATTTGCTTTTAGTGCAGTGGGCATAGGCATTTTGTTAGGGATTGTCCTACGATCCCACCTTCTAGTCAGCAGGGTCAGCAAAAGTTATCTCCGAGGGCTTTAGTGCCATCGACTAGAGGTGGAGTGCAGGGTACTAGGGGTGGTCCCTAGATTGTTAGAGGTGGTTTTCATTCTAGTGGTTCAGGTAAAGGTTGTTATCAGTATGGTGAGCATGGTCACCTTGCTAGAAATTTCCCCATTATTGAGTATCTCGGTAAGCCTGGTTGTTATGATTGTGGAGTGGTTGGTCACTTTTCTAGAGATTGTCCTCGATGAGGGATGGTTGAGCCTTCAACTTTGACTACTCAGTCTAGAGTTAGACCCCATTAGTCTGATGCCCCTCTTGGTGGGCCCGAGGTAGAAGTTCTTGATATCATTTCTCTAGGTTAGGCTTTTGCTACCTTCAGCTTGTGTTAGTCTTGCTCGCATTGCGATTCTATCTCTTCTGTCATTTATTTGCTTATATGCTTACCTGCTACTTATTTAGTTGATTGGCTACTTGAATTGTAGTATCTATGCATTGTTTCTTGGTAGATTATTCCTTAGTAGTGGATGGGGGTGAGTTATGCTTGTGAGGTGTTTTACCCGTAGTTGTAGCTCGTGGGTAGTTCTTGTTAGTCTGTTTCTGGTTGGGTTTGTTTCCTGTTTCCCTGAAGCTCTAGACTTATGTTGAGTCTTTCCTTTTTGAGTGGTCCTAAATGGTAGTTACCTAGGCTATTATCTAGCGTTTGCTAGAAGTCCTTGTTTTGGTTTTGTTTTACCGTTGGTTGTGCCAGAGTTTGAGATTTGTCTTACGTTGAGAGTTGTCGGTTATGCTAGTGTGCATAGATTGGTTTTGTTTTTTAGATATTAGAATCAACCCTCTTTGTTTTGTTGGTTTAGGAGGTTGCCAGGTATGTGGGTTGTTCCCATAGTCTCCCTCAGTTTCTTGTCAGGTTGGATTGTCTTATTATTTCCCCGGTTCTAATTGGAATGAATTTCGATCGTAGACCTTTGGTTGAGCTTTTATATAAGTATTGTGATTGAGTTTGGCCTTAGCACTTTTGACTAAGTGTTGACCGTAGCCTTGTGGTTGAGTTGTATTCATAGCATATTGGGTGAGTCGGGTATTCGACCCATTTTCTCCTGTCTTGTTGAGTTTTGACAATGCAAGTATGAGAGCTAGGGAAATGGCTCCAGATTCTTATTTGAGAAGGGATTTGTAAGGTTCAGTATACGCTAAGGAAGGGTTTGGTTTAGCTAAAAAATGAGGGAGATGCCTCTTTGTTCGTGCTGGTGTGTTTTAGTAGTTGACTGAGGTGATGACTGAGATATTGCTTTGGGTTGTGGGTTGGTGACTTGGTTTGACCGACTACAAATTGCAGTAGCTTTTCCTTCGAGCGGTTTGGGGTTCAGTAGCATCTACGGATTGGACAACTTGTTATTCAAATCCTGATTGGCTTCAATTTCTAAGAGTTGATTGGCATCATACAGGTTTAACAAAGGCTCTAGTTGGAAATTTTAAAGTTGGGTTTCAGAATTGTGGGCTAGCAAACTACTCCGGATGATTTGTTGTTGGTTCTTTTGGTTGCAGCTTCTTGGGTTGGAAGGCATTGAGTTCGGACAACTTAGCTTACCCATTTTCCATTATGGGGTGATAGTTGGCCTTGGACACCTAGTCCTTGGCTAACCTTTGAGTTAGGCTAGACATTCCAGATATCAGCGGTGTCCTAGATAGTACGAGGTTCCTTCTACCATGGTTGGATAGACTCAACGGTGCAAGTTTGAGATTCAGCAGTGGTGTATGCTATATGTGATCAGGTTGTGCGGGTTAAGGCTAGCGAGACTATTTTATGTTCTAATGGTACTTTGAGATTGATCATCATCTTCGTTACCGAGAGTTTGAAATGCTTGTTTAGTTGGGTCTTCAGGGGTTGTCTTTTATATGAGGTTCCAGCATTAGTTAGACTCGGCTAGCATGGACTAGAAGTTCGGTATGCGGTGTGCTTTGAGATGGTTGGTTCGTGTGCTAATACGGTAGAGCGGTTGATTTGAGCCAAAGGGACGAGTTTAAGTTCTATGCAAAAATTCTATATCTAGATGGCAAATTTGAATCCTAGGCACCCGTTCCTTTTCCTTTGGGGTGTTTTGACTTGATATTCGTGGCATAGTGGACTTCTTCCTGAGGTGAGAGTTGTAAGGCGAATTCAAATCTGAATGGTGTTTGAGTATTCTTAGAGTTTGGAGCTTAGTTGGTGATTTTGGACTTCGTGGTAGGCTTACCATACTTCTTGCAAGATCTTGGTTCTAGTTTGGGTGTGTTGGCAGATTTGCCTAGTGCCTTCATATTCAGTTGATTCAAATTGGGTCCGGTTAAGTGGGGTTGGTTTCGTTCTACAGTTTTGAATTTTCTCCATCAACACAGGGTATTCATACATGCCTTTCCTAACTTGGATGTGCGAGCTTTAGTCGGGTTCATATGGGTTTTTCACTGAGGTTTAGTTATTGGGTTTGATGTTTGCTGAGGTATTCATCTGTTGGTCGGTGGTCAGTTGGGGTAAAACTACTACAGTTTTTGAGTATGTGCTTTAGGTTAGTGTTTTGGATGTCAAAGAATAGTAAGTTATAGATTGACTTGGAAGGAGTTTGAGTGAAAAGGATAGCTTCATTCATAGTGAAGTATAAGCGAGGACTATGGACCTCTGGCGTGTCAGTTGATGCTTCGAGGGTGGTTTGAGTGTCCTACTTACATGAAGCTTCCTGTTCATGGTGCAAAAGGATTCAGTTCAGAATAAAAGTGTCTTGCAAATCAACGGATTCATGATTTAGGATTTTGGGTGATGGTTTTTCTGGGTCCCCTTGCTTTTCTGGTTTTAGTGTTGTGTCGATGTTTTCTGGTTGAGATTATCGAGGTTCAGTTTAGGTTGGCAGACCCTTGGTGTTTTGAAGTTTGAATTGGATTCTAGTTTGGCTACTAAGAAGTTTAGGCTTAGTTGCTTTCTTTGGTTCTTTTCTGTTTGGTGCCGTCCGGTCGAGGAGGCTACCCAGGTTGTCCGAGAGAGTAGTGTGGGCTTCGTATCCACTGTTCTTTTCATCTCTAGTCTTTCCTTCTTTCCTGACTTTCAGGGACGAAAGTCTTTTTAGTAGTGGATGATGTAATGACCCTTCCGGTCATTTAAGCATTTTTACCTTTCTTATACTGTTAGAGCTTGCCTCTAGCGGCCCCAAGTCACTCATGGGTTGCTGGGATCGGTAGTTCGGTACCGGGCTGTTTGTTTGGTCTTTTTGACCGTTCCTTATTTTAGAGTTTTAAGCTTTTGAAATCATTGACTTCAGTCAACATTCTTGGTGAACGTACTCGGAATAAAATTCTGACAGTTCCTTAGCTACGGAGCTTGAACTTTGGTCTATTGGGAACTTTCGTCAGGATCCGGGAGCTTTTCAGCTTGGAATTCTCTCTCGTTCTGTGTTTTCAGGCTAGTTGGGCTTGTTTGGTTGACTTTGGTCAACATTCGGAGAAGACGACCTCAGATGGAAATTCTGTCAGCGCCGTTAGCTCTGAAATGCCAAGTTTGTGTTAGTTAGTTGGTTAGTTCGTGTTCCAGATGAGCCAGGCTCATTTCAAATGTTTGGTTGGCATTAGCTAGTGTTGACTTGGGTCAACATTCTTCGGAGACGACCTCTTATGAAAGTTTCGTCAATTTCGTTGAGTCCGGAATGTTGTTTTCACTCTAATAGCACTATTGGTTTTTGAGTATCGGGTTTTGATTGTGCCCGAAATTCCCCGTAGAAGTTTTTGGCTGTTGCTGGTTTTTTTGCTTCTGGTGGCCTTCAGCACGATCGCGCTCCTGTAGCGCGATAGTGCTGGTCTGTGTTTTTCCCTTCAGCGCGATCGCTCTCCTGTAGTGCGATAGCGCTGGTCTAGGATCTTTCCTTCAGCGCGATCGCGCTCCTTTAGCGTGATAGCGCTGACCAGCGACCAACACCTATATAATTCTTTGTCTTCGATTTTCCAGCATTGTTTTCCCCATTTTCCCAACTCTAAATTGTAAATCCTCTCTACCAAAGTGTTCTATTGTCCTAAGCTTGAGGAATTCATAGTATTGTGGGAAAAATCTTGCTCCCTTGATTGTTTGGTAAGTCCTTTCTTCCCCAAGTTGCTTCCTCCATTGTTGAAGGACCACTATTGTTGGAAAATTCACAAGCTTGGAATTTTTTTGTAGAATCTGCCCTCTTGAGCTTTGCATGATCGTGGGTTCAGAGTTTTTCACCTCCTCAGCTTGTCTTCTCATTGTGGTAAGTATCTTTTGTTTAATTTCCGGATTTATTCCTTGAATTTCCATCTGGTCGGATGTTTCCGTGAGCAGTAAGGGATGGTATTCACGAGCAGATGACAAGCATGAGTGAAGAAAGGTCTTATGTTACGAAGAAAACCCGCCTGAAAACAAAGATTCTATTTTCAATAGTTTCAAAGGCTTGTTAATTCTTGACTTGAACGGGAAGTTTTGAGCCCCGACTATTGTCCGTTTTTGCTCAAATTTTGAGCATGTGCTCTCGGGATGGTAAAGAACACTTTGGTGTTTTTCATTTCTAGTTTCAGGTAACGGGGCCCACGAGCCCATTTGTGACCCAAATTTTGATCCAGCTAAAATATTAGCCATTTGGGTACCATTAGCTTCGTATTGACGCGTAGAATATTATGTTGATAGTGTTTTCATAAATTGGAGCTTCCCAAAGCAGTTTGAGCCTTGACGACACTATCCCTACAACTATTCGTCGGACGACAAGTAGGTTATGACTTTCCCTACCTAGACTCTGCGTATATATGCCATAACTGCATTAATTAGTATCCTTGGGTGGGTTGTTATAGGTTGGTACCCCAAACCTTGCCCGTCTTTTCTGTCCGTTTATTTCATATGTTGATTTTAGTATTCGTATAAGTATTGTATATTACGTTTGTGGTCCTGTGTGGCCTTGTATTGACTCTGGAACATAGATGGTGGGTCATTTGGGAATGTCCGTGAGTCCCGGACCTAGAGATATCCTTCTAGGTTGGTTATGACTGTTGTAGAGCTGTTGATCCTGTGCAGGGCCGTTAGGAAATATTTGTGAGCCATTTTTGGCTACTCTGTTATTTGCGAGCATATTATACATGAAAAGGTTTTCCTTGCATGATTTACTACTGATTTGTCTTCGGGCCTACTATAATTGATTTTCTAAACTTTGCATGATCCCGAGGGCCCATTTTTGGTACATGACTTGGAAAGGACTTTTAAATTGACTTTTACAAAACCTATCGGAGTAGAGGGGAGATTGTGATGATTTGATTACTGATCTTCATTCTGATACTAAGCTTGGCTGGACCATAGCACTAAACATTGTTTCTTATGTATTTAGACCCGAATACGAGCCGGGCACCCTGTCTTGGGATTTTGATACTTGATTTCTATTTTAGACCCGGATACACTCTGGGCACCCTTTTATAAGGGTTATTGAGACTTGACTACTATTTTAGACCTGAATACGCTCTGGGCACCCTTGATGAGGATTATTGATACATGATTACTGATTTAGATTTGGATTGAATCCGAGCACATACTACGAGATCCCGATTGTTGAGATATTTGAGTTTCATATTTATATGTGGTCTACGAGTAGACCTCTATAGACCCTACCATTACGGACCAAGTGCTACAGGCCGATGGTGACCAGATGGAGGGGTGTACGGCGGAATACAGGTACTTGGGAGAATTTCTTCTATAGACCCGCCTTTATTGGACCTTTGGGGCACCGGAGGGGGTAACATACAACACTGTGATCACACTTGGTTATATATTCATCATATCACATCACCATGCATATTTCACTCGGATTCCACCCTTGTTTGCTGTGTGTTCAGTGTACGCTCTGGTTGTATGGGCGGCCAGAGGGTTTGTTTTCACTTGATTGCGTTCCTTAGTTGTATGGGCGGCCGTTGGGACTGTAGGTAGATTATATTACTCCTGTCATTTCATAGAGCTAGTTATGGTCCTTGGTTCTTGTGAATTGGTAAGTTTTAGCCTGTTGAGGCTCCTAGTTTTGGGCTTGAGTATTGAGGGGCTAGTGGGTCCTATATCTTCGAGGCTCTGTCGTGTGTCCTCCTGTGTAGTTGTGATTTATCGTGTGTTGTTCCTTGTCTTGATTCTGAGTAGAACTCTTGGTCCTTGTGGTTTAGTTAATCCATTCTAGGTTGTAAAAAGTGAGAATGATCCCGGTTTATGCTTATCTTGAGAGTTTGAGGTTTTAGGTATGTTTTCTTATTTTATGGCTTCTAGTTGATTATGTTGGATTTCTTTATTTCTTTCCCTTTTAACTTGAGGTTACCGGTATACCTCCATGTTTCTAACTCTCTCTCTCTTTATTTATACTCTTGTTACAAGGATTCCAGGTGCGTTCTTTTTCCTTACACCTGTGTTTCTGTGAATGTATATCTTTTATGCTAGCATTGTATGTTTATAACTCTTGGTTGTCTATTCTCTGTGCTAGTTCCTTGTGCTTTCTCTATTGCTTTGGTGACTGCTTTCTTGCTATCGGCTATTTACTATTTTTATATCTTATATGGGCTCAGTCAGCCGATGATGCCTACTAGGTACCCATTGCTTAAGAATTAGTGCTCATACTACACTTCTGCATCTTTCTGGTGCATATATTAGTTGAGATTTTGCCATTGATCGCGTTGGAGACTCATGTAGTTTTTGGATCTTCGAGACTACGGTGAGCGCCTGACGACCGGGGCTTGACCACATCTCATCTTTTGTACTGTTACTCTTTTATATTCGGAGACAGTTGTACTTATCATTTTGTTACTTCTAGCACTTATATTCTATTAGAAGTTTCTGTACTATCGATACCAAGTCTTGGGATTGGTGTAGTATCATTTGTATATATATATAGGGTTGTTGCTTCCGTGTTGTCTTATCTTTATATTCTGCTTCCGCCTTTTTCTGTTCAGTGTGCGTATTGGTTAGGTCGTAGCCCATTACTTAACATTTCGGGCTACAGGAATTGGTTCGCCTACTAGAGAGTTGTAGGTGCCATCATGACCTGAGAAATTGGGTCGTGGCAATGCGGTTCCCACAAGCTTCGCACATCCAAGCTGAAACCACTGAAGGTTTCTGTTAGCTCATGGGAAGCTACGTGCGATGCGCACTTTGTCTGGTACGGTCCGCATAAGCCAACAACCACCTACTTTGTTCTTTTACTCTTTTGCATTCTATCCTTTTTAGTTTGTTAACTTCTTTTTGAACTTTTTCTTTCACATATGATAAAAATTCAATTTTTTTTTGTTTTTGGGCTCATAAGTTTCTCGTGCAGAACATGTCTTCTAGCAGGGGAAACGCTGATATGAGTTCTTGAAGGCCAATAACTCCCTCCTCTTCCAATCCAACCTCAAAAGGGAAGAAGAAAGTCTCATCTTCCCACACCCAAGCCTCAGAGGAGGAGAGAGTCCAATTCAGAGTGGAAGGTATACGGGCAATTTATGAGCGTGATAGGGGTAGGTCCTTCAACACATATCAGAGTTTTAATCTAGATGTAGTGGGGGATAACCTGCCTAACATCCCGAAACAGTTTACCCGCTGATAGTGGCAACCATTTCAGGAGGTGCCCGGAGTCTATTACAAGGAAATAGTCTGGGAGTTCTCTTCTTCATACCAAGTCACGCAAGATGCTAAGGGCTATAAAGGGGGGCCAAAATTTTTTCCCACTTTAGAATCTATCATTGTTCGAGGCAAGGAAATCAGAATCACTCCAGATGTTATCAATGCTGTCTATTGGAGCACTCCAATTGAGCCAACACCTGTACTCATGTCCAAGCTAACTTCCAAGCACAAACCTCTCGAATGGGCGTCTCCGATCATTGCTCCTGACACACATCTTTGGGCCACTATGGGGGGTGACATTCCAAACTATCCTTACACTTTGAGGCTCGCCTTTGGTATGACTTTGTTTTCTATCAATTCCTACCTTCCCAAAATGACCAAAAGGTCACCCATGATGGAGCCATTATGGTAGCCTCAATCATGGTAGGGGACGATGTCAACTTTAGTGAGATTGTTGCCTTAGTGATCAAGAGGAAGGATCACCGAGAGAATAATGCATTCCCATTCCCTGTGTTTATCAGTAAACTTTATGCAAATGCGGGAATTCCTCATTTTAGTTGTGACACTCCTACCCCCACCATTGGTTTGTTGGATCTTGATAAGAAAATAGACAGGGATGCCCTTCATTTCAAAAAGCATAGGGTAGAGGCATCGGTAGAAGTTCAAAATTAATGAATCAGATACTGAAGCAGATGCTCCTTCTTATCCTCAGGCTGCTTCAGAGGCACCCACCCCCACCGCACTACGCCTAGAGGACCGTTGACCAAGAGTGGCCTCTAAGATATGGTTGACAAAACATACAACTATGAGAGGCAATTGAGGGGCTTGGCAAATGATCTACCAGGGTTAATTGATAGGGCAGTAAAGAGGGACATCAAGGGAGTGGTGGATAGCGTGTCCAATCTTTGCAAAAGGATAGATATCATTGAGGGATTCGTCAAAACACTCCAGAAGGACTCGACAAGGCAAAAGATAAGGATCCGGTGATAGAGGCAGATTTGAGCACCTTACCACCACCTCGTACCATTCATGGTCCTATGGACGACTTGCTTGCATCTCTTGCGGATTCTGAGGAGGAGCTACCCGGGGATGTAAATGCATTGCTTGATGAGGATGACCGGAATCCAGACTTTTAGCAAGCCCTTAGAGATTCCGCAGTTTCTGCACACTCCCAAAAGGATATGGCTGGCTATAGTGGAGAGGCTGCAGATGATGAGGCATAGTCCTCCAAGGAGCTGCCCCTTTGTTTCTTTACTTGATCTTAAAAGCATTAAGGACAATGCTTCTTTTTATGTGGGAGAGGTGGCATTATTTGACTTTGATATTTGGAGCCCGTGTTGGGCTACTTTGATATTTGGCGCCTGTGTTGGGCTTGAGATATTTTATTGCCCTTGCGGGGCTTTGTTTCTTAGTTTCTCTTGCTAGACTTAATTTGGTCCTTTTCAGGCATTTTTAGATGATTGTGATGATATTGCCCTTGCTGGGCCCCTTTTCTTTATGTTTATGTTTTTGAGCTTAATTGTGCCCTCGTCGGGCTTGATTGTTAATTCATGATTGTGTTGTCGGGTTAGTCTTACATGCCTCATTATTCCATTACCCGTGCTTTGCAAATGTGATAAAGGCCTACGCCGAGGCTTGTTTTTTATTTATGAGTGCACAAATTGGTTATCGCCTTGTTAATAGTATCTTAGTAATAAACTCCGAGGGTTTTCTTAATACCACAGTTCTTTCCCAAGGAGCAAAAATCTTTTATTTATTTTCTTTTTCTTTTCTTTTCTTTTATTTTTGTGTCAAACCGGGTTGGTCTTTCCCTATGATAGATTGAAAGGTGACTTTCTTAAGGGAAAATGCCAAGTTTAGTTTAAATTTGAGTCCGTAGTTTGCTTGTCTCAAAATTGGCCCATCTAAATTTTTTCTTGGCAAGATATTTTTGAATAAAAGGGAAGAGGGAAAATGAATTTTTGAGGAAAGCATTCTCTTTTCATGACTTGCACACTCTCGTTTTGGCTTGATCAATTTACAAATGAGTGTTTAATGAACTCGAAATAGCTTGTCGAAAGTCATTCATCCCCATTGATTTTGAGACTAATGAAAGAAGTCTTGTGGCATGATGCCTTGTGTTATAAGGCTTTACCTTGATTCTTGTACATATGTATAGTCTAGAACTTGCCCCGAATGTGATTCAAGATGAAATTCTAGGTGTGACCAAGCTTGGAAAATGACCTTAGGCCTTTTTGATAGCCACTTCACCCAAATAACTTCCCTCGACATCAATCTTAGTGAACCCCTTTGAGCTTGTGACTGTTCTTTGGCACCTTATTTAACACCTTGACCTTTTTGGAACCTCTTTGGCACCCATCCTCCATAATTGCTTGAAAGTAAAAAGTAGGCTAAAAGCCTACATTTGGAGGGGGGGAGGGGGAAAGAAAAGACAACATAGGAAAATGCCTAAGTTTGGGGGTGTATGTAATCAAAGTGGAGAAGAAAAAGGATGCACTTCAAGTACAAGGTAGCACTTTGAAATTGAATTGAAAAACTTGGTCCAAAATCAAATGAGAAAAATGAAAAGAAAGAATTGGTGCTACCACACGAAGGTGATACAAGGAGTTTTGAATGATCATGATTGAAACAGAGAAGCTTGGGTTATGTGAGGGAGTAATAAGGTGAAGTCAAAGTAAAAAATGTGAGCGGTGTTTGAAATGATAACAAAGAGTATTAGGGAGGTGTAGTCACTTGAACCAAATGAAATCCTCACCTTAGCCCTAGCCAACATCTTAACCCATAGGTCCTTGGTGATTCCGAGCTTGGCTACCCTATATTAGTGGCGACTTATATGAAGGGCAAGCCTATGGGTCAACATATGTGCACTTGAACTTCCTTGAGAGAGTGAGAGTCTTCTTGGTTCTCTATAATCCCTTTGTTTTGTGAATTACATGATTGTGAGTTGGATTCTCTCTTGTGGTGAGTGGTATCATACACTCAAATTGAATAATGAAGTCTCTATTTCAATTGAGGGGAATGAATGATACAAGTTATAAGGCGAATCTCGAGGCAAACCTTGATGGTCCATGCCAATGACTTGAGCAGCTTGGTTTCTTGTTTAGAATGACAAAATTCCCTTGATTTTTGAACGAGATATGAAGCCTTTTGAAATGGTTCTGAAATGACAAATTGCCTTGATATTGGGGTGGTTCAAATTGAGATGAGCATTGTAGTTGAGTCTTTTGCTGGAGTCTTTTTGTTTGTTATTTTTCTTAGGTTTTAGAATAGAGTAGTCTTTTGTTCCTTGATTGAGTCTAGAGCATAATTCATTCCTTACCTTGTGAGTATCTTGCTTGAGGACAAGCAACAATTCAAGTTTGGAGGTTTGATAAGTTGGTAACCTACCAGCTTATTGATCCTTTACTCATGAATTATTGCTATGTTTTGATAAGATTTAGAGGTTCTTATGGCCTTTATTGATGTCTATGCAGGTACTTATGATCAGAGATGAAAAAAAAGGAAATGAACCCAAAAAGAGGCAAAAAGGAGTAAAGTGTGAAGTGAGCAAACAAGACAATGATTCTGCTGAGAGATGCGGCCTTTGTGCGACATGAACTTGGCTTGGTACGGACCGCACCTCCCACCGCATGAAGATGTAAGTCAACTGAAGAATCTGTTGAGGGGTGCAGTCGCTGTGTGACACGCACAATGCCTTGTGCAAACTGCACCCCCTTTGCATGGAGCTCCCCAAGTAGACTGAGTCACTGATCACTGAAGAAGGTGTGCGATGCGCACATCACGACGCGAACAACACATCGCGCCGCACACCGCCCAAAGGGCATTTTTTTCCAAAATCATATGACGTCTTGGGAATGTTTATATATCCAATTTAGTCATAATTGTATAGAGTTCAGCTAGCACTGAGTTTCAGAATTATTCTTAGCTTTGTGAACAAGTTTTTCCTTCTAAGAACAAGAAGAGGGTTTCTCACAATTCCTTCTTCCCACTTCTTAGAACCACCATTTGTGTACAAATTGAGCTTGGATATTGAGATATTTAGCTTGAATAGAAGGGAAATTGAATTACCCATTTGGTATATTTCTTTCCTTGAGCATGAGTAGCTAAACATCTTATCTAGGGATTTGTTGATAATGGGTACTTGATAAATGGGTGTGGGTGTTGCTGATTCTTGTTTATAATTGCTTTATTGACATGATTCTAGTGATTTCACCATATTTTAACTCTAAAATTGGTGGTTATAAACATTGATTTTCCTTACTTGGTTATGGTTTTGCTTGAAAGAGTAGATCATAGCTTCGGATGTGAAATTACTAGTAGGAACTTGGGCTTCCATTCAGATTGAGGCTAGAAATAGCTCAAATCGGATGGAATCATCCATTTAAGGGTCTAAAGCTAGAAATAGTATGAACTCCCTAAACAAATACTTGGTTGTTTATTGATTAATCAATAGTGCTTGACTTAAGGCTGTTGAACATATGGTTGGTGATTGAAAGATAAATAACCATGACTAAAACTATGGTTACCCATGTCATTTAGCATGAATTTGCATGAATAAGAACTCACCCTATCCCATGTTTGAGTCCCATTTCACACACATCCCTAGTCGTCCTCTCGATTATCTACACCCTGTTTTTACTTTATTATTTTGTTTGTTGAATTGCGAAATTATGACAGATTCCCACTTCCTCCCTTTTTATATTACTTACTCACATTGTGAACTCTGTTTTATAATCACCTCGGCTAAACTCTAAATTCTCTGTGGGTTCGACCCTGACATCCATTGGGAACTATAAATGTGTTTTGCTCTGACGATCGCTGATACCTCCCGATAGGAGAGTGCATTTGAGCGTTACCACTTCCCCACATCTTTTAAATACCCAAAGGGGTTATTTCCCAGAATAACATCGATCAATCTCTAAAGTATTCTCTCAAGACTTTATGGCAATACACCTAGGGTTTCAAGCAAGCAAGAGCATAGAAGCTCAAGCAAGAAGTTTCTCAAGGGTTTTTCGTTTGGATTTCTTCTCCAAGTCTCCACCTCCAACCTTAGGATTCTTCTCCAAGTTTTCATCCCAGAGTTCTAGCTAGAAGTTCTTCAAGTTTCAGGCATGTGGGTATTTAATAAGGAATTTTTTTATCCTTATTCCCAGAACTTCAAGTTTACTTTGATTCTATGAAATCTATTAAAACTAGGGTTCTTACCAAAATTATGAAATTTTTATGGATTCAGTTTATTAGCATCAATACATGATTTTTAATCCTAAATACATGATTTAGAATGATTTTCTTCAAATATTTCTTAAACCCATGATTTGAGAAGGAATTTAGTATGATTTGACATTATTACATATTTTTGAGCAAAAATTGACATGTTCAGATAACATAACCTCAAGCTTCAAGAATTATATTTTTTCATGATTTGTATGACATCCTGTTATGCTATCAATGTTTATGAACCAGTTTTCAAAAGTAAAGTTCATGAGTAGTATGACATTCAGATATGTTCACATGAATTATGAAAAGTATGACATCTAGACATGTCCATATGATTTATGAACAATTTTGATATCCATATATGTCACATGTTATGTATGAGCTATATGTATATTTTGGGAGTAATATTTAGCATCGAGATGACGAGGATTCCAGATAACCCAAGTCTAGAACTACGTTGCCAGCATAAGTTATTTAGCCCAATGGGCAGACGATAGTGGTTCCACTTTAAACATGGTCTAGTACCCCGACAAGGTCCAAGACAGCTTTGCCAACTAGGGTACATAAGTTGGATTCCATGTAGCTCACATGGTCTATGTCGGTTATGAGAAACTCCTATAGAAATGACTTTAAGTATTTTAATGTGTATGACTCTTATCTTTCACGTATCGGACTTACTACTTATGCTTTATGATTATAAATATGTTTTCAGCTTATGGTATTGCTTTGAGTCATTACAACACTGTTTTACTACTATTGCATGATTTCAGCTTTTAAGCATGCTTTCAAGTATATTTTGTAACATGACATATGCATATCTTATATACTCAGTGCATTCTATAGTACTGACCGCATACTCTTTTGTGTTGCATCCTTTAATGATGTAGATTCAGCAGCTCGCTTTCAGACTCGTGGCTATTAGTTCAGCAGCACCTCCAATCAGCTTGGTGAGTCCTCCTCATTTGGGGACTTGGAGTTTAGATTTACTTTAGTTTGTCTCAGTCTTTCATTTCAGATAGTTTAGAGTTAGTTAGGGGTCCTGTCCTAGCAACTTATCAGTTAGTAGAGGCTTCATAGACAGTCAGTCAGTCAGTGAGTTGTATCAGTTTTCAAATGACTTTATATTTCAGCTTATGAAAGTCATTTTATTATAGTATTCTTCAAGAGCTCAGCACATATTTTAGATTTCGCATTATCTTTTAGTCTGTATATCAGTAGTATCCCAGGCCATGGGTTAGTTTAGGGTCACTTGTGACTCCAAGCACCATGTTATGTCTAGGGGATAGGCTCGGGGTGTGACATAGAAACTGGACATTCTACTGTTATCTCACATGGTTTATTTTACAGGTTATGCACTTTAAGTATGGTTTGTACAAGTCCTGCACATGCATAGGTTCAAAATCTGAGGCATTAAAATAATACTATAGGTTGTGGAAGTGGCTTCCGAAGACTCTAAATATACATATATACCTTAACACACACGCCACCCTCACACGTAAAAAAAAATTCCATCTGAGAGAAGGACAGTCACACCAACTGCTAGCCTCTTTGGGTTTAGTCTTTAATGCAATTTAATTTTTATTCATATACTCTAGTTAATAGCTCCACCTTCCATAGTATGGTGAATTTGTTAGTGATTTTGGAATGGAGTAGATCACTCAGCGGTTACGATCGATGGATGAAAATCAATGTAACAACACATGCGCAGATGATTGTCAAGTCTAAAGTTTTAATTTTGTTATAGATGGAAATGGATTATCTCAACTACCATATTTATAGTTCATAGTTCTACAGAACTTTGAGACTCTACATATACATACACACCTCAATCACAAGCTCGTCATCAAAATTATAGGATTGTCATAAGCAAGAGTTTAAAAGAATAAAATTACAAAGCCAACTAAACCTTAGCCGCTGGTAACCCTAAATATGCCTACATTTTTCGGTGGCCATGGCCACAACATCAATAAGACAGCCTTCCCTGAAGGCTATCCAGCTCCTAACTAATATCAATATCCCTGGAAACTATGCATCTACCCTACGACCAGCCCTTGTGGTCACAAAATCCATTTCCATGAAATCTATTGCCTACCTACATGGTGAACCTCGAGTCATATAGGACGATAAGGAAGTTAACCAGATGATCTTGAATGAAAATTTGCAATACGCAGTAATAGGAAATTTTTTCTATGGATGGCCTAACATTTAAGATCTCAGAATGATGATTCTAAAGCAATGAATGTAATATTGGATTTTTGAGCAATCGACATGTTTTAATATGAGCTGCTAATTTGGAGGACTATGTTAATTTATTATCAAAGCTAGATTTTTACTTAACACAGAGACACTGGACATACCCCATGCGCACTTGAAGTGGGATCCACTATTTGATCTAGAGGAAGAAACTAGTACTGCCATCGCATGGATATATTTCCCATCTCTTTCACCCAATTTCTTTGGTAAGGAGGTGGTATTCTTATTAGTATATGCGGTGGGAAAGTCCTTACAATTGGATATGGCAACGAAAAACCAAAAAAGGCCTAGTTGTGCTCGAGTGAAGGTGGAGGTTGAACTACTAGGGGAATTCCCAAAGAGAATAAATATTGGCATGAGAAAATAATCAAGGGAAGTTGTGGAGAAATGGATAAGAATCAGGTACGACTATGTGCCCAAATACTACAAAAATTGCAAAATCTAGGGACATCATGAAGAGCAATACTATGTAATTCATCCAGAATTATATCCCAAAAATAAAGAGGAGGAGGAGAAGGTAGTGGAAGAAAAGGAGAAGAATAACAAAAATGAAGACACACCTAGGAATTCAGAGAAAGGAAAGAATTCCACAAGGGAAACAAGAGGAAAAGCCCAACATAAAAGCAGAAGAAGTATTCAAAGAGCAGAAAAGAAAAAAAAGGATAGGCAAAGGGAGACAACAAGGGAGATGGAGACAAGAGCAAGTGTGGAATCCCAGAAACAAGCATCAGGAACCCCCTGGGGTTAAAATACTAAACAAATTTAAAGCACTCAGAGGGGAAGAAACCAAATAGGGATAGGGAAGGAGATGACGAGAACACCAAAATAAAGAAAGCCACAAAGGATAAAGAACCAAGCACATAGAATACTAATGGAGATACACAGAAAAAGGGGCTAACCACAAGACATACAAAAGAAAGAGATGAAGAATCCTCTAGTAATGCCAAGGAGGTTGCAAAAGAATATTATGAAGGAGAAATAGCCGTATGGAAAAAATCATAGGATCATGAAGAAGGGGAGAAAAGAGAGAAGAACTGTTCAAAAGATAACCAACAGTTTGAAGGGACCCCATAGCCACTTCAGGTGGTGGTGCCTTTCAAAGGGAATGCCCTATACTTGCAAGAATTATCAGATACACAAAAATTTCACAAGCAACAAATAGAGGAGGTTGATGATCTAAATGCAAACATTCAAAGTGCAAGCAAAGCAGGAGATTTATCTCCTAGACATATTGAAGACCTTAAATGTGGGTAAAGAAAGCCAAAGAAACACAGAGATTTATCTTCTAGACAGATTGAAGGCCTTAAAAGTGGAGTAAAGAAAGCCAAAGCAACACTCCTCTTACAGGTTAAAACAAGGAGCAATAAGGAAAAGCCCCCCCATTATGATCAATGATAGACAAAATGATATGTTTGAATATAAGGTCTGTTAAATCTCAAAAGTCTTTTAAGAGATTAATGGAACTTAACAGGAGGCATCATCACTCATACATAGACCTTTCGAAACCTTTTCAATGCCCAGAAGAGCTAGATCAATACAAAAGAAAGCTAGGTTTTCAAAATGCTATGGCCAACTGTTCATTTAAGATCTGGGTTTTCTGGAATGAAGAATGGACAGGGCAAGTCTCAAAGGACAACATGCAAGAACTCACTTTGAAATCCTGTACAGTAACAAGGAGTTCATGATATCAGCATTATATGCCCAATGTAATGCTTTGGACAGGATGAAATTATGGGACAACTTAGAAGAAGTGGTTTCAACACATCAAATACATTGGATTGTGGGTGGGGACTTCAATGTAATTCTAAACAAGGAAGAAAAACTAGGAGGGCTACTTTTCACACAATTTGAAGCATTTGATTTTACATGATGTATAAATAATTATGCATTGTCAGAGTTAAAAGTGTCAAGGAGCAGATACACCTAGTGGAATAGTAGAATTGAAGAAGAATGCATCTTCAAAAGACTTGACAGAGTATTTGGAAATCCAGAATTCTTTGATTTACCCTCATTCTAGTGAAGTGCAACATTTGGTGAGACAGGGTTCTTACCATGCTCCTCTACATATCATATGCTCTTCTAAGGAAGAACCAGTGGTTAAACCTTTTAAGTTTCTTACCTTCTAGACCAAGCACCAACAGTTTCAGTCTATTGTTCAGGAGAACTGGGAGATTGATTTTACTGGTAATCCATTCTTTGAATTTCAGGCCAAGATCAAGAAGGTAAAAAGGGCACTAGCTGGGTGGAGGAAAGAAATTTTTGGTAACATTTTTCAACAAATCTCCACCCTAGAAGATGTAATAAAGGTGAAAGAAGTGCAACTGGCGATACAACCATCAGTAGAGAACAAAACTGAACTCAATAAAGCAGAAACAAAGTTGAAAAGGTATTTTCATATGGAGGAAGAATACTGAAAATAGAAGTCAGGGATGATTGATAACGCTCAAATGGCACTCTTCATTATGGAGGTGATGCCGATCATTAAGCAAAATATAATTTATATTACTCGATGGGAGTCGGGGTAGATACCACAGGGAATGGTAGCTTAGCCAATAAAATTATAGAAAGGACCTCACAATGAGAGTAGATTGTCCAAGCAACAAATAATATAAAAAAAGGGAATTGGGAATCTGTCACAATTCAATTTCAAACCAAACAATAAAGTAAATGCGAGGTGTAAACAAGAGAGAGGACGACTAGGGATGTGCTTATGATGGGACTCGAACACGGGTCTAGGTACTTGCTCAAATGCGTAAATTCTCACTAAACAACATAGGTAGCATTGGTTTTAGGCATGAATGTTAATCTTTCGATCTCAAAATTATTTATCCAATGGTCTTTGTTCAAGCACCATTGTTTAGGTATAAACCAACCAATTTAGGCTTGGGGAGATCACACTATCTCTAGATTAGACCCTTAAATAGGTGTTTCTGGTGAATTGAACTATTTCTAGCCTCAATCTAAGTGGAATCCCAAGTACTCACTAGAAATTTCACATCCAAAATTATGAGCCCCTTTCTCAAGCAAGAACATAATCAAGTAAATTAAATCAATGTTTGCAACTGCCAATTTTAGAGTTAAAATATGGTGAAATCACTAGACCCATGTTATATTAGCAATTATAAACACAAATAAGTAAGACCCATACCTTTTTATCATGTACCCTTCATCAACACATCCCTAGACAAGGAGATTTAGCTACTTATGCTAAAGGAAGAATAAAATATACCCATAGGGAAATTCAAATTCCTTTTCATTAATTGTAGCAAAAATCCAATATCAAAGCTCAAATTTACAAGTCCAAGGTTGAAGATTTGAGAAAGTTGAGTTAAACCCTCTATCTTGCCTTGGGAGAGAAACTTGCTCAAAAACTAAAAACTTTTAAAAACTATGCCTAAATTGGGTTTTAGAATGTTCCCAATTCATCATACAAAAGTGGACAAAATTTCCCCTCGGGAGCTTTGCACCACGACATGCATTTTGCACGTCATGTTATGCGCATCGCACAGCTCCGCACAAGTGAACCAGTGACTTGGCCAATCTTCAGTCATCATACGAAGCGAGGTGCAGTTTGCACCAGGCCATGTGCGTGTTGCACGATGGGTAAACCCCTTAACATATCCTTCTTCTTTCTTCTGAACTTCATGCGGAGGGAAGTGCGGACCGTACCAAGGGTTGTGCATTTCACACAACGGCCGCACCTCTCAGCAAAATCTTCGTCTCATTTGATCACTTCACACTTCAACTCCTTTTGAGCTATTTTGGGTCCAATTCCTTGTTTTCTATCTTTGATCAAGAGTACCTGCATTCACATCAATAAAGGCCATAAGAACCTCTAAATATCATCAAAACATAGAAATAATTCATGATTAAAGGCTCAATAAGTTGGTAGATTACCAACTTATCAAACCCTCAAACTTGAACTATTGCCTGTTCTTAAGCAAGATAATCATAAGGCTAGGAATGACTTATGCTCTAAAACTCAATCAAGGCACAAAATATTAGTCTATTCTAAAAACTAAGAAAAATAATAAACCAAAAGACTCGAACAAATGACTCAACTACAATCCTCATCTCAATTTGAATCACCACATTATCAAGGCAATTGATCATTTCAAAATCTTCTCAAAAGGACTTCATTTCTCATTCAAAATCAAGGGAATTTGTCATTCAAAACAAGATATTAAGCTTCTCAAGTCATTGGCATGGACCATCAAGATTTGCCTCGAGATTTACCACATAACTTGTCTCATTCATTACTCTCAATTGAAATAGAGAATTCATGTTTTAATTCGAGTGCGTGATACCACTCACCACAAGACAGAATCCCACTCACAATCATGAAATTCATAATACAAGGGATTAGCAGAGAACCGAAAAGACTCTCACTCTCTCAAGAAAGTTCAAGTGCATACATGTCGAACCATAGGTTTTCCTTTCATGTAAATCACCACTAATATAGAGTGGACAAACTTGGAATCACTAAGGACTTGCGAGTTACGATGTTGGCTAGGGACAAGATGAGGATTGCATTTGGCTCAACTGACTAAACCTCCCTAATGCTCTTTTTTATCATTTTGAACATTGCTCAGATTTTCAAATTTTGACTTCACATTATTTCTCCCTCACACAACCCAAGCTTTTCCTTTCAATCTTGATCATTCAACCTCCTTGTAACACCTTCACTTGGTAGCACCAATTCTTTTCTTTTCATTTTGCTCATTGGATTGAACTTTTGGAGAAATTTTCAATTCAACATAAGGTGCTACCTTGCACTTGAAGTGCATTCCTTTTTTTCTACACATTAAGCACATACACCCCCAAACTTAGGCTTTTGCCTATGTTTTCATTTCATTTCCCCCCAAACTTAGGCTTTTAGACTATGTTTCACTTTCAAGACATTAGGGAGGACGGGTGCCAAGATAAAGGTTCCAAAAAGGTCAAGGCGTCAAACAAGGTGCCAAAGAACGGTCACAATCTTAAAAGGGGTTTACTAGGATTGGTGTTAAGGAAAGTCATTTGGGTGAAGTGTTATCCAAAAGGGCCTAAGATTATCTTCCAAGCTCGGTCACATCTAGAATTTCACCTTGAATCACATTTTGGGCAAGTTCTAGATGACACATGCATAAAAATCAAGGTTTATCCTTAACACATGGCATCACCTCACAAAAACTTTCAACATTGGTCTCAAAATCAATTGGGACAAATGACTTTTGACAAGCTATTTCGAGTTTATTGCACACTTATTTGTGAATCGATCAAGCCAAACTGAGAGTGTGAAAGTCATGACAAGAGAATGCTTTCCCCAAAAAATCATTTTCCCTCTTTCCTTTTATTTTCAAAAACTTCTTGCCAAGAAATTTTTTTGGTGGGTCCATTTCGAGACAAGCAAAGCACAGACTCAAATTAAAACTAAAACTTGGCATTTTCCCTTAAGAAAGTCACTTCTCAATCCATCATAGAGAAACACCAACCCGGTTTGACACAAAAACAAAATAAAGAAAAATAAAGAAAACATTTGCTCCTTGAGAAAGAACCATGGTATTAAGAAAACCCTCAGAGTTTATTGCTAAACTACTATTAACAAGGCGATTATCAAATTTTGCGCTCATGAATCATTGGAAACACGCCTTGTTGTAGGCCCTTAGCGCATTTACAAGGAAGGGGTAGTGAAAAATGGGAACGTGTAAGACTAACCCAACACACGATCAAAATTTAAAAAAATCAAGCCCGACGAGGGCACCATTAAACATAAAAAACATAATAGAAAGGCCTGGTAAGGGCAAAATCATCACAATCATCCAACATGCCCGACAAGGGCCAAAACAAATCTAGCAAGAAATTAAAAATTTCAAGGACGAACAAGGGAAATAAGATATCTCAAACCCAACATGGGTAAAATGTTTGTGGATATTGAGTAGCTCCTTCCCAACTGCAGCCAAGTTGAAGCTTTTCTCCACATTGAAGGTCCTACACTTATCCCGGTCATAAATGACCTTCATGCCTTCAACCCCAAAGTGAATTCTCACCTCTTCTGTAGCTGATAGTTTCTTTGGGTTGCGCCCTGTGTTTCCCCTGTTAGAAGACATAGTCTGCACATGGAGATTGTTAGTACCAAAAGCTAAAACAAAATCTTTTTGTATTTTTTGAGATATGTGAAAGAAGAAAGAATAAAAAAGAAGTTAACCAATTAAAAGGGACAAATTGCAAAGAAGGAGAAAAACAAAGTAGGTAACCGATGGCTCATGCGGACCACGTGCGAACAAAACAAGGTATAGTGCGTATCACATATGATTTCACAGGAGCTACCAGAAACCTACAGGGATTTCCTCACTAAGGTGCAAAGCTGGTGCGGATCACACCAGCCAGACTGCACGTCACATAATGCTTTGCCCCTCAAAATAGTGAATTGACAGCCTTTTTTCTCAATCTGCGAGGCCTTGTGCATTTTGCACGTAGAGGTCTGCACTGTGCATGCAAAACACACAAGGAAACATGTGGGATTTTTCAATCCCTTGTCTTTTTGTGTGTTAAGCATGTGATTCGCAGAATAATACGTGTGGGATGCACTTGGCAATAAGCACCACACCAATAATCCAACAATTTAAATAATAGGGCCAAGCATTATATGACCCAACCAAATCATCCGGGTAATCAGACTTTCCCAGAATTCATTAACACAATTCAAAACAAAATAAGAACTCAATGACTTCTCTTAAGAAGGACGTTACCTCATCTATCATTGGAAATATCAAGCCTTCAATTACAATAATTAGGCACATTCATTAAATCAATAATTTCTACCTCCCCACACAAGATCATACACCCAACAGAACATTCAACAAAGAACATGGGCATAATAGTAGCAACAAATGTAACACCCATAAATGTATCCAACTATCAAATCGTGAATCCATCAAGATTGCTGCACTTCCTGCAAACTGTTTCATCACCACGGGCAGTGCCACATGAGTCATAGCTCAGATGGACCATGGGGTGACCCATGAAGACCAAGCAGATGGGTTGTGCCAGCTGCCTCAGTACAACGGGCGGCCACGATAGGCATCGAGGTGCGACAGCCCGTAGGACCCCACCGTCGGAATTGTCCAATCATTTCTCCCCATCACCCAGTCCTCCCGACGGGCTAGGCCATGGGTATTGCAACTGCAATGGGCCATGTGAGATCACCGTTGAAAGGGATCAGCAGACCTCAACCAAAATACCCCTGCCCAATGCCTCGGCCGATGGGCCATCGTGGGCACGACGCCCGTCGAGTAACCCGTAAGGCGGCCCAGTTTCCTGAAACTTTTCATTTAAATCCCATGGGCATTGTAGTTGTTTTCCACCCTTTTAACTAATAAGTGAAGTTGTTTTGATTATTTCAAGAAGGGGTTTCACCCATATTACCCTAAGTCCCTCTTAAGTTCATCATTCTTCACTCAAAAAGAAAAAGTTCCTCTCAAGCTCAAGTCTCCAAGCTCCAAGCCAAGTCTCCTAAGTCTTTTCCATTGAAGTGGGTAATCTTCATCTAAGGTATGTGGATTTTTAACAATGGGTTCCTTTCACCCTTATGCCCAAATTCTTCAACTCTTATCTTGAATTATGAAGTTATGAAATTAGGGTTTTGATCAAAAATTGGGGAAAGTTTATGAAATCAGTTTCTATGTTTAAATTCATGGTTTCCTCTTGATTACTCATGATTTAATTATGATTCTCTCATTGGTTTTAAAAGCCCAAGCATGAATGTTGATTTCTAGCATGAAACTATGAATTTACATGTTTTCAAGAGAAAGTTGGCATGATTAGATATCATGGCCTCTATGTATTTATGAAATTTCATGACTAATTCTTTAAGTATGAATTTAGCAAGAAAACTATATTTTGAATTATGGTCTTGCAAAGCTTTAAGATTCATGACTTGTGAATTGCATGACATCAGATATGTCCTTATGCTTTTCCTATAGTTTTGGACATCAGATATGTCCCTATGTTTTATGAAAGTTTTGGAAATCAGATATGTCCCTATATTTTATGAAAGATTTGGCATCTAGATATGTCTACCTAAGCTAAGTGAATTACATGGTATCAAATATACCCTTTTGCTTTTCAAACAGATTTTGCATCAGATATGCCCAGTATTATATGAGCTATATGTATATTTTGGGAGTAGTATTAGCACCAAGTTAGATAGGGTGAGAGTACCCAAAAAAGATCCAAGATCTACGTTCCCCCATAGGTCTTAAGTCCCCTCTGTTGGACATCAGTTTTAGTGATCACGCTATAGTAATGCCTTTATACCCTGGTAAGGTATATTAGGTCCTTTCGATGGGGCAGATACATCGGATTCCATGTAACTCACATAGCCTATGTTGGTTAGAGAACCTCCCACAGAAGATAGTTTATGCTTTTCAAACTTGCATTTGACTATTATTTAGATTTCAGACTTATTACTTATGATTATGATTCAGCTTATGGAAAGTATTAGAGTCATTGCGCTCAGTTTATCTTTAAAAGCATGATTTCAGTTATTTAAGTATACTTAGTATGTTTTCATCATGTTTATGCACTGCTTACATACTTTCTACATTCCATAGTACTAACGCATATTGTGCTGCATCCTTTGATGATGCAGATTCAAGCATACCTCCTCAGGTTTATGGCTAGAGTTCCAGGCCACTCTCTCAGTCAATTTTGGTGAGGCCTCATAGTTTGAGGACTAGACCGTATTTTAGTTTTTATGTTTCCCTTACGTATTAGATTGTCGAGTTAGTTGGGGTATTGTCCCATCAACTCCTTATCCTTGTACTTCATATTCGACTCTCTTTTATATGATTATGCTTCCTATTTGGATTCTCTTATGATGCTTCCACTATGTCTTATCTTGTTATGCTTGAGAATGCTATGACCAAGGGTTAGCTTGAGATCCTCGTGGTCCCAAGTCCCGTGTTACATCTAGGGGGTAACCTCGAGGTGTGACAAACTTGGTATCAGAGCCTCAGGTTTAAGAGTCCTAGGATGTCTGAAAGCCACATTGAGTAGAGTCTTTTCATATGTGTGAAGCGCGCCACACATATGAGAGGGAAGCTATGAGATGTCTTAGAAAAAAAAACTTCACTTCTTTCATGATCACATCATGCGATAGAGCTTAAGTCTAATGTTTCTCTAATCTTTATCTTATGCATTTCAGATTATGCCTCCTCGACGTGCTATGCCTCCCCGAGCCACTCAGAATGCTGCTCCTCAAGTTCCGGTTCCCGATGTCATGAATGATGAGTTTAGGAATGCTATTCACCTACTAGCTCAGACTTTGGCAAATCAACAGGCTCCTGCCCCCGCTCATCCTCAAGGTGGGGTAGCGGCCCGAGTCCGTGACTTCATCTGAATGAACCCGCCAAAGTTTTGGGGTTCAAAAGTAAGTGAGGATTCGCTCAACTTTATTGATGAAGTGAAGAAGATATTTGAGGTTATGCAAGTAGAGGGTGTTGATTGTGTTGAGCTTGCATCCTATCAACTCAAGGATGTGGCTCATATTTTGTTCTCGCAAAGGAAGAAGGCTAGAGTTAGAGATGCGATCCCCACGACTTGGGAGTATTTTGAGAAAGCCTTCCTTGACAGGTTCTTTCCCCATGAGTTGAGGCAAGAAAAAATGGAGGAATTTGTGAACTTGAGATAGGGTGCGATGTCAGTGCAAGAGTATAGATTGAAGTTCACTCAGTTGTCTAGATATGCCCCCTCCATGGTAGCAGACCCGCATGATCAAATGAGCAAGTTCATCTATGGTGTTTCTGATATAGTGAAGAAGGAGTGTAGGTCTGCCTTGTTGTTGGGTGACATGAACATCTCTCGTCTCATGAATCATGCCCATCAGATTGAGGGTGACAAGCTTAGGGAGATGGCAAGGGAGAACAAGAGGGTTAGATCCGAGGGATCGGGTTTTGGTCATCATAGGTCCGGAGGTGGACATCGCTCTTCTTTCCAGAAGAAGTCGTCAGGATCCGTTCATTCTTCTGCTAGTGCTCCTACTCAGGCTCAGAAGCCTCATTATGATCAGGGTGGTAGAGGATCTGGTTTCTATTCTCAGTCTCAAGGTAGTGTTGCTAAGGGATCTTCCTACTCCGCTTATGCCAAGTGTGGGAAGACTCATCCCGGTAAGTGTTTGGCTTGTAGAGAGGGTTGTTTTAGGTATGGTCAGCCCAGACACCGTGTTAGAGATTGCCCTTCGGCTAAGAAGGGGCAGGGAGGTGGTAGGACTCAGTTTACCCTAGCAACTTCAGGTGGTAGACTAGCCCCGCAGGGCACAACTTCTAGTTCTAGTGGTCAGCGCCAGAACCGTCTTTATGCCATGTCCTCCCGCCAGGATCAGGAGAGTTCTCCAGATGTAGTTACCGGTATGTTGAAAGTCTTCAATCTTGATGTGTATGCCTTGTTTGATCCCTGTGCATTCTTATATTTTGTAACCCCTTATGTGGCTTGTAAGTTCGAGATCTGTCCTGAATTGCTTTTAGAACCCTTCCATGTTTCTACTTCTATTGGTGAGTCAATCCTAGCCGAAAGAGTCTATTGGAATTGCCCTATCTCAGTCCTTTATAGAGTCACTTCAGTGGATTTAGTAGAGCTGAAGATGACTAATTTTGATGTCATTCTTGGTATGGATTGGTTGTATGCATGTTATGCCTCAGTTGATTGCCGCACTCGTGTGGTTACTTTCAAGTTTCCTAATGAACCTGTCCTAGAATGGCAAGGTAGTCCCTCTTCTTCAAATGGTCCTTTCATATCTTATCTTAAGGATAAGAAGATAATTTCTAAGGGTTATATCTATCATATAGTTCGGGTTATGGACACGGAGTCCGAGACCCTGACTATTTAGTTTGTTCCCATTGTGAATGAATTCCTAGAAGTGTTCCCCAATGATTCTCCCAGAGTCCCTCCCGAGAGGGAAATTGACTTTGGGATAGATCTTCTTCCGGATATGAATCCTATCTCTATTCCTCCCTATAGAATGGCCCCCACGGAACTTAAAGAGTTAAAAAATCAGTTAAAGGACTTGCTTGATAAGGGTTTCATCAGGCCTAGTATCTCTCCTTGGGGTACCCCAGTATTGTTTGTTCGGAAGAAATATGGATCTCTTAGAATGTGTATTGACTACTGCCAATTGAATAAGGTCACAATCAAGAATAAGTATCCCATTCCTAGGATTGATGACTTGTTCGATCAGCTTCAGGGTGCTAGTTTCTTCTCCAAAATTGACCTTAGATTCGGTTATCATCAACTTCGGGTTCGCGAATGTGATATCCCAAAGACAGCCTTCAGGACTCGGTATGGTCATTATGAGTTTGTTGTTATGTCTTTTGGTCTAATGAATGCTCCTGCAACTTCTATGGATTTGATGAATCGTGTGTTCAAATAGTATTTGGATATGTTCGTGATTGTTTTCATTGATGATATCCTCATCTACTCTCGGAGTAAGGAGGAACATGCGGATCACTTGAGGGTTGTGTTGCAAACTCTCAAGGATAGACAGTTGTTTGCTAAGTTTAGCAAGTGCGAGTTTTTGATGCAGTCTGTCACTTTTCTGGATCATATTGTCACTAAAGATGGTATCAGAGTTGATTCTCAAAAGATAAAGGCAGTAAGGAACTGGCCTAGACCTACTTCTCTATCTGATATTTAGAGCTTCTTGGGTTTGGCTGGTTACTACAGGAGGTTTGTGGGAGGTTTTTCCTCCCTTGCTTCCCCATTGACCCGATTGACTCAGAAAAAGGTTAAGTTTCAGTGGTCCGACTCTTGTGAGAAAAGTTTTCAGGAATTGAAGACTCGATTGACTACAACTCCAGTATTGGCTCTACCCGAGGGTCTTGATGATTTCGTTGTGTATCGTGATGCCTCCAGGATTGGTTTGGGTTGTGTTTTGATACAATGGGGCAAAGCGATTGCTTATGCCTCGAGACAGCTTAAGGTGCATGAGAAGAACTATCCTACTCATGATCTTGAGTTAGCAGCCGTGGTCTTTGCTTTGAAGATTTGGAGACATTACTTGTACGGTGTGCATGTGGATGTATTCACCGATCATAAGAGTCTTCAATATGTGTTCACTCAAAAGGAATTGAATTTACGACAAAGGAGATGACTTGAGCTCCTTAAGGATTATGATATGAGTGTGCTTTACCATCCGGGTAAGGCTAATATTGTGGCGGATGCTTTGAGTAGGTTGTCCATGGGAAGCGTAGCTTCTATTGAAGATGGAAAGAAGGAATTGGTTAAAGAAGTTCATAGGCTTGCTCGGTTGGGAGTTTGCCTCATGGACTCGACCGAAGGTGGTGTGATTGTGACTAATGGTGCCGAATCATCCTTGGTGGCTAAGGTGAAAGCCAAATAATACCAAGATCCCATTCTACTTCAGCTTAAGGGTGAAAGGCTTGAGGTTTTCTCTTAAGGGAGAGATGGTGTACCAGACGTTGATGGGTTAAAATAATAGATTTTGTCTGAGGCTCAAAGTTCTAGATACTCCATTCATTCGGGTGCCACTAAGATGTACCGTGACCTATAGGAAGTCTTTTGGTGGAATGGTATGAAGAAGGACATAGCCGGGTTTGTGGCTAAGTGTCCCAACTGTCAATAGGTAAAAGTGGAACATCAAAGACCAGGTGGTATGCTTCAAGATATTGACCTTCCTACTTGGAAATGGGAAGCAATCAATATGGACTTCATTGCGGGTTTGCCTCATACTTGAAGGCAACATGACTCCATTTGGGTGATTATCGATCGGGTGACCAAGTCATCCCATTTCTTAGTTGTTAAGACTACGGATACAATTGATGATTATGCCAGGCTCTACATTCGGGAGATAGTCCGATTGCATGGTGTTCCTCTTTCTATCATTTCAGATAGAGGTCCTCAATTTACATCTCAATTTTGGAGGTTGTTTCAGAAAGGTCTTGGTACTTGGGTGAAGCTTAGCACAACTTTTAACCCTCAGATGATGGCCAGGCCAAGCGTACTATTCAGGGTTTGGAGGATATGTTGAGGGCTTGTGTTATTGACTTCAAAGGAAATTGGGATGATCACTTACCTCTTATAGAGTTTGCCTACAACAACAGTTTCCACTCTAGCATCCAAATGGCTCCATAAGAGGCACTTTATGGCCGTAAGTGTAGATCTCCTATTGGTTGGTTCGAGGTTGGTGAGGCAGCCTTGATTGGTCCAGATTCTGTGCATGAGACCATGGAGAAAGTTCAGCTTATTCGGGAAAGGTTAAAGACCGCTCAGATTCGACATAAATCTTATGCGAATGTGAAGACAAGGGACTTAGAATTTGAAGTTGATGATTGGGTTTTCCTTAAGGTGTCACCCATGAAAGGCGTGATGAGGTTTGGCAAGAAAGGAAAACTTAGTCCCCATTTTGTAGGTCCTTATCGGATTTTGAGGAGAGTTGGTAGTGTTGCTTATGAGTTGGAGTTGCCAACGGAGTTGGAAGCGGTTCATCCAGTTTTCCATGTTTCCTTGTTGAAGAAGTATGTTGGCGATCTGAGCTTGATTGTGCCTTTGGAAGATGTGGGTGTGAAGGATAGTCTCATTTATGAGGAGGTTCCTTGGAGATCCTTGATCGTCAGATTCGGAGGTTGCGAAACAAAGAAGTCGCTTAGGTAAAAGTCCTTTGGAGGAATCAACTTGTTGAGGGTGCTACTTGGGAAGCGGAAGAGGCCATGAAGGCCAAATATCCTCATCTCTTTCCTTTTCAGTTCCAGCTTGAGGTACTTGTTTTCTCCTTAGTATGTCCCTACGATTCTACTCCATCAGTTCCTCTCATGATTTTAGCATGCATCCATGTTTTACAAAGTTAGTTTATCATGTTTTCAAGTTGAAAAGTTCAGGTTTTATGATTACCCTTTTGATTTCTATGTTTTGATGTTTGGTTGGGTTGTTTTCCCCTCAGTTTCCCTTGTCTAGCCTTCATTCGAGGACGAATGATCCCAATGGGAGATATTGTAACACCCCGTAAATGTATCCAGCTATCGAATCCTGAATCCATCAAGATTGCTGCACTTTTTGCAAACTATTTCGTCACCACGGGCCATGCCACGGGCGTCGTAGCTTAGACGGCCCGTGGGGTGCCCCCTAAAGACCAAGCAGTTGGGCTGTTCTAGCTGCCTCAGTCCGACGGGCGGCCACGATGGGCGTCACAAGTGCGACGGCCCATAGGACCCCGCCGTTAGAATGGTCCAGCCGTTCCTCCCCATCACCCAGTCCTCCTGACGGGATAGGCCACGGGCGTCGCAAATGCGATGGGCCGTGGGATCTCGCAGTCGAAAGGGACCAGCATACCTCAACCAAAATACCCCTGCCTGATGCCTCGGCCGATGGGCTGTCGTGGGCACGACTCCAGTCGGGTAACCCATAAGGTGGCCCAGTTTCCTGAAACTTTTCATTTAAATCCCAGGGGCATTTTAGTCATTTCCCACCCTTTTAACTACTAAGTGAAGTCGTTTTGACTATTTCAAGAAGGGTTTTCACCCATATTACCCTAAGTCCCTCTTAAGTTCATCATTCTTCACTCAAAAAGGAAAAGTTCCTCTCAAGCTCAAGTCTCCTAAGTCTTTTCCATTGAAGTTGGTAATCTTCATCTAAGGTATGTGAGTTTTTAACAATGGGTTCCTTTCACCCTTGTGCCCAAATTCCCCAACTCTTATCTTGAATTATGAAGTTATGAAATTAGGGTTTTGATAAAAAAATGGGTAAAGTTTATGAAATCAATTTCTATGTTTAAATTCATGGTTTCCTCTTGATTACTCATGATTTGATTATGATTCTCTCATTGGTTTAAAAAACCCAAGCATGAATATTGATTTCTAGCATGAAACTATGAATTTACATGTTTTCAAGAGAAAGTTGGCATGATTAGATATCATGGACTCTATTTATTTATGAAATTTGCATGACTAATTCTTTAAGTATGAATTTAGCAAGAAAAGTATATTTTGAATTATGGTCTTGCAAATCTTTAAGATTCATGACTTGTGAATTGCATGACATCAGAGGACTAGACCGTATTTCAGTTTTTATGTATCCCTTACATATTAGATTGTTGAGTTAGTTGGGGTATTGTCCCATCAACTCCTTATGCTAGTTTTAGAGGCTTTTCAGACATAGATGTTGTGGGATGACTATTGAGTTGTACTTCATATTCGACTCTCTTTTATATGATTATGCTTCCTATTTGGATTCTCTTACTATGCTTCCGCTATGTATTATCTTGTTATGCTTGAGAATGCTATGACCAAGGGTTAGCTTGGGATCCTCGTAGTCCCGAGTCTCGTGTTACGTCTAGGGGTAACCTCGGGGGGTGACAACAAATTCATTACCAACCTCAATATCTAACCAAAACCTCATGAAGATGATGATTTTCCCTTAAGAATGATGTCACCCAATCTATCATAGGGAAAAGTATGCATCAATCACAAGTGGGTTACTCAGAATTCACCTCAAACACAGATTTTTAAGGCTAAAAATTACTACGATCTACATGCATCATCACAATATCAAGTTCTACCAAGTTGATCCTAAGCAAAATCAACAATATAACCGAAAATTTTCGGATCTCACCCAAAATCAACATGGTAATTCTAATGAGCATGCTTCACAATATGATTTTTCAGTTAACATAAAAACACGTATTTAACATCAGAGAACTTACTACAAGTGAAGATTAGGAGAAGGGAAGCAAAAATTTAAGCTTTGCAAGATGCAACAATGGTGACCCATAAATTTGCCCAGAGATGACAAAGGTGGCTAGCGGTGTGCGGTGGTGGAGGTTTATGGGAGAGAAGAAGAAGATTTTTGAGGGAGTTTGAGGGATTTATAGGAGATTTTAGGAGAGAAGTTGTGGAGGTTTGGAAGAAATATGGGAGAAGATAGGGAAGTTGGAGGATATAAAATAAAGAAAGAAGAAGAAAAGCCACCGGATTGGTCTCCGGGTTAGGTCGGTCAACGGGTAGGTCAATAAAATTTTAAAACTTACCTTGGTGCACTGCAACGTGTGATTCACACATGCCCTTGTGCGGACACTACACCATTTCATTCCCAAACTTAGCCCATATTTTTGTTATGGTGTGCGACGGAGGTGCGATGCACATAAGGACGTATGAAAAATGCACAACCCAGCGCACATCGCCTCCAACTCAAAATGTTTCTTCTACTTCACTAACTTGGGGTGCAGTGGCCTCTGCGACACGCACAATAGCTCGTCCGAACCGCACGGCCATATGCACATCCCCTTTTTGTCTTATTTTTCCACTTTATCATTGTTCCTCTCTATGCATTTCTAAAACAAACCAAAAACAACAAAAGGTAACCAAAAATAAAGTAAAAACACTTGGTTTGCCTCCCAAGAAGGGCTTGATTTTACATCATGGATCGACGATAGTAACTCAAACCTTAGTCATTGTCGAATAACATGCTGATCCAGTTGGCATGGCCCCACCCCAAGAAGTGGAATTGCTCCTTCAACATCCTCAAAATATCATCTTGTTTCCCAATTGGAAACATCTCAAACTTGGGCGTCTTGCCCATTTCAAACTCCTCAAGGGCATCATCAAGCTTGCCCTCAACATCTATCATCGAAACTACCCGCAATTCATTTGGAGGCTTTGTAAATTGGCATACGTTAAATGTCACTACCTCGCTTCGTACTCGAAACTTGAGTTCTCTAAGTTCAACATCCACTAAGGCTCTTCCTGTAGACAATAATGGTTTCCCTAATATGATGGGCACCTCAATATCTACTTCGCAATCCAAAATCATGAAGTCGGCAGAGAGAATAAACTTATCAACCTTGATCAACACCTCAAATACTATTCCTACCGGCCGCTTGATGGACCGATCAGCTATGAGTAGTCGAATGGGAGTAGGTTTGGGCATGCCAAATCCTAACTTATTGAAGATCACTAGGGGAATTAAGTTGATGCTTTCCCCTAAGTCACACAAGTCCTTACAGAAAACAAACAACCCAATAGTGTAAGGAATAGTGAATGCTCCCGTGTCTTCCCATTTTGTAAAAACATTACTTGTCATCACAATACTACAACTGTGTGAGATCTCAACGGTGCCCACATCGACAACCCTTTTTTTCTTGAGAAACTCCTTCATGAATTTGGCATACCTTGGCATTTGCATTAAGGCTTCAACTAAAGGAATATTTATCAAAAGTTTGCCAAACATGTCAACAAACTTATTGAATTTGTTCTCTTTCTTCTTCTTATTTAATCTTTGAGAGTACGGAAAAGGTCCCTTGGGTAGTGTGGTTGGCACGCTTTGCACAATAGGAGTGTCCTCCTCAATGTCTATGGCCACTTGGGGAGGAGATTCAACCTCCTCCTGCTCATCATCAATATTAACATTCAATAGAACGTTGGGTGCACCAAGATTCACCCCAAATTCTAGTTCTTCAATATCTTTTTCATACACAACCTCTTCTTCTTTGTCACATGGATCCATAATGGGTTCAACACGAGGCCTCTTCACTACATCAGTTGGCTTCTCCACAACATCCACAATGGGCTTTTTCACCATACCACTCATTCTTCCACTTCTAGTAACAATAGCCATAACATGAATGTCATTTTTAGGATTGGCTGTGGTGTCACTAGGGAGTGTTCCCTTCATCCTCGTATTCATTTGAGTGGATAGATGGTTCATATGAGACTCCAGATGCTTGATTGAGGATGAATGAGAGCTCACAATTTAATAAAGTGTTGAAACTTTGCTTTTAAGCTTACCAACCTCGGTATTTGTTATCTCTACCCTCTTCAAAACCAAGGATAACATGTCCTCTATCTTCGAGTTATTGAGATTGCTTATGGTGGGTTGATACAAGGTGTCTGACTTATTTGGAGGTATGTATGGATTAGAACTCCGGTGATTGTATCTATCACCATCTTTGTCACGTTCCCCCTAATTTCCATCTCTTTCCTTATCCTTTATCCAACCTTGGTTATCATCCCTCGGGCGATAATACCCAGGATAAGAACCCACCAAAAAATAGCAAAGTTTTCCATCTACAATGGTCATTAGCTCATCATTACTAGCTTTGATCTCCGATGTACTCACAACATTCACAGTCTTAGCACTTTCGGCCCCCATCATATGCTTGGCTAATAGGTTTATTTGCATCATCATCTTAGCCATGGTCTCATCCCTTTCCTTATCCTTTTTCTACATCTCATTTGTCAAAATAGATATGGCCACTCCCGAGGTAGGAATATCAGCCTCCCTTGTGTGACAAGCTTGGTTAGTCTTGGTCATTCTCTCTAGAAGGGTCGAGGTGACACAAAATTATTGGTCCATAAAAGTAGCACCCCTAAGGTTGTTGGCCACATACTTGTTCATTGAGTTCAAAGCTCTATAAAAGCATTGTAGGAAGACATTATCCGACAATCCATGGTCGGAACACAACACGAGTTTCTTTTTAAACCTCAACCATGTCTCATGCAAAGGCTCATCGAGAAGTTGGCAAAAGTTGGTGATTTGATTCCTCAACTATATCATTCTTGAGGGAGGGAAAAATCTAACCATGAAAGCCTCTACCAATTCAGCCCAAGAGGTGATTGACCCATCCGGTAGTTCTTCCAACCAAGTTATGGCTTCCCCTATTAGAGAGAAGGGGAATAGGCGAAGTTGAATAGATTCTTGGGGGATGTTTTGGAAGATGAAAGGCTGGAATATCTCCATAAAGTTTTAGATGTCCTATTTTAACATTCGTGTGCTGCTCCTCCAAACATCCCTTTCATTTGTATAAGATAAAGCATAGTGCTAGTGACGTGAAACACCATAGTTCCAACTGTATGAGGTAGGTGGATTGCACCTATCCCTCCTTGTATTATGGGTTCATTGGCTGCATCCATGAATCCGTTGACACTTTTGTTGTCACCCACTTTTCTCATGGGCTATCTGCTCAACACATAAAAATAACAAACCAAATAAAAAGAACAAACACTCTATAAGGTGATTTCAATTCATAATCAAAAAGGCCATTCAAACACCAGTTCCAAGCAATGGCATCATTTTTGATAATTCTCAAATGACACTCTCCATTACAAAGGTGACGACGATCGTTAAGCAAAATAAAATTTATATTACCCAATGGGAGTCGGGGTCTATCCCACAAGGAATGGTAGCTTAGCCAATAAGATTGTAGAAAGGACCTCACAATGAGAGTAGATTGCCCAAGCAACAAATAATGTAAAAAGGGGAGAATTGGAAATCTGTCACAATTCAATTCCAAACCAAATAATAAAGTAAATGCAAGGTGTAAACAAGAGACATGACGACTAGGGATGTGCTTCTAATGGGACTCGAACATGGGTCTAGGTACTTGCTCAAATGCATAAATTCTCACTAAAAACATATGTAGCATTGGTTTTAGGCATGAATGTTAATCTTTAGATCTCACAATCATTTATCCAACGGTCTTTGTTCAAGCACTATTGTTTAGGCATAAACCAACAAATATAGGCTTGGGGAGGTTACACTATCTCTAGATTAGACCCTTAAATGGATGTTTCTGGCAAATTGAGTTATTTCTAGCCTCAATCTATGTGAAATCCCAACTACCCACTAGTAATTTCACATCAGAAATTATGAACCCCTTTCTCAAGCAAGAACATAATCAAGTAAATTAAAGCAATGTTTACACCCACCAATTTTAGAGTTAAAATATGGTGACATCACTAAACCCATGTCATATTAGCAATTATATACATAAATAAGCAATACCCATACCTTTATATCAATTACCTATCATCAACACATCCCTAGACAAGGAGATTTAGCTACTCATGCTAAAGGAAGAAGAAAATATACCCATAGGGAAATTCAAATTCCTTTTCATTAATTATAGAAAAAATCCAATATCCAAGCTCAAATTTGCAAGTCCAAAGTTGAAGATTGAGAGAATTGAGTGAAAACCTATATCTTGCCTTGGGAGAGAAACTTGCTCAAAAAACTGAAAACTTTTATAAACTATGCAAAACTATGCCTAAATTGGGTCTTAGAATATTCCCAATTCATCATACAAAAGCGGACAAAATTTCCCCTCAAGAACTGTGTGCCGCGACATACATTTTGTACATCATGTTGTGCGCATCACACAGCTCCATACAAGTGAATAAGTGACTTGGCGGATCTTCAGTCATCATGCAAAGTGGGGTGCGATTTGCACCAGGCCATGTGCGTGTCGCACGACGACCACACCCCTTAACAAATTCTTCTTCTTTCTTTTGATCTTCATGCAGAGAGAGGTGCAGACTGCACCAAGGGTTGTGTGTGTCACACAACAGCCACACCTCTCAGCAAAATCTTTATCTCATTTGATCACTTTACACTTCAACTCCTTTTGAGCTCTTTTGGGTCCAATTCCTTATTTCTATCTTTGACCAAGATTATCTGCATTCATATCAATAAGGCTATAAGAACCTCTAAATCTCATTAAAACATAACAATAATTCATGATTAAATGTTCAATAAATTGGTAGATTACCAACTTATCAATGAGATAGTTCACAAATAGAGATAGGAACACAAAATTCTTCCACTCTTATGTCAAATGAAGTGAGAAAAGCTACACATCTCAGAGATTCAGACAGCCCAAGGAGACACTATGAATTCCAATAAAAATATTGGATCTGAAACTGTAACTTTCATTCAGGAGAAATTCAAAAGGAGGAAGGGAGAGTGGATAATTTTGACATGGTGTACAATATTCCTCATATGATCTCGCAAGATCAAAATGAAGAATTGGTCAAATTGCTTAGCAAAGAGAAAGTCAAAAAGGTGGTTTTTGACCTGAATGGGGACAACACCAGTGGACCAGATCGATTTTCAGGTCCTTTTTTCACAGCTACTGGGACATCATTGAAGATGACATCACTAAAATGGTCAAATTCTTTTTTCGTGGACAAGAACCCCCAGGTTTATAACTCACACTAACCTTGTCGTTCTTCCCAAGAAAGAAAATGTTCAGACGTTTACAGACCTCAGACCTATCAACTTGAGCACTTTTACCAATAAGATATTTTCAGGAATGCTACATGAAAGGGTGGTCACTCTTCTACCTAGTATTATCTCTAAGAATCAGTCAGGCTTTGTCAAAGGTAGAAACATCACTGAGAATGTCTTACTGGCATATGAAATTATAAGCGAGATAAACATAAGGAGCAAATTTCATAATGTTATGGTGAAACTTGATATGGCCAAAGCTTATGACATGGTTTCATGGAATTTTCTAACCAAGGTACTCAAAGGATTTGGCGTTTCTGAAATCATCATTAATATGGTCTGGAGATTGGTGTCTAACAACTGGTACTCAGTGCTTATAAATGGACAAGCATATGGATTTTTCCAGTCAACCAGGGGATTAAAACAAGGAGACCCATTGTCACCCACACTCTTCATCATGGCTGCTGAGCTTCTAGAAAGAGGCATGAACAAACTACATGAAGATATAGATTTCAAAAGGTATGGTATGGTTAACCTACGTGGAATCCATAATATATCATTTGTCTTCTTTAGGTGACACAATTCTCTTCTGCTATGGGGATAGAGTAGCAATAATAAAAATGATGTGGGTATTAAAGAATTATGAAACTGTGACTGTACATATATATATTTTTTTTTTATGTGTCTGTACAAATGATTAATAAGAGTAAGAGCTTTTTCTATCTACATGAGAAGACACCAATAGTGGTAGGGTCCAGATTGAAAAGAATCACTAGAATTATCTGGGATATTTCCCATTCACTTACCTGGGATGCCCAGTTTTCTATGGGAGGAAGAACAAGTCTCATTTTGAAGAATTATTGAAAAAAGTGACAAGGAGGATAATGTCTTGGTAGAACAAATTCCTGTCCTTTGGAGGAAGATAAATTTTGATCACCTATGTATTGCAATCTATGACAATATACCTCCTTTTTGCCATGAATCCCCCCAAGGAGATTATTGATCAACTCCATCAGATCTTTGATAAATTCTTCTGGAGTAAAACTAAGGAACAAAAGGAAAACATTGGTTGGCTTGGAATGACATATGCTATTGATGGATTGAAGGATGGTTAGGATTTAGATCACTACATGAGGTATCAAAGGATCTATTTGCTAAACTCTGGTGGACATTCAGGACTTAAACATCCTCTCTATGGGCTTCATACATGGGGAACAAATATTGCAAGAAGCTGCACCCCATCATTGCAAAACGTACAGGAGCATCCCATGTTTGGAGGAAAATATTACTAGTCACAAAAGAGGTGGAACATGACATATGATGGAAAATTAAAGTTGGGAATTCAAGCTTTTGGTTTGTCAATTGGATACAACAAGGAGCTGTTTATTTCACAGAAGAGAACAATCACATGAGGAGGAGATTGAAGTGAAAGAGTACATCAGTAATGGCACATGGAATAAGGAAAAGCTTCTAGAAAGAATATCAGTTGAGATGACTAAACATATTGTATAGACTATCAGTTCTACACTTATGGAGGGAGAAAATGACAAGGCTTAGTGCATGGGAAACACTCAAGGTGTTTTCACTGTGAAATCTACCTACAATCTGATGAGGAATAAGAAGGAGGAGAGGAGCTGGATATCTAACATATGGTGTATATGGCTTCCTTTTAAAATGGGTTTCTTCCTATAAAGGATTTGGTAAAGAAGAATTTCCATAGAGGATAACCTTAAAAGAATGAGAATATAGTTAGTGTCCAATTGTTATTGTTGTGATAATTCCACCGAGGACACAATGCCCCATCTTTTTTTAACATCTCCTATAGCTCAAAAGCTATGGGAGCAATTTGCTTCTTGTGCAGGTATCAATATAGAAGGGATACATTAACAACAACTAATCCTAAAATGGTGGGAGATTTTAGCACCTCCAAAATTAAAGGATATCTATAAGTCAATTCCTGCCATTCTCATATGGGAACTTGATGAACGCTCAAATCGTGCTCCCCAAAGTTGGAGGTCGCAGTGATCGTGCAGCAAAACCAAATTTAAAATCCCAACGAGTGTCAGGGTCGTACCCAAGGGACTTGGAGTAGCTAAATAGAGATTGTATTGAGTTGAGTTCAAAGCGAGAGTATATGCTCAAAATAGAAAGTAAAAGGATGGGAGAATTGGGATGTTGTCACTACAATCACAATTCAATTAAAAAGTAATAAAATGAAAGAGGGTGTACCAAGTTGACTAGACAACTAGGGATGCATAGCCGATGGGGATTTTATTATGGGATAGAGTGATTATCAATTCATACTTATTCTCTCTTATTGACATAAGTAGCATTGGTCATGGGTAAGAATTGTTTATCTCTCGATCAACAATCTTATATCCGATGATCTCAGTTAGAGCATCATCGATTTGATCAACAAACAACCAATCTAAGCTTTGAGAGGTCACACTATCTCTAGCTTAGACCCTTAAGTGGGTGATTCCGTCGATAAGAGCTATCTCTAGCCTCAAATATGAGTGGAATCCCAAGTTCCCACTAGTAATTTCACATTCGAAACCATAAAATCCTTTCTCAAGAAATCACATAGTCAAGTAATGAAAATTAATGTTTGCAACAACCAATTTTAGGATTTAAACTTGGTGAAATTACTAGACCCATGTCAAATAAGCAATTATAAGAAAGAATAAATAACACCCACACCCATTTGTTAAGCACCCATCATCAACACACCCCTAGACAAGAGAAATTAGCCACTCATAGCAAGAGAGAAAGAGATACCAGTTGGGTAAGTTAAAATCTCTTCCATTAGAGCTGAATCTCAAGTTCTAGATTCAATTTGAGCACACAAGTATTAACCAAGAGAATTAGATTAAAACCCTCTTCTCAATGGAGGTGAAAACTTAGTCTTAAAGCAAAATGCTCTTTAGAATATTCAGGACTGAAGAAAGTTGTTTACAATTGTGCCTAAATAGGCCTTTTATAGTTTCCCAAAACGTCACTAAAAGTTAGGACAAAAATGCACTTCGAGAGGTGTGCGGCACGACATGCGGTTCACACGTTGCTATGTGCGCATCGCACAGTGCCTTCAGTTGGACCAGTGACTCAGCTAACTTGGGAGCTTTATGCAAAGGGGGTGTGGCTTGCACCTTGGGATGTGCGCATCGCACAATGACCGCACCCCTTAACAAATTCTTTAGTGGATTTTGTAGCTTCATGCTGAGGAGGTGCAGTTCGCACCTCGGCTTGTGCGTATCGCACGACCACAGCATCTCCAGTCAGAATCTTTAGCTTTTCCGAACGCTTCACACTTAACTCCTTTTTGAGCTCCTTTTGAGTCCATATCCTTGTTTTTCATATTTTATCAAAAGTACCTGAATAGACATCAATAAAGGCCATAAGAACCTCTAAATCTATTCAAAACATAGCTCAATAAGTTGGTAGATTACCGACTTATCAAATCCCCAAACTTGAACTATTGCTTGTACTAAAGTAAGATACTCACAAGACGAGGAATGAATTATGCTCTAGGCTCAATCAAGGCAAAAAATACTACTCTACACTAAAAATTAAGAAAAAGAATAAGCTAAAGACTCAAACAAAAGACTCAACTACTATGCTCATCTCAATTTGAACCACCACAAATTTAATGTAGTTGGTCATTTCAAAACCTTTTTCAGAAGGACATCATTTCTCATTCAAAATAAAGGGAATTTTGCCATTCAAAACAAGACATTTAAGCCTCTCAACTCATTGGCATGGACCATCAAGGTTTGCCTCGAGATTCTCCACACAACTTGTCTCATTCATTCCCCTCAATTAAAATAGAGATTCTATGTTTCAATTCGAGTGCATGATGCCACTCACCACTGAGAGAATCCCACTCACAATCATTCAATTCACAAAACACCGGATTATAGGAGAACCAAGAAGACTTTCACTCTCTCAAGGAAGTTCAAGTGAATACGCGTCGAACAATAGGCTTGCCCTTCATGTATATCGCCACTAATGTAGGGTAGCCAAGCTCAAAATCACCAAAGACTTGCGGGTTACGATGTTAGCTAGGGCTTAGGTGAGGATATCATTTGGTTCAAGTGACTACACCTCCCTAATGCTCTTTGTTCTCATTTCGAACACCGCTCATATTTTCCAATTTCAACTTCACCCTATTCCTCCCTCACACAACCCAAGATTTCTCCTTTTTACTCATGATCATTCAAACTCCTTATACCACCTTCACTTGGTAGCACCTATTTTTCCTTTTCAATTTGCTCATTGGATTGATCTTTTGGAGCAATTATCAATTTGAAATTAAGGTTCTACCTTGCACTTGAAGTGCATTTCTTTTCTTCTCATTATTTGATCACCTGCACCCCCAAACTTAGGTATTTGACTATGTTATATTTCGTTTCCCCCCAAACTTAGGCTTTTAGCCTACATTTTTTTTCAAGAAATTAAGGAGGATGGGTGCCAAAATAGAGGTTCCAAAAAGGTCAAGGTGTTAATAAGGTTTCAAAGAACAGTCACAAGCTCAAAGGGGTTCACTAGGATTTGATATTAAGGGAAGTCATTTGGGTGAAGTGGCTATCAAAAAGGGCCTAAGATCATCTTCCAAGATCAGTCACGCCGAGAATTTCACCTTGAATCACATTTGGGGCAAGTTCAAGATGACACTTATGCATAAGAATCCAGATAAAGCCTCACCACACAAGGAATCATGCCACAAGACCTCTTTCATTAGTCTCACGATCAATTGGGGCAAATGATTTTTGACAAGCTATTCCGAGTTCATTACACACTCGTTTGTGAGTCAATCAAGCCAAAGAGAGAGTGTGCAAGTCATGACAAGAGAATGCTTTTCCTCAAAAATTCATTTCCCTTCTTCCTTTTATTTTCAAAATAATTTTCCAAGAGATTTTTTTTGATGGTCCCATTTCGAGACAAGCAACTATGGACTCAATTCTAAACTAAAACTTTGTATTTTCCCTTAAGAAAGTCGCCTCTCAATCTATCATAGGGAAACACCAACCCGGTTTGACACACAAAACAAAAGAAAAGAAAAAGAAAATAATCAAAACTTTTGCTCCTTGGGAAAGAACCGTGGTATTAATAAAACCCTCGGAGTTTATTTCTAAACTACTATTAACACGGCGATAACCAAATTCGCGCTCATGATTCATTCAAGAACAAGCCTCAGCGTAGGTATTTAGCACATTGGCAAGGCACGGGTAGTGGAATAATGGGGCATGTAAGACCAACCCGGCACACAATCAACAAAAATCAAGCCCGGTGAGGGCACAAACAAGCTCAAAGTAAAAATGAAACATAATCTAAAGGCCCGACAAGGGCAATAAACATCACAATGATCCAAATATGCCCGACAAGGGCCAAATAAAATCTAGCAGAATGTCAACAAGGCAAAAAGGCCTGACAAGGGCAATAAAATATCTCAAGCCCACTCACGGGCACCAAAAAGCAAGGAAGCAAGTAAAGCCACCCCCTCCCCATAAAAATAGCATTTCCCTCAATGTTAATAGCTCAATAGGAAGAGGGTGAAACTCCTTGGAGGACTAGGCCTCATTATCATCATCCTCTGCAGCTATCTACTTGGGCCAGCACCACCCTTTCGGGAGTGCACAGAAAGTGTGGAGTCACGGAGAACCTGCTGGAAGTCAGGGTTCTCGTCATCATCCAACTCATAATCCTCACCAGCAGGCTGCATATCATCCTTATCCACATAGGTTGCAAATAGGTCGTCCAAGGGTCTGGGAATAGAACGAGGTGGAGACAAGGTGGTCAAATCTGCTTTTACCACCAAAGCTTTACCTTTTCCCTTGCGAACATCCTTCCGCAGTGTAGTGATTGACCCCTTAATGACATTGACCCTCTTGTACAATGAGTTCAGGCTATCCATTACCCCTCGTACTGCCTTTTTAACAGCCCTGTTTATCATACCAGGTAGCTTAGTAACTAGGTCAGCAAGCTGCTTCTCATGGCTATGAGTTTTGTCAACCATGTCCTGAAGGCTATTTTTTGTCATAGAGGGGGCTGGAGCACGTGTACATGACTCAGAAGTGGCTCAGAAGGGAGATGAATCATCCACTCTAGCATCAAGATCATCAATCGTAGCCGCCACTGATGCCTCAATCCTTTGCCTCTTAAATCGGGGGCATCCCTATCTGTTTTCTTATCAAGATCAATCACCCCAATAAAGTATGTGATTTTGTCGCATCTAAAGTATGGAATATCTGCCTTAGCACACAACTTTATAATCAACACAGGGAAGGGGAATGAATAGTTACCCCTGCAGGCTTTTCTTCAGATAACCATGGCTGCAATTTCCCCAAAATTCACATGCTCCCCTGTTATGATGGCAATAACTAGAATGGAACCCTTTTGAGTTATCTTCTGGTTATTTTGGGAGGGAAGGAACCGCATATGGACTAGATCATACCACATACATGCTTCAAAATACAGAGTTCTTCATAGGATATCACCTCTACAGTGGCCCAGAGGGGTGTTGGAGGGACAAGGATAGGAGCCGTTGCACTATAAGGTTTCACTTCAGCTGTTAATTTGGCCATGAGAGCGAGTGCAGAATCGATTGGGTGTCCCCTACAGATAGCATTGATATAAGCTGGAGTGATGTTTACTTTCTTACCCCTGACTATGACTGAATCCAGGTTAGGGAATTTCTTTGTGGGCCCTCTGTATCCTTTAGAGTCCTGTCTGGCCTGATAAGCCGCAAAGAATTCCCGCACAATCTCCTTATAGTACCCTCCGGGTACCTAGTAAAAGGGGTACCACTCTCGTTCAGTAAACTGTCGGTGCATGTTGGGTAGATCATCTCTGACTTCTCCCAAGTTAAAACTCTCTTCCTCATTGAATGTCCTATCTTTGTCTCGCTTATAGATAACCTTCATGCCTTCCACCCTGAAGTGAAGCTTTGATTCTTCAGCTGTAGTAATTTTCCTAGGTTGGCCTCCCGTGTTAATCCTGCTAGAAGATATGTTTTGCATACAGCGATTGTGAGCCAAAAACAAAAACAAAACCTAAAAATAAGTTAGCTGCTACATAGAATGGAATACAGCGGATTGGAAAAACAAAGTAGGTAACTGTTGGCTTGTACGGACCACATGCAAAACACACCAGAAGGAGTGCGCATCGCATGTGCCATCACATAAGCAAACATAAACCTTCAGGGATTTTTCGTTGAAGTGCAAATCTGGTGTGATTCGCACCATCAAAAGTGCGCGTCTCACCAGGCGTTACCCCTTAGATCAGTGACCTACTTTTTCTTTTCAGCTTGGTGCGATGCCTCGTGCAACTCGCACAATAAGATCTATGCATCGTATGCGAAGCGCACCGAAGCACAATTGAAATTTTTGGTTCCTTGTGTTCTTGTGAGTTACACATATGATCCATAGAGTAAGATGTGCTTTGGCGCTCGGCACCATGCAACAACCCAATCAACAATAATAAGGGGGCACATGATATCATGACCACAACTTCTGGGTACTCAGGCTTCCCCGAATTTTCATTGACACAAACAAGCAAGAAAGGAACTTAACAATTTCCCTTAAGATGGATGTTACCCCATCTATCATCGGGAATATCAGGCCTCACTTGCAACACTGGGTACCAATAATTGATTTTAGCAACAATTAATCCCTCTCCTTCAAAAGATCATACACCCCCAAATAGAGTTTCAATAAAGATCATGGGCATAAAATCAGCAACTTTCAGCCTTACTAATCGATGTTCAACAAAACCTCATGACAAACAATGACTTGCCCTTAAGAATAACATCACCCAATCTATCCTTGGGCCAAGTTATTTGTTAGTCATGAGTGGTTACTCAGACTTAACCCCAACACATAATTCAAGGCTAAAAATCACTACCAATCAACATGCATTAACAAAATTAAATTTCTACTAAGTTGACATATAGAAATATCACCAATACAACTCAAAATTGGGGACCCAAAATTTCTGGATATCACCCAAAATCAACATGGCAATTCTACTAAGCATGCTTCACAATATGTTTTCCCAACCTTCCTAAAAATAAGTATTTAACGTCGAGGGAACTTACCACAAGTGAAGATTATGAAGAGAGGAGTGAAAATTGAAGCTTTTTGTTTTTCAACAATGGTGACCCACGAGACCTTCCCGGAGAGTGACACCGGCGATGATGGTGGAGTGGTGGAGATGGTTAGGTGAGAGAAGAAAAGGATTTTGGGGAGGTTTGAGGGATTTGGAGAAAGTTTTGGGAGAGAATTTTGGGAGTTGGAGAGAAAAGATGGTGAAAAAGGAGAAGAGAGGTGATTTTAAAAGAAAAAGAAGAAGAAAAGTTGGCCTGGTCATCTTCGAGTCGGGTCGGTCAAGGGTTAGGTCAATTAAATTTCAAACTTACCACTTGTGCGCCGCGGTATGCGATTCGCACCAGATAAGGTGCGGACCGCATGTGGTATTGCACATACTCCTTTTTCTCCCCTGGGTTTGCCCAGGAATGCACACTTGGGCTCATGCGGTCTGTATGACCCAACGCAAGTCACCTCCAAATTTTCAAATTTCCTTAAGGCATTCAGATTTGGCATGCGGTAGGCTGTGCGACACACACAAATGCTTGTGCGGTCCGCACAGTCCACTGTACAACCCCCTTTTGCCATGTTGTCCCTTGTTCTTTTTTCCATCCATGCATTCCCTACAAAAACACCAAAAACAACAAAAGATAACCAAAAAAAATAAGGAAACTTGGGGTTGCCTCCCAAGCAGCGCTTGATTTAATGTCGTGGCATACTGATACTACCTCAATCAATCGTTCTTTGGGTTGGTGATGGTATCACTAGGCAACGACCTTTTAATCCTTGGGTTCATTTGGTTTGAGAGGTGGTTCATTTAGGCCTCAAGATGCTTGATCGAGGCTGAGTGAGAGCTCACAGATTGATGAAGTGTTGAAATTTCACTTTTTAGCTCACTCACGCCCGAATTTGTTGTGTCCACCTTTTTGAGAAACAAGGACATCATGTCCTCCAACTTGGATTGGACGGGGTTGCTTGTGCCCGATTGGTAGAGAGAGTCTGCCTTGTTTTGGGGAATGTAAGGATTAAAGCTCCAGTGATTAAAGCGATCACCATCCTTGTTTCTATCCCACCAATTTTCATCTCTTTCTTTGTATTGAATTCAACCTTGGTTCTTCTCCCTCGAGCGATAATACCTGAGACGAAAACCCACCGACACAAAACATAGCTTGCCATCAACCACAGTCATGAGCTCATAATCACTAGCTGTGATTTCCGGTGTACTCACGGTATTTACCGTCTTAGTACCACCAGCTCCAATTACATGCTTGGCCATCAAATCAATTTGTGTCATTATTTTGGCCATTGTCTCATCACGCTCCTCATCCTTCTTCCTTATTTCATTAACCAAGATGGATGAGGGTCCTCCCGAAGTTGGCACATCCACTTCTCTTGTATGCCAAGCTTGATTGGTCTTTATCATTCGCTCTAACAAAGTCGAGGTAATGGAAAAGTCCAAGTTAATTAAAGTGCCTCCTCCAAGATTATCAGCCACCGACTTATTCATAGAGTTCAATGATCTATAGAAGCTTTGTAGCAGCAGATTGTTTGACAACTCATGGTTTGGACATAAAAGAAGCTTCTTTTTGAATCTTAGCCAAACCTCATGAAGAGGCTCATTCGGGAGTTGCCTAAAGTTGGTGATCTCATCTCTTAATTGTATCATTCGAGATGGAGGAAAGAACCTCGATGTAAATGGCTCAACCAACTCGGCCCAGGAGGTGACATAATCATCCGACAATTCCTCCAACCATGCCATGGATTCCTCAATCAAGGAAAAGGGGAATAGCACAATCAGATTAATTCTTGGGAGATATTTTGATTGATGTATGGTTGGAAAATCTCCACAAAATTCCGAATATGCTGGTTGGCATCTTCATGCACTACTCCACCAAATAGGCCCTTTATTTGGATTAAGTGGAGCATGGTTCTAGTCACGTGAAAGACTGCATTTCCCACCATGGGGGTTAGCCGGATTGACCCCACACCCCCTTGCTTCACAGGCTCAACAACATTGGCATTATCGAAGCTGCCAATGCTCTCATTATCATTGGATTTGCTCATAGCTAGCCTGTTTAATCAACCACAAACAACAAACAAAAGTAAAAGAAGTGAGTACTCCTAAAGTGATTTCAAATCAATAATCAAAAATAGCTATCAACTCAAGTCCCCAACAACGACGTCATCTTTGATAAACGCTCAAATTGTGCTTTGGAGGTCATGACGATCGTGCAGAAAAACTAAATTTATAATCCCAATGAGTGTCGAGGTCGTACCTAAGGGACTTGGAGTAGCTAAATAGAGATTGTATTGAGTTGAGTTCAAAGCGAGAGTAATGCTCAAAATAGAAAGTAAAAGGATGGAGGAATTGGGATGTTGTCACTACAATCACAATTCAATTAAAAAGCAGTAAAATAAAAGCGGGTGTACCAATTTGACTAGACGACTAGGGATGCATATCCGATGGGACTTTTATTATGGGATAGAGTGATTATCAATTCATACTTATTCTCACTTATTGACATAATTAGCATTGGTCATGCGTAAGAATTGTTTATCTCTAGATCAATAATCTTATATCTGATGATCTCGATTAGAGCATCATCGATTTGATCAACAAACAACCAATCTAAGCTTGGAGAGGTCACACTATCTCTAGCTTAGACCCTTAAGTGGGTGATTCCGTTGATAAGAGCTATCTCTAGCCTCAAATTTGAGTGGTACGTACGTTGCTATGTGCGCATTGGACACTGCCTTTAGTTGGACTAGTGACTCAGCTAACTTGGGAGCTTCATGCAAAGGGGGTGCGGTTTGCACCTTGGGATGTGCGCGTTGCACAACGACCACACCCCTTAACAAATTCTTCAGTGTTGTAGCTTTATGCAGAGGAGGTGCGGTTTCCACCTCGTCTTGTGCGTGTCACACGGCCACCGCTTCCCCAGTCATAATCTTCAGCTTTCCGAACGCTTCACACTTAACTCTTTTGAGCTCCTTTTGGGTCCATATCCTTGTTTTTCATCTTTTATCAAAAGTACCTGCATAGACATCAATAAAGGCCATAAGAACCTCTAAATCTATTCAAAACATAGCAATAATTCATGGATATAGGCTCAATAAGTTGATAGATTACCGACTTATCAAAACTCTTGAAAAGGAGGAATGCAAAGAGTCATGAAAAAGATGTAACATATCACAGACTTCTTCAACTTTATCAATAGACTATGTATTAGTTGATTAAACAGAAGTACCCATGGTTACATATCCTAAGACAATGGGGAGAGATGGTAAACTACCTTCATAACTACAATCCCAGGTTACATTATAAGGTGATAAGATGGAAATTGCCTGAAAGGGATGGATAAAATGCAACATAGATGGAGCTTGCAAAGGAAATCCAGGTCTAACTGCTTATGATTTTTGCATCAGAGACAACAATGGAAATCTTATTTATGCAGAAGCTCAGAAACTAGGGGTGATAACAAACATGAAGGCAGAAGCTATAACAATCCTAAAGGCTTTCCAGTACTACACTACTGAGGACATGAATAAAATCATAATAGAAACTGATTCTCTCAGTTTACAAAAGATGTTATTAGAGGAGTGGGGAATACCTTGGGAACTAGTAGCTATCATAGAGGAGGTCAAGAAAATGATGGGCCAGATGCAGACTCAGATAAATCATTCATTCAAAGAGGCAAATCAGCTAGCAAACTATATAGCTAATCAAGAATTCAATAAAGAAGGGATTATCAGCTATCTAAGTTTTTTAGCAGCTTCCCACCAAACACAGACAAATAATCAACATGGAAAAGGCACAAATACCTAATATGAGGATTAAAACAAGGAAAATCAACACTCCAACAGAACATCATGAGCAACATTAACAACCAAGGTACCATGTCTCACAATTATGATATTTACAATAATTGTTTTTCCACTACAAGGGCTACATAGCTGTGAGAAAACATAAGCTACCTACCCTAGGCTATGATAGCTTACAAAAAGGGTCACCAGTAAAAATCAAGGGCACTAGAGTCATAAGGAGTTGTTCATACATGAACCTAAAGAAGATATATAGAGGAAGGATCTTGGGAGCATCTACAGAGCCTCCACCTCTGCTTCAGCTACAGGAAAATAAGAAGATAAGAATGTTGTAGTTGGAGAAGGCGGATAATCAGAAAGATAGAGATTCACATGCAGCTATAACTCCAGGGCATGGGACTTTGCACCTCTTATAGGTTAGTGAAGAACCCGCATCCACTAGAAAATTCATCTGCAAAATCATGGTTAGTCGTCAAAGTTAGACACAAAGAGAAGGAAAAGCATCGAAACTTACTTTTGTGACCTACATATTAAGCTCAAGCATGCCAATGCAAGGAACACAATTATTAATCACCCAGAGGAAGAGAATTCGGAGCTTAGAATTGGAAAATATCATCAGTGGAACCATGTCCTTTCAACAGAGGACCAAGTTTGAAATAGAAAACCCTATATTCTGGGGCTTTGTTTTATCAGACCTGGTCCTTTTTGGACTGGGTCACATATATTGCAACTTTCTTTTTCTTTTTTTGGGTTCAATTATGTAATGGCCTTTCCAGTCATTCCCATATTTTTTGCTTTCTTTATACTGTTAGAGTGCTCCTGTAGTGGCTCCAAGTCATTTATGGCTTACTGGGATCAGTGGTTCAGTGTCCTGGCCATTCATTAGGTTGTTATGACCATTTTCCTATTTTAGAGCTTTAACTTAGGAAATCATTAACTTCGGTCAACATTTTTGGTAAACATTCTCGGAATTAAATTTCAACAGTTCTATTAGCTCCGAAGCATAGATTTTAGTCTAGTTGGACCCTTGGCCGTGGTCTGGGAGCTTTTGGTTTGGTTTTGAATTGCTTTCTGAGTTTTTTGGCCAGTTGAACTTGAAAGTTTGACTTTGTTCAACATTCGTAGAAGACGACCTCGGATGGAAATTCCATCCATGCTGTTAGCTTTGAAATGTCAAGTTTAGGCTAGAAGGACTTTAGTGCGGGTCCTGAGGCTTCCAAACTTATTTTGGGCCATGGATTTTCATTTTGTAAAAGTTAGCCTAAGGTTGGTTTTGGGTGTGGGGCCCACTTTTCATTAAATAGACCTCCTTTGGGATTTTTTTCGATTCAATTGAGTCTGGAATTCCGTTATTAGTTGGGTAGCATAGTTTGTTTGTCTCTGCGGGACCTTAAATGCATTCCCGAGGGTCCATCTGAGAAAATTCTAAGTGTTTCCTTGACTGTTGGCTGCTGTCATGGCACCAGCCAGGCCATTGCCCATGCATGGGCATGGCTACATGCACACATCAGCCCCAGCTAGCCCCCTTCCTCCTTACCAGCAGTTGCGAGTCATCGGGCCGCGTGCACCTGGCCTTGGTGTGGGCCTGTGCTGGCCGCTTGCACATGGGCTACATGCGCAGTGCCTGGCCGCGTGTGCCTAGGCAGCGCTGGCAGCTTATATTTGTCCATCTCCTTCATTTCTCATTTCCACTTAACCCAATTTGTTTCCTCCATTGAAACCAAACCTCAAGCTCCATTTCTTCAATTCTTCTCATTCCAAAACCTTGTGGTGATTATATTTTCGGTACGTGATCATTTCCCGACCCCAAATTGGTAAGTTTCCTTGTTTAATTCCGCTAATTCTCTTTTCAATTCCCTCTTTAATTCCAGTTATTGCGGGCTATTTTGGAGCCCTTCCGATGGTCCAATTCTGTTCAAATTCTGAGCATGTGCTCCCGAGAATATTGGGAACATTGTGTGTTTTTCATTTCTGATTTTAGGTTACAGGTCCCACAGGCCCACTTGTGAGATAAATTTCAACTCGGCTAAACTTTTAGAAATATGGTTATTATTAGTATTATTTTAACACATAGATTACCTTCTTGATAGTGTGATTGCTTTTTGGGACTTTTCAGAGTAGTTCGGGCTTGTACAATGTTGTTCCAGCAGCCTTTCATTGGATGATAGGTAGGTTATGGTTTCGTTTTCCTAGACTTTGTGTATAGGCTATAATTGTAGTATTTAGCATCCTTGGGTTGAGTTTATTAGTTTGGCATCCCAGACCTTGTCCGCTTTTTTTCTGTCCGACTTTTTCATATCGTGTCATTCTAGTATTCGATTTAGTTGGTAGAATTACCCTTGTGGCCCCGTATGGCCTTGTATTTGACTCTAGATCATATAAGGTGGGTTATTTGGGAATGTCCATGAGTCTCGGACATCCGAATTATGATTATAAAACTGGTTATCTGTGTTGTAGAGCGATTGAGCCTGTACAAGGCTGATAGGCTGATTGTGAGCCATTGGGATACTGATTGTGTTTGGCATACCATTATCATGCATATAAAGAGTTTTTCTGCATTATTTACTACTACTTTGGGTATGGACCAACTATAATTTATTTTCTAAATCTTGCATGGACTCGAGGGATCGTTTTCAGTATAAATGGTTATAAAAGGTTTTGAAACTGATTTTATGGATCTTCTTGGAATAAAAGAGATATCATCATGATTTTATCACCAGTTTTCACACTTATAGTAGACCTGGCTGAGGCGTAATGCTAGACACATTTACTACTAATTTGAGACAATACTAGACTCGATCGAGCCGAGGGCTAGACTTGTTTTACTACTGATTTAGACCCAGTTATTCTTTGGGCACCCTTGCGCTAGGTATTTTCTTTCTTCTGGCCGTAGGTGTGATGCCATTGAGCTTCGGTACTCTAAAATAGTAGTCAGAATTCACTTCTGAGTGAGCTTCCTTCCTTATGCTCTGGCCTGACCTTCACGAACAGCTTTCTTTCAGCTACCAACTTCAAAGCTTGATCTCATCTCTCTTATTTTGAAAGTTTAGTACTCTTATTGTTGGCATGGAAGGAGACGGTAAACTCGGCCAAAATATGAGACCCGAAGGGCCCGGCGCGCACAATCCTATCCTATCCGAGTTCGAGCCCTTTTCGGACAGCCGTCCGACACCGCCTCCCGTAATCATGAATTCTGGCCGCTCAGGTATTAACCCCTTTAAAAAGTCCCTTAGATCTCTCCCCATTACTCGCTTTATTTCTAGGGGTGATAGAACATATCCCCCCCTGATAATAAGATTTTGCATATGAAAGAGTCTGTCGAGAGGCATATCCATAAATGGAGGATTTTGACTCTTTCTTTCCCTGTGTTCTATCACTCACGGATGGCCTACCCAAGGACAAGGGCCGGAGATAGAGAGTGATGAAGGGGGAAGAGGAGCTTGGTAGCTTGCTCCAGTCCAGTTTCAGAGGTTCAGAAGCCCTTCATGCATAAGGATACTAGATTACCTAGTAGAAAAGATTGAAAAATCATCACAAACCTCCCTTATTTCTTTTCTATTGCAATTTCTGGATTATTATATGATGATTTTTTCACTTTCCGAAAAACCGTAATACGCCCTGAGGAATTCCTACCAGCAGACTTCCCTGTACTCAAAGTGACTCGTCTAAGTGCTCTCCTTTGTCTCCTTTTCACAGTCAAAGTCAAAGTTGGTGGCAAGATCGGCATGCCTTCTAGTTGTAGTTGACTTTAAGCGCACCTGAACTACCCATAGTCGTCTATTTACGGGCTTGCTGTACAGTAACGAAGTTAGACCGAAATGAATGACTCAATTCCTCTAGAAGAAAGGAGAGAGAAAGAACATCAACTTGATTATCCGGTAGATCTAGCGCCATTTTCCATTCATCAGGCTTGGGAGAGGAGGTAGACGCTCCCCCACCCGAATCCTCACCTTCTGAAAGGGTAGTAAGAAGGGGGTTCGGGTGCGCTTCTTCTTCCTGCCGGTTCAGGAGCTTAGGAGGCTATTTTTTCGAGCTTTCTTATTCGATTGAGCATAGAGGCCTCCATACTTTCATTTCTTCTTATGAAAAAAGCCCAGGGCCTTTTCAGTACTGACGACTCTTGATGCCAAGAAGGAGACCAACTAGACGAGACAGACCATTGTTCATAGGCTGGTTATAAGCGGTAGACGGCGATGGAATTGTTAGAGCCGATGTTCCTTTTAGAAGGGCAGAATCAAAGTATCTTCTATTAGCGCTGAGGTGAGATATGAGATAGTATAGAAGGAGAGTGTTGAGTCCCATCCAGCGGTAATCCTTCGTCATGGGTGCTAACCCGGCCACCCAACCCAGCAGGTCAGGGGCAGGCCGGAACCAGGAAGAATAAATAAGCAAAGGGAGGGGCTTCTTCCTTCAACAGAGGTAATGCTTATTCTTCTCCTTCCTGTCTTGAATAAGGCAAGGCTTTTCGTTCGCTTTCTCAGTAGCAAAAGCGCTTCTCTTTGCCCCTTAACCTTAAGTAGAAGGACAAGAAAGAGATTATTGGTTTTCTTGCTCCCGCTTGTCTGAGTTGTTATCTCCATAACGCTATTTCTTTGTTTGTATCACCGAGACACCCGAAGGGCCGGCCATATGTACCTCGGGAGCCCCGTCCCATTCAAATCAAAATCAGGAACAGCCTCAAGCTGGTGGCCCATCCCAAGAAGCTGCTGCTGAGCCCGTAGACTAGGGGCCCAGTTTGTCCTTCTTCCCGCAAGAACCCTAACCCTTCATTCTATTCCATACAGCCTTGGTAGAACATCTATTTCTCAATTCCAGTGCCTTCCTTAGAAGGAATTTCCACAGGGGCGTCGCGAGCAGCACACAGGTGTTGATCTGTGGGCATACGGGTCTTTTCCGGAAATAAAGGATTGCTACCCTTGTCCCTCACAGCACCACCCTTGAAGCTGAACCAAATTCTTGTGCCGCAAGTGACAACCGTTTTGGTACCTTACTATATGTTTGGCTCTTTAGCTTAGTAGGACTTCAAACACGCTATTGCGTGAAAGATTCTCTCATTATTATTATTTCACTTTTATGCTTCAATCAGGCCTATATTCGCATTTGAATGATACCAATCGAGATGGCTTTTTCAGGGACTGGCCTCTTCCCTGAGGCAACTAGCGCCGGTGCGAGGCCTTCAGATAGTTACCGCTTTGAAGAACTCTTTTTCAATCCATATGGCCAAAAAAGGCTGCAGCGTGCGTTGCGTGATTCTACTGTATTTTTTGCACTTGACTGGGAAAGAACCTGCCCTTGGGAGGGGAACAACAGCTGGAAACGGCTGCTAATACCCCTAGGCTGAGGAGCAAAAGCATAACATATTCCAAAGCTTGGTCAAAGTAGGGGCTTAGTACACCCTCGTTCATAAGGCTAAAGTCTATTTTCTCTAAGAAATCTAGGTCTTTGGTATCGTTGTGTATGTGAGTCGCTGTCATAATCTTTATGGGATTCCCAAAATTATTAATAGAAAGTTGACCGCGCGGAATCGAAGAATTGAGGTTAGCAGGCAGGCCGCCTTCCTACATCTGCGGGCCGGTAGGCCATACCCTAGGGGGGTCGAGGGCCTGCCGCTCAGTTGAAAACTATGAAACAAGTCTGCGGTAGTTCAACGTTGCTCATTCCCGTTAGGCCAAAGTGTTTGGCCTTTCCTTCTCCGCGCCCGCTCAGGCTTCGCTGACCTATCGCGTGGTAAGGAATCCAAAGAGAATCCAAGGCTTTGCCTCTAGGATCATCTTACCTTCTAACTAACCTCTTTGATTTCGCTTATCCTAACAGTGCTTGAAGAAGCTTTTCCACACAAAGAGGGGAGGAAGTGCTTGCTGCCAACTTGCTAGACGAGCGGACATCTGGAATATCGACTCCTGTGGTCAGCTTCTAATTCCGATTACTTCATCCATAAACCTTTTTTTTTCTTTCAAAATAGCGATACGCTCTAAAAAAGTAAAGGCGATTTTGCTACCGAGATTCTAACCCCGAGTTTGTCCAGTAAACACATCGGGTCAATGAAACTGGAACAGACATGGTTTCTTAGAATAACACCCAGCGTAATAACGCTGAAGGGAAACTGTACACATTGGGGTTTTGAGACTTGCTTACTAATTTAGACCTGGATAGACAGCAGACACTCATTTTGAGAGTATGATTACTGGCTTAGACCCGGATACACTCTGGGCGATTATATTAGTTTGCCTACAGGGGGTCGTAGGTGCCATCATGACCTGAGAAATTGGGTCATGACAACTTGGTATCAGAGCCTAGGTTCACTGATGTCATTGGTATATGAGCCAATGTCTAGTAGAGTCCTGCGGATCAGAGGGGAGACTTCCATACTCAATCTTTGGGAGGCTATAGTGGCATTTTAGGAAACATGGATTTTTTCTTGCTTTTATATCATGAATCTTATCCTACATGGTTTCCTAGAATCTTATTTGTTCTAGTTCACTCTTCTGCAGATGGCTCGTACAAGATCTTTGGTAGTGGACAAATGAGAGCTTTCAACCCCAGCATACCCAACTCTAGCTAGGGGCCGGGGTGGTAATAGAGGTAGAGGCCGAGGATGTGCCCAGGCCGCAACACCAGTTAGAGCTACTAGGGTTGAGGTTGAGCCTGAGTTAGTCCCAGAGTAGCATCCTATAAACCAGGAGATAACCCAGGTTCCACTAGGGCCAGCACCAACATCTGTATCCCCACCAGCCCCAGCTCCTTCATCAGATATCCAGGGTTTGCTTCTTAAATTGTTAGGTGTGATTGAGGTTCAACCTTCAGATATGGCACGGACATCCACTCAGGGGACAATCCTGGGTGTTCAAAGTTCAGAAGCGTAGCCTGCTACTGTGGCTCCCTGTGCTGAGGTTCTTTTGATACTTTCTATTGCTCAGCCTCTTACTCCTTGGCTAGTTATGATAGAGATAAAGCAGAAGGCTTTTGGTATGTATATGATACTGGCGCCGTCGAGGATCTCCGATGCTCTTGGTCAGGATCCGCATGATTTTATTTCTACTTGTGAGGAGATACTACATCATTTGGGGTTGGAGACTCATGGGGTTGGTTATATTACTTATTAACTGGAGGGCCCAGCTAAGCTATGGTAGAGGGACTAGGTAGCTTACAGACCATCTACGCCTCCTCAGTTGACTTGGAGAGAGTTTATGAGGCCTTTATGACCAAGTTCTTACCTCAGAGTGATCGGGAGCATCACAGAGAGCAATTCACTAGACTGATGTAGGGATCTAAGTCTGTATCTCAGTATGAGACTCGTTTTCACCAGTTGGCTCTATTTGGGGCTATGATCATTCCTACCGATCCAGATAGAGTTCGCCAATTTGTTTAAGGGTTTAGGACAGAGCTTAGACAGACTGCTGAGATACTAGTTTCCAGTGGGTGACCTTTCCAGGCCATAGAAGATCACATTCGTACTTTGGAGGATTTGCACCGTCATGATTCGGGGGACAGAGATAAGAGGCTACGCCATCAGGGCAGTTTCAATGGTTCCCATGTTGGTGGTAGAGGTTCAAGCCAGTAGGGCCGAGGGTATCAACCACAAAATAATCAGGGTCAGTCTAGCTGGCCAGTTCTGACATTACTTTAGGCTTCAGGTGGGCCTTAGTTTGAGTAGGTTCAGAGCAGTCACCAGGGTTACAGTGGCCAGACTTTGAGGGGTACAACTTTTGGGGTATCAGGCCATGGTGGCCATACTGATTCATCTAGTTTATCTAGACAGGGTAGGCTGTAAAGCCCTTTCTATAAGTGTAGTGTCATCGGTCATTATGCTAGAGAGTGCCCTCAGCGGGGTACAGTTCAGTCGGTTCAACTTTTCAAACCAGTGCAACCACTAGCTAGAGGAGGTTGTGTTCAAGGTTGAGGTAGTGCCCAGCATGGTAGGATAGGTGGTAGGGATGGTAGTCAATCAAGTGGAGGTCGGCGTTAGTTTATGCGGTCCCTATTAGACTAGAGGTAGAGGCCTCAAATGTGGTGATCATAGGTACGACTTTTGTATGCCTTCAGTCAACTTTAGCTTTATTTGATCCTAGTTTTACATGCTCGTATGTATCTGCCTACTTTGTGCCTTATTTGGGAGTGGCTAGTGAGCCATTATCTTTTCCTGTATCTGTTTTGACCCTAGTATATAATTCTTTAATATTGGATCGAGTTGTGAGATCTTGTTTATTGCTATTGGTTATTTTGAGACTTGGGCAGACCTGATGATCGTAGATATGTTATATTTTTATGTGATTCTGGGCGTGGACTGGTTATCCCCTCACCGAGTAGTTTTGGATTTCTATCCCAAGATGGTTACCATAGCCGTGTCCGGTATATCCCCGGTTGTGTGGTAGGGTTCTGTTAGCCTTGCACTATCTAGGATCATTTATTGCCTTCATGCTAGGAAGTTGATTTCGCACAGGTGTTTGGCTTATCTAGCATATGTCCAAGATGCTAGCGCTGACACTTTTTCTCCTAAGTCAGTTCCTGTGGTTAGAGTTTCCTAGATGTGTTTCTGACTGACCTGCCAGGCCTTCCACTTGAGAGAGATATTGATTTTGCTATTGATTTAGAGCCGGGCACTAAGCCCATTTCTATTATTCTGTATCATATGGCTCCAGCTGAGTTGAGGGACCTTAAGGATCAACTCCAAGACTTATTAGCTGAGGGTTTTATTAGACCAAGTGTGTCTCATTGGGGTGCTTCAGTTCTGTTTGTGAAGAAGAAATATGGGTCGATGCGGATGTGTATTGATTATCGGCAGCTAAATAGGGTGACTGTGAAAAATAGGTATCCGATGCCGCATATAAATGACTTGTTTAACCAGCTTCAGTGTTCTTCCGTGTTTTCTAAGATAGATCTAAGGTCAGGCTACCACCAATTGAGGATTAGGGCAGAGGACATCCCTAAGACAGCATTCAGGACATATTATAGCCATTATGAGTTCCTGGTAATGTATTTTGGGTTGACTAATGCCCCTACAATGTTCATGGACTTGATGCACTGGGTGCTCCAGCAGTATTTGGACTCATTTGTGATAGTCTTCATCGATGACATATTGATATACTCGCGGAGTGAGGAGGATCATGAGAAGTACTTGAGGATTATACTCTAGACTTTGAGAGATCATCGGCTTTATGCCAAGTTCTCAAAGTGCGAGTTTTGGCTTGAGTCAGTAGCATTCTTAGGACACGTGGTGTCTAAGGATAGGATTAGAGTGGACCCGAGAAAGATTTTAGCAGTTCATGATTAGCCGAGACCTACTACTCCTACCGAGGTTTGCAACTTTGTTGGGTTGGCAGGATATTATAGGAGGTTCATCGAGGGATTTTCTTCCATAGCAACACCTTTGACTAGGCTGACTAGGAAAGATGTTCCATTTCAAAGGTTGGATTAATGTGAGGAAAGTTTTTCATAGGCTTAAAGCCTTATTGACTTTGGCTCCGGTGTTGGCTTTGCCGGTTGAGGGTTAGGGCTTCTCAGTGTATTGTGATGCTTCAGTGGTTGGTCTTGGTTATATGTTGATGTAACAGGGTCATGTGATAGCATATGCATTGAGACAACTAAAGGTTCACAAGCACAATTATCCCACTCATGACTTAGAGTTGGTAGCAGTAGTCTTCACGCTCAAGATTTGGAGGCATTACCTATATGGGGTTCACTGTGAGATATTCACCGATCACCGTAGCCTTCAGTACATCATGAGTTGGTGAGAGATGCATTCTAGGCAGCAGAGATGGATTCAGTTACTGAAGGACTATGACTTTACTATTCTGTACCATCCGAGCAAGGCAAATGTGGTAGCTGATGCCTTGAGTGAGAAGACAGTGAGTATAGGCAGCCTAGCTTCTCTTTCAGTTTTGGAGCGACTGCTGGACTTGGATATCTAGTCCTTGGCTAACCATTTGGTTAGACTTGACTTGTCGGATCCTAGCAGAGTTCTTTCCAGTATTGAGGTCCATTTTACTTTGGTTAATCAGATTCAGAGTCATCAGTTTAAGGATCAGCGATTGTATGACCTTCATGATCAGGTTGTTCAGGGTGAGGACAACAAGGCTACTTTATATTTTGATGGTGTTCTAAGATTTGATAGTTTACTTTATGTTTTGAGAGTTGGGGATTTGATTCAGTTGATTCTCTGTGAGGCACATTTTTCTAGATATTCGATCCATCCTGGCCTAGCTAAGATTTATAGAGATTTGAGGTAGCTCTACTGGTAGAGTGGTATGAAGTGGAACATAGTGGAGTTTGTATCTCGGTGATTGAACTATCAGCTGGTTAAGTTCAAGCATATGAGACCTGGTGGATTGATGCCGAGATTTCCCATTCCCAAGTGGAAGTGGGAAGGGATTACTATGGACTTCATAGTTTGGTTGCCACATACTTCTAGGGGGTTTGACTCCATTTGGGTGATTGTTGATAGGCTGACTAAGTTTGCACACTTCTTGCTGGTTCATTCTTCCTATAGTGCAGAAAGGTTGGCTCAAATTTATCTCTGTGAGGTGCTTTCTTTGCATGGGCTCCCAACTTCTATCATTTCAGACTGCCGCACTCAGTTCACATCTTAGTTTTGGAGGACTATTCAATGAGAGTTAGGTACAGAGGTTCAGCTTAGTACCATATTCCACCCTCTAACAGATGGCCAGTCTGAGAGGACTATTCAGGTCCTGGAGGATAATTTACAGGCCTGTGTTCTTTACTTTGGAGGTTTGTGGGATCAATATGTGCCTTTGGTGGAGTTTTCTTATAATAACAGTTATCATTCAAGCATTGGCATGACACCTTTTGAGGCATTATATAGTAGGCATTGCAGATCACTAATGGGTTGGCTTGATAGGTTAGAGTCCAGGCCACAGAGTACAAATTTACTTTGTGATTCCTTAGACCAAGTCCGAGTGATTCAGGATATACTTCGGGCTGCCCAGAGTAGGCAAAAGAGCTATGCGAATCGTAGGCTTCGTGCCTTAGAGTTCAGTATTGGTGACTTAGTATTTCTCCGTGTGTCGCCCATGAAGGGTGTGATGAGGTTTGGTAGGCGAGGAAAGCTTAGCCCCAGGTATATTGGGCCATTTGAGATCCTTCAGAGAGTTAGTAGTGTTTCTTATTAATTAGCCTTGTTTTCGATATTTTAAGCTATACCTCTAGTCTTCCATGTATCAATGTTTAGGTAGTATGTTCTGGATGAGTCACATTGTTGAAGTGGGATTCAACACAGTTGGATGAGAGTTTGGCTTTTGTTGAGGAGCCGGTTGCTATTTTGGCCAGATATATCAAGAGATTGAAGTCTAGAGAGATTTTGATAGTTAAAGTTTAGTGGAGACACCATACAGTCGAAGAGGCTACGTAAGAGACCGAGAGAGAGATGCGGGCTCAGTATCCGTAGTTGTTTGACCGTTCAAGTACTCCCATGTTCTTGACTTTTGCAGATGGAAGTCTATTTTAGTAGTGAATATTGTAATGACCCTTCCGGTCATTCTCACGTTTTTGCTTTCTTTGTACTATTAGAGTGCTCCTATAGTGGCCCTAAGTTATTTATGGATTGCTGGGATTGGTGGTTCGGTTCCTTAGTTATTCGTTATGACCATTTCCCTATTTTAGAGCTTTAACTTAAGAAATCATTGACTTTAGTCAACATTCTTGGTAAATGTGCACGAAATCAAATTCTGACAGTTTCGTTAGCTCTAGAGAATGGATTTTTGTCTAGTTGGACCCTTGGGTGGGGTCTGGAAGCTTTTAGTTTGGTTTTGTGTTGCTTTTTGTGTTTTCTGGCCAGTTGAACTTGAAAGTTTGACTTTGGTCAACATTCAGAGAAGACGGCCTCAGATGGAAATTCCACTTGCACTGTTAGCTTTGGAATGTCAATTTTGGGATAGAAGGACGTTTGGTATGGGTCTCAAGGATTTCTGACTCATTTTGGGCCATAGAGTTCCATTTTGGAAAAGTTGGCCTAAGGTTAGTTTTTGGTGTGGGGCCCACTATTTTTTTAAATTGACCTCCGTTAGGATTTTCGTCGATTTTGTTGAGTCTAGAATGCCATTTTTAGTTTAGTAACGTATTTCGTTCATGTTCGCGAAACCCTGAATATGTTCTCGAGGGTCCATCCGAGAAAATTCTAAGTGTTGCCTTGGCTGTTCACTATTGGTTGCTGTCATGGCACCAGCCAGGCCATCGCCCACGCTTGGGCATGGCCGCGTGCACAAGTAGCCCCAGCCAACCCCCTTCCTCCTTGCCTGCGTGTTGCCTTGGCTGCATGCGCAGTGGCCGGCGTGCGTGCGCGCTGGCCTAGCGCATGACCTGGACACCGCCTGGCCTTGGCGTGCGCCTTTGCCAAGTCGCGTACACATGGTCCGTGTGCGCAACCCTTGGCTGCATGCGCCTAGGCAGCGCTGGCAGCTTATATTTGGCCACTCCTTCATTTTTCATTTCCACTTAACCAATTCGTTTCTTCCATTGAACCTGAACCTCAAGATCCATTTCTTCAATTCTGCTCAATACAAAACCTTGTGGTGATTATATTCTCGGTCTGTGATCATTTCCCGACCCCAAATTGGTAAGTTTCTTTGTTTAATTTTGTTAATTCTCTTTTCAATTCCCTCTTTAATTCTAGTTATTACGGGCTATTTTGGAGCCCTTCTGATGGTCCAATTCTGCTCAAATTCTCAGAATGTGCTCCCGAGAATGTTGGGAATATTGTTGTGTTTTTCATTTCCAGTTTTGGGCTGCAGGGCCCATGAGCCCGCTCATGACCCAAATTTCGACCTGGATAAACTTTTAGAAATATGGATATCATTAGTCTTGTTTTAACGCGTAGATTACCTTCTTGATAGTGTGATTGCTTTTCAGGACTTCTCAGAGTAGTTTAGGCTTGGACAACATCGTTCCAATAACTTATCGTCGGACAACAGGTAGGTTACAGTTTGCTTTTACTAGACTTTGCGTATATAGGCTATATTTGTAATATGTAGCATCCTTGGGTTGGGTTCATTAGTTTTGCACCCCATACATAGTCCACTTTCCTTCTGTCCAGCTTTTTCATATCGTCTCATTGTAGTATTCGATTTAGTTTGTAGCATTTCCCTTGTGGCCCCGTGTAGCCTTGTATTTGATTCTAGACCATAGAAGGTGGGTTATTTGGGAATATCCATGAGTCTCGAATATCAGAATTACGATAATAAAACTGGTTATTTGTGTTGTAGAGAGATTGAGCTTGTGCAGGGCTGATAGGCTGATTGTGAGCCATTGGGCTACTGATTGTATTTGGCATACCATTATCATGCATATAAACAGTTTTTCTGCATTATTTACTACTTCTTTGGCTGCAGGCCTACTATAATCAGTTTTCTAAATCTTGCATCGCCCCGAGGGTCCCTTTTCAGTATAAATGGTTATAAAAGGTTTTGAAACTGATTTTATGGATCTTCTTGGAATAAAAGAGGTATCATGATGATTTTATCACCGGTTTTCACACTTATAGTAGACTTGGCTGAGCCATAATGCTAGACATATTTACTACTGATTCGAGACAATACTAGACTCAGTCGAGCTGAGCGCTAGACTTGTTTTACTACTGATTTAGACTCAGGTATGCTCTGAGCAGCCTTTATTGCGTTTTGATACTTGACTTACTGATTTAGACCCGAATAGATACCAAGCATTTATTTTGAGACTATGATTACTGGCTTAGACCCGGATACACTTCGGGCGGTTATATTTGAGATTCTGAGATTTAGTATGTTGTCGAGGACCTCAATGGACCTTTTTGATACAGACTAGGGTCTATGTGCTATGAGTGCTGGAGGAGGGGTATACAGTGTAGTTGAGGTATACGGGTGCGTCCTTCTATAGATCCTACCTACTGGGCCTATAGGCGCCGGAGAAGGTACATACTCTACTACTGTCACACCGGTTTAATCATATCACATCATATCATTCATATTGTGTTGGTTCCACCCTTGTTTGTTGTTTGCTGAGTGTACGCTTTGGTAGTATAGGATGCTAGAGGGTTTGTTTCACTTATATGTGTTCCTCGGCTGTATGGGCTCCCATTGGGACTATATGTAGATTTATTATTATTATATCCTATTGCAGTACTGGTTCACTTTATAGTTATATTTGGTTTATTGTTCAATTATTCATATTGGAGGACTATGTTACTAGCATGACTTAGTTAGCAGTATTGTTTCAAGCATGAGTACGTTTTACTTGCTTTTCCTTCCTTCCGTTTTTACTTGAAGTTACCGATATACCGCTATTCTTCTTAAACCCTCTCTTTATATATTTTTGTTGCAAAGATCTAGGTACGTTCTCCTTTCCTTCACCTGTGTTCTGTGATATATATCTCTTGTGGCTAGCCTAGTTTGTTTGTTTTCTCCTTGTATTCTATCTGTGATAGTTTCCGCATACTTCTCTGTTTGTTTCTGTGACTTCTTGTTTCATTTTCTGCAATTTATTGCTTTTATATCTTATATACACTCAGTCGACCTATGATTCCTACTGGGTACCCGTTACTTTGCATTTGGTTCTCATACTACACTTCTCCATCTTTCTGGTGCAGATCCTAGTGTAGGCTCTCGCCGTTGATAGTGCGTGGAGACTCGTGCAACTTTTCAGACATCCGAGACTAGGGTGAGCTCCTGGCGACCAGGACTTAGCTTTTATCTCTTCCTTTGAAATCATGTACTCTTTTGTTATTTAGAGACAGTTGTATATATTATTTTGTACCTTGTAGTACTCTGTATATTTAGTAGAGGTTCTTATTCTATGATACCAGGTCATGGGACGGTTTAGTTTTCCTATATATATTCCAGTTGTTATATTTCTCTACTTTTATCTCTTGCTTCCGCTTATATATATATATTTCTTCTTCCGCGTGCCTTGTTTCTAGTAGGCCATTACTAACTGTTCTGGGCTACGGGTATTGGTTTGCCTACAGAGGGGTCGTAGGTCCCATCATAACCTAAGAAATTGGATCGTGATAAATTGGGCCTATTTTCTTTGTTTATTTATTTGGACAGATTTATGATTATTTAATAAACAAGCCATGAGCTCCAATTTTTTTTTTTAAAAAAATCTCGTCATCACACAAACACACTTAAGCAATACACTTACTTAGTCATTCTATTTATTTTTCTAGTTTCCACTACAGACTTATATGCCTGTTAAAGTATGGAAAGCAACCCTCTGAGAAGCCATCAAACATGTAATTTGGCAACTTTCGATCCACTAATTTTTCCCAGTCTCTTTGGCATTTATACTATGATGCAAGTTCATACCTGTCCGTTCTAAAATGCGAGGTTAGCAATTTCATGGAGAGAATCACACAGGGGATGATAACGTCATAAGGTTGTTACTTATGGACCGTCCTTTGAGAAAAATATATGATATGTATATGGAAGGTCCTACCCAATATGGCATGGAAAACATTGTGGTAATATCTATCACACGATTAGTTGGCATGAAAACACAAGTGTTAATAATGGACGTTAATTTGGAGTTTGTAGCATTCAGGTGATGTTGGGCTATGGTCAGTCGATCTTATTTTCCAGGGTTGGTAATATGTATGGTTATATAGAATTTCCAATCCTTGTCTTTCGTCTTAACCTATCGACTCTTTTTGTACCATACTTTCTAAATTTTTCAAAATATTCTATGTCCTTGCTTACCTTGTTGTATTTTCTTATTTGTTTTATTTTGCTGATTTTGTGAATGTTCAGGTGTCCCCACTTGAACACTCACCACTTTTGTAAATATTTAATTTTATATTATGGTCTATAAGGCCCCTTTTGGATTTAAAAAAAAAGACTCTTACTGTCAAAATCAAAAAAAACATTAGGTAGTTAGGTCACCCTGCCTCCTAAGCGGACCCCATTCATTTACAATTCATTTAAAAGAGAATAAAACAGAAAATCATTTAGACATTACTAAAATAAGTAATCAAATCCCAAGTCATGACAAAATGGAAAATAAATGAAAACCCCAGGGATTTGGTGACACTAGTACAAGAGCATCTAATATTTAAAATACACAAGTCTAAAAGTCTACAAGCTGTCTAGAATGAAAAGACAATAAGAGAAAAGGGATCCAGAATCTAGAGCTACAAAACAGTTGAGCAGTTCACCATGAACTCTAATCTGAAACCTCAGGTCCTAAGATGACTCAACTGCCACCAGAATCTGGAACTGAACCTGTACACAAAGGTGTAGAAAAACAAGGATGAGTATGAAAAACACATGTACTCAGTATCATCAATTGATCCTATATAAAGTGATGACGAGTATTGGTCTTATCCTTCCAAACTCCTCACTTACTCAAACATGAAATTAGAATCTAGAAAAAATTACATAAGTAAATAAAGTATCAAGTAGAGTTAATAACCAACTAAATCAGAGTCCACAACAACCTATTACTTGAAGTAGGATCAATTCACAAATAGAGAGCCAATTAGAATATATCAAGTAATACCATGGGATGCAATGCACATGATGTTAGCTAGACAATGTATCAATACACACATGCTACCTCTGTCGGTTGGTCATGACCTATGGGGGACTTGTGAGGTCCATGTACTATCTCCGGATCTTGCCTGTAGTCCATTAGAGATTACTTAATCTGGATCCTGCTCATAGGCCATCAGAGAGTATACTATTAACACTGTATTTGGATCCTGTTCGTAGGCCATCAGAGAGTATACAAGAGAATGCAACTGTTTCTCATAATCGTATCTCAACACATTCGGATCCTGCTCTTAGGCCATCAAATAAGTACCATATGATTTATCAAATATTATGCATGTGAGCTCATATGAAAATGTAAATGCATGCCTCAAATATAGGAGAAGTAAGTCATGAACGAATATAAATACCTTCTCATCAAGTCAACACTTCAATTATATTTTTGAATTGGGAATTATAAGTGTCAAACCAATCAAGTAGTCATATAACAACTAATCAACTCATTTGTCATGCCTAAGACATGGAAGTTCTAAATCAGTCAAACATACAATATCTGAATTTTAACAATTCAAGGACCAATATTAATGTCTCTTTCTCATATCAATACTTCTAGTATATTTAGAATCATGTATTATGATCATTAAGTTAATCAAATCTTCGAGCAACAGTTAACCAAATCATTTATCATGCTCCTAACTTGATAGCATAAATCAGTCAAATAGTCAATATCCGATTTCTACCCATATAATGACACTGGCACCTGCATGTGCTCGTCACATTACTTATACGGAACCCCCAATATCCCTAAACCATTAGATAAGAAATTTCCAACATAACACTTAAAAATAATCTAAAATGTCTTAATTTTCCTTAAGCTCAAAAATGCTAAATTATGGATTTGCCCTTTCGTAACTCCCTCGAATGGTCCCAAATTGGTCAAATATGAAATTTAGGTAAGTATACGAGTCTGTAAACACTCATATTGCTATAAAAAAGATTGACTCAAAAATCGAGTTAAAAAGTCAACTCTAAGCCCAGTGTCAAATCTGGAAATTTCTTTCAAAATTAGTTTATCCATAGGTTGGGGAACTCACACGTCGAAAATTAACTAAATATGGATCGTTAATCGGTCCCCAAATTAAAGAACTACCATATTTCAAGTGTAGGTGAAACAACCCTAATTTCAAATCAATATAAGGGATTAAATCAGGAAATTAATAATGGAATAGTGATGAAATGGTAAATGTAATGATAGATTCTTACCCCCAAACTAAAACAAGCACAATGCCTTTGAAATCATTAGAATCCAAACCCCCAAGCTTTAAAAATTGAGTTATGAACTTCAAGTATGAAAATGGGGATTTAACATTACAAGGCATTAAGGATTCATCGTGAATACAACCCTTTTTTGTGAAAGCGAGGTGCTGAAATGGATCCGACCCATCACGAACGTGATTCGTCTATCGTGAATGTAAACAAAAAAAGCTAACCCAACCCCGAATTGAACCAACTACTCTATGTGAAAGCAAGACCCCTTTCATGATTGTAGTGACCACAAAAATTATCACTATGCAAATGCGGGACATCTTAGCGATTGCAAAGCACAAAAGTGTCGTACCAGACATCAACAAACCACCAATACCAATTATCAAATGAAACTATGAATGGACCTTTGAAATTCATCTGGAACTCCATAGAAATAAGGAAAATATGCAAATTAATCATAAAACACATTCTGGACTTGTTGGAACCATCAAATCACCAATTCGAGGTCGTCTTGACCAAATATTGATCCTTGTTAATCTTGACTTTCTTAAAAGTCAAAACTCCAACCAAATATCTAATCACTCCGAAATGCCTTAAGATCTGTGCAAACCAGCTAACCAAGTCAAAAATCACCTTCAAGACCTAATGGAACTATTAAAATTCAAATTTGAGCTCATTAATCTAGAATGTTGACTTTGTTTAGACTTTCCAAAAACCAAACTTTCAAAACTGAGATTCTTCTGTGAAACTTATTCTATTGACTCGAGAATTATTTCACTCATCTCTACAAGTCACAGATAACATATGAAAGCTATGAAAAGGGTCAGAATAGGGAAATTGGCTGAAAACAAAAAACAACCATGATGGTTGTTTCATCACCAACCACTAAAATACATATTAATGCTCGAACATAAAGATAAAGAAAGTTCCTGAACTATCAAAATTTTGAGGATGTATGTTCCACATGTTTGTCTCAACCTCCTAAGTAGTTTCCCCCCACTAGACTATACCTTCTCTAGACCTCCACAAATGCTAACTCCTAAGATCCCAAATTCTGAATCTGCTTATCAAAATGGTTACTGGCTTCTCCAAAATACTGATATTGGTCCAACTGTACCAAATCCCACTGAACCACATGTGAAACATCAAAACAATATTCCTTCAATATTGAAACCTAAAACTCCAGATGAATATATGATAAATCTAAAGACAAAGCCAACTCATTAGCCACCCTACCAATATGCTCCAAGACCTCAAATAGATCTACTTGAATGCTAGAATGGTGACTATAATACCTAAGAAAACTCCGCTAAAGACAAGGACTGGTCTCAGTGACCACCCAAAAATAAATCACATAGGCTCGTAATGAATCCTCAAGGACCTAAGTAGCCTACTCGTATTGATCATCAGTTTGTGGGGAAAAGTTGTGCCACACTCTGCTCAAGTACCCATCTATTTCTATACAAACTTCAAGAAATGAGTGTGAAGTTACTGCTTATGTCTGAAATGATTAAATTAGGCATAACATGTAAATGAACTACTTCCTAAATGTAGATTCTAGTCGATCTCTATGAACTGTAGATAATATGAACCATAATAAAATAGTAGGTTCGGTTAACCTATCCACAAGCACCATAAATTATCAAACTTCCTCAAGTCTATGGTAACTCTACCATGAAGACCATAGCAATATGTCCCCACTTCTGCTCAAGTATAGGCATCTTCTGAGTCATACTACCAATAATTCTACTTCTAGCCATGATAGATTTTCATTACTCTCATTGAATAGAACATCTCAAATTATGAGCCTTTTCCATGCTCAACTTAGCCAAACCATCCATGCTAGGAACAAAAATACACCCCTCTGATTCTCAAAGCAACTTCTTAATACAAAATTTCTTCCTTAGTCTCTTATTTCACCACTTCACCACTTTACCTCAAATCATGCACCACTTCTCTTCTTCGAACTGGTGAGCCTTATCCCGCCCTACCTAAGTGAGTGAACTCAAAACAAGAAAGAACTCCACCAAGTAGTGAAATATCAAGCCTCACAAATCCATTAGTCAAAGTCTGAATATCCCTAGTCAATTATTTCTCCTCTACTTGTAACTTATCTAAAATATTTATGTTGACAACCTTATGGCTCAAGGTACCCGCTATCACCTGCACCAATCCAAGTAGCCCTTTAATTCTGCCTTAACACCCTTTCATTGATAGCCTCCCCCTTCTGAATATCATCAAGAAGAGACTTTTCTTTATTTATCAGTTGAGGGTTAAAAAATCAGTACTTAAGTTGTCTTGCACCAGCCTCAAACTATCCCTCAGTAATAACACCTTCTTGTCTAGTGATTTATACTCTTTACTCATCCCCCTGATCTACAGTTGAAGGTTCTAAAGTTTTTTCCATACTATATACATTGAGTAGCCTTGAATTTCTAGTCTGCCTACCTCATGTACCACCTCCCTGAAGACCTCTTGTTTAAGCAGTGGTATGAGGAGTCTAAAAGGACTCTGTAGTTTCTTGGTTATCAACTCAATATTAATGAGGATAAGAGAGTGGTCAGAACATCAAGGTAGCATGAAATTAACCTCAACATAACCGTAGTCTATAAAACATGCAGCATTGCAAAGTGTCTAGTCAATTGTGCTATTTATCCTCTCCCAATACTCTCTCTTATTACACCAAGAATAGGTGCATCCTATATTAGTATGCAAACCAAGCCCCAACTCCTCCACACATTGCTAGAAATCAATGATCTCATTAGTTTGAACAGGTTCTCCATGAAGTCTATCTTTAACATATAGCATAGTGTTGAAGTCCCCCAATAGTAACCAAGGAGCAGCCACAGTTTGTTCAATGTTTTTTAACTCTCTAAATAACTGTTGTCTATCTGCGATGGTGTGCAGACCATAAACAAAAGTAAGCAAATAGCTAAATGCAGAGTTCTTGTCCATAACCTAGCAGTGCATCACTTGTGAGGTAGTAAGCAGCATTGATACACTTACTTGTGTATGCTTCTAGCAGACCCATAAACGATAATTTGGGGCTGACTCATAGTTAGCAGCAAATTCCCAGTCCTTGCTAAATTATTTCTAATTTTTTTGATCTTTTGATCTTTGCGCCCTTGTTTCTATAACACCAACTATATCCACCTTATTCTTAAGAAAGAAAGAATGCATCTCCCTTTGCTTAAAGGGCCAGTTCAACACTTACACTTCCTTTAAGAACCCCATTGGGTGACACTGCATCAAGTTTAGTCCACCCTGTATCCTATTGGGACGCTCAATGGGAATTAGCAACTACTTTATAAATTTTCAATATGGTAGTAGAATTGCGGGAAGCCATCATAGCTATCTCAAGATCTGTCATACCCTTGCCGGTGTTAGGCTCTAGACCCATTTGTTTACTTCTATCAACTGGCATGAGTTTGGTTTCCTCTGGCTTTGACTTCCATACGAACTTAGGCTTTCTCTTCCTCGTTTTATTATGTTTATATTCCTTAGGGGGGATATCCACTGGCTTGCACTGGTCTGCATAATGCCCAAATTTGCAACACTTAGAACAAAATTTGGGCATCCATTCATACGCCACAAGTTACTTCACAATTTAACCATTTGGTTTCTGTTGCTCCCAAGCGCACACACAAGTGTACATGGTCGTACAAGTAATAAAGTGGCTTTGGCGAGCTGAATATCAATCTCGCAGGGACTTGGTGTTTAGAAGATGATCCAACTTAATTAATACTATTAAAGTTAAACAAGTGCGATTTGTAACCAAGAGAAGTTTGAGCTTTGTTTTTGTAAACTAAATACTAGAAATAACAATGTTATGAACTTTGGATTGCAATCAATATATGGAGAGATCCAGGCTTGAGGCATTTACTTCACATTCATGCATAATTATGGTTTCTAGCCGGTGCTAGAGTTTATCATGATTGTTGATCTACGGGGTTGATATTACCACTTGGGAATGGTCATCCTCTAAGTCATCTATCACAAATTAATCTCACAACTACATCATTGAGCGGGAATGTGAGCCTTTAATTTGGATGCATTAAACTATCTTCCCATTTCATTAACCAAGTGGGGCGCTTAGGTATATCACTATCCTAATCGCAAATCATCCTCTACAATTAGTATCTACCAGTTAAAGACATGATCCACAATCTCTACATTCTTCATTCCGTACCTCCACTCCTATGGAAAATATGTTTTGAGACTTTATTTTATCCTAAAGTTCATGATGCTTTAGAATAGTAAAACAAGAACGCAAGAACAATCACATGACATGATAAACGTATAAACCAACTATAAAACCATAATTAAGAAATCATGGTGTAGCATCAACCCTAGAAATAGGGTGTTTAACAATCCATATTCATACAAATAATCACCATTGATGAATTCGTAAAGTAAAACTACAAGAAAGAAAAGATAAGGGACAAAGAACCCTAGTTTGAGCTCCTTGATATCTTCTTTCTCTCCAATTTGTGTCTTCTTCAAAAAATGTGTGTAAATGTGAATAATTACTCCTTTTATAGTGTTTAAGGCCGTACATAGTCTTCCCCATAAGATACATATGCATTTACAACTTTGCCCCCACTTAAACCATGTTAAAAAATCCAATTTTGGACGTTTTAGGGGGGTTGCATCACGTGGCTGGCCGCGTGGCCAAACCAGTGGACCTACGCATTGGTGTGTGCAAGGAATGTCATACTACCATACCTTGGGAGGCTCTAGTTATGGCCTCCTACCCTGCATTGTGGTGTGTGAGGCATGGCCCTCCTCCAAAGCGTGAAGGTTCGCCAGATGTTGCTCTCTTTTTCTCGTGCACTTGTTCCTTGAATCCCCACTTCTTGTGGCTTGTTTGTAGGCTTAATTTAGCCTCCATAGATCCTACAATGGTTTCAGATATCAATTTATAACACACATTAGTCCATATAATAGAGCTCATCAAAGTACACTAGAATACGCATAGCTCAAGCTAGCAAAGCTAGTTTTCTCGTCTAAACTCTATTTGATCATTCTGACTCTTGACTTGTTCCAAATGCACCTTAAACACTTTAAACATGTACTTTATCAACCAAATACACACATACACACTATATACCTCAATAGAACATGAAGTTATCCTCAAAACTAAGCTAAACATCCATAGATAATGATACTTAGGTGTATAAATACGCCTAAGAGCACCACCCCACACTTAAAGCATTGTTCATCCTTGAACAAATATTTAAACTAATAATACTCAAGAAAGACTCCAAAATCCTAATTAAAACTAAGACACTCAATATAGAACTACAACGACCAAATGAATAGCAAGTTCTACATTCGGCATGCCATATTACAACTAGAATCACATGAATGCTACTACAAGACTCCCTAGCCTCAAGAATTGACTCTACTCAATTGGAAAACTCATTCACATTACTCAACAAAGAGATCATATAAGTCACTTATCTATCATCAAACAAGTTTCCTCACCATAAAAGAGTTACAGATATTCACTAACACCTATACAAATTATCACAAGAATGGGTATAAGAATCAAATTTTGCTCACTCTCACAAAGAATTCATATGTCACATAAGATGAACCATAGGCTTGCCCATAGTGTAGTACTCCACTAATATCAGAATGTCAAAGCTCAAATCAAGTAGGATTTTAAGGATTGTAATGATCAAGAATAGTGACTATCTTTCCTAAGCGCTTTAATACATCACATTTTACATCAAACATCATCTCCAACCAACCTATTTTACACCATTATTATCTTTCCAACTTTATTTTGTTTGGCTCTATCTTTTTAAACTAGCTTACACATCGTTAGTAGAGAGTGTTTTCTATCAACACATGATTCACTTTTCTTTTCATTACATTACTCCCTACCAATCAACACATAAACATTTTCAACACACCAAAAGCTATTTTCTTGGGGCTTCAACTTCACTTTTTCCTTGTTCAATTTTACACTTCTTAACATCTTAATTTCTCTACTAAAGCACTTAGGAGTTTTTGATCAAATTGTGGGCAATTGAAAGAAAAGGAATAAGCTATATATGAGGCTACCAAAAGATAGGCTAAAGGCTCAACAGGGCTAGCTACGATAATTCACAAAGGGTAGGTAAAGTGGGTATAAAACATGGCTCTCAAAGAAATGCCAATATCATCTCCTAAACTCAACATTCTTTATTTCACTTTGCAAACACATGGGAAAAGTTCTAGACACCAAAATGCAACATGGAATAACAAAAACCTCACTCACACTTGACACATGTTCAAATTAAGAAAGACACTTATAGACTCTCAACCAAGCAATTGCAAGAATTTAAATTTAACCAACATCACACAAGAGTCAGATAAAAGAGCCTAAGTGACTCACAATAGTCATTCACTTCTTTCAATCATACCATAAAATTCAACACCAACTTGCAACAAGTAATCATGTCTAGCATCTAGCAAGAGCATCTCTATTTATTCCTAATGACAAAATTTTTAAATTTACTCCTAAAAATCAAAAAGGATACTGGGTTGAAAAAGCTCCCCCTCGAAAAAGAACCTAAAAGAAAAAGCAAGGCGTGGGTGAAGTGTGCTTCTACTACATAGACCAAACAAAACAAATAAAGACAAAATCTTTTTTCAATTTAATCAAAATAAATAAAAAAAATAATCCTACAGCGCACTTCACCCTAACTAAATCTGAAGATTCCCACCCTACACTTAAAACGATACTTTGTCGCCAAAGTATAAATTAAAAGTAAAGATAGAAATACTACCTGAGGCCTCTAGGCCTAGCTAGTAGCATCAAGTTCATCAAAGGGGTTCGAAGGAACCCACACTTAGTATTTTCCATGCTCCTTAGCTGCGATCTCAGGTACTCAATTTTCCCTTCAACCTATCAACACAAAACAAGAACAAAACCAATAGTGATACAAAAGAAAAACTAACAAGAATAAAGATACTATCTTAACTTAGGTTGGCTCCTAAGCAGTGCCTGATTTATTGTCGCGGAATGACTTACATCACAACTCTCATTCCCATTTTCTCATCTTCTTCCTCTTACTCGAGGCCCATCTTCTTCTTCTTTTCTAACCTTTCGTGTGCTTGCAGTCGAGGTCTGTGGCCTTTTTTACACCTATCTTATCCGGATTCCATTCATTTCTTTCAGGGTCAGACTTATTTGTCAGTTTGGGCAGCTCCATGAGAGAGTCCGAAGAGGTAAGTAGAGGTTCTCTTTTTTCTGCCCCATACTCATCCACTTCCATCGATGTGATCATGCATAGACCTTGTAGTGTGAGGGAGTGTGGAACACTTTGTACACTTTGAAGACCTCCTCTTCCTCATTCGATCTCATCTTGAGTGTGCCCTCTCTAACATATATCAATGCTCCACCAGTATCCAAGAATAGATGTCCCAATATGATTGATATCCTGTCATCTACATCATAATCAAGAACAATAAAGTCAGCAGGAATAATGAACTTACCAACCTTGATGAGAACATCCTCAATGATTCCTTCGAGGACTACTTTAGTTTTGTCCGCCATCTATAGCACAACTGATGCGGGCCTTGGATTCCCCAACCCAAGAGTAGTAAATAATGAAAGACACATCAAGTTGATGCTTGCCCCTAAATCACTCAAGGCTTGGACATATCACTTTCATCAATTTGTATTGGGAGGGTAAACCTGACTGGGTCCTTGAGATTTTTGGGAATCTTGCTCATAAACACTGAACTGCACTCTTCAATAAGTGCCACATACACAATATCTGCAAGCCTTCTCTTGTTTGCCACCATATCCTTCAAGTATTTAGCATACTTGGGTATTCCCTGCAAAACATCTAACAAAGGAAGGTTAATGTGAAGTTCTCTGAATGTGTCAAAGAACTTCTTGAAATAAGCATCCTCTTTGGCTTTGATAAGCTTTTGAGGGAATGGTGGTGGTGGTATATCTTGAGTATGCTCAATTGACTTTTTATTAAGGTACTCAGACTTCTCCTTTTTGTCAGTTTCTTTGGACTCAGTCAGATTTTCTGTCTTCTTGGAAATGATCAACTCTTCTTGCACCTCATGATTTTTCTTTGGAGGTGCATCAGTCAAATATCTACCACTCTTCAAGGTGATTTCCATTACTTACTTTGGATTTTCTGTACCACTAGGCAAACCCCTTTGAGGTATCGTATTTTGTGCTTGAGCTAACTGACCCATCTGTATCTCTAAATTCTTTTGAGCCAATTGCTGATTTTTGATCTCAACAACCATTTGTTCTTGGTTGACGAAAATCTTTTATAAGGTTTCTTCTATATTATTGGCCTGAGTGTTGCTCTGAATACCTTTCTACTATTGAAACTGCTGTGGTTTATCCTGATTAGTGCCCCAAAAGTACGTAGGCTGACTCTGCCAGTTGTGATTGTAGGCATTACTGTAGTTTTGATTGACTTTCTGTGCATTGCCCATAAAATTTACCAACGTCGGATTCACTCCACACAAGTCTGCCAAATGACCACTAATACCACATGTTTCTCACCAAGTCCAAACCTGCTGAAATGCATTCACCTGAGCCTGAGGTTGAGCCACACTCAACTTGTTGAATTGAGCCATTATCTGAGTCTGAAAACTGGTCAACTGTGCCGCTAATATTGTGACACTATCTACCTCAATCATACCTGTAGGATTTTTCACCATATTTCTGGACATATCACCATGCCACTATGGATTGCATTACGCAATATGGTTGAGAAGAGTATATAACTCATCATATGTTTTCTCCAAAGCTTGACCACCTGCCGCTGAATTTTAACAATTTTTTTTGTTATGGTCAAGACTTTCTACAAAAGTGTGAGCTAATACCTCATTATTCTGTTGGTGATGTAAGAAATCCCTGAGAAGAGACTTAAATCTCTCCCATACATGATAGAGATTCTTGTCTGGCTTTTGCTTAAAACTTAGGATTTTACTCCTCAGCTTTGCAGTTTTGCCCGAAGGAAAGAATCACATGAGGAACTTCTATGCTAAGTATTCTAAAGTTGTGATTGAGTTTGAAGGTTCTGCCTTCAACCATTTCTTTACTTCTCCCAAAAATGAGAATGGGAAAAGTGTGAGCCTCACATAATCTGTGGAGACTCCAGGTGGAATAAATGTGTCACTGATCTCCAATTATTTTTGAAGATGGACCTATGGATCCTCATGTGACAAGCTAGTAAAATGTCCGCTTGTATGCAATAATTGCACCATGTTCTATTTTAGCTCAAATCTGCCTCTTGCGGATGGCATTTGAATACAGAAGGTCACATTAGTTGTGAGTGGGATTGCCATTTCATTCACTATCTTGCGGGCTGGTTGTTCATCACCCATTGCTGCAGGAAAGGTCTCCCCTTGTTCAACTTGATCAAGATCCAAACTTATGCCTGCAAATTCAATAGCTAAGACCAAGTTGTTAGCACTTATCAAACAAAATAGTAAAACTAAAAATTAGAAGGTTACTAATTTTCAATTCCCCAGCAATATGGCCAAAAACATGTTGCTCCCAAGCGCACACGTAAGTGTAAGTAGTTATACAAGTAATAAAGTGGATCTTGTGAGCCAAATATCAATCCTAGAGGGACTTGGTGTTTAGAAGATGATCCAACTTAATTAATACTATTAAAGTTAAACAAGTGCGATTTGTAACCAAGAGAAGTTTGAGCTTTGTTTTTGTAAACTAAATACTAGAAATAAGAATTCTATGAACTTTGGATTGCAAACAATATATGAAAAGATCCAGGGTTGAGGCATTTACTTCATATTCATGCATAACTATGGTTTCTAGCTAGTATTGGTGTTTATTATGATTGTTTATCTACGGGGTTGATATTACAACTTGGGAATGGTCATTCTAAGTCACCTACAAAAAAATAATCTTACAACTACTTCTTTGAGTGGGGATGTGAGTCTTTAATTTGGATGCATTAAACTATCTTCCTGTTTCATTAACTAAGTGGGGCGCTTAGGTATATCGCTATCCTAAATGCAAATCATCCTCTACAATTAGTATTTACCAATTAAAGACATTATCCATACTCCCTACGTTATTCATTCCGTCTCTCCACTCCTATGGTCAATTCGTTTTGAGACTTAGATTTATCCTAAAGTTCATGATGCTTTAGAATAGTAAAACAAGAATGCAAGAACAATCACATGACATGATAAACATATAAACCAACTATAAAACCATAATTAAGCAATAATGTTGTAGCCTCAACCCTAAAAAGAGGGTGTTTAGCCGCTCATAGTGATACAAAGAACACCATTGATGAATTCATAAAGTAAAACTACAAGAAAGAAAAGTTAAAGAATAAAGAACCCTAGTTTGAGCTCCTTGATGTCTCCTTTACTCTCCAATTCGTTTCTTCTTCCAAAGATATGTGTAAATGTAGATAAGCAATCCTTTTATAGTATTTAAGGTCATACATAGGCTTCCCCATAAGATACATATGCATTTACTACTTTGCCCCCACTTAAACCAAGTTAAAAAAACCCAATTTTGGATGTTTTAGGGGGGTTGCGTCACGTGGCTGGCTGCATGGCCAAACCAGTGGACCTCCGCCTTGGTGTGTTCTAGGAAGGGACTCCTACCATGACTTGGGAGGCGTAATTCATGTCCTCATCCCCTGCCTTGGGTGTGCGTGGCATGGCCCACCTCCAAAGCGTGAAGGTTTGCCTGATTTTGCTCTCTTCTCCTCGTGCACTTATTCCTTGATTCCTCACTTATTGTGGCTTATTTGTAGGCTTTATTTAGCTTCCATAGATCCTCCAATGGTCTCTTAAATCAATTCATAACACATATTATTCCATACAACACAATAGAGCTCATCAAAGTACACTAGAATACGCATAGCTCAAGCTAGCAAAGCTAGTTTTCTCGTCTAAACTCTAATTAATAATTTTGACTCTTGACTTATTCCAAATTCACCTTAAGCACTTTAAACATGTACTTTATCAACAAAATACACACATACAGACTATATACCTCAATAGCACATCAAGTTATCCTCAAAACTATGTTAAACGCGCATAGATAATGACACTTAGGTGTATAAATACGCCTAAGATTAGTTTCTCTATGTAGGGATCCAGGGAAGAGGTTGTGTCACATAAATTTCAACAAGAAAATATTCGTAGGATATCATGTCACAATAGGTTGTAAGCTTATCAGTGCACAATAGTTTTCCTAAGTAACTTCTAATTCTCCCGTAGTTCTCCCCAGTCTAATATTGCAATGGAAATCCTGGGAATTGAACCTATAAGGGTATCACTCTTATCGACTCTTAATTCACCTTAAAATCAGGTACCCAATTGGTAAGTACCATTGGATAATTATGAAACATATAGGGGCCATTCTCTACTATATCAACCTTGTCCTCCATTGATTCAAACTTGAAGATAAAGTAACCATCTTCATGGAGAAACACCCGTGAAGTCCCTACAAAGTTCCACACTCGATACACAAAGTTCAACATCTCTTTGAATAAAGGGTTTCCCCCAATTACATACCCAATCAAGGCGCACTCCCATTTATGACATTGATCAAGTATTTCCATTGGGTTTAGCTTAGCTTTTTTAATATCATCTTTTATTTCCAGTGAATAGAATTGGAGCTTTATACCTTGTTGTGTATCCCTATTAACCTATACAATATCATACAAGGATGGAGAAGGAATCATACCTACAACAGTGAACGTGAGTTTTCTTGTTGATGTCGCCAGTTACTCTTCCATTTCTAGTGGTCTATCTGTAACAGGGCCCATCTTCATTGGAGCATGTTGTCCCAATTGAGTAGGTTAAGTATGTAGTAGTTGTGACCCAGTACCGACACTCCTCTATTTAGGCATAAATCTGGTATGCTGAATCGGCTGTAGTTGTTGAGGGATGTCTGTGTCTGGAGTGATAATCCTCTCCCGCATAATCTGATTATTAGGCATCTTGTATTGAATGAAAACCTCTTTTACAAAGAAGAGACAACTTATATTCTTGATCGAGATTTCCAAAAGTTGAGAACTAAGAAAATTACATCTATGAAAGTACAATGGAATAACCATCCTAATGAGTAGGCGACTTAGGAGACTGAGGCAGACATGCGAGACAAGTATCCTCACTTGTTCACTGATTCAGGTAACCATCTTTTCCTCCTACTTTTTTCTTATTGTCATTCGAGGACAAAAAAATGTTTAATTAGTATATGATGTAATAACTTGTCCCATATTTATAGAAAAATAAGGCATAAGTACCCAGCTAGAAAAGTCCCTAAGGCCAGAGTTGAAAATCTCAGGCTAAGGTGAGCTTAGATTAAGCTTGAATGGAACAATCGTCCTATAAGTCTTAATTTATGCATCATCTATATTGATCTTGTGATCATCATTATTCAAATTTTTTGTCATAATTTCTAAGCATGGTTTTAACACAACATTCTCCACTGTTCATCAACTCCTTCTTTACCAAATTTTTGAAAATCTTAGTAGCATCAATATGATTCAAAGACCATATTTTCTCATCTCTTAATCGTGGAATCTTCTCAAGTTGGTTACAGATTAATATGAAAGTATTAACCTTAATTTCTTCAATTGCATATTTAAGAAACATCTTCCTCTTTGATTCATCATCTTCATCTACTTTTTTTCTTCTGGTAATTACTTGTCCATTTTAGAAACCCTAATGAACCGTCGAATACATTTGGAGTAATTTGCATCTTGAATAAATATTTGTCTCACTTCATCTACTAGACTTGCATGCAACATAAATTTAAGAATCATTTGATTTATTTGAACATAACTCTTAAAACTAAAAATTATAAGTAAATTACAACAAAAAAACTATGTTGGATGATTATCTTTCATCTGCGTAAGAGTATATTGATATATATAATAATAGAAATTGACCTACATGGACCATGCGATCAACCCTTATACGAACAAAAGAGTACAAATCTTGTAAGGAAATATCTACCCAAATGAAACAACTAGCGTACTTAGATTTGAACATGAGCTGAGGGTATTTGTAATGTACCATATCATCCTTATAGTAAGAGAGAGCATAAGTACCCAGCTCAAAAAGTCCCTAAGATTAGAGTTGGTAGAATCTCAGGCTAGGGTGAGCTTTGATAAAAATCTAGTGTTCAGTACCTTAGAGACGATTAGGGTCCCGTGGTTCATTTTATGATAGTGTGGTGTCCGTTTATAGATAGTTGACTATTCTAGGGTCTCATAGAAAGTTTTGGAAAATAAATTGGGTTCATAGACTCTGGTTATGGTAGTTGCCATGTCGAGATTAATCCTTGATGTCTAAAAAATAAAGTGCATTGTGAAATGAGGAGTTTTGAGCCAGTTTTTGACATTTTGGAAATTACATCTCGCCATGATGAGACAACCTCTCATCATGATGAATCACCATAGAAAGTCAATTTTTGCCATAGAGACTCGCTGTTGTGAGACGCGGCTCATTGTGATGAGCGATATGATAGATTACCTGCACTTAAGTCAGTTTTCTGTATTATTTTTCCACAAACTCCAAGTTCCATTCTAAAGCTCCAAAAGGGGGATTTTCCCCTGAATTAAGTATTTTCTTTTGTTTGAGATAAGTAACTTTGTAAACCTCTTTGTTTATCAATCAATAATCTTTGCAAGGTATTTATATTGAAGATTAATGGTGAAATTCGTGGGCTTGAGCCCTAAAAGTATGAAAAATGGGTAAAACCCCATAGGTAGTTGTAATTTCACCTAAAATTGATTCTAGGATGTGTTTTTATAATTCCTACCATGAAATTGGTAGTTCTTAACATGATCAGTACTAATGGAGAACCTTGAGTTCCATAAAGATGAGACCTTTAAGCATAAAAATGGCTAAAAGGGGGTTAACTTGACTAGAAACTTTTAGGGAATTGATTATTTAATTATTGTGTGACTAGATAATGGATAATTAATCCTCGGAGAATGCTATAGACCTTGGATAAGGGTAGAATTAGTGGGTTGAATTCCCAAGGCTTAAAAGGAAGAGTAAATGATTAATTAATCTTGTAAAGTGTTATTTATAGACCTTGAATGATCTGAAGTGTTAAGGAAGGGCAGGATAATTATGAAGTAACTTGCGGGTGGTAATTCTTCACTCGAGGTAGGTTACGGTTTAAATTGGAGTTGAGACCTGTTTTAGTACATTATGTGATTAAATTATATGACTTATAATTATTCTTTGGACATGCTTGAATGATGGATTGTACTCGTGTTGTGTGCTTAAATGAATAAGAAATGTATATGTGAAACCAAATAAGGAACTAAAATGATTAAGTGTATGCATAATTAGTGCACTATCATGTATCCCAAAGGATAAAATTAGAACCATGGGTTCATTGTTGTTATGGCAGAGCGGGTACCACGAGATGGTATGGTACATAGACACCTAGGGTCCTCTACAGGTCATAGATTTGGGAAAAAATAAGATTCCTAGCATGTGCGTACAATCTTTTTATATTGATTTATTCTCTGGATTGGGTATTGTGAGATGAAATATGAACTAAAGTGAGGCTAATAATGTTAAGTGCATTATGAAGGTTAAATGAACATAGATTCATGTGATATGATAGGTGAAAGTGTTACTCTTATATCATTGTGGTGATACTTTTATGACTTGTGTAACGTGATATAAATGTTGATGATTTGACTTGAAATGATTACTTGTTAACTGAATTACATGCTAAGTGGTGAAGTACCTTTTACTTGTGGTTGTGGTTGATGTATGCGTGGTGGTTGTTGAGGCACTTGTGGTTGTGGTTGAGGTATGCGTGGTAGTTGTTGAGGCACTTGCGGTAGATGATGGTGGGTAGTATGTGATAGTGGAGCAATAGGATGTGGTAGTGGGGTGGTGGAAGTTGGGTAGATCATGCGATGATGAGTCTTAGGTAACATCGGGGAAGAAGAGTCTTGGCGAGCCCCACTTGTGGTTCCATGATAATGAATGAGAGGATTTGAAGAAGCTTCCCTATTTGTTGATTCAAGACCCTCCATTCAAGTATCAAATCGATCCATCCGCTCATTGAATCAGGTAGAGAGGGCGGAGATCATGTTCATCAATTTGAGTAGATTGGGTCCCCGGTGGGAACCTAAGTTTCATCACCATGATTCGACATTTGTACCTAGTGAAGACACTCAAACAAACAAGCAAACACATTAGGTTAGTCAAAATCAATAGCTCACAATCACTCAAGGATGCACGCCTTTGATTGCCTCACAAATTGCGTTGGCCAATGATTGTATCTTGTTTAGTCTGATGAGTTGCAAGGGGCCAATCTCTACTTAAAGTCAAGAATAGATTCTTATTTGACTCTAGAAGGAACACTCAAAGCTAACGTACATGAGTCAAGAAGTTTCAACATAATAAAGCAAGAAAAATTGAAGAAAATTGGCGTGAAAAAAAAATCAGACTCAAAGAACTTGATAATAGTCACTAGGGTAAAATACTAATTAAAATCAAGTTATGAAGTCAAAGAAATGGAATTAGACGGATAACAAACCAATGGACCAAGATTCGTACCAAGAAATTGTGTTTGAATAAGTTAGGATGGATTTTGTGGAGACGTTTTTCAGGAAATGTGGAGCCAAATATGCACTGTGACCGGACTGCCCAGGTTCACATTTTTAATTCGTGGAGACATTTTGGTGGTGCATTAATATTTCATGGAGATGCTGGCCAAAAACGTTGAGATGTTTCACTGGAATGTTTTTTTTGTGGAGCCAAGATCCCTAAAACGTCTAGACATTTTGCTTGTTGCTGGGCAGAATCTCACGTTGAAGTTGTTTTTCCACTCCACAAAATTTTTATCATAGAGATTTTCCTCAAGGGCACAAATTTTTCTAGTGCTGACATGGAGTCCTCATGTTTTTTTATACTTAGTTCCCACTTGTGGACCCAAGAAACACTTTTTGCCAACAATTCAAGAACACTGGAAGATCAAATGTACATTTTTGTCATCTTCTTCTTCAAGAACACCAAGAACACCCAAAACAAAACTCTTCTTCAAAACTTCACCAAATCAGTCCAAAATTTATGATTAGCTCCCCCTCGACCTAGAGAACAAACACCAATCAATAGTAAGCTCGATTGAACCCTTAATCAACAAGACCTACTTCAAATTTCTTCAAACCTTCAAAGCTTCAAAACACTTCCATGGTAGAATCTTCTCCACAACTCAAAATCACTTGAAACTTCGGATTTAAACTAAAATGATACTAGGGAACAAGAATCTAGCATCAAATATAACAAAACAAACAAAAAAAAAATCAGATTTTTGATTTTTTTTATAATATCAAATCCCAAGACTAGATTTGTGGAGGAATACATCTAAGTCGAGCTTTGATACCAATTGATACAATTCTAAGTACGAAAATGAGAATAATAAGAAAAAAAGAATTAAAAAGGAAGAAGAAAAGAGATAGAAAAGTAGACAGATAATTGAAAATCAAGGCAACCAATACTAAAAAGTAAAGACCTCCATTAAATATTTCAAGATAGCACCTAAACCTTTTAGAAAGACCTCAAAGGAATTAGATTCCCAAGCAACCTTTCTTTCCAAATTTAACACAATTAAAAGCCTAAGAAATCTCACAAATCTTTCAAAGAGTATTTAGTCAATATAAATATAATCTACCTAGGAAAATAAGAAAAACTACTACTTATACTAGGATAAAGAAAGGAAGAACTAGCTATTGCAATTATACTCTTAATGAAGTAAGGGCCTTTTTTGGTTGCCCTCCTTTGGTTGAATTCATGAGAATTCATAAAATGGCCATTAGCATGCTTAGCCCATTTCTTCACTAGGATAACCATCTTATGCCTCTTTCTTCTTTTTATCTCCCCAAGCTATCATCAATTCATGAGACCCTCGATAAGTCTCCCTAATGCACTCAAGTGCATCTCTTTTCATGATCAAGCTTTGTAATACTTGGAGCTCACATGCTTGAATCCTTGTAAAAGGCCTTGAGGCAACTTGGATTGCATCATTCTCCCCTTCTTGAAAGGAGTTTTCCCTCAAATTCAAAGGTCATCATCAACCACCACCATAGGAGAAATATCACACACATTGAAAGTGTTATGTACTTGGTATTCTGGAGGGTGAGCCATCTTGTATGCATTGTCATTGTGTCTTTCAATCACTTCAAATGGACCATCTTCTCTAGGCATTATCTTTGTCTTGTTTTTCTTGGGAAACCTTTCCTTGTGGAAATGGACCCAAATCCAATCAGCCAGTTCAAACACAACCCTCTTTCGGTCCTTGTTGGCTCTTTTTGTCATCTCTTGGCATATCTTCTCTAGTTGAAGTCGCACCTTCTCATACAAAGCCTTCATGGACTCGTCTCTTTAGTTACCATCTAAACTCGAAATAACATCTTGAGAAAAAAGGGTTAGAAAAAGAGGGGTGAGGGGGTTAAAAACATAAACAACCTCAAACGGAGACATACCAATAGTACTATGAACAACACGATTATATGCAAACTCAACTAAAGGAAATTGGTCTTTCTAAGACATTAGATTTCCTGTAACCATGGTAATAAGCATAGAACGTAAGGTTCTATTCACAACCTTGGTTGGGCCATCGGTTAGGGGGTGACAAGAGGTAGAAAATAATAATTATGTTCCAAATCAACCCCATAATTCCTTCCAAAAGTGGCTAAGGAACTTAGGGTCCCTATCACTCACTATGGTTTTAGGAATGCCATGCAACTTGACTACATTCTCAACAAACAAAGATGCAATATGAGAAGCTTTATCACACTTATGACATGCAATAAAATGAGCCATGTTTGAGAATCAGTCAACAATCACAAAAATACAATCTTTTACCTTTCTAGTCCTTGGCAAACCCAACACAAAATCCATAGAAATATCAAGCCAAGATCTTTGGAGCGTGGGAAGTAGGGTATATAAACCACAAAGAAGTAGTCTAGACTTAGCACTACAACATTCAACACATTGACCACAAAGTTTTGCAACATCAGTACACATTTTAGGCCAAAAGAATTATTCTCAAAGAATCCCCAAGGTTTTATCAATACCAAAATTTCCCATCAAACCCCCATTATGTGCCTCCCTCAAAAGGAGTTCCGTCCAAGAGCTCATGGGTACACATAGTCACTTGTTCGTGAACAAGTAAGCATCAAATCTAGCAAAAGGGATAAGAGGTTTATCCTTAAGCCCGTGGTCCCTTTCCAAGGCTTTGCAAATTTTGATAGATTAGAGCAAAAATAGGGTCCTTGGGATACAATGTTTTCAAGCTTTCAAAACCCATTAATTTGGAAGTCAAAGTAGTAACCAAAACATATTTTCAAGACAAGGCATCCGCTACAATATTGTCCTTCCCCTTTTTGTATTGGATTACATAAGGAAAAGTTTCAAATAATTCAACCCATTTGGCATGCCATTTGTTCAACTTCCCTTGGGCCTTGAGGGTTTCAAGGACTCATGATCGGTCCTAATACTCTTTATGCCACAAGTAATTTTGCCAGTACCCAAAGCTCTAATCAAAGCATAAAGCTCAAGATCATAGGTGGAGTAATTTAATGTTGCACCTTTAAGATTTTTACTAAAATAGGCAATGAGTTTTAAATCTTGCATCAAAACAACCCGAATACCTACCTTACTAGCATCAAATTCAATTTTAAAGATCTTATCAAATTGGGTAATGCAACAATGGTGCAGAGCTAAGAATTTTCTTCAAGGTTTCAAAAGCCTTTGCTTTCTCCTCACCCCAAGAGAAAGGCGTATCTTATGAGATTACCTTAGTTAGGGGAGAGCTATGGTGCTAAATCCTTTAACAAACCTCCTATAGAAGCTATCCAATCCATGAAAACTACGTACATCACCAATGGATGTAGGAGTTGGCCAATTCCTAATAATATCTATTTTAGATTCATCAGCCTCAACGCTCCTTGAACTCATAACAAAACCCAAGAAGACAACTTTATCAACACTAAAAGAGCATTTATCCATATTAGCATAAAGTTGTTCTTGTCTAAGCACTTCAAACACACATTTCAAATAAGTAACATGTTCATCTATGGTCTTTCTATACACCAACACATCCAATAAAAGGTTTCATCACATCATTCATTAATCGCATAAAAGTATGATGAGCATTAGTGAGACCAAAAGGCATCACCAACCATTCATATAGACCAAATTTTGTCTTGAATGTCATTTTCCACTCATCAAAAGGTTTTATCCAGATTTGATGGTAACCACTCCTAAGATCTATCTTAGAGAATATGCATGAACTATTTAATTTATCTAATACATCATCAAGTTGAGGAATAGGATGGCGATACTTTATCGTGATTTTGCTGATGGCGCGAAAATCTACACACATATTTTATATGCCATCTTTCTTTGGAACCAAGATCACAGAAAGTAAACATGGGCTCATGCTTTCATGCACCACCTCTTTCTTAAGGAGTTCATCCACTTGCCTTTGAAGTTCCTTGGTGTCCACTAGGTTGGCTCTATAAGATGGTTTATTTGTCAATTATGAACCCGAATGTCAATTTGGTGCTCAATTCCCCTTAAGGGAGGCAATCTCGGTGGAGTTCTAAGAGAAACATATCTTCATAGGCCTGGAAAAGAGAAGAAATAGGACTATGCAAAGAAGAGGTTAGTTTATTAGTATGCAAAGAATATTCCCTATGAATGATAAGGACCAATGCGCGTCTCTCCTCCACCTCCCTCGATATCTCTTTAAAACATGTCATAAGAGCCACTTTTGCCTTTGTCTTAGGGTTCTTCACCCTTTTACTCCCTTCCCCTGTACCATTGTCTCTACTACAACCATTGTAACACCCCATAATTTGATTCAGCTGTTAAACCTGATTTCTGTAAAAATTGTAAAGCTCCCAGAGATCATGGACCAAATCACGGAGCATAGTCCTGGACCACGACCCATAGTCTGATCCGTGGTCTTCTCTTTGGTTGTGTTTCTCCCTCAGTCTATGAGTCACTCGATGGCTCGTGGTTTGGAACCACGGCCCGTCCTGTGGAATCGTGGTTCGTGTTTCATAGGACCCCCTTTGAAGGGTCCTGGAAATGATGAGTTGGTTGATGACCCATCCTTTTGAATCACGAGTTGTCCTTCCATCCATAATCCTTGAGGATTGTCATTCCCATAAGTCAGGACCATGAGTTAATATGATGGTCAGTCGTTTTGAATCACGGACCGTAGAGTGACTAGTGGAGTTGAATACCAGCAAGCTCCCAGAAGTGGCACCTGAAACCACAAATCAGTCGATGGTTTGTCATTTTAGTTGACAGTCTGTAGAATGACTCGTGATCTCTGAAGTCGAGTCTTTTTATCAGTTTTTCTTAATTAAATCTCAGGGGTATTTCTATAATTACCCACTTTTTTAACTCTTAAGTGAGGTTGTTTTTGCAACTTTTAGTGGGGTTTTGTCATGCCCATAGGCTACCTCCTAGACGTAACACGAGATTCAAGACACGAGTGCCCTAGATTAACCCTTGGTCATAGCATACTCAGATAAACTTAAGGAAAATAAGTGGAAGCATACATAGAGATAAAGTAGGAATCCATAACTAAATTAGCAAAAGTCTACAAAGGACCCATGTAGAATACAAACTAGATATGTTTGAAGCCTCTAAATCTGAAATAGGAGTTGATGGGACAAGACCCCAACTAACTCATGAATCCAACAAAAAGGGACATAAAGAAAACTAATCTTAACTCTGTTTCTCGTAGGATGAGGGTTCATCAATAAGATCCGAACGGCTGACACTGACTAGCCACATGTCTGAGGGAGGAAACCTGAATCTGCATCATCAAGAGGATGCAGTGCAAAATACGCATCAGTACTATAGGATGTACTGAGTATGTGAGATATGCATGAATATGATGAGAACATACTTAAAACTGAGTTCATGAAAAAGGGAAGATCATAAGTAAATATCATAACTTGAATGGTAAACATGAGATATGAGTCAAGACTTCAAAATAGATATCATAAGCTTAAACAAGTCAAAACATTCATACGGGAGATTTTTATAACCGACATTAGACCATGCAAGCTGCATGGAATCTAACTATATAACCCTAGTTAGCAAAACTGACTTGAACCCTACCAAGGAATGAGTCACCATACCCAACTATATAACCCTAATTGGCAAAGCTGTCCTAATGCCCGCTAGGCACAGGACACCACAGATGTGGAACCACTCTCATAAGCCCATAGAGCACTTTATAATCTACACTGGCAACATAGTTCTAGACTTGGATAATCAAACCCACATCGCTCGGTGCTAAATACTACTCCCAAAACATGTACATATAACTCATAAATTCATAGTGGCACAATCTCATGCAAAATCTTATTGAAAAGCATGAAAATACATCGGGTATCATGCAATTCTCATATCATAAGTTCTTGAAGTTTAGCATAGCCATAATTTCAAATCATAGTTTTTCTTTCTAAATTCATACTTGAAGAATTAAGAATGCAATTTCCATAAGGTACTTGAGATCATAATATCAGTGCATGAAATTGAACTTAAAATCCATGGAGGAATCATGAAAAACACTTAATAGAAAGACCCATGAGGATTGAGTAAGAACCCAACTTAGAAATCCATAACTTGAAGGAAATCATGCTAGAAATAAACTTTAATGCATGGGTTTCCGAAATTACTTGAGGAACCTTAGTCAAATCATAGACACACAATAAAAAACTATGAATTGATGCATAGAAACTGATTTCATAAGTTTTTTCCCAATTTAGATTAAAACCCTAATTTCACAAGTTCATAATTCAAAATAAGCATTAGGGGGTTTGGGCACAAGGGTGAGAGGAATCCATCATTGAATACTCACATACCTTGATTGAAGATAACCCACTTGAGATTAAAAAGAAAGGAGACTTGATCTTGGAGCTTGAGACTTGGAGCTTGAAGGAGTTATTTTCCTTTGTGGGAGATGAATGAAGATTTGAGGAGGGACTTAGACTAATGAGGGTGAAAACCCTTCTAGAAATAATCAAAACAACCTCTTTAGGAGTTAAACGGGTGGGTAATTACAAAAATACCCCTGGGACATAAAATAGAAGCTACAGAAAATCCCGCCTTATGGGCTACCCAATGGGCGTCACACCCATGATGGCCCATCAGGCGAAGACATCGGGTAAGCTGAGCTGAAGGAAGGGTTGTTGGATGGTTTTGATGGCGCATATCACGACGCCTGTCAAGAAAAGAGGGGTCTGGGGAGAATTCTGCTGGACCATTTCGATGGTGGGCACCGACAAAACGTCGTACCCATGACGCCCGTCATGGCCGCCCGTTGGCTGGAGGGGTGCTGATTGGCAGCCACTGGTCGAATCCCACGGCCCACCCCACGGGCCATCGGGACTCTGACGCCCGTGGCGTCTGCCCATCGTGACTAACAATTTCAGAAAACATTGGGTTCTGAGCTAAATAGCTGGTTTGGGTTTCGAGGTGTTAAATATCTCCCCCTTGGGATCATTCATCCTCGAATAAAGACTAAGAAAGAAAACTGGAGAGAAAACAACCCAACCATACATTTAGAACATGAAAACTCAAGGATAACATGAAAACTGAACTTTTCGACTTAAAACACGACTGAACTAACTTCTGAAAACATGAATGCATGCTAGAATCATGAGAGAACTGATGGGATAGAATCAGAGGGACATACTAAGGAGGAAACTAATACCTCAAGTTGAACTTGGATAGGAAGGAAAGAGATGAGAGTACTTGGCTTTCATGGCTGTTTTTGCTTCCCAAGTAGCTCCCTCAACTAGTTGATTTCTCCAAAGGACCTTCACCATAACGACTTCTTTATTTCTCAACCTCAAAATCTAACGATCAATAATCTCCATGGGAACTTCCTCATAAGTAAGGTTATCCTTCACACTCACATCTTTCAAATGAACAATCAAGGTCGGATCACCAACACACTTCTTCAACATCGAAACATGGAAACACTACCAACTTTCCCCAGAATCTGATAAGGACCTACAAAATGGGGACTAAGCTTCACTTTCTTGCCAAATCTCATCACACCCTTCATGGGTGATACCTTCAGAAAAACCCAATCATCAACTTCAAATTCTAACTCTCTTCTCCTTACATCTGTATATGATTTCTGTCGACTCTGAGCGGTCTTCAATCTTTCCCTAATAAGCTGAACCTTCTCCATAGTCTCATGAACCGAATCTGGGCCAATCAAAGCTAGATCACCTACCTCAAACCAACCAATAGGAGATCTACATCTCTGACCATAAAGTGCCTCATACGGAGCCATCTGGATGCTAGAGTGAAAAGCTATTGTTGTAGGCAAACTCGATAAGAGGTAAGTGATCATTCTAATTACCTTTGAAATCAATCACACAAGCTCTCAACATATCCTCCAAAGTCTTAATAGTACGCTCTGCCTGGCCATCCATCTGTGGGTGAAAAGTTTTGCTAAACTTCACCTGAGTACCAAGACCTCTCTAAAATGATCTCCAAAACTGGGAGGTAAACTGAGTACCTCTATCTGAAATGATAGACAAAGAAACACCATGCAATCTAACTATCTACTGAATGTATAGTCTGGCATAATTGTCTATTGAATCCATAGTCTTAACAGCCAAGAAGTGGGATGACTTAGTTATCCGGTCAACATTACCCAAATGGAATCATGTTGCCTTTGAGTACGAGGCAACCCAATGATGAAGTCCATATTGATTGCTTCCCACTTCCAAGTAGGAAGGTCAATATCCTGAATCATGTCACCCGGTCGTGCATGCTCTACCTTCACTTGCTGACAGTTGGGACACTTAGCTATAAAACCGACTATGTCCCTCTTCATTCCATTCCACCAATAGACTTTCCATAGATCATGGTACATCTTTATGGCACCAGGGTGAATGGAATATTTTGAACTATGAGCCTCAGTCAGAATATGCTGTCTAAATCCATCTACATCTGGTACACACAATTGACCCTGATAACGAAGCACACCATCTCCCCCTTGGGAGAAAACCTCAACCCTTTGCTGATGGACTGTACCCTTTAACTGAAGCAAAATAGGATCACTCTCTTGCTTTTCCTTCACTTCAGCTACCAAGGATCATTTGGAACCATTCTGAATAATAACACCACTTTCGGTCGAGTCCAAAAGGCAAACTCCCAGCCGAGAAAGCCTATGAACTTCTTTAACTAGTTCCTTCTTTCCATCTTCAACTGAAGACACATTACCCATGGATAATCTACTAAGTGCATCCACCACAACATTGGCCTTACCCCGATGGTAAAGCATACTCATATCATAATCCTTAAGAATCTCAAGCCATCTCCTTTGACGCAGATTAAATTTCTTTTGATAGAACACATAATTAAGGCTCTTATGATCGATGAATACATCTACATGGACACCATACAAGTAGTGTCTCCAAATCTTCAAAGAAAAAACCACGGCTGCTAACTCAAGATTATGAGTAGGGTAGTTCTTCTCATGAATCTAAAGCTTTCTCAAAGCATAAGCAATCACCTTAAAACGCGGCATCAAAACATAACCGAAACCAACCCTAGAGGCATCACAATACACAACAAAGTCTTCTAGGCCCTCGGGTAGAGCCAACACTAGAGCTGTGGTCAATTTAGTCTTTAATTCCTGAAAGATTTTCTCACATAGATCCGACCACTAAAACATAACCTTCTTCTGAGTTAACCGAGTCAAAAGTGCAGCAATAGAAGAAAACCCTTTCATAAATCTCCTGTAGTAACCAGCCAAACCCAAAAAAGCTCCTAATATCAGACGGGGAAGTGGGTCTAGGCCAGTCTTTTACTGCCTCAAGCTTTTGAGAATCAACCCGAATACCATCTCTAGTCACAGTATGACCCAAAAAAGCAATAAACTACATCCAAAACTCACACTTGCTAAATTTAGCAAATAACTATCGGTCCTTGAGAGTTTGCAACACAACTCTTAAATGGTCCGCATGCTCCTCCTCACTCTGAGAGTAGATAAGAATATCGTCAATGGAAACAATCACAAACATATCCAAATACTGTTTGAACATACGATTTATCAAAACCATAAAAGCTGCAAGAGCATTCAATAGACCAAAATACATAACAACAAATTCATAATGACCATACCGAGTTCTGAAGGCTGTCTTCGGAATATCACACTCTCTATCCCAAGGCTGGTGATAACTGGATCTAAGGTCGATCTTGGAGAAGAAACTAGCACTCTAAAGCTGATCAAACAAGTCATCAATCCTAGGAATAGGATACTTATTCTTGATTGTGATCTTGTTCAACTGACGGTAGTTAATACACATTCTAAGAGAACCATCTTTCTTTCTCATAAACAAAAACTGGGGGACCCCATGGAGAAATGCTAGGCCTGATGAAACCTTTATCAAGAAGATCTTTTAACTGATCCTTTAAATCCTTAAGTTCCGCGGGAGCCATTCTATAGAGAGGAATAGAGATAGGATTCGTATATGGGAGAAGATCTATCCCAAAGTCGATCTCTTGCTCGGGAGGGACTCCAGGCAAATCCTTGGCGAACACTTCTAGGAACTTATTCACAACGGGAACAAACTGAAGAGATGGAATTCCGGACTCCGTGTCCATAACCCAAACTATATGATAAACATAACCTTTAGAAATCATCTTCCTAGCCTTAAGATAAGATATGAAATGACCTTTTGAGGATGGGGGAATACCTTTCCACTCTAAGACGAGTTCATTTGAAAACTTGAAACTGATAACTCGAGTACGGTAATCAACCAAGGCATAACAAGAATACAACCAATCCATTCCAAGAATAACATCAAAATCAATCATCTCCAACTCTACTAAATCCGCTGAAGTGACTCTATGAAGGACTGAGATAGGGAAATTTTGGTAGACTCTTTTGGCTAGGACTAACTCACTAACAGGAGTAGAAACAAAAAAGGGTTCTAAAACAAATTCAAGATAAATTTTGAATTTGCATGCTATATAAGGGGTCACAAAAGATAGGGAGGCACCGGGATCCAACAAGGCATACACATCAAGAGAGAAGACTTTCAACATACCAGTGACAACATCCGATGACATCTCCTGATCTTGGCGAGAGGACATAGCATAAAGGCTATTTTGGTGCTGACCACTAGAACTAGAAACTGTGCCCTGCTAGGATGGTCGACCTCTTAGGGCTGCTGGGGCAGACTTAGCCCTACTACCTCCCTGTCCCTTCTTAGCTCGGGCAGACTTAGCCCTACTACCTCCCTGTCCCTTCTTAGCTGAAGGGAAATCTCTAATATGATTTCTAGCCTGACCACATCCGAAGCAACTACCTGAATCGGCTAGACACTAACCAAGATGAATCTTCCCACACTTGGTACAAATGGGGAAAGAAGGCCCCTTTTCACCACTCCCCTAAGAATAAGAGCCTGTACCTCTACCAGACTGATCATGGTGAGGCCTGGAGGTCTGAGAAGAGGCACTAGCTGAAGAATAAATGGGGCCTGATGATTTCTTCTGAAAGGAAGAATGATGTCCACCTCTGGACTTCTGATGGCTAAATCCCAAACCCTCAGATCTAGCTCTTTTGTTCTTATTAGCCATCTCCCTAAGCTTGTCTCCCTTGATCTGGTGAGCATGAGTCATAAGCTTGGAAATATTCATATCACTCAATAGCATAGCGGAACTACACTCTTTCTTCACTATATCTGAAATCCCATAGATAAACTTACTCATCTGATCATACGGGTCTGCTACCATAGAGGAGGCATACCTAGACAACTGAGTGAACTTCAAACTGTACTCTTGGACTGACATCGACCCCTGTCTCAAGTTAATAAATCCTCAGTCTTTGCTTGCCTTAACTCTCGGGGAAAGAAACGATCGAGGAAAGCCCTCTAGAAACCCTCCCAAGTCATAGGGACCTTATCCCTATCTCTAGCTTCCTTCCATTGCGTGAACCAGATATGAGCTACATCCTTGAGTTGATAGGATGCGAGCTCCACAAAATCTACATCACCCACTTGCATAACATCAAATATCTTCTTCGCTTCATTAATAAAGCTAAGTGGGTCCTCACTCACTTTTGAAACCCAAAATTCAGGTAGGTTCATTCGAACAAAATCACAAACCCGAGCCACTACCCCACCTTGAGGTTTGATGGAGATAGGAGCCGGCTGGTTGGCCTGAGCAGCCATGGTCTGGGCTAGCAAATGAATGGCACTCCTGAACTCCTCATGCATGACCTCGGGGGCCAGAACTGGAGGAGCAACATTCCGAACGGCTCGGTGAGGCATAGCACGATAATGAGGCATAATCTGAAATGTAACAAGAATGGATTAGAGGAGTAACCAAGTTAAAATATATCGCACGATACTAATCATGAAAGAAGTGAACTCTTCCTAAGACATCTCATAGCTTCCCTCTGATAAGTGTGGCGCGCTTCACACACATGAAAGAGACTCTACTCGATGCGGCTTTAGACACCCTAGGACTCTTGAACTTGAGGCTCTGATACCAAGTTTGTCACGCCCCGAGGCTACCCCTAGACATAACATGGGATCCGAGACACGAGTGCCTTAGATTAACTCTTGGTCATAACATACTCATATAAACTTAAGGAAAATAAGCGGAAGCATACATAGAGAGAAAGTAGGAATCCATAACTAAATTAGCGAAAGTATACAAAGGACACATCTAGAATACAAACTAGCTATGTTTGAAGCCTCTAAATCTGAAATAGGAGTTGATGGGACAAGACCCCAACTATCTCATGAATCCAACAAAAAGAGACATAAAGAAAAATTATCTTAACTCCGGTCCTCGTAGGATGAGGGCTCACCAATAAGATCCGAATGGCTGACACTGACTAGCCATGTGTCTGAGTGAGGAAACCTAAATCCGCATCATTAAGAGGATGCAGTGCAAAATACGCATCAGTACTATAGGATGTAATGAGTATGTGAGATATGCATGAATATGATGAGAACATACTTAAAACTGATTTCATGAAAAAGGGAAGATCATAAGTAAATATCATTACTTGAATGGTAAACATGAGATATGAGTCAAGACTTCAAAATAGATATCATAAGCTTAAACAAGTCAAAACATTCATACGGGAGCTTTTTATAACCGACATTAGACCATGCAAGCTACATGGAATCTAACTATATAACCCTAGTTAGAAAAGCTGACTTGAACCATGCCAAGGAACGAGTCACCATACCCAACTATATAATCCTAATTAGCAAAGTTGTCCTAATACCCGCTAGGCACATGTCACTATGATCAAGATATGGAACCACTCTCATAAGCCCATATGACACTTCATAACCTAAGCTGGCAACGTAGTTCTAGACTTAGATAATTGAACCCATGTCACTCGGTGCTAAATACTACTCCCGAAACATGTACATATAGATCATAAATTCATAGTGGCACAATCTCATGCCAAATCTTATTGATAAACATGAAAACACATCGGTATCATGCGATTCTCATATCATAAGTTCTTGAAGTTTAGTATAGCCATAATTCCAAATCATTCTTTTTCTTTCTAAATTCAGACTTGAAGAATTAGGCATGCAATTTCCATAAGGTACTTGAGATCATAATATCAGTGCATGAAATTGAACTTAAAATCCATGGAGGAATCATGAAAAACACTTAATAGAAAGACCCAAGAGGATTGAGTAAGAACCCCAACTTAGAAATCCATAATTTGAAGGAAATCATGCTAGAAATCAACTTTAATACATGAGTTTCCGAAATCATTTATGGAATCTTAGTCAAATCACAGATACACAATAAGAAACTATGAATTGATGCATAGAAACTGATTTTATAATTTTTCCCCAATTTAGATTAAAACCTTAATTTCACAAGTTCATAATTCAAAATAAGCATTGGGGGTTTTGGGCACAAGGGTGAGAGGAACCCATTGTTGAATACCCACATACCTTGATTGAAGCTAATCCACTTAAAATTGAAAACAAAGAAGACTTGATCTTGGAGCTTGAGACTTGGAGCTTGAGACTTGGAGTTTGAAGGAGTTCTTTTCATTTTTGGGAGATGAATGAAGATTGAGGAGGGACTTAGGCTTATGAGGGTGAAAACCCTTCTAGAAGTAGTCAAAACAACCTCATTTAGGAGTTAAAAGGATGGGTAATTACAAAAATATTCCTAGGACTTAAAATAGAAGCTGCAAAAAATCCCGCCTCATGGGTTACCCGAAGGGCTTCGCACCTACGATGGCCCGTCGGGCCAAGACATCAGGTAAGATAAGCTAAGGGAAGGTCTGCTGGAGAGTTTCAATTGTGTGTCTCATAGATTAGAGCAACCACGACGCCCGTGGTGACTGCCTGTCGAGGAAGGGGGGAGAGTTTTGGGGAGAATTCCACTGGACCATTCTGATGGTGGGATCAATGGGAAATTGTACCCACGATGCTCGTCATGCCGGTCCATCGGCTGGAAAGGTGCTGCTCGACAGCCGCTGGTCAAATCCCAAAGCACACCCCATGGGCCATCGGGACTCCGACGCCAATGACGGCTGCCCGTCGTGACCGACAATTTCAGAAAACTTTGGGTTCTGAGCTAAATAGTTGGTTTGGGTTTTGGGGTGTTACATTTTTCTACTCTTATTAGCCTAAGTCTTTCATTATTCCTCATTCATCTACCAAAAAAGGAAAATAACTCCTTTAAGCTCCAAGATCAAGCCTCTATTTCTTTTCATCTTAAGATTAAGCTAGCTTCAATAAGGTATGTTGGTATTCAACAAGAGATTATTTTCACTCTTTTGCCCAAAACCCTATGTTTTACTTTGATTTATGAATTTATGAAATTAGGGGAAAAGTTATGGGTTTTATTTTAAAGTATCAATTCATGATTTCCCATTCATTACCCATGTTTTAATTAATATTCCTTGCATAATTTCAAAAGTCCATATGTTGATGATGAATTTTAGCATGATTCTATTGAATTGCATGTTTTCAAGTAAAAATTGGCATGTTTAGACAACATGGCCTTATCTATTATGAAATTACAAGCCTAATTCTTCAAGTTATGAATTTAGAAAGAAAGTATGTTTTGAATTATGGCTATGCTAAGTTTTAAGGATTTTGAAGCATGAATTGCATGACATCAGATATGTCCTTATGATTTATGAAAGGTTTGGCATCTATATATGTCTACCTAAGATATGTGAATTGCATGGTATTAAAAATACCCTTATACTTTTCAAACAGAATTGGCATTATATATGTCACAAGTATATGTGGACTATATGTATATATTTTGGGAGTAGTATTTAGCACCAAGTTTGACAGGGTGAGATTACCCTTAGTCTCAAAACTACGTGCCACCGTAGGTGGCCTCTGTGGCTTATGACTGGACCCTGATATAATAAGGTTCTAACTTTGGCCAGTTAGGAAAACCTTTTTCAGTATGGGTGTATGACACTGTACTCCATGTAGCTCATCATGGTTTATGTCGGTTAAGATAAACTCCTGTATAAAGAATTAAGACTTATGCTTTTCTATTTCATGCTTTAAGTTTTAAACTATGAGATTTACTTATGACATTTCTTTATGCATGAACTAAGTTTTATTTACATTTTAAGTATGTTTTTACCAAATTTATGCATATCTCATATACTCGATATATCCTATAGTACTGATGCATATGTTGTGTTGCATCCTCTTGATGATGCAGATTCAGGCTGTCACTCCTAGGCTCGTGGCTAGATGACACCAGACATCCAGATAGTGGTTGTGAGTCCTCATCCTTCGAGGACTAGCATTAGTCTAATTAATTTGTTTATCTTTCTTTTAGATTTTCGAGTTAGTTGGGGTCTTGTCCCATCAACTGTTATGATAGTTTAGAGGCTTCAGACCTAGTTAGATTTGTATTTCGTGTTTGGATTTGATGCTTCTTAGACTTTTTTCTTATTTAGTCAAGTTTGCCTGTCTTCACTTAGTATGCTTCCTCTATGTTTTCTTATGAATGTCTGAGTATGCTATGACCAAGGGTTAACTTGGGGAACTTGTGGTCCTGGGTCCCGTGTTATGCCTAGGGGGTAGTCTCAGGGCATGACAAACTTAGTATCAGAGCATCAAGTTCAAGAGTTCTAGGGTGTTTGAAAGCCGCATCGAGTAAAGTATATTTTATGTGTGTGAAGCGCGCCATACTTATGAGAAAGAAGCTATGAGGTGTCTTAGAAAGAACTTCACTTCTTTGATGATCAATATCGTGCGACAAAGTTTAACAATATTAGCCCTCTAATCCATTCTTTATGCATTTCAAATTATGCCTCCTCATCGTGCTATGCCTCGTTGGGCAAATGCTTGAAATGCTAATCCTTCGATTCAAGACCCTGAGGTCACAAATGCGGAGTTCAGAAATGCTATTCATATGCTAGCTCAGACTATGGCCGCTCAGGCCAATCAACAGGGTTCTATCCCCATCCACCCTCAAGGTGGAGTTGCAGCCCGAGTCTGAGACTTTATTCACATGAACCCACCTGAGTTTTTGGGTTTGAAAGTTGGTGAGGATCCATAAAATTTCTTGGATGAGGTAACGAAGATCTTTGGGGTAATGCAAGTTTTTGGTGTAGAGGGTGTTGAGCTTGCCTCCTATCAACTCAAGGACGTGGCGCATCTTTGGTTTACTCAATGGAAAGATGCTAGGGCTAAATATGTGGTCCCTATGACTTGAGAGTGTTTTGAGAAGTCTTTTCTTGACCGGTTATTTATGAGGGAATTAAGGCAAACTAAGGCCGAAGAATTCACAAATTTGAGGCAAGGTTCCATGACGGTTCATGAGTACAGGTTGAAGTTTACCTAACTTTCTAGGTATGTTCCTTCTATGGTGGCTGACTCGTGGGATGAGATGAGTAAGTATGTTTACAGAGTATCAGATTTGGTAAAGAAGAAGTGTAGGTCTGCGATACTCTTGGGTGACATGGATATTTCTCAACTTATGACTCATGCCCAATAGATTGAGGGAGACAAGTTGATGGAGATGGAAAGGTAGAACAAGAGGGTTAGATCAGAGAGTTCAGGTTTTGGCCATCATAGTTTCAGAGGCAGACATCACTCTTCATTTTAGAAGAAATCATTAGGACACATTCATTCTTCAGCTAGTGCTCCTACCCAGGCCCCCAGGCCTCATCATGATCATACTGGTAGAGGATCTGGTTCCTATTCACAGGGGAGTGTTGCAAAGAGGACTCCTTATATTTCTTGCAACAAGAGTTGTAAAAGTCATCCTGGTGAGTGTTTAGCTGGTTTAGGTGGATGCTTTGGGTGTGGTCAGGTTGGACACAAGATTAAGGATTTCCCTTCAGCTAAGAAGGAGCAGGGAGGTAGCAGGACTCAGTCTGCCCCAGTAGCCCTAGGAGGTTGACCGGCCTAGCAGGGTGTTGCTTCTAATTCTGGTGGTCAGCGCCAGAATCGCCTTTATGCCATGTCATCTCACCAAGACCGGAAGAGTTCATCGGATGTTATTACTGGTATGTTGAAAGTCTTCTCTCTTGATGTGTATGCTTTGTTAGACCCCGGTGCCTCCTTATATTTTGTGACCCCTTATATTGCTTGCATGTTCGAGATTAGTCCTGATCAAATCTTAGAACCCTTTTATGTTTCTACTCCTGTTGGTGAGCCAGTCCTAGATAAAAGAATCTACTGAAATTGCCCTATCTCAGTCCTTCATAGAGTCACTTCAACGGATTTAGTAGAGTTGGAGATGACTGATTATGATGTTATTCTTGGTATGGATTAGTTGTATGTATGTTATACCTTGGTCGATTGTCATAATCGAGTCATCAGTTTTAAGTTTTCAAATGAACCTGTCTTAGAGTGGGAAGGTAGTCCTCCATCCTCAAAAGGTCATTTCATATGTTATCTCATGGCTAGAAAGATGATTTCTAAGGGTTATGTCTATCATATAGTTCAGGTTATGGACACAGAGTCTAAAACCCTGTCTCTCCAGTCAGTTTCTATTGTGAGTGATTTTCCAAAAGAGTTTCCTCAAGATTTGCCCGAAGTCCCTCCCGAGTGGGAGATTGAATTTAGAATATATCTTCTTCTAGATACGCATCCTATATGTATTCCTCCATTTAGGATGGCTCCTGCAGAGCTTAAGAAATTGAAAGATCAGTTGAAAGACCTCCTTGATAAGGGTTTTATCTGACCCAACATCTCTACATGGGGTGCTCCAGTCTTATTCGTGCGAAAGAAAGATGGTTCCCTCAGAATGTGTATCGACTACCATCAGTTGAACAAGGTCACAATCAAGAATAAGTATCCCATTCCTAGGACTAATGACTTGTTCGATCAACTTCAGGGTGCCAGTTACTTCTCCAAGATCGACCTTAGATCTGGTTATCATTAGCTTCGTGTTAGAGAGTGTGACATTCCAATGACAGCCTTCAGAACTTGGTATGGTAATTATGAATTTGTGGTTATGTCTTTTTGACTAACGAATGCTCATGCGGCCTTTATGGATTTGTTGAACCGTGTGTTCAAGCATTATTTGGATATATTTGTGATTGTGTTCATTGATGATATCCTTATCTAGTCTCGGAGTAAGGAGGAGCATGTGGACTATTTGAGAGTGGTGTTGAAAACTCTTAAGGACCAGTAGTTATTTGCAAAGTTTAGCAAGTGTGAGTTTTGGATGCAGTCTGTTGCTTTTATGGGTCATATTGTGACTAGAGATGGTATTCGAGTTGATTCTCAAAAGATCGAAGCAGTAAAAACTGGCCTACACCCACTTTCCCGTCTGATATTATGAGTTTTTTTGGGTTTGGCTGGTTACTACAGGAGATTTGTGGAGGGGTTTTCTTCCATTGCTACCCCTTTGACTTGGTTGACTCAGAAGAAGGTTAAATTTCAATGGTCTGATCTATTTGAGAAGAAATTTTAGGAATTGAAGACTAGATTGACCACAGCTCCAGTGTTGGCTCTACCCGAGGGCCTAGATAATTTTGTTGTGTATTGTGATGCTTCTAGTATTGGTTTGGATTGTGTGTTAATGCAGCGTAGCAAGGTTATTGCTTATGCTTCAAGACAACTTAAAATTCATGAGAAAAACTACCCTACTCATGATCTTGAGTTAGCGGCCATGGTTTTTGCTTTGAAGATTTGGAGATACTACTTGTCTGGTACTTATGTGGATGTATTCATTGATCATAAGAGTTTTCAGTATGTTTTCACTAAAAAAGAATTGAATCTTCATCAACGGAGATGGCTTGACCTTCTTAAGGATTATAATTTGAGTGTGCTTTACCATCCGGGTAAGGCCAATGTTGTGGAAGATGCACTTAGTATGTTGTCCATGGGTAGTATGTCTTTGGTTGAAGATGGAAAGAATAAATTGGCCAAAGATGTTCATCGACTTGCTCGATTAGGAGTTTGTCTCATGGATTCAACAGAAGGTCGTGTTATTATTCAGAATGGTTCTGAATCTTCTTTGGTAGCTGAAGTGAAAGAAAAGTAAGACAGTGATCCTATTTTGCACCAGTTGAAGGGTGCAGTCTATCAGCAAAGGGGAGAGGTTTTCTCTCGGGGGGAGATGGTGTGCTTCGATATCAGGGTCGATTATGTGTTCCTGACATAGATGGATTGTGACAGTGGATTTTGATAAAGGCTCATAGCTCCAGGTATTCTATTCACCCCGGTACCACCAAGATGTACCATGACCTACGAGAAGTCTATTGGTGGAATTACATGAAGAGGGACATAGCAGGTTTTGTGGCTAAGTGTCCCAACTGTCAATAAGTAAAAGTAAAGCATCAACGACCAGGTAGTATGACTCAGGATATTGATCTTCCTATTTGAAAATGGGAAGCGATCAATATGGATTTCATTACTGGTTTACCTCGTACTCTAAGGCAACATGATTCTATTTGGGTGATTGTCGACTGAATAACTAAGTCATCTCACTTCTTGGTTGTTAAGACTACGGATTCAGCAGATGATTATGCCAGACTCTACATTCGGGAGATAGTCAGATTGCATGGTGTTCCATTGTCTATCATTTCTGCTAGGCGTACTCAGTTTACATCCCAGTTTTTGAAGTCATTTCAGAAAGGTCTTGGTACTCATGTTAAGCTTAGAATAGCCTTTCACTCAAAGATGAATGGCCAGGCAGAGCATACTATTCAGACGTTGGAGGATATGTTGAGAGATTGTGTGATTGATTTCAAAGGTAATTGGGATAATCACTTACCCCTTATCGAGTTTGCCTACAACAATAGCTTTCATTCTATCATCTAGATGGCTCCTTATGAGGCAGTTTATGGGCGGAGGTGTAGATCTCCTATTGGTTGGTTTGAGGTAGGTGAGGCAGCTTTGATTGGTCCATATTTGGTTCATGAGACTATGAAGATGGTTCAGATCATTAGGGAGAGGTTCAAGACCGCTCAAAGTCGACAAAAATCATATGCAGATGTGAGGAGAAGAGAGTTGGACTTTAAGGTTAATGATTGGGTTTTTCCGAAGGTGTCACCCATCAAGGGTGTGATGAGATTTGGCAAGAAAGGGAAGCTTAGTCCCCGCTATGTAGCTCCTTATCGGATTTTGAGGAGAGTTAGTAGTGTTGCTTATGAGTTGGATTTGCCATAAGATTTAGAATCGGTTCATCCGGTTTTCCATGTTTCTTTATTGAAGAAGTGTATTGGTGATCCGACCTTGATTATTCTTTTGGAGGACATGGGTGTGAAGGACAACTTTACTTATAAGGAAGTTCCCGTGGAGATTCTTGATCGTCAGATTTGAAGGTTGAGAAACAAAGAAGTCGCTTCGGTGAAGGTCCTTTGGAGAAATCATGTAGTTGAGGGACTACTTGGGAAGCAGAAGTAGCCATGAAAGCCAAGCACCCTCATCTCTTTCCTTCTGACTCAATTTCAGCTTGAGGTATTAGTTTCCTCCTTAGTATGTCCCTCCGACTCTATTCCATCAATTTGTCTCATGATCCTAGCATGCATACATATTTTTCATAGTTAGTTCTATCATGTTTTAAGTTGAAAGGCTCAGTTCTCATGTTATCCTTGAGCTTCTATGTTTTGTTGTTTGGCTGGGCTGTTTTCTCTCCAATTTTCCTTGCTTAGCCTTCATTCGAGGATGAATGATCCCAAGGAGGGGATATTGTAACACCCCGAAATTCGATTCAGCAGTTAAACCTGATTTCTATAAAAAATTGTAAGGCTCCTAGAGATCATAGACCAAATCACGGACCGTAGTCTTGAACCATGACCCGTAGTCTGATATGTGGTCTCCTCCTTGGTTGTGTTCCTCCCTCGGTCTACGAATCACTCGACATCTCCTGGTTTAGAACCACAGCCCATCCTATGGACTTCTGGTTCAAGTTCTAGAGGACCCCCTTGAAGGGTCCTAGAAATGACGAGTTGGTTAATGACCCGTTGGTTAATGACCCATCCTTTTGAACCACAGGTCGTCCTTCCATCCGTAATCCCTGAGGATCAGAGGATTATTATTCCTCTAAGTCAGGACCACGAGTCAACAGGATGGTCCATTATTTTAAATCACGGACCATAGAGTGACTCGTGGAGTTGAGTTCCAGCAAGCTCCCAGAAGTGGCACTTGAAACCACAGATCAGTTGACGGTTTGTAGACTGACTTGTGGTCTCTAAAGCCGAGTATTTTTATCAGTTTTTCTTAATTAAATTCCAGGGGTATTTATATAATTACCCACCCTTTTAACTCTTAAGTGAGGTCATTTTGGCCACTTTTAGTAGGGTTTCTGCTCTTATTAGCCTAAGTCTTTCATTATTCCTCATTCATCTACCAAAAGAGGAAAAGAACTCCTTCAAGCTCTAAGTCTCAAGCTCTAAGATCAAGCCTCCATTTCTTTTCATCTTAAGATCAAGCTAGCTTCAATAAGGTATGTGGGTATTCAATAAGGGATTTCTTTCACCCTTATGCCCAAAACTAGATGTTTTACTTTGATTTTTGAATTTATAAAATTAGGGTTCTTACCCAAATTGGGGAAAAAGTTATGGGTTTTGTTTTAAAGTATCAATTCATTGTTTCCCATTCATTACCCATGTTTCAATTAAAATTCCTTGCATAATTTCAAAAGTCCATATGTTGATGATGAATTTTAGCATGATTCCATTGAATTGCATGTTTTCAAGTGAAAATTAGCATGTTTAGATAACATGGCCTTATGTATTATGAAATTGCATGCCTAATTCTTCAAAAAAATAGTATGTTTTGAATTATGTCTATGCTAAGTTTTAAGGATTTTAAAGCATGAATTACATGACATCAGATATGTCCTTATGATTTATGAAAGGTTTGGCATCTAGATATGTCTACCTAAGCTATGTGAATTGCATGGTATTAGATATACCCTTATACTTTTCAAACAGAATTGACATTAGATATGTCACAAGTATATGTGAGCTATATGTATATGTTTTGGGAGTAGTATTTAGCACAGAGTTGGGAAGGTTGAGATTACCCTTAGTCCCAGAATGATGTGCCACCGTAGGTGCCCTCTGTGGCTTATAACATTATCCTGACACGATAAGGTTCTAACTTTGGCCGATTACGACAACTTTTTTTGATATGGGTGTATGACACTGGACCCATGTAGCTCATCATGATTTATGTCGATTAAGATATACTCTCATATGAAGATTTAAGACTTATGCTTTTCTATTTTATGCTTTAAGTTTTAAACTATGAGATTTATTTATTACACTTCCTTATGTATGAACTCAGTTTTATTTACATTTTAAGTATGTTTTTACCATATTTATGCATATCTCATATAGTTGGTACATCCTATAGTACTGACGCATATCTTGTGTTGCATCCTCTTGATAATGCAGATTCAAGCTCTCTCTCCCAGGCTTGTGGCTAGACGACGCTGAATATCCAGATAGTGGTTGGTCAGTCCTCATCCTTCTAGGGATATCATTAATCTAGTTAATTTGCTTATCTTTCTTTCAGATTCTTGAGTTATTTTGGATCTTGTCCCATCAACTCTTATGATAGTTTAGAGGCTTCAGACCTAGTTAGATTTGTATTCCGTGTTTGGATTTGATACTTCTTAGACTTTGTTCTTATTTAGTCAAGTTTGCCTGTCTTTACTTAGTATGCTTCTGCTAAGTTTTCTTATGAATGTCTGAGTATGATATGACCAAGAGTTAACTTAGGGCACTTGTGGTTCTGGGTCCCGTTTTACGCCTAGGGGGTAGTCTCGAGGCATGACAATAATCCCCACCCTTGCCTTTCTCTTTCAACTCTCACATGTTTTGGTATACTTGACTAACTTACACCGGTGTCATATGATATAGGACATGTTTTCTCTTTATGATCAAAGGAATACCAATTAGTTCTATCATTATGGTTTATATCTCTATCATATTTCAACTATATCCCAAGCAAAACATGACAAGCTTGAATTGGCACCACATCACATTGAATTTCATCTTGGTATTTACCAATCTTAAACATGATCAAAAATTGTTTATGCACTCTCAACTCCCCAAATTTGCTCAACCATTGAAGTTTGTATGGAGTAGAGTATTTGGTGGTGGAAAGGTGGAGAAAATCCACCAAGGTAGTAGTTGCAACATTGGCACAACTCCCACTATTAATTATGAAGGAACATACATTTCCCTTGATGAGGCACTTAGAATGGAAAAGGTTCTTCCTCTGACTCGGGTCATCCATAGCCTTGCTAATCATGGCCCTCATCACTATATAATTTGGCATGGTAAGCTCCTCTTCTTGAGGCATATCTTTTATTACCAAGGCCCTCCTTGCTAAACCACAAGGAATAACAAAATCTCCATATTGGTCACCTCACTCATTATAAACAACATCTTTCTCTCCATGGGCACCCTCATTGTCATCCTTCTCAAGAAATTGCACATCATCACTACAAACTTCTTCCATCATTACAATGAATGCCCTCCATTTAGGGAACCCACTCATCTTATGAACAAAACCTTGACATTTATAGCATTGAAAAGGTCTAGAAGAATTACCTCCTTCCTTTGGGGGGACTTTGGGAATTGTCTTCTCAACTTGATTGTGTTGGACAAAGGCTTCTTTGACTCTTGCATATTGTCCTTGTTGCAATGCGAATGGGAAGAGGAATAACCCCCTTCTTTGTTATTGGTCCAAGGACCCTTGTACCCTCTTTACTTGTTGAGTTTCTCTTCCTTTAGCCCCACCTCTATCTTAATAAATGATTCAAGAGTTTCATCAATATTACTATAGTTGTGGAGTCTCATTTGGGAAAAATCTCTTTACTCAACCCGGCACTGAACTGAGTCATAGCATTTATAGGATCCTTTTCAAAATTGATCCGCATCTTCATAAATTGGAACTCATCATAAGATTATTCCACACTCTTGGTGCCTTATTGTAAAGTATAGACCTTCTTGAGTTGTTCTTGAAAATACTGTTTGGTGGTATATTTGCACCTTAAGATAGCCTTTAACTCTTCCCAAGTGGGAGTGAGAGCCAAACCATGCATTCTCCTTGCCTTCACTTGATTTTTGCACCATGTAGAATCAAACCCCTCAAATTGAGCAATAACATAAGAAGCCTTTTGCACTTTGGACATATCATTAGTCAAGAAGATTCTATCATATTGCATCACCCAATCAAGGAAGATATCGGGATTGCTTCCACCCTTGAAGGAGGGAAGAGTAACTTTGATAGAGTTAAGACTCATGTCTTAATCATGTCATGACTCAAGCCTACACCCTGGCTTCAACATGGTACTTAGGACCATAAGTGACCCCAAGCTAAAATCCATTGCATGGCATAATGCTTAAGCATTTTGAATAATAAGGACTAAGCAGAAGCTAAACTGATTTGCATATATAAGCGGTGTAGCAATGTGAATAAGTTCTGAAAATAAAACCAAGTCTGAATAATGGTACTAGACTAAAATAAGCTGAAATATCTTACTCTATGTTTGAAATCCTCTACTATTAATGAGCTATTGGGACAATTCCCCAGCTTACTCTAAATACTAAAAACTAAAATATCTAAAAGAAATCATCATAAAAGTCCATCCTTGGATGATGAAAACTCACCACGAGTAGTCGCTAATGTGGCATTGGATCGTACTAATCACAATGCTGAGACTGAGCGCCTAAACCTGCATCATGATAGGATACAACACTAAGGAGTCGTTTGGTTGGGAACAAGCTATTCCAGGATTAATTATTCCAAAATTAACTATACTGGATAAGTTATCCTACCATGTATATGGAATAACTTATCCCAAATATTACAACCAAACAAGACACCAAAATTTTTCTCTGGACTATTTTTTTATCCCAGGACTATTTATTTTTATCCCTCACACAAAATGACTCCTAAGAGTATGCGATTAGTACTTTGAATGTACTGAGCATGCAGAATATGCAAGCTAAAAGAACTAAGAATGCTAAAATACAAATAAGTTATTCTAAAATGCAAACTGAGTGCAAAACTAAATTTGTAGATAATGGCCCAAACATAAGATGCATAAAGTCTGAAATGCAGAAATATTCTTAAAAGACATAATAAAGAAAAATAAAAAACTTACCTGAGGGCCATGTATATGTCTACTGAGTCTAATTCTGTGGGACAGTCTGTTAACCAACATAAACTACGTGAGCGAAACATGGAGTCTGATGTATATGCCCCATCGAGAGGACCCAATACACCTTGCCATGGTATAGAGGCATGACTGACATGATCACTAGTCTGATGCACAACTGAGCGGCTAAGTAGACCTACAGTGGCACACTGTTCTGGGACTTTGGGTGAAACTAGGATCCTAGTCCAACTCGATGCTAAGTATTATTCCCAAACTTAATATTGATAGCTCGTTTAAAACAAAGGTTCTAAAAGCCGAGTCAAAACTTAACTAGTGTGAAACAATTTTTTAAAAGATGTAGATTGAAAACTAACTAATTTCTATTTAAAACTAAATGCTGACACCCTGAGCTAATTTCTGAAGAAAAGCTAATTTATGTGAAATTATTACAATTTTTTAGGATGAATTCTTGTCTTCTCAAATCCTTGTAATAATTCATGCAAATTATTGAAACTAAGATATAAATCATTTAGCATAGGATATAAACAATGTGGTAATCATAAGGACTAAATTTTGTAGAAATCTGCATGATAGGGTAAGACTAGGTCCATAAAAACTATAAAATTTGTAATAGAAGTCTGAGGTTTTGGGCAAAAGGGAAAACAAAACCCTTACAAAATACTCACATCCCTGGTTGTAGAAAAATCTTGAACTAGAACTGAAGATTGAAGCTTTGGAGAAGAAGCCTAGGTTTATAGCTTGAGAGAGAATGTTTCTTTTCTTTCTGAAGTTAAACTCATGAGAATGAGGGGAGAATTGACTAAGTCTAAATAAAATCCCCTCTAATTAGCCTAAAAAAGCTTAGTATAGGTTTTAAAAGAGTGAGAAAATTCAAAAATACCCTCAATAAGCTAAACTAAACAGGTGCTAAAAATTTTGGAACAGGGTTTCACGATCGGGAACCACAGTCATTAGTTCTCGGGGAATTTGCTAGGCTGCAAGGCCTGATTTCCATAACAGGAGACCACAACCCATGGACTCAGTCATGGATCTTAGGCCAAAATTTCAGGCCTTTAGTCTAGTTCCATGGGTTAGAGACCACGGTCCGTGGTCTGCTCCATGGTCTGTGGAACACTCTCGTGGTCCCTGTTTATCATTTTTGACAAACAAACTCTTCTTGGTAGTATGTTGATAACTTTTTACTTTGGACTCTGTTTAATGCATGGTTGGTGGTGTTGGAAATAAAACTCAAAGATCTTTAAATTGGTGTGTAGTAGACCATTTAACTCTTCATTTAATGGAATTAATAATCATTTGAAGTTGAACCTGACTGAGTTTTAACTTAGAAACTTTTAGGGTGTTACAATATCCCCCCCTTGGGACCATTCGTCCTTGAATAAAGAATAACTAAGCTGAGATTACAGGGAAAGATCTTTAATCCCTTCCAATTGAGTTCTAAAAACTAAAATGTAACTTATTTTTAACTATATGTAACTTGACTAGATTTGTAAAAATAATGCATACTAGAAACGTGAGAACAACTGAGGGGAAATACTATGGAGGATACTGTTATATCAAGCTGGAACTGAACTGGAAGGAAAGAGGTGATGCTACTTGGTCATCATATCTACTTCTTCCCAACTAGCTCCCTCGACTAGCTGGTTCCTCCAAAGCACTTTCACCGATACGACTTCCTTATTTCTCAACTTATAACCCGATGGTCAAGAATCTCAAATGGAACCTCTTTGTAATAGAGACTATCCTTCACACCCACACTCTCTAGTGGCACAAAGGAGGCTGAATCACCAATACACTTTTTCAACAAGGACATATGAAAGACTGTGTTTACTGCTGCTAACTCTCTTGGCAACTTCAACTCGTAAGCCACCTTCCAACTCTCCATAAAATCATGTAAGGACCTAACCAACATATCAAGGACTAAGCTTCCCCTTCTTACCTAACCTCATCACTCCCTTCATAGATGACACCTTTAGAAACACCAAATCATCGACTTCAAACTCTAAGTCTCTTCTCCTCACATATGCATAGGAATTTTGATGATTTTGAGCAGCCTTCAGCCTCTCCCTAATGAGATGAACTTCTCCATAGTCTCATGGACTTAGTATGTACCTATCAATGCTGCTTCACCTACCTCAAACCAACCAATAGGTTATCTACACCTCTGACCATAAAGTGCCTCATATAGTGCCATCTGAATGCTGGAATGGAAGCTGTTATTGTAGGAAAATTCTATAAGAGGTAAGTGATCAACCTATTACCTTTGAAATTTATCACACAAGACCTCAGCATATCCTCTAAGGTCTGGATTGTATGCTCTGCATGGCCATCTGTCTGCGGATGAAATGATGTGCTGAGATTCACTTGAGTACCAAGACTTTTTTGGAAAGACTTCGAGAACTGAGATGTAAACTGAGTGACCCTTTCTGAGATGATAGACAAGGGGACCCCACATAAACTGACTAGCTCACGGATGTAGAGTCTGACATAATCCTCTAATGAATCGGTAGTCATGACAGACAAGAAGTGGGCTAACTTAGTCATCTTATCTACTACCATCCAAATAGAATCATGTTGTCGGTGAGTACATGATAAACCTATGATAAAGTCCCTATTAATCATTTCCCACTTCCAAGTAAGAATATCAATATCCTGAGTCATACCTCCAGGCCTCTGATGTTCTACCTTTACCTGCTGGCAGTTTGGACACTTAGCCACAAAATCTACAATGTCACTCTTCATGCTATTCCACCAATAGACTTCTCATAGTTCACAATACATCTTGGTGGCGCTTGGATGGATAGATTATCTAGAGCTATGAGCCTCTTTCAAAATCTGTTGTCTCAACCTATCTATGTTTGGAACACATAACTGACCCTGATAAAGAAGCACACCATCTCCCCCTTGGGATAAAACTCTATTCTTTGCTGGTGGACAGCACCCTTTAACTGATTCAAGATAGGATCACTATGTTGTTTCTCCTTCACCTTAAGTATCAATGAAGATTCTGACCTATTTTGAACATTAACACCACCATCTGCTGAATCCATAAAGTGAACCCCTAAATGAGCAAGCCCATGAACATCCTTAGCCAATTCTTTCTTTTCATTTTCCACTTGTGACACACTACCCATAGATAATCAGCTAAGTGTATCAGCTACTACATTCGCCTTACTTGGATGGTAAAGCACACTCATGTCATAATCCTTAAGAAGCTCAAGCAACCTTCTCTGTCGAAGATTCAACTCCTTTTAAGTAAACACGTACTAGAGGCTCTTATGGTAGGTACACATATACATATGGTGTAACACCCCAAAATTTGAACCAACATTTAAACCCAAAAACTCAAAAAAATCTGCAACTCCCAAGCCCTGTGGGCACATTCCAGGAGCCATGCCAGGCATGATGGCCCATCAGGCTAAATGTGGGAACAAACTCAGCCTACTCAGCCTCGATGGGTGCTCACCACATCCATCACAAGTCTGAAGGGCCATGGGAACCCACTACGGGAATATACCAGTGGCTTGTCCAACCTCTATCAGCCAGACAGCCAAGGCCATGCGCCATGGTAAGTCCCACGGGCCATGGTCCACAACCATGGGAACATTCCAGAAGGCCAACCCAGTCGGCCACAACCTGATTGTCCCCACCATGAACCGTGGTAGGTCCGACGGGCCATCAGGAAACATGTCTAGCGAGATAATTTTTGTAATTTTTTTATTTAAGTCAGGGGTATTCCAATCTTTTCCCACTCTTTTTAAATCCTCAACCATGTTGTTTTAGCCTAAATGGTATTATTCACCCTTAGGTAGTTCTCTTCTCATTCTTACGATCTAACATTAGAAACAAGGAAAAAAGTTCTTCTATGAGGCTCCAAGCTAGGTCTTTCTTCTACATGCTTCAAACATTGAGTTTTATTTAAAGAATTGTTTGACCACCAGGTATGTGGGTATACATTAAGGTTTTAGTTCGCCCTTATGCCCAAAACTTTAGTCTTTTCTTTGAATTTCATGGTTTATAAAACTAGGGTTCATACCCTATTATGTAGAATTTTATCAAATTTTGTTCCTATGATTAGTATGTGATTTACATGCTGCATTGATGTCTTATACATGGAATTTCCATCACTTGCATAGAATTTCATCATGATTTGAGAAATCAAGAACTTAGTCCTAAATTGTAGTATTTTCTCATGAATTAGCTTTCTTCAGAATTTAACCTAGATTACTAGTAATAATTTTTAAATAGAATATAGTCAGCTTTCAGTTTATAGCTTTATAGAAAATAATGATTTTAGACCATTTAAGTTCTGACGCAGTATTCCAGAACTTCAGTTTTAAAAGAGCTAATACAAAGTAGTTTTGGGAGTAGTACTTAGCACCGAGTTGGACTAGGGTTTAGCGTACCCTAAAGTCTTAGAACTACGTGCCATAAGTTACCCTCAGTTGGGCCTTAGAACTAGTGATCACACCAACCATTCCTTTATACCCTAGAAAGGTATATTAGGTCCTCTCGATAGGGAGTATACATCGGACTCCATATTTAGCTTACGTGATTTATGTCGGTTAACAAACTCTCCCAGAGAATTAGATTTAGCAGTTAGGTACTAGGACCACAATTTTAGTTTTACTATTTTACTATGTCTTTTATTTTAGAATATCTTTGCATTTTAGATTTATGCATGATTATGTTTGGGCCTATGTACTACAGTTCAGTTTATAGTTTTTAAACAACATATCAACATTTTAGCATGTTCAACTATATCGCATATCCCTTATTCTTAGTACATTCAAAGTACTGATACATACTCTATGTGCTACATTTTATCATGATGCAGGTTCAGGTTCTCAGATTTAGCATCGCGATTAGCTCGGCTCAGCATCATCTCAACGACTACTTATGGTGAGTCCTCATTATCCGAGGATGGACTTTTGATGCTTTTCTCTCTAGTCATTTTGGTTTTCAGTATTTAGGGGTTAGCTGGGGCTTTGTTCCAGCAACCTATCAGTAGTAGAGGCTTTCATACTTTTAGTCAAACTTCAGCTTATTTAGTCAGTTTTTTCTTTTTAGACTTATGATATACTCAGAGATTTTCAGGTTAAGTTATAAAACTTATATCTTTTTTTAGTATAGCTTCCGCTCAATTTCAAATTCATGTGATTATTTAGTATATGCTAGAGCATGGGTTAGCTTTGGATCACTTGTGGCTCTAAGCACCATGTCGCATCTAGAGTATAGACTCAGGGAATGTCAAACTTTGTATCAAAACATCATGTTCAAGAGTCCTAGGGTGTGTTAAAGCCGTGTTAAGAAGAGTCTTTTTTATGGGTGTGAAGCGTGCCATACTTATGAGAGGGAGACTATGAGATGTGTTTAGAAAACTCCACTTATTTCGTGTTTTATATCATGCGATAGATTTTAACTTAATTTCTCGCTTCTAATATGTTTTTTATGCATTTAAAATCATGCCTTCTCGTAGAGACAAAGCCCATAACGCTAATCCTCCAGTCCTATACCACAAGGTCATGAATGCTAAATTTAGGAATGCCATTCAAATATTGTCACAATCTATGACTGCTCAAGTTAATGAGCAGCCACCTGTTCCTACTAGCGCAAATGGTAGGATAGCTATTGCTAGGGTTAGGGATTTCATCCGCATAAATCTGCCGGAATTCTTTGGGTCGAGAGTAGATGAGGATCCATAGAACTTCATTGATGAGGTGAAGAACATTCTCAACGTGATTTAGATTTTGGGGGGTGAGAGTGTTAAGCTGGCATCGTATCAGCTTAAGGATGTGTCTCATATCTGGTACACTCTATGGAAGGACAGTGGGGCAGGAATGTAGCTCCTATGATTTGGGACTATTTTTTTTGGAGCTTTTATTGACAGGTTCTTTGTGAGAGAGTTGAGGGAGGATAAGACAGAGAAATTTTGTGAATTTGAAGTAGGGATCAATGTCTTCACAAGAGTATGGGTTGAAGTTTACTCATCTCTCCAGATATGCTCCAATAATGGTAGCCGAGCCAAGGGCCCGAATGAGTAAGCACATTTTGGGTATTTCTGACTTGGTTAAGAAATAGTGTAAGATAGCAATGCTAGTTGGAGATATGTACATCTCTAGAGTCATGACGTACACTCAGCAGATAGAGGAGGAGAAACTTAAGGAGATAGAGAGGGAGAGTAAGAGGCCTAGAAGTGGAAGTTTCAACTACTCTCAGCTAAGGTCGGGCAGTGGAAATCACTCTCAATTTTAGCAGAGGTCAATAGCTTTAACACTTTCATCAGCGAGTGCGCTATCTGCTAGACCTCAATAGGACAAGAGAAAAAGGGCATCAGGTTGTAAGTCATAGGCCAGTGTTTCAGGTAATTGTACTTTTCTAGCATGCCTTAAGTGCGGTAAGAACCATCCTGGTTAGTTTTTTACTTGAAGAGAGGGGTGTTTTAGGTGTGGTCAGCTTGTCCATAGATTGAAAGAGTACCCCTCCGCTAGGTAGAGACAAAGAGAAAATCACACTTTGTCTACCACTTCAGCAGCTCCAATAGATTGCACAGCTTAGTAGAGTACTACTTCTTGTATAGGCGGTGGTCAATGTCAAAATTGTCTCTATGCCATTTCATCCTGTTAGGATTATGAGAGTTCACCAGACGCAGTCACTAGTATATTTTAAGTTTTCTTTCTTGATGTTTATGCTTTACTAGACCCAGGGGATTCACTGTCTTTGGTGACCACTTATGTTGCATGCAAATTTGGAGTCATTTCTGAAAAAATTCTAACTTTTCTCAATCTCCACTCTACTCGAGGAGTCAGTCTTAGCTAAGAGGATATACAAAAATTACCCAATCTCAGTCCTTAATAGATCACCTCAGCATACTTGGTAGAGATAGATATGATTGACTTTGACTTCATTCTTGGCATAGATTGGCTACATACCTAATCTTTCTCAGTTAATTGCAGAACTAGAGTCGTAAAATTTCAGTTTCCAAATGAGCCTATTGTAGAGTGGAAAGGTAGTCCCCCAACCTCAAAGGGTCATTTCATATCTTAACTCAAAGCTATAAAGATAATCTCAAAAGGATATGTCTACCACATAGCTCAGGTCAAGGATTCAGAGTTCGAGACCCCATCTCTCTAGTCAGTTCCTATAGTCAGTGAGTTTCTAGAAGTGTTTGCCGAAGAGCTACCCAGAGTTCCTCCTAAATGAGAGATTGACTTAAGAATAGACCTTCTTCCAGATACGCAACCTATACTCCATTCCTCCTTACAGAATGGCTCCAACTGAGCTTAAGGATTTGAAAGATCATCTAAAAAACCTCCTAGATAAAGGTTTCACAAGTCCAACGTCTCTCCATGGGATGCTCCAGTCCTCTTCGTGCATAAGAAAGATGGTTCACTCAGAATGTGCATCGACTACCATCAGTTGAACAAGGTCACAATTAAGAATAAGTCAATAGTAGGATTGATGACTTGTTCGATCAACTGTAGGGTGCCAGTTACTTCTCCAAAATTGATTTTATATCCAGTTATCAGCAGCTCAGAGTTAGAGAATGTGACATTTTGAAGATAGCCTTCATAACTAGATATGGTCACTATGAATTTGTATTATGTCTTTTGGACTAATGAATGATCCTACAGCTTTTATGGACTTGATGAACATGGTGTTCAAATATTACTTGGAAATGTTTGTAATTATATTTATAGATGCAATCCTTGTTTATTCTAGAAGTGAGGAGGAGTATGCAAACCATTTGAGGGTTGTGCTGCAAACTCTCAAGGATCGCTAGTTATTTGACAAGTTCTGTAAGTGTGAGTTTTGGTTAAAGTCTGTTGATTTTCTGGGTAATATGCTATCTAAGGAGGGCATTTGAGTAGATTCACAGAAGATAGAGGTAGTAATGAAGTGGGCTAGACCCACCTCTCCGACAGATATTAGAAGCTTTTTGGGCTTAGCTGGTTACTATAGAAGTTTTGTTGAGGGGTTTTCATCCATAGTTTCCCCATTGACCAGGTTGACTCAAAAAAAGGTTAAGTTCCAGTGGTCAGACGAGTGTGAGCAGAACTTCCAAGAATTAAAGACTAGGTTGACCATAGCCCCAATCTTGACTCTACCAGAGGGTTCAGGTGGTTTTGTCATGTATTATGACGCATCTAGAGTTGTCTTAGGTTGTGTTCTGATGGAGCATGGTAAGGTCATTGCATATGATTCTAGACAACTTAAGATTCATGAGAAGAACTACCCAACTCACGATCTTGAGTTAGCAACAGTTGTTTTTGCCTTAATGATTTGGAGACAATACCTGTGTGGTGTCCATGTGGATGTGTTTATCGATTATAAGAGCCTTCCAATATGTGTTTACTCAGAAAGAGGATTATGCCAGACTCTACATCCATGAGAGAGTAATAATTCATGGAGTTCCCTTATCCATCATCTCAGATAGGGGCACTCAGTTTACATCTCAGCTTTGGAGGTCTTTCCAAAATGGTCTTGGTACTAAGGTGAATCTCAACACAACATTTCACTCTCAAATAGATGGCCAGGCAGAGCGTACTATCCAAACCCTAGAGGATATGTTTAGAGCTTGCGTGATCAATTTCAAAGGTAATTGGAGTGATCATTTACCTCTTATAGAGTTTTCCTACAATAACAACTTTTGTTCTAGCATTTACATGGCTCCTTATGAGGCACTTCCTGGGCGGAGGTATAGATCACCTATAGGTTGGTTTAAGGTAGGTGAAGCAGCATTAATAGGGCCAGATTCAGTCCATAAGACTATGAAAAAAGTTTATCTCATCAGGGAAAGATTGAAGGCAGCTCAGAGTCATTAGAAATCCTATGCAGATGTAAGGAGAACAGACTTAGAGTATAGGGTTAATGATTGGGTGTTTCTGAAGGTTTTACCCATGAAAGGAGTAATGAGATTTGGTAAGAAGGGGAAGCATAGTCCCCGATATATAGGTACCTATAGGATTCTGACGAGAGTTGGTAAGGTGGCTTATGAGTTAGAGTTATCATCGAAGTTAGCAGCGGTTCACCCAGTCTTTCATAAATCCTTGTTGAAGAAGTGTGTTGGTGATTTGGCCTTAGTTGTGCCATTAGAGAGTGTGGAATTGAAGGATAGCCTCACTTATGAAGAGGTCTCAATTGTGATTCTCGATGGTCAGGTTCACAAGTTGAGGAATAAGGAAGTCACTTTGGTGAAAGTTACTTGGGAAGCAGAAGCAGCCATAATGACCAAGTACCCCCACTTATTCCCTCCCACTCCAGCTTTAACTTAAGGTAATAGTTTCCTCTATAGTATGTTCCACCAGTTATCCTCATGCTTCTAGTGTGCATTCATGTCTCACGACTTTAGTTTAGTCATATTTCAGTTATAACTCAGTTGTTGTGCCAGTATTTTAGCTTTTAGAATTCAATTAGTAGGGACCACAACTCTTTCCCTCTAAACTCAACTTACTCGGTCTTTATTCAAGGAAAAATAATCCTATGGGGGAGATATTGTAACACCCCAGAATTTGAACAATCATTTAAACCCAGAAACTCAGAAAATTCTGCAACTCCAAGCCACATGGGCATGTGCCATGGGCCATGCCAGGCATGATGTCTCGTCAGGCCAATCATGGTAACAACCTAAGCTTGCTTAGCCCCTACGGACAGTCACCACAACTGTCACAAGTCTGACGGGCCATAGGAATCCACCAGTGGCTAGGCCAGCCTCCGTCAGCCCGACGGCCAAGGCCACGCACTGTTGGAAGTCCCATGGGCCGTGGCCCTCAGCCATGGGAATGGTCCAGAAGACCAGCCCAACTAACCCTTACCCAACAGTACCTACCATGGGTTGTGGTAGGTCCAACAGGCTGTTGGGCAGCACGTTCGGCTGGAAAATTTCTGTAACTTTTTAATTTAAGTCAGGGATATTTTGGTCTTTTCCAACTCTTTTTAAATCCTAAACTATGTCATTTTAGGCCTAATTAGAAGGTATTATTCACCCTTAGGAAGTTCTCTTCTCATTCTTACGCTCTAACATCAGAAATAAGGAAAAAGGTTCTTCCCTCAGGCTCTAGGCTAGGGCTTTCTTCTCCAAGCTTCAAACTTAGAGTTTTCTTAAAAGCATTATTTGACAACCAGGTGTGTAGGAATTTAGTAAGGGTTTAGTTCATCCTTATGCCCAAAACTTCAGTCTTTTCTTCAACTTTTATGGTTTATAAAACTAGGGTTCATACCATATTGTGCAGAATTCTATCAAATTCAGTTCCTTTGATTATTATGTTATTTACATCATGTTTTGATGTATTATACATGGAATTTCCATCACTTGCATAGACTTTCATCATGATTTGAGAAATCAAGAACTTAGCCCTAAATTATAGTATTTTCGCATGAATTAGCTTTCTTCAGAATTTAACATAAATTACTAGCAATGAGTTTTAAATAGAAACTAGTCAGCTTTCAGTTTACAGTTTTTTAGAAAATAATGATTTCAGACCAGTTAAGTTCTGACGCAGTATTCCCGAACCTCAGTTTTAAAAGAGCTAATAGAAATCAGTTATGGGAGTAGTACTTAGCACCGAGTTGGACTAGTTGGACTAGGGTTCAGCATACCCTAAAGTCCCAGAACTACGTGTCACCATAGGTTATTTAGCCCCTCAATTGGGCCTCAGAACTAGTGATCATGCCAGCCATGACTTTATACCAGGGCAAGATATATTGGGTTCTCTTGATGGGGTGTATACATCAGACTCCATGTTAAGCTCACGTGGTTTATATCGGTTAATAAACTCTCCCACATAATTAGATTTATAAGTTAGGTACTAGGTCCTCAGTTTCAGTTTTACTATTTTACAGTGTCTTTTTTTAGAATATCCTTACATTTCAGATTTATGCATGACTATGTTTGGGCCTATGTACTACAGTTCAGTTTATAGTTTTTAAACAACATATCAACATTTTAGCATGTTCAACTATATCGCATATCCCATATGCGTAGTACATTTAAAGTACTGATGCATACTCTATGTGCTGCATTTTATCATGATGCAGGTTCAGGTTCTCAGATTTGGCATCACGATTAGCTCAGCTTAGCATCATCTCAGCAACTACATATGGTGAGTCCTCATTATCCGAGGATGGACTTTTGATGCTTTTCTCTCTAGTCATTTTATTTTTCAATATTTTAGGGTTAGATGGGGATTTGTTCCAGAAACCTATTAGTAGTAGAGTATTTTAGACTTAGAGTCAAATTTCAGCTTATCCAATCAATTTTTCTTTTCAGACATATGATATACTCAGATGTTTTCAGGTTAAGTTATAAAACTTATATATTTTTTAGTTTAGCTTCCTCCGAGTTTTAAATTTATGTGATTGTTTAGTATATGCCAAACCATGGATTAGCTTGGGCTCACCTGTGGCTATAAGCATTTTGTTGTATCTAGGGTGTAGACTCAAAGCTTGACACATGGACACCATACAAAAACCACTGCCGCTAAATCAAGGTCATGAGTAGGATAGTTCTTCTCATGAATCTTATGTTGTCTAGAAGCATAGGCAATGAACTTTCCATGCTACATCTAAACACAACCCAAGCCAACTTTAGATGCATCATAATACACAACAAAGGCATCTGAACCCTCTAGTAAAGTTAAAACTAGAGTTGTGGTCAACCTAGTATTCAATTCCTAGAAGTTCTTTTTACACTCATCAGACCACTAAACTTGACCTTTTTATGATTTAACTTTATCAACAGAGTATAAATGGATGAAAACCTCTCAATAAACCTCTTGTAGTCCCTAGCCAAACCCAAAAAGCTTTTATTGTCTGACGGAGAAGTGGGTCTAGTCCAGTACTTTACTGCCTTTATTTTCTGCCAATCAACTCGAATGCCCTAATTGGACACCACATGACCAAGAAAATCAATGACTATAACCAGAACTCTCAAATGGTTTGCATGTTCCTTCTCACTCCGTGAATAGACGAGGATGTCATCTATAAAGACAATGATGAATATATCAAAGTACTGCTTGAATACCTTGTTCATCAAGTCCATAAAATATCCAAGAGAATTTGTTAGTCCAAAAGACATAATCACAAATTCATAATGACTATACCGACTTCTGAAGGTTGTCTTCAAAATGTCACATTCTCTAACTCTGAGCTGATAATAACCCGATATGAGGTTAATCTTTGAAAAATAACTGGTATCGTAAAGCTGGCCAAACAAGTCATCAATCTTAGGAATGGGATACTTATTATTTATTGTGACTTTGTTCAACTGATGGTAATCAATGCATATTCTAAGCGAACCATCTTTCTTATGCACGAAGAAAACTGGAGCACCCATGGAGAGATATTGGGTCTGATAAAACCTTTATCTATAAGGTCTTTCAACTGATCTTTCAATTCCCTAAGCTCAGCTTGAGCCATTATGTAAGGAGAACTAGATATGGGCTACTTATCTGGGAGAAGGTCTATCCCAAAGTCAATCTCTCATTTAGGAAGGACTCTGGGAAGATCCTCAGGAAACACTTCGGGGAACTCACTAACTACCAAAACTGACTGGAGAGATGAGGCTCAGACTTTGAATCCTTAACATGAACTATATGGTAGATGTACCCTTTCAATATTGTCTTTCTAACTTTGAGGTAAGATATGAAATGACCTATTGACATTAGAGGAATACCCCGCCACTAAGACAAACTCATCTAGAAACTAAAATTTTATGACTCTAGTTTTGCAGTTGATTGAGGCATAACAGGCATGTAGCCAATCCATGCCAAGGATGATATCAAAATTGGTCATATCAAATTCTACTAAATTAGCTGAGGTGACTCTATGGAATACTAAGACTAGGCATTTTCTATATACCCTCTTTGCTATGACTGACTCAACGACTATGGTGGAAACTGAGAAAGGTTCTAGAAGTTGTTCAGGACTGACCCCAAACTTACATGCAGCATAGGAGATCACAAAAGATAGTGAAGCCCTATAGTCTAGTAAAGCATAAATATCAAGAGAGAAGACTTGCAACATACTATTGACTATGTCTGGGAAACTCTCTTGATCTTGAAGAGATGACATGGCATAGAGGCAATTTTGGCACTGACCGCTACTTGCACAAGAAGTAGTACCCTGCTGAGCTGTGTGAACTGCTGGAGCTGCAGAAATAGTGGACTAATCTTGACTACCTCCCTGTCCTTGTTGATGGAGGGTCACTCCTTCAACCTATGGCCAATCTGAGCATATCCAAAATACCCCTATCTGCTAGCAAGGCACTCACCTGGATGGTTCTTACCACACTTAGGGCATGCTGGAAAAGTGTGGCTACCTGTAACACTGCCCTAAGACTTAGAGCTTGATTCTCTATTGTTCTAATCATGTCAAGGTCTGGGAGATAATGCACTAGCTGAAGAAGGTTATAGAGCTGAAGACCTCTACTAAAATTGAGAGCAATTTTCACTGCCTGACCTTTGCTAACTCTATTCAATGTTACCTGCCATGGTACACTTATTTTCTCGCTCCCTCTCCTTGAATTTCTCTTCCTCAATCTGTTGGGTATGGGTCATAAGCCTGGAGATATCCATATCCCCAATCAACATAGCAGTCTTGCATTCTTTCTTAACCAAATCTGACACTCAAAAAATGAACTTACTCATTCTGGCCCTCGACTCGGCTACCATCTTTGGAGCATACCTGGAGAGTTGAGTGAATTTCAACCTATGTTCTTTGACTGACATTAACCCCTGTATCAAGTTAATAAACTCCTTGGCCTTCTCCTCTCTAAACTCTTTTGGGAAGAATTGGTCTAGAAAATCCCCAACAAAGCAGTCTCAAGTCATTGGAGCTGCATTTCTGCCCCTACTGTGTTTCTACTAAGTTAACCTGATATGTGCAATGTCCTTAACATAATAGGAAGGTAGCTAAACACTCTCACTACCATTTACCTGTATAACATCTAGGACCTTTTTCACCTCATCAATGAAGTTCTTCTGATCCTTATCCACCTTTTACCTAAACAACTCTGGTGGGTTCATGTGAAAAAAATCCCTGACCTGGGCAGCAATTAATCCACTATTTGGTTTAGCAGGGACTTTTGCTTGCTGATTAGCCTAGTTGGTCATATCCTGAGCCAACATCTGGATGGCATTAGGGAACTCAACATTTGTAACCTCATGATCTGGACCAGGAGGATTAGCATTGTGAGTGTTATTTGTGCAAGGAGGCATGCTCTGAAATGCATAGAACACAGATTAGAAAGACAAATAGAGTTAAAATCTATCACATATTATTGAACATGAAAGAAGTGGAGTTTCCTAAAAACATCTTGTAGCCTCTCCCTCATATGTGTGGCATGATTCACAACCATGAAAAAGACTCTACTTAACGTGGCTTTCAGACACCCTCGAATACCTTAAACTTGATGCTCTAATACCAAGTTTGTCATGCCTTGAGCCTACACTCTAATATAACATAGTACTTAGGACCACAAGTGACCCCAAACTAACCCATGGCATGCCATAATACTTACGAATTTTAAAAAATAATACTGAGAGAAAGCTAAACTGATTTTCATAGATAAGCGGTGTAGCAATATGAATAAGTTCTGAAAATAAAACCAAATCTGAACAATGATACTAGACTAAAACAAGATGAAATATCTGACTCTATGTTTGAAAGCCTTTACTACTGATGAGATGCTGGGATAAGACCTCAACTAACTCAAATACTAAGAACTAAAATAACTAAAAGAAATCATCATGAAAGTTCATCCTCAGATGATGAGGACTCACTACTAGTAGTCGCTAATATGGTACTGGATCATAATAATCGAGATGCTGAGACTGAACGCCTAAACCTATATCATGATAAGATGCAACACAAATAGTATATGATCAATACTTTGAATGTACTGAGCATGCGAGATATGAAATCAAAAAGATAGCAAAACATGCTAAAATACAAATAAGCTGTTCTAAAATGTAAACTGAGTGCAAAACTGAATTTGTAGTACAATGACTCAACAATAAGATGAATAAAGTCTGAAATGTAAAAATATTCTGAAAAGACATAATAAAAAAATAGTAAAGCTGAACTGAGGGCCATATACATGTCTACTGAGTCTAATTCTGTGAAAGAGTCTGTTAACCAACATAAATCACGCGAGCTAAACATGGAGCCTGATATATATGCCCCATTGAGAGGACCCAATATACCTTGTCAAGGTGTAGCGGCATGATTGGCGTGATCACTAATCTGATGCCCAATAAAAGGGATAAGGAGACCTATGGTGGCAGATAGTTCTGGGACTTTGGGTGAAACTGGGACCCTAATCCAACTCGGTGCTAAGTACTACTCTCAAACTGAATACTGATAGCTCGTTTAAAACTGAGGTTTTGAAAGGTGGGTTAGAACTTAACTAATATAAAATAATTTTTGAAAAGTTGTAGATTGACAACTATCTAATTTCTATTTAAAACTTAATGCTGACACCCTGAGATAATTTCTGAAGAAAAGCTAATTCATGTATAAATACTACAGTTTTCTGGCTAAATTTTTGTCTTCTCAAATCCTTGTAAGAATTAATTCAAATTATTGAAACTAAGATCTAAATCATTTTAAACAAGATATAAACCATGTAGTAATCATAAGGCCTAAATTCTGTTGAAATATGCATGATAGGGTAAGAACCCTAGTTCCATAAAACCTTTAAAATTCGAAATAGAAGTCTGAGATTTTTGGCATAAGGGTTAACAAAAACTTTACTGAATACCCACATAACAGTTTGTAGACGAATCTTGAACTAGAACTGCAGTTTGAAGCTTTGGAGAAGAAGACCTAGGTCTTTAGCTTTAGAGAGCATATTTTTTTTCTTTCTGAAGTTTAAGTTGTTAGAATAAGGGGAGAATTGACTAAGTCTAAATAAAAAAACCCCTGATTATCTTAAAACAACTTAGTATAGGATTTAAAAGAGTGGGAAAAGTCCAAAATACCTCCATTAAACAAAACTAAAAAGTTGCTGAAATTTTTGAAACAGGGTTCCACGACCGGGAACCATGGTCCGTGGACCAATCCCCGGCTTGTGGACCGAGTCTGTGGTTCTCAGGAAATTTTCTCGGTTGCAGGGCCTAATTTCCACGGTGGCAGACCACGGCCCATGGACTATCCCATGGTCCATGGACTCGATCGTGGGTCTCAGGCCTAAATGTCAGGCCTCTAGTCTGGTTCCATAGTTGGAGACCACGGTCTATGGTATGTTTAATGATCTATGGAACCCTCTCGTGGTCCTTGTTTGTCATTATGACAAATAGAACCTTCTTGATAGAACATTGATAAGTTTTTACTCTGGACTCTATTTAATGCATAGTCGGTGGAATTGGAAAGAAAACTCAAAGATCTTTAATTTGGTGGGTACTAGACCACACAACTCTTTATATACTAGAAAGAATAATCGTTTGAAGTTGACTTAGCTGAATTTTAACTTAGAAACTCTTAGGGTGTTATAGACCCCCAATATGTCCATGGTAACCATTATCTCCATACGGATCTTCGTGGTAGTTGTATTCATGATATCCTTAACCTTGGTGGTCAACTCGCCCTTGATTTTCTTTTTTCCTACCCATTTAAGGGATAAGACCATGTCTTGCCCCTCTCCCATAATAAGGACCTTGGAATTGCATACGTGGTACTCTCATTTGCTTATTAGATTCATCGGTTACCTCTTCCAACTCATCTTGGAACTCTTCGTGGAACTCATCACCTAATGGTTGAACATTTTGGATTGGTTGGACATTTCAGAGTGGTTGACGAATATTTGGTAGAGGTGGAAGCACTTTAGGTTATGGTTGAGAAATGCGTGGTGGTTGTTGAGGCACTTGGGGTAGAGGGTGGTGTGTAGTATGTGATAGTGGAGCAATACGATGTGGTAGTGGGGTGGTGGAAGTAAGCTAGATCATGCAATGAAGAGTTCTAGGTGACATCAGGGACGAAGAGTCTTGACGAGCCCCACTTGTGGTTCCATGGTAATGAATAGGAGGAGTTGAAGAAGTTTCCCTATTTGTTGATTCAATATCCTTCATTCAAGTATCAAATCGATCCATCTGCTCATCGAATCAGGTAGAGTGGGAGGAGATCATGTTCATCAATTCGAGTAGAGCAGGGTCCTCAGTGGGGACCCAGGTTTTGTCACCACAAGTTGACATTGGTAGCTAGTGAAGACACTTAAACAAAACAAACAAACACGTTAGGTTAGTCAAAATCAATAGCTCACAATCACTTAAGGATGCACACCTTTGATTGGCTGACAAATTGGTTTGGCCAATGATGTATCTTATTTAGTTCGATCAGTTACAAGGGTCCAATATCTACTTGAGGTCAAGAATGGAATCTTGTTTGACCTAGAAGGAACGCTCAAAGCTATCAGACTCAAAGAGCTTGATAATATTAGTAGGGTAAACTACTAATTAAAATTAAGTTAAGAAGTAAAAGAATTGGAATTAGAGGGATAAGAAACCAACGTACCAAGATTCATACCAAAAAATTGTGTTTGAAGAAGTTGGGATGGATTTCGTGGAGACATTTTTCAGGAAATGTCGAGCCAAATATGCACTATAAACAGACTGCCTAGGTCCACGTTTTTAATTCCTGGAAACATTTTGGTGGTGCAGCAATATTTCGTGAAGACGCTAGCTAAAAACATGGATACATTTCACTGGGCAAAATTTTTGTTGAGCCAAAATCCCCAAAACATCTAGACGTTTTGCTTGTTGCTAGGCAGAATCTCACGTTGAAGTTGCTGGTCCACTCCATAAAATTTTTCATAGAGATATTCCTCAAAGGCACAAAAATTTTCTAGTACTGATATGGAGCCCATGGAATTTGTTTTAGCTAATTTTCACTTGTGGACCCAACAAATACTTTTTGCCAACAATTCAAGAACACTTGAAGATCAAATGTATCTTTTTGTCATTTTCTTCTTCAACAACACTTGAAAATATTTAAGAACACCTAAAACAAAACCATTCTTCAAAGCTTTACCGAATCGCTCCAAATCTTAAGATTTGCTCCCCTTGACCTAAAGAACAAATCCCAATCAATAGTAAGCTCGATTGAACCCTTAATCAACAAGATCAACTTCAAATTTCTGCAAAACTTTAAAGCTTCAAAACTTTTCCATCATAGAATCTTCTCCACAACTCAGAATCACTTGAAACTTTGGATATAAACTAAAATAATATTATGGAATTTGGATATTCAAGTTTATTTTTTTGATAATATCAAATCCCAAGACAAGATTTATTTGAGAACAAATCTAAGGAGAACTTTGATACTAATTGATATAATTCTAAGTAAGTAAATGGGAATAACAAGAAAAAATGAATTGAAAAGGAACAAGAAAGGAGATAGAAAGGTAGACACACAATTGAAAATTAAGGCAACCAATACTAAAAAGTAAAGACCTCCATTTAATTGTTCAAGGTAGAACCTAAACCTATTAGAAAAACCTCAAGGGAATTAGATTCTTGAGTAACCTTTTTTTTTCAAATTCAACACAATCAAAAGCTTAAGCAAGCTCACAAATCTATCAAGTAGTATTTAGTCAATATCAATGTAATCTACCTAGGAAAATAAGAAAGACTACTACTTATACTAGGACAAAGAAAGGAAGAACTAGATATTACTTTGGCCTTGTTTGATTGCCTTCCTTTGGTTGAATTCATGAAATGGTCATTTGCATACTTAGACCATTTCTTCACTAGCATGGCCATCTTGTGCCACTTTCTTCTTTTCATCTCCCCAAGCTAACATCAATACGTGAGACCCCCGAGAAGGCTCCATAATGCACTCAAGTGCATATCATTTCATGAATAAGCTTTGTCATACTTGGAGCTCACATGCTTGACGCCTTGAAAAAGGCCTTGAGGCAACTTGGATTGCATAATACCAGTACATAGTGATTTTATACTGATATTACCATGTAATCTCCTTTTATTCAGTGAAAACCATGTTCTAGAGGCTAAGACATGACCTCATCTAGTTTGGGCAGTTGACGCTATGATCCAAGGGTGAGCACTACTTCTCAGGCTACCGTGTATTCTCCTCGAGTTATTGTCCTTCTTTCGGATGATGGAACTCTTTTACTGGTTTTAGTTTATTTTTTGACATCTTAGACATGGATTGTGATAAGAGTTTCTTATATGGTAACTTTTAGTTCTTGGGGACTGTAATAGGTAATTAGATATTCTGCACTTATATTTATTTAATTTCAACTATCTTTGTTTAGTTAAGCTGGTTTGCATTATCTCTTTTAAAATTGGTCAAGTACAAAGGTTAAGGTTTGGGTTAGATGGTTCTCCCACTAGAGGGTTAGTATGGGTGCCACTCACAGTCATTTGGGTCATGAAAAAGTGTGTATCAGATCCCCAGTTTCATTGATCTTATCATACAAGAACATGTCTAGTAGATTCTTGTGGAATGGTAGAGAGACATCTGTACTTTTCGTCAGGAGGCTACAGGAATTTAGAAAAACTCAACTTCTTTCTTCCTTCATGCTATTACTTGAATCCAACTTGTATCTTTCGATTAGTATCTGACCCTTTCACTTTTATTCTCATATATGGTGAGAATGCGCGCTTTAGGAGCTAAAGTAGAGGTGTCAAAACCAACAATTAAAGTTGTGGTTCACAGTAGAGGTAGAGTAAGGGGCAGAGCTAGGGGAAGGAGGGGCCCACCCGCAGAGAGTGGATCTCAAGCTGCAGCATCAGATCGAGAAAGGTCAGCATATCCTTCCCTATATGAGGATTTTCCCGAGGTTGTAGAGGAGGAAGTAGTTCAGGTTCAGAATGAGGAGGAAATACTTGTTCAGGGAGGTACACCACCGATCCAGTTGTCTTCAGATTTGATCTAGCAGTTCTGAGTTTTTTGAGTAAGCTGGTAGGAAATGGGACTAAACCGGTAGCTCACACTTTGCAACATCAGGGACTACAACGTGCTGCTATTCTGGCTCTTGAATGGATAAGGAATTAAAGGTAGGAGTCTTCTCATTACAGGTAACATGCTCGATAATGACCAATGAGGGACATGATATTTTTTGCAAGTTTGTAAAGAGAAAACCTCTAGTATTTCATGGATAGGAGTCTGAGGATGCTTATGAATTCATCATTGATTGTCATGAGAAACTACATAGAATGAGTATAGTTGAAAGGTATGTTGTTGAATTTGTTACTTTCCAATTTTAGGGAGACACTAAGATGTGGTGGATGGCTTTGGTGAGTGTAGGCCGACTGAGGCACTCCCATTGACATAAAGTCAATTTTACCAAGTATTTATAGAGAAGTACATTCTGTGTACTATGAGGGATAGAAGGAGGGATGAATGTGCTAATATTGAGTAGGAGCATTCTTCAGTGGTAGCCTTCGAGGCTCTATTTCATTCATTGGCTCATTATTTAGCACATCTCATCAATACCAAACTGGAGCAGATTCATTGTTTCATAAAGGGATTAAACATAGGGCTGAGTTTATTTTAGGAGCGGATTCATTCTTTCAGCTGGTAACATCCTTTGGATATTTTAGGAGGTGATTGAGTTTATTAAGAATTTTAAAGGTGTGAGACTGTCATGCCCCGAGCCTACCCCCTGGACGTAATACGGAACTCAAGATCATAAGTGATCTCAAGATTACCCTCTAGCATTAGCATGACTTAAAAATTGAACAAAACATAAGAACAGAAGTTTAACTGAAGTAATGAACAACTTAATAGCATATAAATAGCTGAATACACTCTGTCATATAAACAAAGTGTAACATTTAGCATCCAAAAATAACTGAATAACTGACTCTATGTCTAAAAGCCTCTACTACTGGCGAGTTACTGGGACAGGCCCCCATCTAACTCTAAATACTAAAATGCTCAAATAACAAACTAAATGCTTAAATGAAACTAAACTACAAGTTCTCAAAGGAGGAGGACCCACCAAGCTGACTGGGTGTGCTGCTAATCTACTAGTCACAGACTGGGGAGCGGGCTACAAAATCTATATCATAATAGGATGCAACATAAATAAGTATGTGGTCAGTACTATAGAATGTACTGAGTAAGTGAGATATGCATATGTCATGATAAAATATACTTGAAACCATGCTTAAAACTGAGTTCATGCATAAATAGAAGGAATCATAAGTAAATATCATAATGGAAGAATAAACCATGAGATAAAAGTCAAACCTCAAAATAAGATATCATAAGACTTAGAAAACTTGAAGACATTCATATGAGAGTTTCTATTAACTGACATTAAACCATGATGAGCTATATGGAGTCCATTATAATGCACCCACACTGAAAAAGGTTGCCCTAACCGACCAAGGTTAGAGCCATGTCATAATAGGATCCTGTCATAAGCCACGGAGGGCAACTTACTGTGGCAACATAGTTTTGGACTTGGGTAATAGACCCTCATCGCTTGGTGAAAAATACTACTCCGAAAATATAACATGACGCTCACGTACATGTGACATATCCAAGTGTCAAAGCTTGTTCATAAATGTGTTCATAACCTGGATCTTTATACTACTCACGAACCTTGGTTTTGAAAATGTTTCATGAGCATTGATGGCACATCGGGTGTCTTATCTTGCATAATAATTCATAACTTGAAAACTTGCATGGCCCTAGTTCAATTTCATAATAACATATACTTTCATAAAACATAGGAACTAGGCATGCACTTGCTTGAAATTTATGAAATCATGCTATCAATTTCCCCAATTTACTTGAATCAATTCATGCATGGAAAATTTGATATAATTAGCCTTCAATTCATGAAATAGGTGTTCACAAGTAAAAACCCATGCAAAATCATGCAATTTAATAGTAAATTTCATAGTAGAATCGTGAGAAAATAATTTATAGCAAAGCCCATAAGAATTGGGTAAGAACCCTAATTTGAAATTCATGAAAATCCATTTGAAGAATTGGAGTTTTGGGCATAAGGGTGGAAGAATACCTCATTGAATACCCACATACCTTATTGAAGCTTTCTAGATCTAAGATGAAAAGGAATGGAGACTTGAACTTGGAACTTGATGGAGTTCTTTCTTCTTCTAGAATAGAATTGCATACAATGAGAAGAGTTTAGGCTATTAGGGAATTAAATCCTACTAAAAATGATCTAAATGACCTCTCTTAGGAGTTTAAATGGTGGGTAATTATAAAAATACCCCAGGGATTTAATTGGAGAAAAGCTGATTAAAACTCGGCTTTAGGTTCCATGGGCCCTTTCCACGGACCGTAGAAGTAACCAAGGCTTATGGATTAGAGTCGTGGTTCCTGAGCCAAAATTCCAAGATGCGGATAACCTTCCACGAACTAACAGGATGACCCATAGAAACTTCTACGAGTCGTGGAACCAACTCATGGTTTCTGGGGAATTGACCACTCTCTGTCTGATTTCCATGGGTTGGACCTACGACCCATGGAAACATCCATGAACCATGAAACTGACCCATGGTTTTCAAACCTGAGAGTGGTCTACAGGACTGGAATCACGAGTCCCATCCATGACTAGTGGAACCATCCACGGCTTGTGGACTTGACCCATAATCCCTAGAAGTTCAAAATTCTGCAAATTTTTGAGTTTGAAAGCTGGATTGAATTTTGGGGTGTTACAATATATCCCCTTTAGGATCGTTCATCCTCAAATGAAGACTAAGCAAGGAAAACTAGAGAGAAAATAGTCCAACCAAGCAACAAAATAGGAAAACCGAAGAATAAACATGAAAACTGAGCTTTTCAACTTAAAACATGATTGAACTAACTTCGGAAAACATGAATGCATGCTAGGATCATAAGAGAAACTGATAGAATAGAATCAGAGTTACATACTGAAGAGGAATCTACTCCCCCACACTGAAACTGGATCTAAAGGAAAAGATGAGGGTACTTGGCCTTCATTGCTGCTTCTGCTTCCCAAGTAGCTCCCTCAACCGAGTCTTAAAGACTAAAGTACTAACGCGGTAATTGGCACCTGCATGAAATATAACTGGGATGGATTCATGAGATATGTATGCACACTGAGAGCGTAAGAACAACTAATGGGATATGAAACTGAATATATAACCTGACGCCTGGGTTGGATTAATGGCAGGGACTTAGCTGGAACTCATAAAAAACAAATGCATTTTAGAAATCGCAGTTAATCGAAAGGTATGTCAAACTGAGAGAAGTAGCCATACGAGAAAACTATCCTATTTTAAATACCATGCTTACCAATTGCAACTAACAATCTCAACAACACACATATAGATACTGAGGTCTGAGTCTAACTATCTGCCTCTTCATGTCCAAGCCTATCTCAACTAAATCTCTTGAATCTAGAATATCCTCTAAGAATAGTATTTCTCCTTATCACAACAACCCACTAACCGTGAGCTCCTAAAACAAAGGTTCACTAGTGGCACAAAGCAAGGATCCACATGTATTTCATCATGATATTCAGGCCTATAACTATGGTCACCTTATGGTTTTGGAGCTTACCCTATTCATGACTCCTCCCCTTATCCCTAGCATAATTAGAAGTCGCAACTTCAAGAACTTCTACAGAGGAACATACCAAAATTCCTCATCTAAATATTTCGCATGAATAATCCTTACCTCACAATTCACCCACACCTAGAAGCCAAGATGGAAGAAGTACACCAACAAGGGAAAGAAATTTGCTACCTCCCATCTAGGCTACTACAGGTCCTTCTCCCCTAACACTTATTACAACATAAACTATATTTACTAAAAGAAAAGAGTGGGAGCATGAGCGTCACGAATGAAGGATTACAAATTGATCTTGACTTACACTTAGCGTGATCAAGCCACTCGAGGTGAGGCTTGGGGAATTTAGTGCAATAGGCATGAGTACTTCACATACAGGGCACGTAAGACTTGAATAGTTGGGATCACCACCCCTAGTCATCAAAGGCAAAGGCCAAAGGGCTTTAGAGAAAGGAAATCATAAGCGTGAACTGCTTCAAGAATCAGGTGTGAGCATATACATGACGTACCATGATTTGATTAGCCATTAGGGTATTTCTAAAGACTGACTGAGTAAACATGACTGAACATACAGTGAGACATGATTTCACATAAACAACGAACGTCAAGGCATAAAATTGGGATTTATAGACTCGTAGAGTAAGAGTAGAATCCTTGTATGAAGCAATCACTTGTCATTCTAGAAGCTGAATATGAGCGTGAACCTGAATAGAGTTTGTAAATCTGAAATAGGACTATGGCGCTGACACACAAGGCATGCAGAAGGTATCATAATGGCAGAAGTATACTTAGGATGCTAGGATTAAAATAAGCTTCTGCCACCCCTCCTAACTTTTTTCTAACACCTAAAAGCATCACACCCGAGCCTCCAAAATCTGACCAATTCTCTATCCCACCTCTCCCCCTTAGATTCATACTACCCTTCTAAGTCTATGGACCTCTCACCAATCTCTCAAAGAAACTATGAGCATTTTACCCTAATAGAACACACACTACTCAAGAATCTAGCATGAATACCCACTTCCTTCTATAGTCTAAGACTCTCATTCTTCTAAATGTCTAGGCCTCAACCCTTCTATCTCTGCTTTGTTCTAAGTTAAGACAACTCACAACAAAATAAGGTTAGGGTTCCGGGTACTATGGATGCATAAAGGAAGAAAATATAGTGACATACCTGATTCAACTTCTGGAGGAATACTATGACTCGGCTGGCTAGGCAATGAAGGAAAATGGTTTTGGAGCTGAACACCAAAGTTGCTCTACTTAGCTGAGGGTCAATCCTTGATCCTATGGCCTAATTGACCATACCTAAAACACCCATCCTCTCCCGCAAGGAACTTACCTAGATGAAACTTACTGCAACTACTACAACGAGGGTACTTCAAGGTCTTCATAGCCCTATTGTGACAAGACTGAAAATCGAGTACAGGTGTGCTAACTGAAGATGGGGTTGGTCTGGATGACCTTTGCTGAAAAGATGACTGGTTCCATGTTCTGGTCTTCTTGTTATTCCTCTTTCTCTTCTTTAGTTTCTCCTTCTCATTCAACTGAGCTATCATGGCTTGAGCCAACATACAGATGGTTTCTCGAAATTCCTCATTCATAACCTCATGATCTGGAGCAGTTGGATTAGCATTCCTCATGGGGTTTCTTCACAGAGACATTATCTGAAATGTGTAAGGAATGGATTAGAAGAGTAAATAGAGTCAAACTCTATTGCATGATAGTGAACAGGAAAGAAATGATGTTTTTTTCCTAAAACACCTTATAGTCTCCCTCTTATAAGTGGCACACTTCACACCCATGAAAGAGACTCTACTTGGTGAGGCTTTCAGACACCCTAGGACTCTTGAACCTGATGCTCTAATAGTAATTTTGTCACACCCTGAGCCTACCCCTTGAACATAACATGGGACCCAAGATCAGAAGTGATCTCAAGATTACCCTCTGGCATTAGCATGACTTAAAAATTGAACAAAACATAAGAACAGAAGCTTAACTAAAGTAATGAACAAGTTAATTAGTCATATAAACAAATTCTGAGATTTAGGATCCGAAAAAAGCTGAATATCTGAATCTATGTTTGAAAGCCTCTACTACTGGCGAGTTACTAGGACAGGCCCCCAGTTAACTCTAAATACTATAATACTGAAATAACAAACTCAATGCTGAAATGAAACTAAAATCCAAGTCCTCGAAGGAGGAGGACCCACCAAGATGACTGGGTGTGTTATTGATCTAGTAGCCACGAACTGGGGAGCGGGCTACAGAATCTACATCATAATAGGATGCAACACAAAAAAGTATGCGGTCAGTAATATGGAATGTACTGAGTATGTGAGATATGCATATGTCATGATAAAATATACTTTAAAGCATGCTTAAAACTGAGTCATGCATAAATAGAAGGAATCATAAGTAAATATCATAATGGAAGAATAAACCATGAGATAAAAGTCAAACCTCAAAATAAGATATCATAAGACTTAGAAAACTTGAAGACATTCATATGAGAGTTTCTATTAACTGACATTAAACCATGATGAGCTATATGGAGTCTAGTATAATGCACCCACACTGAAAAAAGTTGTCCTAACCGACCAAGGTTAGAGCCATGTCATAATAGGATCCTGTCATAAGCCACAGAGGGCAACTTACGATGGCAATGTAGTTTTGGACTTGGGTAATCGACCCTCATCGCTTGGTGAAAAATACTACTCCGAAAACATAACATGACACTCATGTACATGTGACATATCCAGGTTTCAAAGCTTGTTCATAAATGTGTTCATAACCTGCATTTTTGTACTACTCATGAACCTTGGTTTTGAAAATGATTCATGAGCATTGATGGAACATTGGGTGTCTTGTCTTGCATAATAATTCATAACTTGAAAACATGCATGGCCCTAGTTCAATTTCATAATAACATATACTTTCATAAAACATAGAAACTAGGCATGCACTTGCTTGAAATTTATGAAATCATGCTATCAATTTCCCCAATTTACTTGAATCAATTCATGCATGGAAAATTTCCTATAATTAGCCTTCAATTCATGAAATAGGAGTTCACATGTAAAAACCCATGCAAAATCATGCAATTTAATAGTAAATTTCATAGTAGAATCATGAGAAAATAATTAATAGCAAAGCCCATAAGAATTGGGTAAGAACCCTAATTTGAAATTCATGAAAATCCATATGAAGAATTGGAGTTTTGGGCATAAGGGTGGAAGAATTCCTCATTGGATACCCACATACCTTATTGAAGCTTGCTAGATCTAAGATGAAAAGTAATGGAGACTTGAACTTGGAGCTTGAAGGAGTTCTTTCTTCTTATTTAATAGAATTGCATAGAATGAGAAGAGTTTAGGCTATCAGGGAATAAAATCCTACAAAAAATGGTCAAAACGACCTCACTTAGGAGTTAAAAGGGTGGGTAATTATAGAAATACCCCTGGGATTTAATTGGAGAAAAGTTGATTAAAACTCGGCTTCAGGTTCCACGGGCCCTTTCCACGGACCGTAGAAGTAACCACGGCTCGTGGATTGGAGTCGTGGTTCTTGAGCCAAAATTCCAAGTTGTGGATAACCTTCCACGAACTAACAGGATGACCCATAGAAACTTCTACGAGTCATGGAACCAACTCATGGTTTCTGGGGAATTGACCACTCTCTGTCAGATTTCCACGGGTTGGATCCATTACCCGTGGAAACATTCACGAACTGTGCAACTGACCTGTGGTTCTCAAACTTGAGGGTGGTCTGTAGGACTGGAATCACGAGTCCCTTCCATGACTCATGGAACCATCCACGGCTCGTGGACTTGACCCGTAATTCCTGAAAGTTTAAAATTTTGCAAGTTTCTGAGTTTGAAAGCTGGATAAAATTTTGGGGTGTTACAGAGACAAGAGGGTTACTCGAGGATGACTTCAAAGAAGCCCCGTATAGGGGGAAACTTCAGTAATCAATATTCCAAGGATCAGAGTTTGCGAGGATACCCTGAACATACTATCTAGTCTACAATGCGGGAGTATGCTGAGGTTCATCATGGGCTGGCCAGTCTTCGTCAAATTTTAATGGTTCTCTTCCTTCATCTTATCGAGTGCATTGGCCTACTTTAAATCATTCTTGCTATAAGTACGGTGAGGTCGGTCACATTAGGAGGAATTATCCTTAGGTTAGATAGTTAGGTCAGCCGCAGAATACCAGAGCTATGACAGGTAAAGAAAGTAATAGGTATGGTAGATGTCATCCGCAGGCCGAGAAGGGTGGTCACATAGCTAGTAGGGGTGGCACTCAGCCCAAATGGAGTGGTGGTACTATTGGCAGAGATGGTTGTTGCGTCCCAGTGCACACACAAAAGTATGTGGTCATCCAAGTAATATAGTGTCTCTTACGAGTCGAATATCGATCCCACAGTGACTTGTTCTTAGCAAACAATATAATCTTAATTAATACTATTGTTGTTAAACAAATGCGATTCATAGCCACGAGTTGAACTTTGTTTATAACTAAAGACTAGAATTAACGATGATGTGAAACTTTGAATTGTAGACAATATATAGAGAAATCCAAGGTCGAGGCAATTACTACACAATCATGCTTAACTATGATTCATAGCCGGTGTTAATGTTTATCGTGATCGTTGGTTTACGGGGTTGTTATTATAACCCGGGAATGGTCATCCTCTAAGTCATCTATCAAAATTAATCTCACAACTACATCATTGAGCGGGGATGTGAGTCTTTTACTTGGATGCATTTAACATTCTTCCCATTTTATTAACCAAGTGGGGAGCTTAGGTATATATCTATCCTAACTGCAAATCATACTTCACAATTGCTAACTAACAACAAAAGATATGATCCACACCTCCTACGTTCTTCGTTCCGTCTCTTAACTCCTACGGTCAATTCGTTTTGAGACATTGTTGTATCCTAAAGTTCATGACGCTTTAGAATAGTTAAACTAAGAACATAATAACAATAACAAGACATGATAAATAATAAACCAACTAAATATCCATAATCAAGAAATCATGTTGTAGCCTCAACCCTAGAACAAGGGTGTTTAGCCACTCATAATCTAATTCCCGATTACAAAAGTGTTGTAGTTCATACAAGAAATAAGTAAAGAAAAAGAAGAGAATAAGAACCCTAAGGCAGCCTTCTCCGTGTGTTTTTTTCAATCCACATATGATTATAATTGAAACCAAGTGTCCTAGTTATAGTGTGAGACAAAATCCACTCATCGGGAACATGTAGAGAGTTGTCACGCTGCTCAACGCCCCAAAACAAGGCCGTCAAATGGACTAAAGGTGGACCTCCACTGGTTTTCTACAGCTTCAAGGCTTCCCACCTCCGTGTCACGCCACCCATAGCAGGGGCACGGGGGTGGTTCTTTTGATGTCCGTTTTCGCTCCCATGAACTCTTTCCATCTTACTTTGTGTCCCCATAATTTGTAGCATGTTTGTAGGCTTCAATTAGATTCCAATACTCTTCAAAATGTCACCTACAAGAGCTCACACACACATAATTCCACACGACACAATAAAGCTCATCAAAGTAAACTAGAATAGGCATAGCTCAAGCTAGCAAATCTAGTTTCTTCGTCTAAACTATAATTGATATTTTTAACTCATTATTTGTTCCAAATGCTACCCAAACACTATAAACAAACACGTTAGTCATAAAGACACCCTTTACACACTAAATACCTCAATAGTATATCAAGTTATCCTCAAAACTAAGCTTAACGTGCATGGATAATGACAGTTAGGGGTGTAAATACACCTAAGATCACCACCCCACACTTATACCCTTGTTTGTCCTCCAACAACTCTCTACATTAATCACACTTTAGGAAGACTACATTAAGACTAATACATTCTATCAAAACTAAGACACTCAAGCTAGAACTACAATGACCACACGAATAACAAGTTCTACATTCGGCACGACATATTAAACATAGAATCACATGAATACTACTCTAAGACTTCCTAGCCTCAAGAATTGACTCTACTCAGTTGGCAAACTCATGCACATTACTCAACAGAGAGATCATATAAGTCACCTATCTATCATCAAACAAGCGCCCTCACCACAAGAGAGTTACCCATATTTACTCACACTAATGCAAGTTATAACAAGAATGAGTGGATGAATCTAATTTTTCTCACTCTCACAAAGAATTCGCATGTCACATAAGATGAACCATAGGCTTTCCCGTAGTGAGTACTCCACTAATATCATAGTGACAGAGTTCAAGATCAAGTAGGACTTTAAGGGTTGTAATGTAGGCTTAGGGACGGGTAGGAACTATTTATTCAAGAACAATGACTATCTTCCCTAAGCGCTTTAATACATCACACTTTACATTTAACCTCATCTTCAACCAACCTATTTTACACCATTATTATCTTCCCAACTCTCTTTTGTGTTGCCCCATCTTTTTAAGCTAGCTTACACATATTTAGTAGCGAGTATGTGCTATCACCACACGATTTACTTCTTTTCATTACATTACTCCCTAACAACCAACACATAAACATATTTATCACAACAAAAGTTATTTCATTGGGGCTTCAATTTCACTTTTTCCTTCTTCAATTTTTGAACTCCTTAACATCTTAAATTTTCAACTAAAGCGCTTATGAGTTTTGGATCAAATTGTGGGTAATTGAAAGAAAAGGAATAAGCTATATATGAGGTTTCTAAATAATAGGCTAAAGGCTCAATGGGGCTAGCTAAGGTTATGCACAAAAGGGTAGACAATGAGGGTATAAAACATGGCTATCAAAGAAATGCCTATATCATCTCCTAAACTCAACATTCTTTATTTCGCTTTGAAAACATACGGGGCAAGTTCTTGACACCATAATCTAACATGGAATAACAAAAACCTCACTTACACATGGCACATGTTCAAATTAAGAAGGCTACTTATAGACTCTCAACCAAGCACTTGTAAGAATTCACATTTAAGCCAACATTACACAAGAGTCAAATAAAAGAGCCTTAGGTGTCTCACATTAGTCATTCAATTTTTTAAATTCATGCCATAGAATTTAACACCAACTTGCAAAAAGTAGTCATGTGTAGCACCTAGTAAGAGCGTCTACTCCTAAAAAAACAAAAAAAATAAATTTACTCCTAAAAATTAAAAAGGGATACTGGGTTCAAAGGGCTTCCCCCCAGAAAAGAACCGAAAAGAAAAACTGAGGGGTGGGTGAAGTGTGCTTCTACAAAACAGACTAAACAGAAAACAAACCAACAAAGATAATATATTTTTGTAATATTTTTTCAATTTAATCAAAAACGTAAAAATAAATAAAAATAGACACCCTACAGTGCACTTCACCCTAAAACAAATAAGAAGATTCCCACCCACACTTAAAACCATATTTTATCCCCAAAGTATAAATTAAAAGTAGAGAAAGAAACACTCCATGAGGCCTCTAGGCCTAGCTAGTAGCATCATGTCCATCAAAGGGGTTCAGAGGACCCCACACTTAGTGTTTTCCATGCTCCTTAGCTCAGATCTCTGGTACTCAAACTTCCCTTCAACCTCTTGACACAATACAAAAACAACACCAAAAGTGACACTAAAGAAAAACTAAAAAGAATAAAAATACTACCTAAACTTGGGTTGCCTCCCAAGCAACGCCTGATTTATCATCGTGGAACGACCAAGATCATAACTCTCACTCCCATTCTGTTATCCTCTTCCTCCTGCTCAGGGCCCATCTTCTTCTTCTTTTCAGATCTCTTGGGTGCTCATGCTCGAGGTCTAGGGCCTTCCTCACATTCACCTTCTTAGCATCTCATTCAGGTTTTTTAGGTTTAGGCTTTTGTGATAATTTGGGCAGCTCAATGGGAGAGTCTGTAGAGGTAATTAGAGGTATGATCTTCTCCACCCCACCATCATACACTTCCATAGCTGTGATCATGCATAGATCCTTGTAGTGTGAGGGTGTGTTGAGTGTTGTGTACACTCTTAGGGTCACCTCTTCATCATTCACCCTCATCTTGAGTGTGCCCTCTGTTACATCAATCAGTATTCCACTGGTGTCCAAGAATGGATGTCATAATATGATTGGTACCCTTTTATCTGCCTCATAATCAAGAACAATAAAGTCAGCAGGAATAATGAACTTACTAACCTTGATGAGAACATCCTCTATAATTCCTTCGGGGACCACTCTTGTTTTGTCCGCCATCTATAGCACCACTGAGGAAGGCCTTGGCTTCCCCTCCCCGAGAGTTTTAAGCAATGATAAAGGCATCAAATTGATGCTTGCCCCCAAATCACTTAAGGCCTAGACCAGATCACTTTCACCGATTTGTATGGGGAGGGTGAAACTCCCAGGATCCTTGAGCTTTTATGGCATCTTGCTCATCACCACTGAACTGCACTCCTCAGTAAGTGCCACAGTCTCAACGTCTGCCAACCTTATCTTGTTTGCCACCACATCCTTCAAGTACTTGGCATACTTGAGCATTCCCTGCAAAACATCTAACAAAGAGAGGTTAATGTGAAGTTCTTTGAACGTGTCAAAGAACTTCTTAAAATAGGCATCCTCTATTGATTTCTTAAGCCTCTGTGGGAATGGTGGTGGTCTATTTAGGGGATGCTCAATTGTATTTTTAGTAGGGTACTCAGACTTCCCCTTTTTGTCAGCTTTCTTAGACTCAACCCCCTTTTCTGTCCGCTTAGAAGTGATTAACTCTTATTGCACTTCATGATTTTTCTTTGGAGGTGTATCAATCATATCTTTACCGCTCCTCAAGGTGATTGCCATCACTTGCTTTGGCTTTTCTGTATCACTAGGCAAACCTCCTTGAGGTCTTGTATTCTGTGCCTGAGCTAGCTGGCCCATTTGAACTTCTAATGTCTTTGTGGCTAATTGCTGATTTTTTATGTTAACAACTATCTTTTCTTGCTCAGCAGTGATCTATTCTTGAATGTCCATGATCTTCTTTATCATGTCCTCAATATTGCTGGCCTGACTGTTATTTTGCATAACTTGCTGCGGTTGAGCCTAATTACTACCCCAAGAGTAGTTGGGTTGACCCTGCTAATTTTGGTTGTAGGCATTCCCATAGTTTAGATTTCCTTTATGTGCATTACCTACAAATTTTACTGACTCTGGATTCGCTCCACATAACTCTGCTGAATGACCACTCAGACCATAAGTTTCACACCATGTCTGGACTTGCTGAACTGCATTCACTTAAGCCTGAGGTTGAGTCGCACTCAACTTGTTGAACTGAGACATTATCTGAGTCTTAAAATTGGCCAACTGTATTGCTAACGCAGTGACACTAGCTAACTCAATCATACTTGCAGCCTAATTCACCATATTTCTGGACATGTCACCATTCCAGTCTGTATTCCTTTGTCTGATACGGTTGAGGAGAGTATATAGCTCATCAAGGTTTTCTCCAAAGCTTGACCACCTGCTGCTGAATCTAGAAAAATCTTTGTATTGTGATCAAGACTTTCAATAAAGGTGTGATCTAATACCTGGTTAGTCTGCTGGTGATGTGGGCAATCCTGTAAAAGAGACTTGAATATCTCCCATGCATGATAGAGATTCTCGTCTGGTTTCTATTTGAAGCTTAGAATCTCACTCCTCAATTTTGCAATTTTTCTTGATGAGAAGAATTGGATGAGGAACTTCTTTGCTAAATCATCCCATGTTGTGATTGAAATTTGAAGGTTCTGCCTTCAACCATTTCTTCGCTTCTCCCAATAGTGAGAATGGGAAAAGTGTGAGCCTCACGTAGTCTATGGAGACTCCTTCGAGAATGGATGTGTCATTGATCTCCAAAAAGTTTTGGAGATGAACCTGTGGATCTTCATGTGACATGCCTGTAAACTGCCCCCTTGTGTTCAACAAATGCACCATATTCTATTTCAGTTCAAATATTCCCCCTGCGGCTGGCTTCTGAATGCAGGAGGTCACATTAGTCGCGAGTAGGATTGCCATTTTGCACACTGTCCTGCGAGCTGGTGGTGATTCCTCCACAATAACTGCAGGACTAGTCTCAGCCGGTTGAGCTTGTCAGTTTTGATCGAGAAGTGTTGCTTCTCTCAATGCGTAGTGCAAGTGTTGCTCAGGTTCAGGAAGTGGGTCATCAGTTCCTTATCCCTTGCCAACTTGCCCAAGATTATAACCTGTACTTGCAAGTTCAGTAGCTAAGATCAAGTTGTTAGCACTTATAAAACAAAATAGTAAAAACAAAAATCAGACGGTTGCTAATTTTCAAGTCCCCGGCAACAGCGCCAAAATCTAATTGCATCCTAGCACACATGGAAGTGTACGTGGTCATGCAAGTAATATAGTGGCTCTTATGAGCTGAATATCAATCCCACAAGGACTTGTTCTTAGTAAACAATCTAATCTTAATTAATACTATTGACGTTAAACAAATGCGATTCGTAGCCAAGATTTGAACTTTGTTTTATAACTAAAGACTAGAATTAACGATGATGTGAAACTTTGGATTGTAGATAATATTTGGAGAAATCCAGGGTCGAGGCAATTTCTACACAATCATGCTTAAATATGATTCATAGCCGGTGTTAAAATTTATCATAATCGTTGGTTTACGGGGTTGATATTATAACCCGGGAATGGTCATCCTCTAAATCATCTATCCAAATTAATCTCACAACTACATCGTTGAGCGGGGATGTGAGTCTTTAACTTGGATGCATTTAACATTCTAACCATTTTATTAACCAAGTGGGGCATTTAGGTATATATCTATCTTAATTGCAAATCATACTTCACAATTTCTAACTAACAACAAAAGATATGATCCACACCTCCTGCGTTCTTCATTCCGTCTTTTAACTCCTATGGTCAATTCGTTTTGAGACATTGTTGTATCCTAAAGTTCATGACGCTTTAGAATAGTTAAACTAAGAACATAATAACAATAACAAGACATGATAAATAATAAACCAACTAAATATCCATAATCAAGCAATCATGTTGTAGCCTCAACCCTAGAACGAGGGTGTTTAGCCACTCATAATCTAATTCGCGATTACAAAAGTGTTGTAGTTCACACAAGAATTAAGTAAAGAAAAATAAGAGAATAAGAACCCTAAGGCAGCCTTATCCTTTTGTTTTTTGCAATCCAAACTCATCCAAAGATGGTTACAATTGAAACCAACTGTCCTATTTATAGTGTGAGACAAAATCCACTCGCCGGGAATAAGGTCCGTGACACGCTGCCCATAGTAGAGGCTAGGAAGTGTGTCACACTGTTCAACGCCCCAAACCAAGGATGTGGAATGGCCTAAACACGGACCTACACTGGTTTTTGGCAGCTTCAAGTCTTCCCACCTCCGTGTCACGCCACCCATAGCGGAGGCTAGCCTCCGTTGCACGCAGAAGGTTTTTTTGACGTCCGTTTTTGCTCCCATGAAGTCTTTCCATCTTGTTTTGTGTCCCCATGATTTGTAGTATGTTTGTAGGCTTCAATTAGCGTCCAATACTCCTCAAAGGTCACCTACAAGAGCTCACACACACATAAATCCATAAGACACAATAAAGCTCATCAAAGTAAACTAGAATAGGCATAACTCAAGCTAGCAAAGCTAGTTTCCTCGTCTAATCTCTAATTGATCTTTTTAACTCATTATTTGTTCCAAATGCTACCCAAACACTATAAACAAACACGTTAGTCACAAAGTACACCCTTTACACACTAAATACCTCAATAGTATATCAAGTTATCCTCAAAACTAAGCTTAACGTGCATGGATAATGACACATAAGGTTGTAAATACACCTAAGATCAGTGGTCATCAGCCCAATAGGGTGGAACGCAAGTGGCAACATGAACCACTTTTATGCTTTTCTAGGTAGACCAGAGGCAGAGGCATCCGATGCGGTGATCATGGGTGTTATTCTTCTCTGTGGCTGCATAGCTTCAATTTTGTTTGACCCTGGTTCTACTTTCTCATATGTGTCCGATGGTTTTGCTGAGGTGTTTGACATGATTTATAAGTTTCTTGATTATCCTGTTAATGTGTCTACCCCAGCTGGTGATTTTATATTTGTGGTTAAGGTCTTCCATTCTTGTTCAATTATATTTGTGGGGCAAAAGACATTGGCAAACTTAGTGATTCTAGAGATGGTGGATCTCAACATCATCCTGGGGATGAGTTGGCTGTATCTGCACCATGCTATTTTGGACTATCATACTAAGATAGTGATTGTGTCTATGGCTAGGTTGGATAGACTAAAGCGGTAGGGTAATTATAGTTTTACTCCTATAAAGTTTGTATCTTTCCTTTGTGCTCAAAGACTGATAGAAAGGGGTGTTTGGCTTTCTTGGCTCATTTTTTGGACACTGGTGCAGAGGTCGCAGCTATCGAGTCAATTTCTATAGTGTGTGAATTTCAAGAGGTATTTTTTGTGAATTTTCCTGGTATGCCACCTGACCATGATATTGACTTTTGTATCGACTTAGAGCCAAATATGCACCCATTTCTATTCCCTTTTATAGAATGACACCGACTGAGTTGAGAGAGCTTAAAGCTCAATTACTAGAGTTATTGAGTAAGGAATTCATTAGCCCGAGTGCCTCCCCATGGGGTTCTCCAGTATTGTTTGTTAAGAAGAAAGATGGTATTCTATATATGTGCATAGACTACTGGAATTTGAATAAAGTTACGATCCATTACCAATATCCTCTCCCTCATATCGATGACTTATTCGACTAGTTCTAGGGTGTGTTGGCCTTTTCTATGATTGATTTAAGGTTCAGATACCATCAGTTAAAAATTTTGCCTTTTGATACTTCTAAGACTGCTTTACGGACCAGGTACAGGCATTATTAGTTCCTAGTGATGTCCTTTGGGATAACTAATTCCCCAACTGCTTTTATGGGTTTGATGAATATGATATTTAAGTACTATCTTGACTCCTTTATAATCGTGTTCATTGGTGATATCTTAGTTTACTCTAAGAGTGGAGAGGACCATATAAATCACCCAAGGGTTATGTTGGGGTTGTTGAAAGAGAAAGAGCTTTATGCGAAGTTTTCCAAGTGTGAATTCTGGCTATATTCTGTGTCTTTTTAGGAAATTTAGTTTCACAAAGGAATGTGTGATGGTAGACCTGCAGAAAATTAAGGAAGTTAAGAATTGGGATAGGCCCACTTTGGTGACTGAGGTTCATAGCTTCGTGGGTCTAGCTAGCTACTATCGCATATTTATGAAGGATTTTGCATCCATTTCTACCCATATGACCCGCTTGACTCAGAAAGAGGTACCATTTATTTGGTAAGATGAATTTGAGGAGAGCTTACAAAAGCTCAAGACCTTGTTGACTACTACTCCTATTCTTACCTTACTAGTGGAAGGTGAGGAATTTATTGTGTTTTGTGATGCCTCCCAATCTGGGTTAGGTGTTGTATTGATGTAGGAAAAGAATGTTATAGCTTATGCTTCGAGGCAATTGAAAGTGCATAAGAAGAACTACCCTACTCATGACCTAGCGTTGGAAGCTGTGGTGTTTTCTCTAAAAATATGGATACATTATTTGTACGGGGTCCATTGTGAAGTGTTCACAGACCACTGTAGTTTGCAATATATGTCAATGTAGAAGGACTTGAACTTAAGGCAGCGGAGGTGGCTGGAGTTACTCAAAGACTATGACATAACCATTTTTTACCATCCAGGTAAGGATAATGTAGTAGTCGATGTATTGAGTAAAAAGACTGAGAGTATAGGTAGCTTGGCCTATTTGAAAGCTATTAGGTATTCATTGGCTAGAGTGATCCAAAGTCTAGCTAATAGTTTCATGAGACTAGAACTGTCTGAGAAGGGTGGATCATTGGCATGCGTTGAAGCGAGGTCCTCTTTTCTTGATCACATTAACGATAAGTAGTTCAATGTTATTAAGTTGAGTAAGATTTGTGATAAGGTGTTGCAGGGTAAGGCCAAAGATTTCATGATAGAAGATAAATGTGTTGTTCAAATTAAATGGCGAGTTTGTATGCCTCGTGGTGATGATTTGATTTCCAATAACTTAGCATAAGCTCACCATTCTAAGTATTCCATACATGTTGGTGTGACCAAGATGTACCACAATTTAAAGCATCACTATTAGTGGGGTCGGATGTAAAAAGACATAGTCAACTTTGTGGGTAAGTGTTAGAACTGTCAGTAAGTGAAATATGAGCACTTAGAAGCCTGGTGGTACTCTTCAGAGGGTGCCCATTCCTGAATAGAACTGGAAAGAATAGTTATGGATTTCATGGTTGGACTTCCTAAGACTTTGGGGAAATATGATTTGATATAGGTTATTGTGGATAGATTGACGAAGTTTGTGCACTTTATTCCTGTGCAAATTACTTACAATGCGACTAAGTTAGCCAAGATCTACCTCAAGGATGTTGTTCGGCTGAATGGGGTGCCTATCTCCATTATTTATAATAGGAGTACTCGGTTTACCTTCAACTTTTGGCAGAAGTTGCATGAAGAGTTAGGTACTATGTTGGACATGAGTACAACTTTTCACCCTCTGTCTGACGGGCCATCTGAGTGCATGATTAGGGTGTTGGAGGACATGCTCCACACATATGTGATGGATTTTGGGGGTGATTGGTACCAATATCTATCATTGACTGAATTTTCTTATAATAATAGCTATCATTCGAGCATAGATATGGCTCCATTTGAAGAATTATATTGTAGGAGATATAAGTATCCCATTGGTTGGTTTTATTCATTTGAGGTGAGGGCACGGGGTACAGATCTTTAGAGAGATTCTATAGAAGGGGTAAAGTTTATTCAAGAGAAGCTCCTAGAGGCTCAAAGCTGGCAAAAGGAATATGTCAAGATGAAGGCGAGAGATGTAAACTTCATGGAAGGTGAGCAAGTATTTCTCAAAGTTTCATTGATGTGTCATGGTTTTGCGGCACTTTCGACGCTTAGAACTTTGAATTGGAGTATGTTCTTCAGCGATTTTTAGTAGATTTGATGTGTTTTATAGCATTGTGAAGGAAAACAAGGTTAAGAGGCTAAGTATAGAAAAATAATGCAAAATAGGCTGGAACTTACTTCCATGACTCAATTCTATGAGCTGTGAAAACATCCATGAGTCATGGAAGTCAGCCATGGAAAGACTACTGCAGATGGTGCCTGGAGCCTGAGTTCTATAAGAGGTTTCTATGAGGCGTAAACCTTTTCACACGTTGTCATTCCTGTTTGTGGAACTTTATCAAAGGATAAGAAAATACATGAGATCCACGAGGCCATTCCATGAGCCGTATAATGACTTCGCGGAAGTGAAGCTGCAAGAAGACAAGAATCCTTAGATCCACAAGGCCAGTCTATGAGCCGTGAACCAATCCATGAGTCATGGATGGAACTCATGGAAGTGAACCTGCAAGTTGACAAAAGCTCTGAGTTTCACGAAGGCCTTTCACGACCCTTAGATGGATCCACCGACCATAGACTATGTCCTTGGAAGTTGCCAAATCCAGTTTTCCTTGTTTGTTTAGGATAGAATTTGTGATGTCTATAAATACCTTTCCTAGGTTTTCTTTTACATTTTAAGCTCTATATTTTGTAGGAAACATATTTGGAAACACTTGGTATTGATTTGTTCTTGGTTTTGAGAGATTAACATATCCATTGGTTCTTGATTCTTGATTCTTCTTTAATTATTCAAGTTTCTGGATTTCTTTACTTCTTCTTGTAAGTATATGATCATGAATTCTTCAACAACTTCTGATTGTTTACTTATGAATATGAGTAGCTAAATCCACAGGTAAGGTTGTGGGAACCATGATGGATTAACAAAGTAGGCAAAGTACTTAGCAAATCTAAGATGATGTTTATACATGTATTATTCTTCCCTTTGCTTTGATTGCCTTTTAATGGTGGCCAACGTTAGATCTCACCTTACTCTTACTTGCCGAACCAAGGAGGGAACAAATGGGAAAAGGGTTGGTTACAATAGAGATTTGAGGCTATTAACCCTCATCTAATAGCTTGACCTTTTTCGGGAATAGCTAATCTGGGATCAAAGGTAAGGGTTAGTAAATCATACACCCATAGATGGACCAAGTTGCGTGGTGAAATTTATCTATCGAGGAGACCAACCATTTAGGTGAACCTAACTTACCGATCTTACATGCTATACACCAGAATAGATTGCTAGTACAATGCCTACTGCGTTATGAACTCATGGGGAACATAGTCCTAGTCCATCTTCTCTCTAAATCACAACAATATTGATGCTTGCTGATACTTGTTACTTGTTAATTTACAAACATAATTTGTTACTTAAAACCCCCCTTTTAGGGAAATAAGATGGCTAAGAGCGCGAATACAGATAGTTGACTGAGATTCTACCATATTACATGTGGGATTGACCCTAACCTTGGTTAGATTCTATATTTGACCAACAACCACTTTATACTTTCTTTTGGAGGTGTAATTTGGGCGTATCAAATTTTGGTCCAGTTTTCAGGGAATACGGTTTAGAATTAAGAGCAATTGTGTTTATTTGACTATTCGTCCTTATTTCCTAATTTACTTCTTTTGTTGTTTTTGTTTTGTCCACAGATTGCACACTTGTGCATGCCAAGTACATGGAGTCAAGGAAATCCCCTAATTCCATTCGACCCCGAATTCCAAGACACCGAAAGAGGCCACAGCCTGTATGCGGGTCGAGGAACATCAAAAGTAGCAGGCAGGTGAAGCTTCCCAAATTGTCCAAGATACTCAGGTTGATGCAGACCTAGAAAATAAAAATGTTGTAGCTGAACAAGCAAGGAAAGCAAGGCAAGAAGCTACTCGTCAAGCTGCACTGAATGCTCAATCTGTGAGAGACGAGGTAGCTAGATGCAATATACATCAAAATTCAATTGGCCTGACAGGGAATAGGGGTCGCCAGTTTCAGCTATCCCGACACATCCCTCATTATTATGTTGATGATGATGATGTAAATGACACAAGGAAAACATGCCCATCGTATTGCCACCACTGCCTAATGGTACAAAGTTTGACATTACAAGAACTATGATCAAGTTGCTGAACCTGAAGGAATTATTTGCTAGCAAGGCTTCTGATGATGCAAATTTGTACTTGGTGAACTTTGTGGGGATATGTATAGGTTAAAATCTACCAAGAGTTTTCCCAGATGCCATCAAATTAGAGTTGTTTCCATTTTCTTTGATTGGAGAAGCAACACTTTGGCTCACTGAACTGCTCGATTGGTGAACTTTGTGGGGATAGGTATAGGTTAAAATCTACCAAGAGTTTGCCCAGATGCCATCAAATTAGAGTTGTTTCCATTTTCTTTGATTGGAGAAGCAACACTTTGGCTCACTGAACTGCTTGATAACTCAGTATACACATGGCTAGAACTGAGAAGTCAATTTCTGGAGAGGTTCTTTCCGCCATCAAAGATGTTGCAGCTCAAGCAGGAAATCTATAACTTCAAGCAGTTAACTGTTTGCACCCAATTTTTTCCATCCACATCGCAAATTAATTTTGATCTTTTCTTCAATTTTAAATAATTTCGAAATAATTATTCTTATAAAAGCAAAAAAATTTCAAAATCAATTTCCATGATAAAATTTTGTTATTTTTAAGTAATAATATATATTTTATTTTTAATTATATAGATTTTACTTAAGAAAATAATTTTTGAAACTGTTTCAAGTGAAAATCGCGTTTAATTTAAGAATGATTTTTTCCCCTCAAAATTGACGTAAATATGGAGATTAATTGTAATTAGTGTCTTAATTTTAAGCAATAAAGTATGTTTTGAATGATTGATTATTTTACTTTATTTTTAGTTGAAAAATCTCAAATATTAATTTTGAATGAATTTATCTATTTTGATGTTGGCCGAATTTCACTAATTTGATTCAATTTGGTCGAATGTGGCCATATTTTTGAAAATGTGGCCACCATTTAAATCCCTTGTTTTCAGCCAAACCACTTGGCCCAAATGAAATACTCCAGCCAAATTTAAACGCCTCATACTCGTCCCATTGTTTCTGTATCCCTCAATCACATTATTCACTCAGACAATACAAACAATTATATACTCCCTCACAATACATACACGCACCAGACGCTCCCTTTAATATTTCTAGAAAGAGCGCAGTATACTATGTGACGCACCCCTCTCTCTTCTCTCTTTGTCTCTTCTCTAAAGAGAACACACCCAGATGAATAACTCACAAACACCGTTAAATAACTCACCAAATGATTCCTTTAACAATACCAAACGATGTCAACAACTCAACCAAATGACACCCAAATCGCCTCTAATCGATGAGTAATCGTCACCCCTCCTTCAAATTTCCCTATCACCATTTGTTTGTACAAAGATGTTGCATTCTATGGTTCTAGAAGAATCCAGAAACTAACAGGTGGCCTCTAGCTAGTAGGGGTGGCACTCAGCCCAAATGTAGTAGTGGTACTATTGGCAGAGGTGGTTGTTGCGTCCCAGTGCACACATAAATGTATGTGGTCGTGCAAGTAATATAGTGTCTCTTGCGAGCCGAATATCGATCCCACAGGGACTTGTGCTTAGCAAACAATATAATCTTAATTAATACTATTGTTGTTAAACAAATGCGATTCATAGCCAAGAGTTGAACTTTGTTTATAACTAAAGACTAGAATTAACGACGATGTGAAACTTTGAATTGTAGACAATATATAGAGAAATCCAAGGTCGAGGCAATTACTACACAATCATGCTTAACTATGATTCATAGCCGGTGTTAATGTTTATCGTGATCGTTGGTTTATGGGGTTGTTATTATAACCGGGGAATGGTCATCCTCTAAGTCGTCTATCCAAATTAATCTCACAACTACATCATTGAGCGGGGATGTGAGTCTTTAACTTGGATGCATTTAACATTCTTCCCATTTTATTAACCAAGTGGGGCGCTTAGGTATATATCTATCCTAACTGCAAATCATACTTCACAATTGCTAACTAACAACAAAATATATGATCCACACCTCCTACGTTCTTCGTTCCGTCTCTTAACTCCTATGGTCAATTCGTTTTGAGACATTGTTGTATCCTAAAGTTCATGACGCTTTAGAATAGTTAAACTAAGAACATCATAACAATCACAAGACATGATAAATAATAAACCAACTAAATATCCATAATCAAGCAATCATGTTGTAGCCTCAACCCTAGAACAAGGGTGTTTAGCCACTCATAATCTAATTCGCGATTACAAAAGTGTTGTAGTTCATACAAGAATTAAGTAAAGAAAAAGAAGAGAATAAGAACCCTAAGGCAGCCTTCTCCTTGTCGGGAACAAGGTCTGTGACACGCTGCTCAACTCCCTAAAACAAGGCCGTGGAATGGCCTAAAGGCGGACCTCCACTGGTTTTCTTCAGCTTCATCGCTGCCCACCTCCGTGTCACGCCACCCATAGCAGAGGCACGGGGGTAGTTCTTTTGATGTCCGTTTTCGCTCCCATGAACTCTTTCCATCTTACTTTGTGTACCCATAATTTGTAGCATGTTTGTAGGCTTCAATTAGATTCCAATACTCCTCAAAAGCTCACCTACAAGAGCTCACACACACATAAGTCCACACGACACAATAAAGCTCATCAAAGTAAACTAGAATAGCCATAGCTCAAGCTAGCAAAGCTAGTTTCTTCGTCTAAACTATAATTGATCTTTTTAACTCATTATTTGTTCCAAATGCTACCCAAACACTATAAACAAACACGTTAGTCACAAAGACACCCTTTAGACACTAAATACCTCAATAGTATATCAAGTTATCCTCAAAACTAATCTTAACGTGCATGGATAATGACACTTAGGGGTGTAAATACGCCTAAGATCACCACCCCACACTTATACCCATGTTCGTCCTCGAACAACTCTCTACATTAATCACACTTTAGGAAGACTACATTAACACTAATACATTCTATCAAAACTAAGACACTCAAGCTAGAACTACAATGACCACACGAATAACAAGTTCTACATTCGGCACGACATATTACACATAGAATCACATGAATACTACTCTAAGACTTCCTAGCCTCAAGAATTGACTCTACTCAGTTGGCAAACTCATGTGCATTACTCAACAGAGAGATCATATAAGTCACCTATCTATCATCAAACAAGCGCCCTCACCACAAGAGAGTTACCCATATTTACTCACACAAATGCAAGTTATAATAAGAATGAGTGGATGAATCTAATTTTGCTCACTCTCACAAAGAATTCGCATGTCACATAAGATGAACCATAGGCTTTCCCGTAGTGAGTACTTCACTAATATCAGAATGTCAGAGTTCAAGATCAAGTAGGACTTTAAGGGTTGTAATGTAGGCTTAGGGACGGGTAGGAACTATTTGGTCAAGAACAATGACTATCTTCCCTAAGCGCTTTAATACATCACACTTTACATTTAATCTCATCTTCAACCAACCTATTTTACACCATTATTATCTTCCCAACTCTCTTTTGTGTTGCCCCATTTTTTAAGCTAGCTAACACATATTAGACACTAACAATTTAAACTTAACTTAGTTGAATCTCCTAAGGAATTGCCATATTTTTTCTTCGATAAATTGGCTTATGTTTTCTGATTTGATTTGCTTAGTTAAATTATTTACCTTTCAAATGAGAGTCGTCAGTTTGAAAATCTTTCCTTTAAAGTCTACACCACTTGAAAATTTATTCACTATATTGTCTTTATATCTTTCAATGCTATTCTCTAAAAAGTCATTTCTTTTGTTCTTAAATTTTTTTTTCTTCTCAATTAAGTTAGTTAAAATTAAGAATTTTAAATCGTCGGATATCCGCGAGTTAGCGGATACTCTTGGTGCCTTAACACCCTTCCAAGAGTATTAATATGAACCCCTTACCTATAATCTCTAAATTTTAGAAGTTTTTATCTGTTTTAAACTTTAGAAATTTCTTAAAAGGTTTTCTTAATTTTCCTTTAATTAATTAAGTGGCGACTCTGTTATTATTAATTGAATTTGAAAGTTTTCTTGAAGTTTTCGAATTTACTTAAGTCTTAACTTTTTTTTCCCTAAAATAGAAATGGCAACTCTGATGGGGATTTAACTAGGTTCTAACCAAAATGATTTTAACTAACTCTTATTTGTCTAACTATTTGAATTTGTAATAATTAATGTATTCAATTTTCATATTTGTTTAATTTATGCAAATTATAAACTGTTGTATTTTCATTATTTTGCCTCCCTTGGCAAAGCATTAATTTTCATTAGGAATAAAGGGAAATTATACGAGTATTCACAATCGTCCTTCACTAAAACACACTTTCTCAAAACAGACAAGTGAGTAGTTGACCTGTAGTCGATTAAAAGTCACTTGTTATTTTAGCCCACGGTTATCCGCCCTGGTTCCCGATCATTTTGAAATAAACAACCTTTAGTTAACCTAAGATAGAGCAAATTCAAATCCCGTGAATTGGCATTGGCCTGAGATATCTTAATATCCAAGGGATATTAAGTCCATTAGAAGTTAGAATACCACCTTGTGTTCAAAAGGGCCCACGGCCTGAAAGGACAATCATCTATTACGTGTTTAGTTGAAGGATGTATTCCCAAATTGTACGGACCATTGTCTGTCACGACACAATTTCTCGGTCATGATGGCACCTATAACCCCTCGATAGGCGAACCAATTCTGCTAGCCCGAAACGGTCAGTAATAGGCATACTATCTAACAATCTAAGAGAAAGAACAGTTTATTATGCGGAAGCAAGGGAACAAGATGAACAAAATAGATGACAGGAATAGTATAAACAATGTGGAAGCTAAACCAAACCCAAAAGTTGGTATCATAGCGTATAAGAGTCGCATCTACATAAGGAGTACAAGGGTCCAACACAATATACACAAAGCTGTCTCTGAGTAGAAATAAAGTACATAATCAAAAGATAACTAAAATCTAAGCTCTGGTTGCCAATAGCTCACCCTCAGTCCAGGATATCACCAAAACATCACCACGCACGAGTCTCCACAAACTAACGGTGATGGCCCACACTAGGATTTGCACCAGAAGATGCAGAGTGTAGCATGAGCACCAAATGCGAAGCATAAGGTACCCAGTAGGTATCATAGGACGACTGGGCACATATAAGATAAAAGTGTAGAAACAGATAAAATAGAAGCAAGTAGTCAAAGAAATCAATGACAAGTAGACAGGAACTAATCCAGAGGGAAGTCAACAAAACAACATACAAGGCTAGCAAATGGAATATAAATACGCAATAGGCCCAAGTGTAAGCAAGAAATAACGCACCTAGGATCCTTGGAATAACAGTATATACATAATAAGTTTAAGAAATGAATGGTATACCGGTAACCTCAAGTACAAAGAAAGGAGAAGGAGAGTAAAGATGGGCATGCTCCAAAATAGGAATCAATAAGCCAACTAGCCATACCAATCTCAAATCCAAAAAGTAACAACTCAGTCGTATATAATCTTATAAGCATAACTGTAACAGGAGGATAACACCGTGATAAAGTAACACGAAACTACCTACAATCCCCCGGCCGCCCATACAACTGAGGAATGTAAACAAGTGAATACAAAACCCTCCGACCGCCCATACAACCAGAGCGTACACTCAACAAACAGCAAACAAGGGTGGAGCCTCAAACAATGAATGATAAGATGCATGATAACCTCAAGGTGGAATAGAAACTCTGTATGTACCTCATCTGATGTCGGTCGGACCCAGCAGGTAGGTTCCATGGAAGGAAGCTGCCCGTATACCCCTACTCTGCCGTATACCCTCCCTGCAGCACACGCAGCCCGAAGACCCAGGTCAAGAGCGGCAAGGTCCATGGAGGTCCCAGGCCCCATACTAAAACTCAATATCAAAATATGTCATCCAGAAGCAAATCTGGGTTCAAGAGAGAGACCCAGTCTCGAATATGCATGCCCAAACCCTGTCCAGGACTAAAATAGTGAAAAGATGTCTCAAAAACCCCTCCAAGGATACCCGGGCATAACCGAGTCTAAAACAGTAGAAATTCATCTCAAGTGCTCGGTCCGACCGAGACTAAAATCACCCTAAATCAATAGAAGACTCAACTAGCACCCCGACCCCACCGAGTCTAGCATTAATAGAAAAACTAGTGATAGAAATCATAATATAACCTCCTTTTACCCCAAGAAGATTCACAAGTTAAGTCAAGCCATTTCCAATTTATTTTCGTTAAAAATGGGCCCCCGGGGCCATGCAAAGTTTAGAAACACAATACCAGTAGGCCCGAAGCCGAAACCATAGTAAAACGTGGGTAAATCCTCTTTATATGCATTGAAATGATATGATCAAACACAAATAGCCACCCAGCAGCTCACAATCAACCTATCGGCCCTGCACAGGCTCCAAAGCTACTCAGCAAGCATGAACAACCTGGAAGGATATTTCTATGTCTGGGACTCGTGGACATTCCCAATAACCCACTTTCTATATTCCAGAGTCAACAAGGACACACAGGACCACACGGGTGAATAAATTGTATCAAGCAAGTACTACAAACATCGGGGAAAGAAAAGTAGGTCGGACAAGAATAAAGCAGTCAGGGTCTGTGGTACCAACCTAAAAACCCAACCCAAGGATGCCAGCTAGTACAATTTTATCCGATATATGCTAAGTCTAGGAGTTTAGATCGTAACCTACCAGTCGTCCAATGACAAGCTGCCCGAACAACATGTCAAAGACCGAATCACTCCGAGAGATCCCGAACAATGATCAAACTATCAAAAACATCAATAATACATGAAAATGAGTCTAACAATACCCATAACTCTACAATTGTAGCTGGGTCAAAATTTGGGTCAAAAGCGGGTCCATGGGGCCCACAACCCGAAACCAAAAATGGAAAAGATCACAATGACCACCACGATGCCAAGAAGGCATGCTCCAAATTTGAGCACAATTAGCCAACAGAAAGGTGCCAAAACAGCCCGCTCAAGTTGGGGTTTAAAGATGGAATTTTAAGACTAAAAACCAGAAAATTAGGCAAGGAATTACTCACCAAAGTGGTGGAATTTAAGCCAAAACAGAGAATTCTTCAAACCCACGAACATGCATGAGCTAGGAGGCAGCCACTACACAATTTTCCAAGATTTTGAAATGAGCAACAATGGTGGATTTAAAGGGAAGAACAAGAGGAATCAAGTTTGGGAAAGAAAGCTTACCAAGTGAAGAACCATGGATCAACGATGAAAAATCAATTTCCCGAGGCTAGAACTGGTCAAGAGCAATTTAGGAGAGTGTATAAATATTTTTAGAATGAGAAAGTTGGGAAAAAGTGCTGGAAAAATGAAATGGCAGAAATTTATAGCTGCTAGAAAATGGCAAGTGCCTAGGCAGCGCTATCGCGCTGGAAAGCCAAAACGCGCTTGAGCACGATCACGCTGGGCCAGCGCTGATGGTGCTGAAGGCCTCACCTGCAACAATTTTCTGCACCTTTTTCAAAACTCCACGGGGAATTTCGAGCATAATAGAAAACCGATATTCAATAACCAATAATGGTAGTAGAGTGGAAACGACGTTCTGGACTTAACGGAATCGATGAAACTTCCATACGAGGTCATTTTGGAGAAATGTTAACCCAAGTCAACACTAATGAAAAGCAACTCAAAGGCTCAAAATGAGTCCGACTCACCTAGAACTCGAACCAACCACCTTCCCAATCCAAACTCATCATTCCGGAGCTGATGGAATCATCGGATCCGATCGTCGAAAGTCACCCAAAGTTACACTTTCAACTCCAAATGGCCTAAAAATAGAGAAAACCATACAAAACCCACACCAGAAGTTCTCAGGACTCAATTGAAGGTCTAACTAGACCAAACTCAACGCTCTAGAGCTAACGGAATAGTCAGAATTCAATTCTGAGCATGTTAGCTAAGAATGTTGACTAAAGTTAATGATATTCTAAGTTAAAGCTTTAAAATAGGAAAAAGGGCAAAACAACCAAACGAACGACCAGGGCACCAAACTACCGGTCCTAGCAAGCCATAAATGATTTGGGGCCGCTACATTAAAGCTTTAATAGTACAATGAATTCGTAAACGCAAAGATAACCAGAAGGGTCATCATAATATCCACTACTAAAAAGACTTTCGTCCTTGAACGTCAAGAAGAAGGGAGTACCTGAAGGCTCAAACAACTTCAGATACTGAGCACACAACTCACTCTTGGTCTCCCAAGTAGCCTCCTCGACCAGACGATGCCTCCACTAAACTTTCACAACCGGAATCTCCTTAGATCTCAATCTCCTGATATCTCTAGCCAAAATAGCTATCGGCTCCTCAACAAATGACAAACTCTCATCTAACTGAACCGAAACCCAATGTAACATATGAGACTCATCTGGTACATACCGGCACAACATTGAGATATAAAAAATTGGGTGAACAGCTGAAAACATCGAAGGCAAAGCTAACATGCAGTCAACACTACCACCCCTCTATAAAATCTCTTATGGCCCAATAAACCTGGGGCTAAGCTTGCTCTGCCGACCAAATCTCATCACGCCCTTCATGGGCAATACTCAAAGAAAAACCAAGTCACCACCACTCAACTCCAAGGCATGAAGTCTACGATCAGCGTAACTCTTCCGCCTATTCTGGGCTACTCTAAGTCTGTCCTAAATCAAACAAACTCGGTCCAAGGAATCTCTAAGCAAATATGTACTCTGTGGTCTAGACTCTAACCCATCAAACTAACCAATCGACAATCTGCAGTTCCTACCATACAATGCCTCAAAAGGTGACATGACGATGCTCGAATGGAACTATTATTATAAGCAAACTCGGCCAGAGGCACAAACTGATCCCATGAACCTTCAAAGTCAAAAACACAAACCTGAAGCATGTCCTCCAGGACCTAAATTGTCCTCTCAGACTTGCCATCTTTCTGAGGGTGGAAAGTGGTACTAAGCTGAACCACGTTGCCAAAATCCTTTTATATAGCTCTCCATAACTGAGATGTGAACTGCGTGCCGTTGTCTGAAATGATAGAATCTAGGACCCCATGCAACCGAACAACCTCACGAATGTAAATTTGAGCTAAGCTCTCAGTGCTGTAAGAAGGCTGAACCGGTAAGAAGTGGGCCAACTTAGTCAGCCAATCCATAATCACCCAAATAGAATCAAAACCCCAAGAAGTATGAGTCAAACAAACAATAAAGTACATAGTAATACCTTCCCACTTCCACTCAGAATGGGAAGTCGCTTCTTCAAGCCACCCTGTCTCATGTGCTCGAAATTCACCTGCTGACAGTTTAAGCACCGAGATACAAACTCCACTATGTCCTTCTTCATACCACACCACCAGTAAAGATGTCTCAAATCTCTATACATCTTTGCCGCACCAGGATGAATGGACAATCTAGAATAATGTGCCTCACAAAGTATCAACTGCATCAAATCACCAACCCTCAGAACACAGAGACGACCATCAAACCTCAGAATACCATCAGAACCTAAAGTAGCCCGGCTGGCCTCACCCCGAACTACCTAATCACGAATGTCACACAAACTCTGATTCTCAAACTGTCGGCTCTGAATCTGATCAACTAGAGTAAAACGAACCTCAAAACTGGCAAGCACTCTGCTAGGATCTAACAACTCAAGCCTAACCAATCGGTTAGCCAAGGACTGGATGTCCAAGGCCAATAGTCGCTCAGAAACTGAAAGTGAAGCTAGGCTGCCCATACTCACCGTTTTCAGACTCAAGTCATCCGCTACCACATTTTCCGTGCCCGAATGTTATAGAATAGTGAAATCATAGTCCTTCAGTAGCTCAATCCATCTCCTCTTCCTCAAGTTCAGCTTCCACTGACTTGTAATGTACTGAAGACTATGATGATCGGTGAATATCTCACACTGAACTCCATATAAGTAGTGCCTCCAGATCTTAAGTGTGAAGACTACCGCTGCCAACTCCAAGACCTGAGTGAGGTAGTTGCGCTCGTGAACCTTCAGCTGTCTCGACGCATATGCTTTCACTCAACCCTTCTACATCAACACACAACCAATACTAACCCCTGAAGCATCACAATACACGGAGAAACTCTGACCCTCAACCGACAAATTCAAAACTGGAGCTAAAGTCAATAAGGCCTTAAGCCTCTGAAAGTTATCTTCGCACTGATCTGACCATTGGAATGGGACATCCTACCTAGTCAGCATAGTCAAGGGTGCTTCTATGGAAGAAAATCCCTCAAAGAACCGCCTGTAGTACCCAGCTAAACCAACAAAGCTACAAACCTTCGTAGGAGTAGTAGGTCTAGGCCAATCACAAATAGCAGAATTCGTACCCAGATCAACCCTAATCCCATCGTTAGACACCACGTGTCCTAGGAATGTAAATGACTCAAGCCAAAACTCACACTTTGAGAACTTGGCATAAAGCTGATGATCTCTCAATGTCTGAAGTACAGTCCTTAAGTGTTGTTCATGCTCGTCCCTACTCCTCAAGTATATCAAAATATCATAAATGAAGAGTATCATGAACATATCCAAGTACGGGATAAGCACCCTATGCATCAAATACATAATGGTTGTGGGGGCATTAGTCAACCTAAAAGACATCACCAGGAACTCATAGTGGCCATAACGTGTCTTGGATGCTGTCTTAGGGATGTCCTCCGCCCTAATCCTCAACTGATGGTAGCCGAACTTCAAATCAATCTTCGAAAACATGGCTGAACCCTAGATCTGATCAAACAAGTCATCAATTCTCGGCATCGGATACCTATTCTTCACTATCACTTTATTAAACTACCAATAGTCAATACATATCTGCGTCGACCCCTCTTTCTTCTTCACGAAGAGGATATGAGCATCCCAAGGGGACATACTCGATCTAATGAACCCCTTAGCCAACAAGTCGTAGAGCTGCTCGTTAAGCTCTCTCAACTTAGCAGGAGCCATACGGTAGGGAGGAATAGAAATGGGCATGGTGCTCGGCTCTAACTCAATGGCAAAATCAATATATCTCTCAGGTGGAAGGCCTACCAGGTTGGTAGGAAACACATCTAGGAAGTCTCTAACCACACGAACAGACTCAGGAGACGAAGGGTCAGCACTAGCATCTCGGACATATGCTAGATAAGCTAAACACCCACGGGAAATCAACTTCCTAGCTCGAAGACAAGAGATGATCCCAGACGGTTCATGGCTAATAAAACCCTGCCACACAACCGGGCATACACTGGGCACAGCTATGGTAACGATCTTGGCATAACAATCTAAACCTGCACGGTGAGGGGATAATCAGTCCATGCCCAGTATCATATTAAAATATATCATATCAAGGATTATCAAATCACCCCAAGTCTCCAAATCACGAACAAATATCACACAGGATCTCATAATCTGATTCACTACTAAAAATCCTCCTACTGGGGTCAAAACAGAAATAGGAACAGATAATGGCTCACTAGCCAACTCCAAACAAGGCAGAAAGTAGGCAGATACATATGAACAAGTGGATCTAGGATCAAATAAAGTTGTGGCAAACTGATGGCATATAGAAATCATACCTGTATCACAGCATTCGAGGCCTCGGCCTCTGGTCTCCCAGGGACCGCATAGAACTGGCAATGACATCCACCTGCCCGACCGCCATCCCTACCACCTGCTCTGCCACATGGAGCACCACCCCTAGCCTGACTACCACCCCTCTAGCCAGAGGCTGAACTTCTCATAAAGGCTCGATCGGCTGCTCTGCACCCTGCTGGGGGCAATCTCTAGCAAAATGACCAATCACACAACAAGTAAAATAAGACCCTAACGACCTACTTTGTCGGGATGAACTAGCAGAACTCGTATGGCCACCATGGCTTGATTCCCCAGAAGTTATACCCCTCGAAGACTGACTGTTATATCTCTGATGGCTTCTATGACCCTACTCGAACTGGGTACTACCGGAAGTCTAAAGTGAAGCCTGAACTGCTCGGTTGGACTGACCCTGGTTCTGTTGTGGCTGATAACCCCGGATCTACTGTCCTGAACCTCTACCACCATGTCAGGAACTACTGTAGCCACCCTGATGCCGAGGCTTCTTATCTTTGGCCCCCTGATCATGTCACTGTAAGTCCTCCATAGTACAGGCATAGTATGCGATCGCCTGAAATGACTGACCACTGGCAACCAATATCTCAGCTGGCTACCTAATCTCTGGCCTCAAACCCCATACAAATCTGCGAATCCTATCTGCCTTGGTAGGAATGATCATATCTCCAAATGGTGCTAGCTGATGAAAATGGGTCTCATACTCCGAGACAGTCGTAGAATCCACCATAAGCCGAGTAAATTGCTCCTTGCGATGCCCACGATCACTCTAAGGCAAGAACTTGGCCGTAAAGACCTCATAGAATTCAGACCAAGTCAAAGGAGAAAATGTAGAAGATCTGCAAGCTACCTGTTCCCTCCACCATAACTTCGCTGGAACCTCCAGATGATACATAGTATATCCAACTCCATGGGTCTCTAGCAATCTCAGATAGTGTAACATCTCCTCACAGGTGGTAATAAAGTCATGTGGGTCCTAACTCGACATACCAGCAAACCTCAGTGGTGCCAATTACAAGAACCTACCCAAAGCCTTTTGCTCCCTATCTGTCTGTAACGACCAGGCTCGTCGTTACGGGTAAACTTTTCATGCCAAGTTCGAGTTTGAATTCTTTCGGGTTGTGAGTTGAAAATTCTGGTCTAGGCTAGCCTCAGCCAGAATTGAAGCGAGGTATAGTCCAGGGAAATCCGGGTAAGGATTGGGTTTGATGTCTCGATTTGAGCTAGTTTTTTGTATAGCTAAGACATAGAGAAGCCCAGGGGACTTTTTGAAATCAAATTCGGGTTAGAAGAGCTCGAGGTTGACATGAAGGGGTCATTCCAGAACATCGGGGATTCAAGGTGTGTTGTAAAAAGGGCTCTTTTTAGGAATTTTCCGAGTTTCTATCCGTGATGAGCGCTACCGCTCTGCCACGGTGACCTCCGCTATAGCGAAATAATTACCGCTATAGCAGAAGTCAAGACGGTCAACCTCCACCATAGCGATTGACTCCGCTACGAAGGTACCGCTATAGTAGAGCAGGGACCGCTATAGCGATTGATTTTTATATGATGGTAGGAGTGAATTCTGGTCAACCGATGATGCCTACCAGTACGTGTGTTTGTACTGATTCTACTCTTGCTATATCTTTTTGGGTATAGTCTGGTTACAGGGTTGGTGATGCTTCACAGGTTCAGGATTGCGGTGATGTTCCAGCAGCTCCTACTTCCTTCTATGGTGGGAGTTGTGTCCATTTAATGTTATAAGCTCATCTTGTAGAAGCTCGTGTACCGACTTAGACTAGGTTCTGGGGAAGGTGTTTATATTGTTAATAAATTTCTGCAAGTTTTAAAGGTTGTGTAATTTTCGAAAGCTGTTGTATAAAGATCTTCCAACATTTTAAAGGGATTCCTCTTGTTTTAAGGGACTTATTTAATGATTTATTTTCTTTTTCGCATTGCCTGTTGGTTCGGGTAGTAAGGGTTCTCCTATTTAGGTGGATTAAAATAGGTGCCCGCATGGCCCGGTAGTTGGGTCGTGACATTGTCATTGCTGGGCAAGGAGCAAGAGGCTGTGCAACTGAAGGGATCGGAACAACCTCGACACGGACAGCCGCAATAGTAGACTGCGCTCCTGAACTCTTAACACCCAGGGCTGCCCCCTGAGACGGTGTCTATGCTATCTCAGAAGGTCACTCTCCAATCATACCTAATAGCCGAACAAGTAAACCCCTAATATCTGAAGACTGAGCTGGGGATGAAGCTGGCACAGAAACTGGTGCTGGAACTGGTGGCATGTGGGCTGCCCCCGGGCCCATATGCTGCTGCTCTGGAATGAACTCTCTCTCATAGTCAAACTCGGGCTCAACCTCAATTCTAGCAGCTCTAGCTGGTGCTGCTGCTCTGCGATGTCCACGACCCCTACCTCTACCCTTGCGACCACCCCATGCCCTAGCTGGAGTCGGAGGTGTAGGGGCAGGAGGCTCTCATCTGCCTGAAGCTGAAGATCTTGTACGAACCATCAACAGAAGAGTGGACCAGAGTAAGTGAGATTTCCAGAAACGTTCAAGGATACTAGGCACGAGATAGAAACAAGAAAAGTCCAATTTTTCCTAAGATATCACTATAGCCTCCCGAAGATTGAGTACGGACGTCTCCGCCCTGATCCGCAGGACTCTACTAGACATTAGCTCCTATACTGATGACACTGGTGAACCTGGGGCTCTGATACCAAGCTGTCATGACCCGATTTCTCAGTCATGATGGCAATTACAACCACCCCAGTAGGCGAACCAATTCCCGTAGCACAAAACAGTCAGTAATGGCATACTATCTAACAATCTAACCGGAAGAACAATTTAATATATGGAAGCAAGGGAACAAGATGACATGAATAATATAAATATTGCGGAAGCTAAACAAAACCCAAAACCTGGTATCATAGCGTATAAGATCCGGATCTACATAAGGAGTACAAGGGTCTAGCATAATATACACAAAGCTGTCTCCGAGTAGAAATAGAGTACATAATCAAAAGATAACTAAAAGCTAAGCTCCGGTCGCCAAGAGCTCACCCTCAGGCCAAGATATCACCAAAACGACACCTCGCACGAGTCTCCACAAATTAACAGCGACGGCCTACACTAGGAACTGCACCAGAAGATGCAGAGTGTAGTATGAGCACCAAATGTGAAGCATAAGGTACCCAGTAGGTATCATAGGCCGACTGGGCACATATAAGATAAAAGCGTAGTAACAGACAGAATAGAAGCAAGTAGTCACAGAAATCAATGAAAAGTATACAGGAACTAGACCAGAGGTAAGTCAACAGAACAACATACAAGGCTAGCAAATGGAATATATATACGCAACAGGAACATGTGTAAGCAAGAAATAACGCACCTGGGATCCTTGCAATAATAGTATATACATAATAAGTTTAAGAAATGGACGGTATACTGTTAACCTCAAGTACAAAGAAAGGATAAAGAGAGTAAAGATGCGCATGCTCGAAAACAGGAATCAATAACCCAACTAGCCATGCCAATCTCAAATCCAACAAGTAACAACTCAGGCGTATATAATCTTATAAGCATAACCGTAACAGGGGGATAACACTGTGATAAAGTAACAAGAGACTACCTACAGTCCCCAGGCCGCCCATACAACCGTGGAACGCAAACAAGTGAACAAAAAACCCTCGAGCCGCCCATACAACTGGAGCGTACACTCAACCAATAACAAACAAGGGTGGAGCCTCAAACAATGAATGATATGATGCATGATAACCTCAGGGTGGAATAGAAACTCTGTATGTACCTCCTCCGGTGCTGGTCGGGCCCACCAAGTAGGTTCCATGGAAGGACACTTCCTGTATACCCTTAATCTGCCGTATACCCTCCCTCTAGCACACGCAGCCCGATGCCCCAGGTCCGGAGCAGCAAGGTCCATGGAAGTCTCGGACCCCATACTAAAACTCAGTATCAAAATATATCATCCGAAAGCAAATTCGGGTTCAAGAGAGAGACCCAGTCACTAATATACATGCCCAGACCCTGTCCAGGACTAAAGTAGTGAAAAGATGTCTCAAAATCCCCTCCAAGGATGCCCGAGCATAACTGGGTCTAAAATAGTAGAAAGTTATCTCAGGTGCTCGGTCCGACCCTGCCCCTGCTGAGTGTAGAATTAATAAAAAAATTAGTGATAGAAATCATAATATAACCTCCTCTTACCCCAAGAAGATTCACATGTTAAGTCAAGCCATTTTCAATTTATTTCCATAAAAAATGGGCCCCCTGGGCCATGCAAAGTTTAGAAAGACAATACCAGTAGGCCCAAAGCCGAAACCATAGTAAAATATGGGTAAATCCACTTTATATGTATGGAAATAGTATGATCAAACACAAATAGCCGCCCAGAAGCTCACAATCAACCTATCGACCCTGCACAGGATCCAAAGCTACTCAGCAAGCATAACCAGCCTAGAAGGATATTTCTATGTCCAAGACTCGCGGATATTCCCAATAACCCACCTTCTATATTCCAGAGTCAACAAGGCGTCACAGGACCACAAGGGTGAATAAAATGTATCAAGCAAGTACTACAAACATAGGGGAAAGAAAAGTAGGTCGGACATGAATAAAGTGGTCAAGGTCTGTGGTACCAACCTAAAATCCAAACCCAAGGTGCCAGCTAGTACAATTTTATCCGATATATGCTAAGTCTAGGAGTTTAGACCGTAACCTACCTGTCGTTTGACGACAAGCTACCCGAACAACACGTCCAAGCCTGAATCACTCTGAGAGATCCCGAACGATGGTCAAACTATCAAAACCATCAATAATACATTAAAACAAGTCTAACAATACCCATAACTCTACAATTATAGCCGAGTTGAAATCCGGGTCAAAAGCAGGCTAGCGGGGCCCACAACCTGAAACCAAAAATGGAAAAGAGCACGATGACCACCACGATGCCAAGAAGGCATGCTCCAAATTTGAGCACAATTGGCCAAGAGAAGGGTGCCAAAACAGCCCACTCAAGTTGGGGTTTAAAGATGGAATTTTAAGACTAAAAACCGGAAATTAGGCAAGACATTACTCACCAAAGTGATGGAATTTAAGCCAAAATGGAGAATTCTTCAAACCCACGAACATGCACGAGCTAGGAGGCAGCCACTACACAATTGTCCAACCTTTTGAAATGAGCAACAATGTGGATTTAAAGGGAAGAACAAAAGAAATCAAGTTTGGGGAAGAAAGCTTACCAAGTGTAGAACCACAGATCAACGATTAAAAATCAATTTCCCGAGGCTAGAACTGATCAAGAGCAATTTAGGAGAGTGTATAAATGTTTTTAGAGTGAGAAAGTTGGGAAAAAAGTGCTGGAAAAATGAAATGCCAGAAATATATAGCAGCTGGAAAATGGTCAGCGCCATCGGCGCCCAGGCAGCGCTATCGCGCTGGGCCAGTGCCGATGGCGCTGAAGGCCTGGCCTGCAACAATTTTCTACAACTTTTTGAAAACTCCACGGGGCATTTCGGGCACAATCAAAAACCGATATTCAAAAATCAATAATGCTAATAGAGTGGAAACGATGTTCCGGACTCAACGGAATCGATGAAACTTACATACGAGGTCATTTTGGAGAAATATTGACCCAACACAACACTAACAAAAAGGAATTCAAAGGCTCAAAATGAGTCAGGCTCACTCGGAACCCATACCAACCACCTTACCAACTAAACTCGTCATTCCAGAGCTGATGGAATCATCAGATTTTGAATCCGACACTCCGATCATCAAAAGTCACCCAAAGTTACACTTTCAACTCTGAATGACCTGAAAATAGAGAAAACCATAAAAAACCCACACCAGAAGTTCTCAGGCCTCAACTGAAGGTCCAACTAGACCAAACTCAACGCTCCGTGCTAACGGAACTGTCAGAATTCAATTCTGAGAACGTTAGCTAAGAATGTTGACTAAAGTTGACGATATTCTAAGTTAAAGCTATAAAATAGGAAAAAGGGCAAAACAACCAAACGAACGACTAGGGCACCAAACTACCGGTCCCAGCAGGCCATAAATGACTTGAGGCCACTACAAGAAAGCTCTAATAGTACAATGAATGCGTAAATGTGAAGATGACCGGAAGGTTCATCACATTGTCCCTTGGGGTTGGGAAATATTTAGATAGTCTTTTGAAGATCTCCATCCAAAAGGCGTTCAAAATTCCAAAAGTTCAAGAATGAAGGACTTTCCACGGTGATTTAGTGTAGGATTGTACCCCTGCGTGGGACTAATATTTATTGTACATCCCTTCCCCCTATTTTATATCCCAATTAGATTTATTTAATTTACATAATATATATTTTTTTAGGGCAATGGAATGTCTTACAAACGGCATACATCATTCAATTCGTTAGGCCTACCTTTGGCATAAAAAGGTCACATATATGTATAGGACGCACTATAAATTGTTTATGTATTATATAACTGCTTTTGTGTAATTGCGTGTTGCTTTACTTGAATGGGAATCGATCCACTCCTACTAAAATATTTTAGAGCCCATAAGCAGAAATATAAATCCATAATACAAAAGTCTCGATGAACGATTCTTTGAGTTTTTAAGTTTCTCAGAAAAAATGCAAACCTTCTCGAAAGCCCTCTAAATTTTGTTTCTATCTCTCTGAAAATTTACCTTATCCAAACTCCGTAGGGAGCCTTTCAGGGCTTGGCCTCTATGCTTGAAATTTTTTATCTTTCCAAAGAAATTGGGGAGGCTTTCCTTATTGACATCATCAACCGTTAATAAGATGTATACGAGAACAAGTGAAGAAGAGTCGATTCAACACAAGCCAACCTTCCTATCAGATCAATTACTCTAAAAATCGAATAAATCCTTGTCTATTTGAGTCAACACTATTAAAATCCACCCGTGGATTAATTTTCCTTTAGACAAAGCAACACTTATTTGTTTATCTTTTGTCAAATATCTTGCATTATTTATCATAAACAAAATTTAACATGGTTACCTTTTGAGTTGTTTTTCTCTTAATAGGTAGAAGTTAAAAAACTGATATGTGTTGAAAAACTTGCTGAATATCCTTACTTCACAAGTTGAATCCTCTCTTGGTCGTAGCTTGATAAAAAGAAAAAGAAAATGGCTGACAATACTGAGGAGATTAGGTTGACAAACATGGGCATACCAGACCCAATCGCAATGGATCAAAGCGCACTAATGGATCAAATACTGCAACAAATGGTTGAGATGAGGAAAGAAATACAACAGAACTGAGAATTCACCAAAATTCCTAGCGAAATGAGGACTCCGCTCCATATTCCTCCTTATAACTCTCCCAACATCGAAAACCATCAAAATAGCATGCCATCTGCTTCCATTCCACGACCTCCCACAAATTCTATCTCTACCAACCCACCTCAATTTGGCTCAGTGTGCCAAGCCCATGATCCACATACCCAGTATGCTAACCAAAACAACAATTCACAGAATCTCCCTTCTAACTTCCAAAATACTCCTACAAATGCCTACAATCCACAAAATCTTCCTCCTAACTTATAACGACCCTCCAAGTTGCTTTGTGAATTTTTACTTATTTTTCTCATTTTAACTCTCCTCGTAGTCCTTATATGTGATTTATAACTTTCGGGGATGGATGGTACGGACCTCGAGTTATTTGGGAGCGACTTAAGTCATTATTTGAAATCTTGAGTTTCAAGAAAGTTAAATTTGATCATGGTCAACTTTTAGTTAAGATGACCTCGAATTGGTGTTTTGGTGAACGTGCTTTAGAGTCAATTCACCTATTTGGTTTATTTCCATGGGGTTTCGAATAAATTCCAAGGGTCTATTTGAAGTTTTTACTATTTTAGATAATTAATTTAATTAGTGAATAATGAGTCAAATTCACAATTCATAAACTATCCAATATTACTTGACCCGCGTACATAAATTAATAGGTTTAACTGATCATAACAAAAAGGAATAGAATTCGACAGGGAGCGTGAGCCGATGGCGAGACGGTGGAAATTTCAAGTGTCAACTCCACTTTTCTGTATGATAAAGTACTGCTAGCATACTCATCGTTTAGCCTCACTTGTATTATGTTGTTGGTTACTTAGTCCACATGGACTTTTGGGACAAGAAATTAGGGAGCAATAATAGCGTAACAATATCCAATTATTGAGAAATATGGGTGTGAATTGATTTATGAGGATTAGATAGTGTTCATAGGGAATTGGTTGAATTACAGTAGGAGTATCTAATCCATGTGCTTTTTGAATTAGTTGTAAAATGGGTATACGAATCATGGCATAGTAATGATTTGATAATCATTACTAATCATTAGACAATGATGATTACTAATCATTAGACAGTGATGATATAAAATCTAGTGGAGGAAATTAGTTGTTGCATAGATTCTATGTGAAGCACTGTTTCTGTGGACCATATTTTTGCCTGTAAGCTTCCGAGAATTCACAGTGCCACTATCGTTTAGAGATTTATATTTTTGATGTATTAGAGCTTTAGGTTTAGAATTCTTAGAGTAAAAATTCTTAATTCTGGAGTCGAATAATGATTTATTTTATCTAGAATTTGACGTGCTAGTTATTATGTATTTGAACAAATTTTGACCGTTTGAAAGCGTTACGAAAGGGCATGTTCATAACTTGACACTTGGGCTTCGTTTTGAGGCAAGTAGAGATTTCTAATTTCTCTTTGAAGTGTTAGTTTTATTGTATTGGATGAACTTAAAGGTAATGGGTAATGAAGAGGTCCCATATAAATGAGATAACGAACATTTATATGGGCACCAGTGCTATGCTATGGGAAATTCTTATGGAAATTATTATCGGTTGATAGAATATCATAAGTTATGATACAATAAAACTGTTGAGACTCATGAATTATGTGAACTTCATTGTGATTGATAAACTCATTTTATGTACTTGATTATACATATTCATTCATACCACTCTTATTGTTTCATGATAATTGTTGGTTTATATTGCCCACTGAATTATTTGTAAAATTCATATTTGTAATGACCCTTCCGGTCATTCCCACGTTTAAGTTTTGAAGTCAAGCAAATCGACAAAAGATATCGTAAGTTTGTTAACAAATTTCCTGAACTTTGGGTCAAATGTCTCGAGGCTTTTCTCTCAATATATAAAGAGTTAGAAGTCCCCCGAAATACCAAATCGAAGGTCTATGAGTCTAGTTTCCAACGCACAAAACCTCACATCCAAATGATCTCGGAGTAAAGAGTTATGACTGTTTTACCGCGGACTGTCTGGCAGAAAACGGGTTGCGAACCAGGTCGCGAACCGGGTCGGATTAAACGCGATTTAAGCCTCGACTTCACGTTTTAAAATGCCATTTCAGTTCCGAAATAGTGATAAAATATAAGGGAGGATCCCGAGAAAATTCTTGAATATCGAAATCGTGCGTAGGCGAATTACGAGCCTAAACTTAAGAACCTTATTAGCATCGTGCGTGTATTTGAAATATTTATTTAAAAGTTGAATTTGGTAAAAATTATATTATTATACCCTTTGAAAAATATATTTGATACGATATAAGTGTATACGTATTTATTTTATAAAGTTTTTATACTCCATAATATTTTAACGGAGATAATAAATTTAGTTATGTTAAAATTTATTATTATAATATAGTAGGTTTTATTCGAAATAATTTTCTATCAATTACGGTATATTTAAAATACTATATTTATTTTACCACGAATTTATGCAATACCCGAGTATATACTTAACGGGTCGAGTTAGTTGCCACCTCCACTTCCACGTGGAAGTGGAGGGCTAACACAACACTTACCAAGGGATTGGTGGCATATTGAGTTGGCAGCATCTTTAACAAGTTGCTGCCTAACTTATATTCATTGACATTGTGTAGTAATTAGTGAATATATTCACTAAGCAATTACATTCCTCTCAACTCATTAAGCTACATAGGTGCTACAACACTGTGGTTATATATTGTGTAAGAGAGAGAATTTGTGGGTTATCCAAGCGGTGTGGTACGGGAACATCGAAAAAGGAAATCAATTATCTACGTCAAGTTATTCCGTCCCAAATCCGAATCCGATTCCGATTTAGTTTTGGATTTTCTCGGAGCGGTTCGAGCTTGGACATCGTTGTTCCAGCAGCTTGTCGTCGGACGACAGGTAGGTTACGGTTTAATCTCCCTAGACTCCGCATATATAGAATAAAATTGTATTAATGGGCATCCTTGGGTTGGTTTATTAGGTTGGTACCACAGACCTCGACCGCTTTATTCATATCCGCCTACTTTTGTTCCTCCGTTGTTTGTAGTATTTGCGATATATTTTATTTACCCTTGTGGTCCTGTGAGGCCTTGTTGACTCTGGAACATAGAAGGTGGGATTTTGGGAATGTCCGCGAGTCCCGGGCATAGTATTATCCTTTTAGGCTGGTTATGCTTGCTGAGTAGCTGTGGGCCTGTGCAGGGTCGATAGGTTGATTGTGAGCTGTGGGGCAGCTATTGTGTGTGATCATACCATTTCCATGCATATAAAGAGGTTTTATCCATGTTTTACAGTGGTTTTGGCTTCGGGCCTACTGGCACTGTTTTCTAAACCTTGCATGGCCCGGGGGGCCCGTTTTTGATAGAAATGATTTGGAAATGGTTGATTTCACTTGTGGAGATTTTTGGGCAAAAAAGTAAAATTATGTTTAAAATAATCAGTTTTATGATTATCGCTAGACTCGGCAGGGCCGGGGTGCTAGTTGAGTTTTCTTGTTACTTGAGATGATTTTTAGCCTCGGTCGGACCGAGCACCTGAGATGACTTCTTACTGTTTAGACCCGGCTACGCCCGGGCACCCTTGGAGGGGTTTTTGGGATATTTTCCTACTATTTTTAGTCTTGGACAGGGTCTGGGCATGCATATTCGAGACTGGGTCTCTATCTTGATATCGAGACTGGGTCTCTATCTTGATATATGTTCTGATACTGAGTTTTAGTATGGGGTCTGGGACCTCCATGGACCTTGCCATCCGGGCCAGGGGCTACGGGCTGCGTGTGCCGGTGGAGGGGTATATGGTGGAGTAGAGGTATACGGGCAGAGGCCTTCCATGGAACCTACCTGCTGGGCCGGATCGGCGCCGGAGGAGGTACATACAGAGATACTATGGCACTTGAGATCTTCATGCATCATATCATTCATGGTTCGAGGTTCCACCCTTGTTTGCTGTTTGCTGTTTGTACGCTCCGGTAGTATGGGATGCCGGAGGGTTTGTTTTCACTTGTTTGTGTTCCTCGATTGTATGGGCGGCCGAGGGACTGTAGGTAGACTTTTGATTTTTACTTATAGACTTGTTCTCTATTATGGATAAGTATGAGATTGGTATGATTAGTTGAGTTTGATCCATGTCTCTGAGCATGCCTATTATTACTCTTCCTCTCTTCTTCTTACACTTGAGGTTACCGGTATACCGTCCATTTCGTAAACTTATTTTGTATACACTGTTGCTGCAAGGACCCCAGGTGCGTTGTTTCTTACTTTCACCTGTGCCTTTGGTGTGTATATTCTGCTTACTAGCCTTATATGTGGTTCTGTTGATTTCCCTCTGGGCTAGTTCCTGTGTACCTTTCGTTGATTTCTGTGACTACTTGCTTCTATTCTGTCTATTACTGCGCTTTTATCTTATATGTGCCCAGTCGGCCTATGATACCTACTGGGTACCTTATGCTTCGCATTTGGTGCTCACCCCTACCCCCTGCATCTTTGGGTGCAGATCCTAGCGTGGGCCATCGCCGTTAGATCGTTGTGATTCGTGCTTGGAGATCTGTTGGAGACTACTTCAGGCTGAGGGTGAGCTCTTGGCGATCGGAGCTTAGCTTTAGTTTATCTTTTGCTTCATGTACTCTATTACCATTCAGAGACATCTGTATATATAGTTTTGGTTTATTTGCACTCCATGTATGTAGTTTGGCTCTGTACTATGATACCAGGTCTTGGGGTTTGGTTTAGTTTCCGCATATGTATATATTTATATCCCTGTTATCTATTTTATTTGTCTTGTTCTCTTATTTGCTAGATAGTAGCCCATTACTAACTGTTCTGGGCTACGGGGATTGGTTCACCTACCGGGGGTTGTAGGTGCCATCATGACCGAGAAATTGGGTCGTGACAACTTGGTATCAGAGCTTTAGGTTCACCGGTGTCATCGGTATAGGAGCCAATGTCTAGTAGAGTCCTGCGGATCGGGGCGGAGACGTCCGTACTCAATCTTTGGGAGGCTACAGTGACATTTTAGGAAATTTGACTCTTTCATTGCCTCTGTGTCGTGCGTATAGCCCTTGAAGTTCTAGAGATCTCATTTTTCTACTTCATTCTTCCGCAGATGGTTCGTACGAGATCATCGGCAGCACGCGAGGATGAGCCTCCCACTCCAGCTAGGGGTCGAGGACGCCCTCGATCAGTGGCACCTGCTAGAGCTGCTAGCGTGGAGATAGAGCCCGAGCAGCATGTGGTTCAGGGGGCAGCCCAGGTACCACCAGCTCCAGCGCCAGCTCGAGTACCAGCTCCAGTGCCCACTTATGTGCCAGCTCCAGCCGCAGCTCAGTCTCCAGATATTCGGGGATTACTTTTACAGCTTTTGGGTGTGATTGGAGAGCGGCCTTCGGAGGTAGCGCAGACATCCGCTCAGGGGGCAGCCCTGGGTGCACAGAGCTCAGGAGCGCAGCCGGCTACTATGGCTCCCCGTGCAGAGGTTATTCCGGTTCCATCTGTTGCACAGCCTCTTGCTCCTCGCCCAGCTATGACAGAGTCAGAGTAGAAGGCGTTGGGTAGGTTTTTGAGGTTAGCACCTCCGAGGTTTGCTGGTACTTCTGGACAGGATCCACATGACTTCATTACCACCTGTGAGGAGATGTTGCATCATCTGGGTTTGTTGGAGACTCACGGGGTTGGTTATACTACCTACCAGTTGGAGGGCCCAGCGAAGTTATGGTGGAGGGCTCAGGTTGCTTGTAGACCATTGTCGTCACCTCCTTTGACCTGGTCTGAGTTTTACGAGGCCTTTATGGCCAAGTTCCTACCCCAGAGTGATCGGGAGCGTCGCAGGGAGCAGTTTACTCACCTTGTACAGGGGTCTACGACTATCTCGGAGTATGAGACCCGTTTTCATCAGCTAGCACCATTTGGAGCTATGATCATTCCTACCGAGGCTGATAGGATTCGCAGATTTGTATGGGGTTTGAGGCCAGAGATCAGGCAGCCAGCTGAGATATTGATTGCCAGTGGTCGGTCATTCCAGGCTATTGTAGACTATGCCCGCACTGTGGAGGACTTACAGCGACATGATCAGGGGTCCAGAGATAAGAGGCCTCGGCATCAGGGTGTCTATAGTGGTTCCAGATATGGTGGTAGAGGTCCTGGCCAGTGGAGCCGGAGTTATCAGCCACAGCAGTACCAGGGTCAGTCCAGCCTACCGGTGCAGGCTTCCCTTCAGACCTTTCGGTAGTACCCAGTTCGAGCAGGGTCAGGGCAGCCATCAGGGCTATGGCGGCCAGTCTTCGAGGGGTACAGTTTCTGGGGCATCAGGTCGTGGTGGTCATTCGGGATTTGCTGGTTCATCTCGACTGAGTAGGCCGTCAGGGGCTTGTTTTACTTGTGGTGCGATAGGTCATTTTGCTAGAGATTGCCCTCAGCAGGGTACAGTTCAGTTGGCCGAGCCTTTACGGGTAGTTCAGCCCCCGGCTAGAGGGGGTGGTCGTCAGAGTAGAGGTAGTGCTCCGCGTGGTAGAGCAGGTGGTAGGGATGGCGGTCGGGCAGGTGGAGGTCGTCGTCAGTTTTACGCGGTCCCTAGGAGACCAGAGGCAGAGGCCTCAGATGCTGTGATTACAGGTACGATTTCTGTGTGCCATCAGCCTGCTATGGCTTTATTTGATCCTGGATCCACTTGTTCATATGTATCTGCCTACTTTGTGCCTTGTTTGGGGTTGGCTAGTGAGCCATTATCTGTTCCTGTTTCTGTTTCGACCCCAGTAGGAGATTCTTTAGTAGTGGATCGGATTGTGAGATCCTGTATGTTGTCTGTTGGTGATTCAGAGACTTGGGGTGATTTGGTGGTTCTTGATATGCTAGATTTTGATGTGATACTGGGCATGGACTGGTTATCCCCTCACCGTGTGGTTTTGGATTGTTATGCCAAGACCATTACCATAGTGTGCCCGGTGTATCCCCGGTTGTGTGGCAGGGTTCTGTTAGCCATGCACCATCTGGGATCATCTCTTGTCTTCGAGCTAGGAAGTTGATTGCCCGTGGGTGTTTAGCTTATCTAGCATATGTCCGAGATGTTAGTGCTGACCCACTTCCCCTGAGTCTGTTCCTGTGGTTAGAGACTTCCTCGATGTGTTTCCTACCGACCTGCCAGGCCTTCCACCTGAGAGAGATATTGATTTTGCTATTGAGTTGGAGCCGGGCACTAGGCCCATTTCTATTTCTCCTTACCGTATGGCTCCTGCTGAGTTGAGGGAGCTTAAGGAGCAGCTCCAGGATCTGTTAGCTAAGGGGTTTATTAGACCTAGTGTGTCACCTTGGGGTGCTCCTGTTCTCTTCGTGAAGAAGAAGGATGGGTCGATGCGCATGTGTATTGATTATCGGCAGCTGAATAGGGTGACAGTGAAGAATAGGTATCCGTTGCCGAGGATTGATGATTTGTTTGACCAGCTTCAGGGTTCAGTCGTGTTTTCGAAGATTGATTTGAGGTCCGGCTACCATCAGCTGAGGATTAGGGCGGAGGACATCCCTAAGACAGCATTCAGGACACGTTATGGCCATTATGAGTTCCTGGTGATGTCTTTTGGGTTGACTAATGCCCCCGCAGCCTTTATGAACTTGATGCACAGGGTTCTTGGCCCGTATTTGGACTCATTCGTGATAGTTTTTATAGACGACATCTTGGTATACTCGCGTAGTAGAGATGAGCATGAGCAGCACTTGAGGGTTATACTCCAGACTTTGAGAGATCATCGGCTTTATGCCAAGTTCTCAAAGTGTGAGTTTTGGCTTGAGTCAGTTGCATTCCTAGGGCACGTGGTGTCTAAGGATGGGATTAGGGTTGATCCGGGAAAGATTTCAGCGGTTTGTGAGTGGCCTAGACCTACTACTGTTACCGAGGTTCGCAGCTTTATTGGGTTAGCAGGTTACTACAGACGGTTCGTTGAGGGATTTTCTTCCATAGCAGCACCCTTGACTATGCTGACTAGGAAGGATGTCCCATTTCAGTGGTCGGATCAGTGTGAGGATAGCTTCCAGAGGCTTAAGGCCTTATTGACTTCAGCTCCAGTTTTGACTTTGCCGGTTGAGGGTCAGAGCTTCTCCGTGTATTGTGATGCTTCTGGGGTTGGTCTTGGTTGTGTGTTGATGCAGCAGGGTCGAGTAATAGCATATGCGTCGAGGCAGCTGAAGGTTCACGAGCGCAACTACCCCACTCATGACTTAGAGTTGGCGGCGGTAGTTTTCGCGCTCAAGATCTGGAGGCATTACTTATATGGAGTTCACTGTGATATCTTCACCGATCACCGTAGTCTTCAGTATATCACGAGTCAGCGGGAGTTGAACTCGAGACAGAGGAGATGGGTCGAGTTACTGAAGGACTATGACTTCACTATTCTGTATCATCCGGGCAAGGCAAACGTGGTAGCGGATGCCTTGAGTCGGAAGACAGTGAGTATGGGTAGCCTAGCTTCTCTTTCAGTTTCAGAGCGGCCGTTGGCCTTGGACATTCAGTCCTTGGCTAACCGCTTGGTTAGGCTTGACTTGTCGGATCCTAGCAGAGTTCTCGCCAGTATTGAGGTTCGTTCTACTTTGATTGATCAGATTCAGAGCCGTCAGTTTGAGGATCAGCAGTTGTGTGACCTTCGTGATCGGGTTGTTCAGGGTGAGACCAGTCGGGCTACTCTAGATTCAGATGGGGTTCTGAGGTTTGATAGTCGCCTTTGTGTTCCGAGGATTAGTGATTTGATTCAGTTGATACTTCATGAGGCACATTGTACTAGATACTCCATTCACCCTGGCACAGCAAAGATGTATAGAGACTTGAGGCAGTTTTACTGGTGGAGTGGTATAAAGTGGGATATAGCGGATTTCGTATCTCGGTGCTTGAACTGTCAGCAGGTTAAGTTCGAGCATATGAGACCTGGTGGTTTGATGCAGCGACTTCCCATTCCTGAGTGGAAGTGGGAAGGGATTACTATGGACTTCGTTGTTGGTTTGCCTCGTACTTCTCATGGGTTTGATTCCATTTGGGTGATTGTTGATAGGCTGACTAAGTTGGCACATTTCTTGCCGGTTCAGACGTCTTATGGCGCAGAGAGGTTAGCTCAGATCTACCTTCGGGAGATTGTTCGGTTGCATGGGGTCCCAGCTTCTATCATTTCAGACCGTGGCACTCAGTTCACATCTCAGTTCTGGAGGGCTATTCAGCGAGATTTGGGTACAGAGGTTCATCTTAGTACCGCTTTCCACCCTCAGACGGATGGCCAGTCCGAGAGGACCATTCAGATTTTGGAGGACATGCTTCGAGCCTGTGTTTTTGACTTTGGAGGTTCTTGGGATCAGTTTGTTCCCTTGGCAGAGTTTGCTTATAATAACAGCTTCCATTCGAGTATCGGCATGGCACCTTTTGAGGCTTTGTATGGCAGGCGTTGCAGATCACCGGTAGGTTGGTTTGATGGTTTTAGTGCTGGGCCACAGAACACAGATTTGCTTCGAGATTCCTTAAACCGAGTCCGAGTAATTCAGGACAGACTTCGGGCAGCTCAGAGCAGGCAGAAGAGTTATGCTGATCGTCGGCTTCGTGCCTTGGAGTTTAGCGTCGGTGACTTGGTGTTTCTCCGTGTATCGCCCATGAAGGGCGTGATGAGATTTGGTAGGCGGGGCAAGTTTAGCCCCAGGTACATTGGGCCGTTTGAGATTCTTCAGAGGGTTGGTAGCGTTGCCTATCAGTTAGCCTTACCTCCGATGTTTTCAGCTATACATCCTGTATTTCATGTTTTGATGTTGCGTCGGTATATCCCAGATGAGTCTCATGTGTTGCAGTGGGATTCAGTTCAGTTGGATGAGGGTTTAGCCTTTGTTGAGGAGCCGTCAGCTATTTTGGCCAGAGATGTCAGGAGATTAAGGTCTCGAGAGATCCCGGTTGTTAAGGTTCAGTGGAGGCACCGTCCAGTCGAGGAGGCTACCTGGGAGACCGAGAGAGATATGCGGGATCAGTATCCGCAGCTATTTTAGCCTTCAGGTACCCCCTTGACCTTGACTTTCGAGGACGAAAGCTTTTTTTTAGTAGTGAATGATGTAATGACCCTTCCGGTCATTTTCACGTTTAAGTTTGAAGTCAAGCAAATCGACAAAAGATATCGTAAGTTTGTTAACAAATTTCCTGAACTTTGGGTCAAATGTCTCGAGGCTTTTCTCTCAATATATAAAGAGTTAGAAGTCCCCCGAAATACCAAATCGAAGGTCTACGAGTCTAGTTTCCAACGCACAAAATCTCACGTCCAACTGATCTCGGAGTAAAGAGTTATGACTGTTTTACCGCGGACTGTCTGGCAGAAAACGGGTTGCAAACCGGGCCGCGAACCGGGTCGGGTTAAACGCGATTTAAGCCTCGACGTCACGTTTTAAAATGTCATTTCAGTTCCGAAACAGTTATAAAAAATAAGGGAGGATCCCGAGAGAATTCTTGAGTATCGAAATCGTGCGTAGGCGAATTACGAGCCTAAACTTAAGAACTTTATTAGCATCGTGCGTGTATTTGAAATATTTATTTAAAAGTTGAATTTTGGTAAAAATTATATTATTATTGTCTTTTCAAAATATTTTAAAGGTTTATGAAAAATATATTTGATACGATATAAGTGTATACGTATTTATTTTGTAAAGTTTTTATACTCCATAATATTTTAACGGAGATAGTAAATTTAGCTATGTTGAAAGTTATTATTATAATCTAGTAGGTTTTATTGGAAATGATTTTCTATGAATTATGGTATATGTAAAATATTATATTTATTTTACCACGAATTTATACAATACCCGAATATTTATTTAATGGGATAAAAATTATTTTGGTAGCACCCCCACTTCCACGTGGAAGTGGAGGGATTGATGACAAGGCTATGGAATGCCTAAAGTGCTGCCACTCAACATCTTAGCATTTAATGCTAAATGCCATATGTATGTTTTCTACATATATCACTGTTTCATTTGCAAATGAACATGCAGTGTATATATAGGTATATTACTATAATATACAACTACGCACCTTCTTAAATACTCCTTCACGTTGAGGTCTTGTTGTGAGAAAAATATATTTGATAAAGTAATCAATTATCTACGTCAAGTTATTCCGTCCCAAATCCGAATCCGATTCCGATTTGGTTTTGGATTTTCTCGGAGTGGTTCGAGCTTGGACATCGTTGTTCTAGCAGCTTGTCGTCGGACGACAGGTAGGTTACGGTTTATTTTCTCTAGACTCCGTATATATAAAATAAAATTGTATTAATGGGCATCCTTGGGTTGGTTTATTAGGTTGGTACCACAAACCTTGACCGCTTTATTCATGTCCGCCTATTTTTATTCCTCCGTTGCTTGTAGTATTTGCGGATATATTTTATTTACCCTTGTGGTCCTGCGAGGCCTTGTTGACTCTGGAACATAGAAGGTGGGATTTTTTGGGAATGTCCGCGAGTCCCGGGCATAGAATTATCCTTTTAGGGCTGGTTTGCTTGCTGAGTAGCTGTGGGCCTGTGCCAGGTCGATAGGTTGATTGTGAGCTGCGGGGCAGGCTATTGTGTGTGATCAATACCAATTTTCATGTGCATATTTAAAAGAGGTTTTATCCATGTTTTACTGTGGTTTTGGCTTCGGGCCTACAGGCACTGTTTTCTAAACCTTGCATGGCCCGGGGGGGCCGTTTTTGATGGAAATGATTTGGAAATGGTTGATTGCACTTGTGGAGATTTTTGGGAAAGAAAGTAAAATTATGTTTAAAATCATCAGTTTTATGATTATCGCTAGACTCGGCAGGGCCGGGGTGCTAGTTGAGTTTTCTTGTTACTTGAGATGATTTTTAGCCTCGGTCGGACCGAGCACCTGAGATGACTTTTTACTGTTTAGATCCGGCTACGCCCGGGCACCCTTGGAGGGGTTTTTGAGATATTTTCCTACTATTTTTAGTCCTGGACAGGGTCTGGGCATGCATATTCGAGACTGGGTCTCTATCTTGATATCGAGAGTGGGTCTCTATCTTGATACATGTTCTGATACGGAGATTTAGTATGGGGTCTGGGACCTCTATGGACCTTGCTATCCGGGCCAGGGGCTACGGGCTGCGTGTGCCGGAAGAGGGGTATACGGTGGAGTAGAGGTATACGGGCAGAGTCCTTCCATGGAACCTACCTGCTGGGCCGGATCGGCGCCGGAGGAGGTACATACAGAGATACTATGGCACTTGAGATCTTCATGCATCATATCATTCATGGTTCGAGGTTCCACCGTTGTTTGCTGTTTGCTGTTTGTACGCTCCGGTAGTATGGGATGCCGGAGGGTTTGTTTTCACTTGTTTGTGTTCCTCGGTTGTATGGGCGGCCGAGGGACTGTAGGTAGACTTTTGCTTTTTACTTATAGAATTGTTCTCTATTATGGATAAGTATGAGATTGGTGTGATTAGTTGAGTTTGATTCATGTCTCTGAGCATTCCTATTGTCACTCTTTCTCTCTTCTTATTACACTTGAGGTTACCGGTATACCGTCCATTTCGTAAACTTATTTTATATACACTGTTATTGCAAGGACCCCAGGTGCGTTATTTCTTACTTTCACCTGTGCCTTTGGTGTGTATATTCTGCTTACTAGCCTCATATGTGGTTCTGTTGGTTTTCCTCTGGGCTAGTTCCTGTGTACCTTTCGTTGATTTCTGTGACTGATTGCTTCTATTCTGTCTATTACTACGCTTTTATCTTATATGTGCCCAGTCGGCCTATGATACCTACTGGGTACCTTATGCTTCGCATTTGGTGCTCACCCCTACCCCTGCATCTTTGGGTGCAGATCCTAGTGTGGGCCATCGCCGCTAGATCGTTGTGATTCGTGCTTGGAGATCTGTTGGAGACTACTTCAGGCTGAAGGTGGGCTCTTGGCGATCGGAGCTTAGCTTTAGTTTATCTTTTGCTTCATGTACTCTATTACCATTCAGAGACATTTGTATATATAGTTTTGGTTTATTTTGCACTCCATATATGTAGTTTGGCTCTGTACTATGATACCAGGTCTTGGGATTTAGTTTAGTTTCCGCATATGTATATATTTATATCCCTGTTATTTATTTTATTCGTCGTATTTTCTTATTTGCTGGATAGTAGCCCATTACTAACTGTTCTGGGCTACGGGGATTGGTTCACCTACTGGGGGTTGTAGGTGCCATCATGACCGAGAAATCGGGTCGTGACATTTTAAATGAGAAATAGTTCTGAACATAGAAGAATTATACTCAATGATAGATTTAAAATCTTGGAGCCTCAAATGAATTCACTCATAACGTACTTGTGGGTGAACGATCATCTTCAGGTGGTCATATCTATATTTTAAATTGTCCCACAACACAAGAGGATCTTAAATAGTAAGATACTCCATTTTTAAAGCCTCATCAATGTGATGGCAGAGAATTATCATTGTCTTGGCATGATCATGATTTGATACCTGATTTTAATCTTTGATGGTGTCTGCCAGACCCATTGCATCAAGATGAATTTTAGCATCAAGTGCCCAAGATAAGTAGTTTTTGCCCGGTATATCCAGAGCAACAAATTCACATTTAGAAAGATTTACCATTTGATTAAGAAAAAAAGTTTGTACCTTTGATACTTACAGTATTTGCTCAAGATGGTAGAGGCTCATGCTGATAACGTATTGTAAAATAAAGACTTTAAAGAAAATACACCAGAGAAAAGTATATAGAGAGAAACATATGTGTTATTCAACTTCAAACCCATGTACAAATGAATTGAAAGAACTTCCTATTTATAGAAGAACAAAATCAGCTTGCAAAGCTACTTATAGGAACTGCATACAAAGCTGCTTGTGAGCTGCTTATAGGAACCTGCTTACAAAGGTGCTTGTGAGATGCTTATAGGAACCTGCTTACAAAGGTGCTTGTGAGATGCTTATAGGAACCTGCTTACAAAGCTGCTTGTGAACTGCTTGTAGGAGTAATAAATGGACATCCACAATTAAGTGTATTCATTACACATATTATGTTGTATGTATGACACAAAATTATACTTTTCAAAATTATTTCATTATCTCGATCTCTCTTTGGTATTAGTACATTTTGATTAATTTTTGATATTTTTTCTAAAACATCATATAATTAAGAGTTACAAGTAAAAGTTAGAGTATGATATCATGCATACTTTCATAAGACTTTTGCAAAAACTTTCTAGATATTCTTATTATTTAAAAGGTAGATGAATTAAGGCAACATGAAAGATAACAAGAATAGAGATCCATCCCACTAGTTTATAAATAGGTGTAAAAATTTAAGCAAAGTCAAAAAGCTAAATCATACGAGTGAAAGAAAATTAATTAAGATTGGACTCAAAAATCGAGTCTACTAAGATTAAGTATCAAATAAGACACATTTAAATTATACAAGAGAAAAGATGTCTAATACCATTTAGCTAATTTGCAATTCAATCATTGGAATGTCTTGTAACTTAGTACTCAAAATTTTTATGGGCGTTTGATCATAAAAATAAGAAAATATTCACTTTATTTAGAATTTTTAAAGTTCAGTTGGAGTTAGAAATTGTGTTTGACTACATTTTTTGTAAAAACAATATTTAAAACTTAAATATATATTTTTTAAATATGATTTATACCCCCTAATTTCTAAAAATTAGCAAAATCATCCAACTTGACTAATTTATCTCAAACATAAAAACGATCTCCCTTCTCTCTACTTTCTCTCTCTAAATCAACCTTACCAGTGGACAACCTCCGACAAAAGTTCCCCCCCCCCCCCCCCCCAGGACATAACACATGATTATGCGATGGATAACTATGCAATATTACTGAAATCAAACAACATCAATAAGAAAAATTCGTAAATTCCTATCAAATCAGTATAATATTGACATAGAGAGCCTCAAATTACATGAAAGACTTTGGAGGTGAATCAACTTATCTTACAAGAAGACCTAAAATATGCTATAATAGGTAGATTGATTTTAGTACGATAAATTAATACTAGAAAATTGAGAAAGGCTATACCACTACAATGCAACATCAAAGGACCCTGTAACATAGGGTTACTGGATAACAGACATGTCCTAATACGTCTAACCCTCTTAGAAGAATATGTTCATATGCTACCCATACCTGCCAACTATTTGAAAATACAAAATGCATATTTCTAGATGCGTCCTTTAATTTGGAACCCCTGATTTAACTCAGAAAAAAGAAATATATGTCATTGTCGCATGGATTAGATTCCCTGATTTGCTACTAAATATTTTTGCAAGAAAGGAAATTTTTTCATTAGCATCAGTAGTAGAAAAGCGTCTCATAGTGGACATGGCAACTTGTAATAAAACAAGACCAAATTATTTAAAGTTGCACACCCCTTAAAAATAAAAATCATGGAAAAAAATAATACTACAAGAGAAACAAATTTTAAGTGGGTAAAGATCAAGTACGAGTGCTTACCTAAGTACTGCAAACATTGTAAATGATAGGGACATGGAGAGTGAAATCCTTACACCCAGAATTATAGAATAATTCAGGGAATAAATTAATATGGAAGAGATAAAAACATAGATAGAAGTAGGAAGTAAGCAGAATAGATGAAACAAGGTGGAAGGGGATAGTCAAAGAAAACAAAAATGAATTCGTAGGAGAAATAAATACAATAGGAACACAATAGGCAGGGAGATTATGATAGATATAGATAAGCAGATCACAACACATACTTCTTTTGCACTGCTAATCAACAAAGACAATAAAACAAACTCAACTGAAAAACAGCTGACGAAACAACAAATGTCAAAGAGAAAAAAATTAGGTAAAGCAGAAAATCTCTCTACTAAAAAGTTTTCACTCAAACAAAAAAAAGGGCCAAGAAAACAAAATAGAGAACCAACAGAATGAAAAAGATAAATAAGACCACACAATAGGATAACATGCAAAGGATTCTGAAAAAGATATTGAAACAATCTCAGACACAATAGAAAGCAGTCAAGTACAAGGAGAGAATATGAGCAACAACAAGAAGAAATCAGACAGCCAAAAAAAAAAAACTCAAAACATTAAAAGAGAATGATACTGAATCAAAAGGAAGAATAATTATGTGAAAGAAGATATTCCAAAAATACAAAATAACAATCAACCATGCAAAGGGGATAAGGATGAAATAATATCAGCAAACAAACAAGTAGACCTTGTAAATCAAGAAAAATTGTAGCTCAAAAGAATACTACACAAACAAAGTCAACTAATAATAAAGATCAAATAAATATGAATAGATAGTCCCTAAGAAAGAATTTCTAGAAAGCAGTAGTAAAGGAAGATTTTTCTCTTAGACAAATGAAGAAAGGAATAAGTGCTCTAAAGAAAAGAAAGAAGAATCAGAGAGATAACAGTGTTTCATCAGGAGTTGAAAGATAAACAAAGAGTACTAGTACTAAATTTAGTAGCTCATGATGAATGCTCTTATTTAAAATATTAGATTAGTGAACACAATAAAAGCTTTTCAAAGACTAATTAAAATGCATTTGAAATATTAATTTAATTTTATAAGATTGATAAAACTTTTTCAAAATGCTGACAAGATAGGAGAATTGAACTTCACACTATGGTAGTAAATATGTCTGGAAAGATATGGACCTTCATTGATAAAATGTTTGAAGTCACCATCATAAGGAATCACATAAAACATATGACTCTTCAATTAAAAAATCAGAATCTTCAAGAGGACCTAATAGTCACTTTGATATATGTTAAATGTACACAGGTAGAAAAAAGAGAACTTTATGGATCTCTGGAAGACATAGCTAGTAATATTACTAGTCCATGAATGATATGCGGAGATTTTAATGTTATCACATCACCTGAAAAATAACATGAAGGCCTAATAGTGAGGATACAGAAAATACATGAGTTCACTCAATATGTTCAGAATACTGGAGTACAAGACCAAGAATTCAAAGAAAGTAAGTTCACGTGGTGGAATGGACAGAGTAATGAAGACTGCATCTTTTAAGGACTTGATAGATGTTTGGAAAATCAGCTACGTCAAGATAAATATCAGAGTATTAACATAATACTCTTGATCAGAACAGGGTCTGACCATGCTCTCCTATAATATATTTTGGGAATAATAAAATTATTAAAAAATCTTTCAAGTTTCTTAATTTTTGGACTAAGAATGAGACTTTTCTGAATTTATTAAAAAATAAATTGAACAAATTTTTTTATGGCCAACCCATTCATACTTTTTCACTACAAACTAAAGAACACTAAAACAACTTTGGTTCATAGGAGTAAGACAATCTTTAGAATATATTCCAAAAAATAGAAGCTTTGGAGGATGTTATTAAGGTACATAAAATTCAGCTTGAGTTACAACTAACCCCTATTATAAAGAAAGACTTCATAAAGTCAAAGCTGATCTGAATAAATTTCTATATCTGAAAGAACAATTTTGAAAACAAAAAATTGATATGCAATAATTTCAGGAAGAAGATAACAATACTAAAAAAATTCATGCATATGTTCAAGGAAGAAAGAAGAGACTACTACTTGAAATAATACAAGATAAAAATAAAAATTGGTTGGAATCTAAGAAAGAAATAACTGAAGAAGTTGTTAGGTTTTTCAAGAAACAGTTTACCAAGTGTCTTGATCTAAATTTTTTTGAATTACTGGATCTAATCCCAGAGATGATTACTGAAGAATAGAATAGTAACATTGAAGAAATCTCAATAATTTAGGAAGTGAAGCAAATAGTTTTTAGCTTGAATGGTGAGAGTGTTGGAGGCGCAAATAGAGTTACAGATTTATTTTATCAAAATTATTGAGATATTATTAGGCAAGACATCATAGATATGGATAGAGCTTTTTTCTGTGAAATTGAACTACCTAGATTCATTGCTCACACTAATTTAGTCTTATACTAAAAAAATCTGAGCAATACCTTCTCTGATATGAGACCAATCAGTCTATATAATTTTGTGAATGAAATTTTCTCTAGGATGATGTAACGACCAGATCCGTCATTATTTCAGAAATCACGTTATTACAAAATTTTGGAGATGATTAAAATATGTTTTGTATTAAGAAGGATTGACGTGAAAAAAAAATTATAATTTTGAAAGTTAGTTCGGGCTTACGTCACTCTGCTATAGGAATATTTATTCCACTATAGCAGTAGCGCTATAGCAGATGGTCGTCTGCCATAGCGGAATTACGGGAGGCAGTAGCCTCAGAACGCGAAATTAATAAAAGACTTCTTCTCCTCAGTTGGAAAAATATACGAGGGTTTCTCCAAAAACCCTCCTAGACTGCTCTAAGGCTTGGGAGCCATGAGGAGGAGGGATTAGGATGAAAGGATGCGGAACAACGAATTCGGGATTGTTATCCAGCTGGCAACGCTTCACAGAGCCAAAAATTATACTGCACAGCTGTTTGGCGTCCAGGTAGGCTAGGTTTTCTTATCGAGTAGATTGATCTGTTTACATTTTTATACTTATTGTATAGTTGAAAAGGGGAATCCATGATTAGGCCTTTGGGCACGGACTCTGGTGGAGTGTGGTGTTGGTTATGTGTGAACTAGGTTTTGGTTGGAAAGGATTATCGTATTGTCATGTTCTGGGTTGTACATGTTTATTTAGGTATGGAAAAATGATGGAATTCAGAGACTAAAATGTCGGGAAGGTTTGGAGAACCAGATATGCTCGGGTTACTAAATGGCTAGATAAAAAGGGGAAATCCTAGATAAAAATTTAGAAAAATGAATATACTAGTAAAGAGTGGTTGAATTGCTAAGGTTACGGGAAATTTTCCCCATATTGTAGTATCTAAGGAGGAGTTCGGGAATTAATGTATCTACTAAATATGTGTTAAAAGGGGTGAATGGGGGTTTGGTCGTCGGACGGTACCCAAGGTTGAGTTACGTACCCGGGGTAAGGGTAGGTGATGGTTGTTGATTCTAATATGCATTATGTGTTCGCGTACTATTTTATAGTAGTGTATGAGTTGCATGTTTAGGGAATGTTTTGTGAATATCTAGTTGTCCAGTAATCAGTCTTGTGAAAAGAATTTCTTTTGTTTACTTGTTGGTTTTACAAGTATGTTTGTTCATTGGTTGTGATTGATTTGGACTTGTTATGACATTCAATTGGCTCGGGTACCACGCCTGGTACGGGTATACTAATGGTTGGCTCGGGTACCATGCCTGGTGTGGGAATTACTTACGGTTGGCTCAGGTACCACGCCTGGTATGGGAATTTCTAATGGTTGGCTCGGGTACAACGCCTGGTACTGGTTTCTTTAATTTCATCACTGTTTCCTTTTGATAGTTCCATGAGTGGACCGAGTTTTATTCTTGAATTGTGAATTCTGCATATGGTCCATGAGAGGCCGGGTGATTTTATGTAAATGTAAGGTTGGTCTTAGGGTAGACCGAGATTGCATGTTTAACACCTAGGATTGTTAGGGGGATCCCAGGATGGTTCCGGGCTATGTGGAACGGAAATATTTATTGTTGTCTTTGATTGTTGATCATGGTTATAAAGTGGATTACATGTGGTTGATAAGCTAGGGGAATGACTGAGAGTATGGCATTGTGTGACTAGCTGGCATTATTATATGGAGAGTTGTCCAGGGATCCTTGAGAGGTCCGGATACTTGTAAGAATTACAATGAGAGTAGTGGGTGTAGATTGACAGTTACTGGGTTGTTTCTAGGTGTATATCCATAGGGGTTGACTAGAACAACAGGGTAGTAGTCCGGGTCTGGGCTAGGGGTTGGACTAGTGTGAGGTGATTTGGGAAATCTAAGTTTAAGGTGACTTGGGAAGTCCAAGGTTGGTGTGACTTGCGAAGTCCTAGGAGCCAGGGTGCAGAGTCCCGAGTGAGGGAGTTAGCAGCGGAAGGAATAGGAAGGGTTAAAGCAAAATCCATAAATAAATGGGTTTTGATAGTGGGTCTGGATAAAAGTGAATGTTGGAGGATGGGACTACATTGGTTAATTTCATGCTCTCCCTGATTTGTTTCTTATATGATGATATGAGTGGATTCGGGTCGACCGATGATGCCTACCAGTACGTGTGTTTGTACTAATTCTACTCATGCTATACCTTTTTGGTATAGTCTGATTGGAGGGTTGGTGATGTTTCATAGGTACAGGACGATAACAATCTTCAGCAGCTTCTACTCTTGATCCATGGTGGGAGTTGTGTCATCTTACTTTCCTTGTATTATTCTTGTAGTAGCTCTTGTACCTGTTTTAGACTAGGTCCTAGGGAGGGTGATTTAAAATCGTAAAACTGCTTCATTGTATTCTTCTTAAAGGGGTTTTCCTGAATAAAAGGTTTTAAAGGTTTTTAATGTAACAAAAAAGAAGATTTTATGGTTATATCTGACTTTTCCGCATTTACCTATTGGGATGAATGGTAAGGGTTTATTTATCTAGGTGTATAGAGTAAGCGCCCGCACGGCCCGATAGGTTGGATCATGATAGATAATTTTAGAGCCTAGGTTACCGGTCTCCCAGTACAAGAGCAAAATATCGACTAGAGTCCCATGAATTATTGTGTTGACGTCCACATCTAATCTTTGGGAAGCTATGAAGTATTCTAGGAAACATCTCTTTTCTTTCATTCCTTTTCGTGCGGTTCATTTACTTGCATGTATGAGTTGAGTCCAATTGGTATCTCTCAATTCCAATTGGTATCTCAACAAAGTGAAGGGTGTCATTGGACTCCGGTTGCGATAAGACATGTACGATCGGCTAATTGTCATCCATCAGACGAATAAGGAGTAAATTTGGTTGACTTGATTTTTTTGTAGCTGGAAGCTGAATTGTTTATGTGTTACATTGCTTGTATGCCTTACTTGGTTGGTATGTGATTGGTTGCCTTACTGTGAAATTGTGGGTCTAAAGGTCGTCATTATTTGAATTGGTATGATTTGGTTTGTGATAAAATGCTATGTGTGTGGAGTTAAAACTTCGTATTTTCTTTCAGAAAGGGTCTTATAATTGTTTAAGATGGTAAGGGGATGGAGCTTGTGATTGTACGAAAGCTTCAGTTTCAGGACAGTCGGGACTTGGTTGGGAACTTTGCTGGTAGAACAACTCTATTGTCGACTTCTAATAAACGTGATTGACCCAATTCTAGATCATCTTCTGGAATCGTATAACTGTCAAAAGTGAGTGACTGTTCATCAGAACTGTTATTATAGTCCGAATACTCATAAGGTAGGGTCGACGCCCGCCTCCCCCCAAACTGTACTTGCAAGTTTCCCCGCAAAAAGCTCTCCACGCCTACTCTTAGAAATAACACTATTTTTCTTTAGTTAGGTAGTTCTCCCGACCGTAAGACCCTTTATGAGTAAGGTTAATCGAAGGCCGGGGAAAGTTTATTGGCAAGAGGGAACCATTTCTCACCCAGCCCTACCTACCCTATGTATTCGAGGGAGAGGCTGGAACCGAAAAAGACCAGGTTCCACACATATGAGATAGGCAGAAGTAAGGGGGTTATTCGTGTCTAATAGCGGGAATGTATTGTTGAGAATAATTTTCTTTTGTGAATCCTTTATAATTGGTGATATTTGTATGTTAAGTTTTGATCTGTGCATTGCCAGAAATGGTTTTGGGGGTTGTTTAAGACCATGGCGGGATTGACGGGGTTAAACAACGATAACCGGGAAGGGGGATGTGTGCACTTACTGAAAAATTTTAAATTTCTGGACTGTTACCGTCGGGACTGCCATAGCAGAACTGCACCGCTATGGCGATCACACTATAGTGGTATTTTTATCGCTACAGTGATACTGCTATAGTAGAGTGGCAACTGCTATAGCGAAAGGGCGCGGGGCAGAATGCCTGCCCTGTTATCCCTTGTTTTTCAATTCATTCTCGGGGCTTTAAAACGCAATAGTTTAGCTGTAAATTGCAATGTGAAACAAGGATATAATCTATATAGCTAATATAGTAGGCATATAAGGAAAAATATCTGAAAACTAGCATCCACGTGCTTTAAAACGAAAGGAAAAGGGAAGGGAAATACTATCTAAAGCAAGTCCCAAATGGAGGCAAAACCCAAAAAGCAATAAATAATCTTAATAAAGAGGGGAGTGGGAAGGTCCTAAGCCTCATCATTACTCAGGAAGGAAAACTCCTGCCTGTCTTTGGGCTCAAGTGTAGGAAGCTCCTGACCCAGGGCGACGCAAGAGAACATGACCTTGACGGTCTTCCACATCCGGGCAAACATGCGATCTTGGGAGCGCCTCTTCTTTTTCTCTTCCTCTAACTCCCTGGGGAGTGCTGCAAATTCCTGAGCAGAAGGGAGCGAGGCTGCACCTCCAACATTAGTGTCCTCTATGAACTTCCTAACAGCATCCAGATTCTCCTCGAGCTGGTGGTTAGAAATCAGGGGCTGAGGCTGGGAAGGGCAGGGGTGTCATCATCATCATCATCATCATCATCATCATCAGCCTCCTCAACCGGCTGGCTGCTTCCTGCTTCATCCACTTTCCTCTTCTTCTTGGAAGAGACCACTTTCACTTGGAGAGGGTCGAAGGGGTCATCCATAGCTACCTCCAAGTCGGTATGATCCTTAGGCACCCCAACACGCCTGCAATTCGAACACCAAGCTCGGAAGAAAAGGGACCTTCCTATGACCCTGATAGAATTCTTTCCTGTAATGACCCTTCTGGTCATTTACACTTTTTCGCCTTTCTTTACCATTAGAGCTTACTTGTAGCGGCCCAAGTCATTTATGGCTTATCGGGACTGGTAGTTTAGTGCCCAGGCCATTTGTTTGGTCTTTATGACCGTTCCTCATTTTAGAGCTTCAACTTTGGAAATCGTTGACTTCCGTCAACATGCTTGGTAATACGAAAGAATTAAACCAAGGTTCTAGGTCAAAGGAATCCCTTACTCGAAAGTTCGAGTTAAAGAAATGCCTTGTGTAACACCTCGCCCGTTTGGAAGGTTTAAAGTAACCCGTGCCTTTGGAGTAAGACTAATAGTGTCTAATATACTAAGAAGTATGTGTTATGAGGTATTATAATCGCAAAATGGTCGTATGATAAGTTTTGAAGTCAAGCAAGTTGCGAAACAAAAGTCGGAAAAAGTTATTGTAAATTCCTTTAAGGAATTCTCTTCAAATTTGGGTTAAATTTCTTGGGGTGTTTCTACCTATCTATAAATAGTTAGTGGGCCCCCAATATACCAAATCGAAGGTATATGAGTCTAGTTTCCAAATCACTAAACTGTTTGTCCATACAACTTCAGAATAGAGAGATATTCACATTTTTGTAAGACTGCACAAGCAGATACGTCAAGGTGGGGCCCACATCCTAAGTCGGTTCAGCTTATAAAAGCTGATTTCCCCTTCGTTTTAACTCATTATTTTCACCCAAAATGCACTGAAAATCAGAGGGAAAGTCCCTAAATAAACCATGGACTTTGATCCTTTCAATTCGGAAGTTTAACGGAAGTTGCTCTACGTCGCGAGCTCTTCATTTTGGTATAGTTTTCCCCATCGATTTCATGGCGTATCTTCGTGGGTGTTGATGCAGCGAGTCAGCAGGTGTTTTATGAGTATTTGTCAGTAGCTACGGAGTTATATTGGCGAGGTATGGATCCCGTACACTTATCTATTTGTTGAATCAAGATTCTAAGCTTCTAGTCATGAAAAGTTGTATTTTTCGATAACTTGTAGTAGTTTCTTGTTGGATTTAGATATGTTTGTTGTTCTTGAAAGGAGGAAGGTTGTTAATCTTGGGATATTGAATATTTTTGTCAAGGAAATCTCTCCCCTACGATCCTCCTTCGTAATTACATGTTCTAGTATCATTTTTATAGTTTTTCAAGCCACGAAGTGGTGTTTTGGATATTGTGATTTTGGACAGCCCCTTTATCTTGTTATGTTTGGTTATTGTTGTGGTGTTCTGGTTGTGGTAAGGTGCTGGAGGGATTGGGAAATTGTGTGATTCTTTTTGGGATCGCATACGATAGTGATTGGATTGGACAATGTGAAGTACGCCTTGAAAGAGTTTCTCGGGAGCTTGTCGCTCCTTTGAGATGTGGTTAACATCTTATTGTTGGATTTAGCTGCCATTTCTTATTGTTATTGGCCTCATTTTATGTTTTAGAGATGGCTGGTCGCGAATGTTACATTAACACCTTATCAAATGGCTATGACTCACTGTTGCAGCCTCGTCAATTCTAGCAATTGTTCCATTACCTTGGTTGGTCAGCCTTCATAGAGACACCTTTGGGGCTTCAGTTGAAAGTATTTTTGTATGATTCAGAGCTTCCCTGAGCAGTTTGAGCCTGGAAGATGCCGTTCCCACAGCTAGTCATCGGATGACAGGTAGGTTATGGCTTTCCCTACCTAGACTCTGCGTATATAGGCTATAACTGCATTAATTAACATCCTTGGGTGGGTTATTATAGGTTGGTACGTTAGAACTTGTCGTCCTTGTTCGTCCGCTATTTCATACGTTGTTTGTAGTATTCGCGTAGTATTGTATATTACCCTTGTGGTCCTGTGTGGCCTTGTATTGACTCTGGAACATATATGGTGGGTTATTGGGGAATGTCCGTGAATCCCGGACATAGAGATTATCCTTTTAGGCTGATTATGTCTGCTGAGTAGCTGCTGGACCGATGCAGGGCTGATAGGAGTTGTTGTGAGCCGTTTGGCTACTTTTATATTTGTGTGCGAGCATATCATCCATAAAAAAGGTTTTCCCCTTCATGTTTTACTACAGTTTTCACTGTGAGCCACTACCGACAGTTTTATTAAATTTGCATGTCCTTGGGGGCCCATTTTTGGTACTGTTGATGATAGAAAAGGGGATTTTTGGATGTTTTTGCACTGATTTTATTACTGGTATTAGTCTCTGCGGGGCAGAGCACCAGACTTGATTTTATTACTAATACTAGTCTCTACGGGGCAGAGCACCAGAATTGGTTTTATTACTGATACTAGTCTCTGCGGGCCGGAGCACTAGACTTGATTTACTATAGTTTTAGACCCGATTATGCCCGGGCACCCTTGGAGGGGTTTTCGAGGCATTTTCTACTACTTTAATCTTGGACAGGGTCTGGGCATGCATATTCGAGACTGGGTCTCTATCTTGATCCCGGACTTGCTTCCGGATGACATGTCTTGATACTGTGTTTTAGTATGGGGTCGGGTACCTCCATGGACCTTGCCGCTCTGGGCCTGGGGCTTCGGGCTGCATGTGCCGGAGGGAGGGGTATACGGTGGAGTAGAGGTATACGGGTAGAGACCTTCTATGGAACCTGCTTGCTGGGCCCGATTAGCACCGGAGGAGGTACATACAGAGGTTCTATTTCACACATCATATCATATCATACATTAGATTCCACCCTTGTTTTCTGTGTGTTCAGTGTATGCTCCGTTAGTATGGGATGCCGGAGAGTTTTCTTTCACTTGATTATGTTCCTCGGTTGTAAGGGCGGCCGTTGGGACTGTAGGTAGACTATATTTACTCATGTCTTTATTTAGAGCTTGTCTTGGCACTCAGTTAGTGAAAGATTAGCGATGGTTAACCTGTTGAGGTTTCGATTGTGGGATGTCTGATTATTGTAAGGGCTAGGGAGTCCTATCTTACTGAGGCACTTTTGCGTGGCCTTCTGAGCAGTGTGTGAGATTCTGGTGTGAAGCTGATTGGTATCTCTCGATTATTGTGGTCTAGTTATTTCATCCTAGGGTGGTACTTGTGAGGTGATTCCTTGGTTATGCTATGATGTGATTGGATTGGTGTTATGATTTCCTTATACTTGTTGATTCCATTTTGAGTATGTTAGACTGCTCTCCGTCTTTTCCTTTTACTTGAGGTTACCGGTATACCTCCATTTTCTCAACTCTCTCTCTACTCACTTATATTGTTATGCAAGGACTCCAGGTGCGTTCTTCTCTCCTTCACCTGTGATTCTCTGTAATTATATTTTCTGTGCTAGCATGTTTTACTTGTAGCTTTTGGTTGTATATTCTCTGTGCTAGCTCCGTGTGCCTTCTTTATTGCTTCAGTGACTGATTTCTTGCTATCTATTACTTACTGCTTTTATATCTTCTATGCGCTCAGTCCGTCGATGATGCCTACTGAGTACCCGTTGTTTTGGTGCTCATACTACACTTCTGCACTTTTTGGTGCAGATATTAGCTGAGCTTTCGCCGTTGATCACGTTGGAGACTCATGCAGCTTTTGGATCTTTGAGACTAGGGTGAGCGCTTGATGGTCGGGGCTTGTCTACATCTCATCTTTTGTACTGTTACTCTTTGTATATTCGGAGATAGTTGTACTTATCATTTTGTTACTTCTAGCACTTGTATTCTATTAGAAGCTTCTGTACTATCGATACTAAGTCTTGGGGTTGGTGTAGTTTCCTTTATGTATTTATATTCGAGTTTTGCTTCCGCTTATTTCTGCTTGCTGGTGCATTTTAGTTAGGTAGTAGCCCATTACTAACCATTCTGGGCTATGGGAATTGGTTCACCTACTGGAGGTTTGTAGGTGCCATCTTCCGCTTTGTCTTATTTTTATATTCTGCTTCTGCTTATCTTAGCTTATTGAGTGTATTTGTTAGGTAGTAGCCCATTACTAGCTGTTCCGGGCTATGGGAATTGGTTTGCCTACTGGGGGGTTGTAGGTGCCATCATGACCTGAGAAATTGGGTCGTGACAATTTGGTATCAGAGCCCTAGGTTCACCAGTGTCATGGTATAGAAGCAAGTGTCTAGGTAGAGTCTCGCAGATCAGTACGATGACGTCCGTATCTTATCTGCGGGAGGCTACAGGGCATTATTAGGAAAAGTTTTATCTTCTTGGCTACTCATCGTGCGTTCCTGGCTCTATTGACTTCTAAACTTCGGTTGTTCATTCGTTCTGAGATGCCTTATACGAGTGTGATAGCGGTTGGTGCCGAGGCTTCTATGCCTGTTGCTTCAGTGCTTCCATCAGCTCCAGGACTCCAGAGTGAGGGTTTACTGCACTAGATAGGGGGTGTGGGGTTAGCCCAACCTCTAATTGGATTTATAGCGACCCAGCGCTTCAGCACACCGTGGCTAGGACTCTGAGTCCTCCGATGAGTATTTCAGTACCTGGTTCTGCGAGTGGTGTTTTAGTTAGGGTTGAGCTTCCAATTTTTCAGCAGGGTTGTCTGTCGATATTGGAGTACGAGACAAGATTTTCCCATCGGACTTTATCTGGTAGAGGCTATTTTTGGTGTGGTGAGCATGGGCGCTTTGCTAGGAATTGCCCCACGATTGTGTATCCCAGATAGCCTTGTTGTTATCATTGTGGAGAGATTGGTCACCTTTATAGAGCTTGTCCCCGGAGAGGGCCGGTTAGGCCTTCAGTTTCGGCTACTCAGTCTAGAGTTAGATCCCATCAGCTTAATGCTCTTCTTGGTGGGCCAGAGGTAGAGGTTCCTGACACCGCTGCTCCAGGTTAGGCTTTTGCTACCTTCGACTTATGTTAGTCCCGCTCGTGTTGCGACTTTATCCCTTCTGTCATGTAATTGCTTATATGCCTACCTGCTACTTGTTTAAGTTGTTTGGCTACCCAAATTGTAGTATCGATATATTGTTTTATTGGTAGTTTATTCTTTAGTAGTGGATGGGGGTAGGTTAGCCTTGAGAGGTGTTTTCCCAGAGTTGTAGCTCGTGGGTAGTTCTTGTTAGTCTGTTTCTAGTTGGGTTATCCCTGTTTCATTGTGATTTTGGACTTGTGGTTGAGTTGCCCTTGTTGAGCGGTCCTAGATGGTTGTTGCCTAGGCCATTATCTAGCGTGGCTAGAAATTCTTGTGATGGTTCGGTGTATTACTGGTAGTTGGGCCGGAGTTGAGATTTTGCCTCAGTTGGGAGATATTGGTTATGCTAGTGTGCATAGATTGGTTTGGTCTCCCAAGTGTCTAGAGTCGACCTTGTTTGTTGATTAGTTTAGGAGGTTGGAAGGTATGTGGGTTGTTCCCATAGTCTCCTTCACTTCCTTGTCCGTTGGGTGTTTTGTTGTATCCCTAGCTCTAGTTGGAATGAATCTTGATCGTATTTATTTTGATGAGCTCTTGATGTTGGCATCGTGATTGGGTCTTGACTTTAGCACTTCCGACTAAGTGTTGATCGTAACCTCGTGGTTGGGTTGTATTTGTAGGCATTTCGGGTGAGTTGGGCATCCGGCCCATTCTTCTCCTGCCTTATCGAATTTGACGTGTAGCTATGATTAGTAAGGTAATGGCTTCAGGTTCTTATTCGAGAAAGGATTTGTAAGGTTTAGTGTGTGCTAAGGAAGCATTTTTGTTTAGTTGAAAAAGAAGGGAGATGACTCTTTGTTTGTGTTTATGTGTCCTCGTAGTTGCCTGAGGTGGCGATGAAGGCTTGCTTTGGGATTGTGTGTCGGTGATTCAATTCAGCCGTCTACACATTGTCGTGGGTTTTCCATCGATTGGTTTTGTTTCAGTAGCAACTGCGGTGTTGGCAACTTGCATATTCAGGCCTAGTTGGCTTGGGTTTTTAAGGGTTCATTGGCAGCATACGGGTTCGACCAAGGCTTTGGTTGGCAGTTTTGAAAGTTGGGGTTCAGAATCATGGCTTGGCAGGTTACATCGAATGGTTCGTGGCAGTTTCTATTTGGTTGCAGCATCCTAGTGCCGGGAGGCAGTGGGTGCGGGCAACTTAGCTTTTTTACTTCAGTTGTGGATGCGGCTATTAGCCTTGGACACCTAGTCCTTGGCTAACCTCTGCAAGAGGCGGGATATTCTAGATTTCAGTAGTGTTCTAGTTAGTACGAGGTCCTTCTACCATGGTTGGACAGACTAAGCGGCGTAAGTTTGAGCTTCAGTAGTGGTGTATGCTTTATGTGGTCAGCTTGTGCGGGTTGAGACTAGCGATGCTATTTTGAGTTCTGATGATACGTAAAGACTAGTAATCGCCATTCATTTGCCAAGTATTTGAAAGCTTGTTTAATTGATTCCTCCAAAGTTATTGTTTATGTGGGGTTCCAGTGTTGGTTAGACACGGCCAGTATGGACTAGAAGTTCGTTAGGATATATGCTTCAAAGTGGTTGGTTGTTTGCAGAACCAGTAGAGCGGTTGATTCGAGCCAAAGGAATGAAGTGAAAGTATATGCAAAAATTTCTATGGCTAAATGGTAACTTTGAACCCCAGGCACCTTTTTCCTTTGCCTTCGGGGTGTTTAGACTTGATATTCGTGGAACGGTGGATTTCTTCCTGAGGTGATATTCATAAGGGGATTTCACATTCAAATGGTGTTCGAGTTTTTGGAGTAGCAGCAGTGTTTTCTAGAGTTGGGAGCTTGGCTCATGGTTACAGACTTCGTAGTAGGCTTACCACACTTCTTGTAGGATCGTGGTTTTGGTTTGGGCCTTTTGGGCAGGTTGCCCTGGTTCATTCACTTTCAGCCGATTCAGACCTGGCACGGTTCAGTTAGCGAATTTGATGTTAGAAAAAATGTTCGTTCGTTCGTTGGTGGTCAGTCAAGGCAGGTAACTTCATTTTCAATGATATGCTACGGGTTGTTATCTTAGATGGCAAAGGCTAGTAGCCTATATCTTGGCTTAAAATAAGTTTGAATAAAGTGGGTGACTACGTTCGTGGTAAAGTATAAGCAGGAACTATGGATCTCAGGTGTATCAGTTGATGCTTCGAGGGTGGGTTGAGTGTTCGGCTTGTATGCAACTTCCTGTTTGTGGTGCTAAAGGATTCAGTTCAGAATAAAAAAAAGGGTTGTGTGGAACAGCGGGCTCATGAGTTGGAGTTTTGGGTTGATGGATTTTCTGGTAAACTTGGTATGGTTTTGAGGATTCGAGTTCTGTGTGTTGATCGCCTTGGTGCTCTGGTTTCGGTGTTGTGTCGGTGATTTTTGGTTAAGATTCTCGAGGTTCAGTTTGGGTTGGAAGATCTTTGGAGATTTAAATCTAGCTTGGCTAGTAAGAAATTAAGGCTTGGTTGCTTTCTTTGGTTCTGTTCTATTGGGTGCCATTCGGTCGCGGAGGTTACCCGGGTTGTCCGAGAGAGTAGTGCAGGCGTGGTATCTGTTGTTCTTAAATCTTTGGTATTTTCTTCATTCCTGACTTTTGGGGACGAAAGTCTTTTTAGTAGTGGATGATGTCATGACCCTTCTGGTCATTTACACATTTTCGCCTTTCTTTACCATTAGAGCTTACTTGTAGCGGCCCAAGTCATTTATGGCTTATCGGGACCGGTAGTTCGGTGCCCAGGCTGTTTGTTTTGTCTTTATGACCATTCCTAATTTTAGAGCTTCAACTTTGGAAATCGTTGACTTTCGTCAACATTCTTGGTAATACCAAAGAATTAAACCAAGGTTCTAGGTCAAAGGAATCCCTTACTCGAAAGTTCGAGTTAAAGAAATTCCTCGTGTAACACCTCGCCCGTTTGGAAGGTTTAAAGTAACCCGTGCCTTTGGAGTAAGACTAATAGTGTCTAATATACTAAGACGGATGTGTTATGAGGTATTATAATCGCAAAATGGTCGTATGATAAGTTTTGAAGTCAAGCAAGTTACGAAACAAAAGTCGGAAAAAGTTATTGTAAATTCCTTTAAGGAATTCTCTTCAAATTTGGGTTAAATGTCTTCAGGTGTTTCTCCATATCTATAAAGAGCTAGTGGGCCACCAATATACTAAATCTAAGGTCTACGAGTCTAGTTTCCAACGCACTAAACCGTTTGTCCATACGACTTCAGAATAGAGAGATATTCACATTTTCGTAAGACTGCATAAACAGACACGTCAACGTGGGGCCCACATCCTAAGTCGGTTCAGCTTATAAAAGCTAATTTCCCCTTCGTTTTAACTCATTATTTTCACCCAAAATGCACTGAAAATCAGAGGGAAAGTCCCTAAATAATCCATGGACTTTGATCCTTTCAATTCAGAAGTTTAACGGATGTTGCTCTACGTCGCGAGCTCTTCATTTTGGTGTAATTTTCCCCATCGATTTCATGGCATATCTTCGTGGGTGTTAATGCAGCGAGCCAGCAGGTGTTTTCTGAGTATTTGGCAGTAGCTACGGAGTTATATTGGCGAGGTATGGATCCCGTACACTTATCTATTTGTTGAATCAAGATTCTAAGCTTGTAGTCACGAAAAGTTGTATTTTTTGATAACTTGTAGTAGTTTCTTGTTGGATTTGGATATATTTGTTGTTCCTGCAAGGAGGCAGGTTTTTAATCTTGGGATATTGAATATTTTTGTCAAGTAAATCTCTCCCCTACAACCCTCCTTCATAATTACATATTCTAGTATCATTTTTACAGCTTTCCGAGCCACGAAGTGGTGTTTTGGATATTGTGGATTTGGATAGCCCCTTTATCTTGTTATGTTTGGTTATTGTTGTGGTGTTCTTTTTGTGGTAAGTTGCTGGAGGGATTGGGAAATTTTGCGATTCTTTTTGGGATCGCATACGATAGTGATTGGATTGGACAACGTGAAGTATACCTTGAAAGAGTGCCTCGGGAGCTCGTCGCTCCTTTGAGACGTGGTTAACATCTTATTGTTGGATTTAGCTGCCATTTCTTATTGTTATTGGCCTCATTTTATGTTTTGGAGTTGTCTGGTCGCGAGTGTGACATTAACACCTTATCAAATGGCTATGGCTCGATCTTGCAGCCTCGTCGATTCTAGCAATTGTTCCATTACCTTGGTTGGTCAGCCTTCATAGAGACGCCTTTGGGGCTTTAGTTGAAAGTATTTTTGTGTGATTCGGAGCTTCCCTGAGCAGTTCGATCATGGAAAATGTTGTCCCCACAGCTAGTCATCGGATGACAGGTAGGTTATGGCTTTCCCTACCTAGACTTTGCGTATATAGGCTATAACTGCATTAATTAACATCCTTGGGTGGGTTATTTTAGGTTGGTACCCTAGACCTTGTCCGCCTTGTTCGTCCGCTATTTTATGCGTTGTTTGTAGTATTCGCATAGTATTGTATATTACCCTTGTGGTCCTTTGTGGCCTTGTATTGACTCTGGAACGTAGATGGTGGGTTATTGGGGAATGTCCGTGAATCCCAAACATAGAGATTATCCTTTTAGGCTGGTTATGTCTGCTGAGTAGTTGTTGGGCCTGTGCAGGGATGATAGGAGTTGTTGTGAGCCATTTGGCTACTTTTATATTTGTGTGCGAGCATATCATCCATGAAAAAGGTTTTTCCCTGCATGTTTTACTACAGTTTTGGCTGTGAGCCACTACCGACAGTTTTCCTAAATTTGCATGGCCCTGGGGCCCATTTATGGTACTATTGATGATAGAAAAGGGGATTTTTGGATGTTTTTGTACTGATTTTATTACTGGTATTAGTCTCTGCGGGGCAGAGCACCCGACTTGATTTTATTACTAATACTAGTCTCTACGGGGCAGAGCACCAGAATTGATTTTATTACTGATACTAGTCTCTGCGGGGTGGAGCACTAGACTTGATTTACCACAGTTTTAGACCCGGTTACGCTCGGGCACCCTTGGAGGGGTTTTTGAGGCACTTTCTACTACTTTAGTCTTGGACGGGGTTTGGGCATGCATATTCGAGACTGGGTCTCTATCTTGATCCCAGACTTGCTTCCGGATGACATGTCTTGATACTGAGTTTTAGTATGGGGTCGGGAATCTCCATGGACCTTGCCACTCCAGGCCTGGGGCTTCAGGCTGCATATGCCGGAGGGAGGGTTATACGGTGGAGTAGAGGTATACGGGCTGAGACCTTCCATGGAACCTTCCTGCTGGGCCCGATTGGCACCGGAGGAGGTACATACAGAGGTTCTATTTAACACATCATATCATATCATGCATTGGATTCCACCATTGTTTGCTATGTGTCAGTGTACTCTCCGGTAGTATGGGACGTCGGAGGGTTTGCTTTCACTTGATTGTGTTTCTCAGTTGTATGGGTGGCCGTTGGGACTGTAGGTAGACTATATTTACTCCTGTCTTTATTTAGAGCTTGTCTTGGCACTCGGTTAGTGAAGGATTAGCGATGGTTAACCTGTTGAGGTTTCAGTTGTGGGATGTCTGATTATTGTGAGGGATAGGGAGTCCTATCTTACTGAGGCACTTTTGTGTGGCCTTCTGAGCAGTGTGTGAGATTCTGGTGTGAAGCTGAGTGGTATCTCTCGATTATTTTGGTCTAGTTATTTCATCCTAGGGTGGTACTTGTGAGGTGATTCCCTGGTTATGCTATCATGTGATTGGATTGGTGTTATGATTTCCTTATACTTGTTGATTCCAGTTTGAGTATGTTAGACTGCTCTCTGTCTTTTCCTTTTACTTGAGGTTACCGGTATACCGCCATTTTCTCAACTCTCTCTCTATTCACTTATATTGTTGTGCAAGGACTCCAGGTGCATTCTTTTTTCCTTCACCTGTGATTTTCTGTAATTATATTTTCTGTGCTAGCATGTTTTACTTGTAGCTTTTGGTTGTATATTCTCTGTGCTAGCTCCTTATGCTTTCTTTATTGCTTCAGTGACTGATTTCTTGCTATCTGTTACTTACTGCTTTTATATCTTATATGTGCTCAGTCGGCCGATGATGCCTACTGAGTACCCATTGTTTTGGTGCTCATACTACACTTCTGCACTTTTTGTTGCAGATATTAGCTGAGCTTTCTCCGTTGATCACGTTGGAGACTCGTGAAGCTTTTGGATCTTTGAGACTAGGGTGAGCGCCTGATGGTCGAGGCTTGTCTACATCTCATCTTTTGTACTGTTACTCTTTGTATATTCGGAGACAGTTGTACTTATCATTTTGTTACTTCTAGCACTTGTATTCTATTAGAAGCTTTTGTACTATGGATACCAAGTCTTGGGGTTGGTGTAGTTTCATTTATGTATTTATATCCGAGTTTTGCTTTCGCTTATTTCTGCTTGCTGGTGCGTTTTGGTTAGGTAGTAGCCCATTACTAACCGTTCTGGGCTACGGGAATTGGTTCGCCTACTGGGGGATTGTAGGTGCCATCTTCTGCGTCGTTTTATCTTTATATTCTGCTTCTGCTTATCTCAGCTTATTGAGCGTATTGGTTAGGTAGTAGCCCATTACTAGTTGTTCCGGGCTACGGGAATTGGTTCGTCTACTGGGGGGTTGTAGGTGCCATCATGACCTTAGAAATCAGGTCGTGACATTTCCATTCGGAGATGATTTGTTCTCCCATATTCATGATATTGCCCTGCATGGCACAATCAATCACTAGGGCCCGGGCATAAGTCACATCAGTCTTGTTGCCCTACATGCGGATTCTTTGGTATACCAAGTTTAACCACCTCCTACCATTAGCATAGAAGTAAGCACTAGTGATGCCCTCGGGACTGGGCCAATAGACCTGATCTCTAAACTCTGCATCTACCAAGGAATCTCTCAACCATGTCATATTCCAAAGTCTAGCCTTGGCCTCGTATGCAGCATTGGAGATGTAAGGCACTCCTAACACCTCATTGATAGTCTGAGCGATAGTGGGGTTGGGATCATCCAAAAGGATGGTAGGAAGTATGACATAGAACTCCCACACCCAACCTGTACGAGCGTGAGGGGGAGCCACTGCCAACGAGCCCCAGTCAAACTCTTAAAGTCTGCGATGGAAGGCAACTGCTTTTCCCTCCATCCCTACCATTTTGCACCCCCTCTCATAACAAAAGCCCAGTCTCCGGTAATCCATAAACCTCACCCAACTAGCTTCATTGGGAAAATGCTCATAAGGATACACGGGCAATTGTCCTTCAGCCATTGGGTGTGATAACCTGCAATGTAACAAAGGGTGGGGTTAAAACTCGATAAGGCATAAGGGGTTAAGAAAAAAGGGGAATTTTTTCTAAGTGTTAGCCTGGAGGAGCTACTATTTTGTGGTAGTCCTCTATAGCGGACGATCATCCTCTACGACGGAACCTCTATAGCGGATATTTCTCCATTATAGCAGGAGTGCTATAGCAGAACACAACCGATATAGCGGTATTCATCGTCCCATAAACTCCAAGGGGTGCAACAATGGCTCCCCTTGACCCAAAACTCCAGTTTTAACAATCCAAGTTCAGATCAGTGCTTCTAAAGTATCCTATTACAATTTTTCTGCAAAAATTTGGGCATTATAACCTCTAAATTCTATCCAAATCACAAGTTTATTCAAGAATAACCCTTCACCTCCCACACCATTTTTGGCCTGTTTTGGCCAAAAGTTGCATAATCCTTATGCCAGAATGCTGGGGAGGCGTTATAAATGTAAGGGAAGCATCCATGCTTTGAAAATTCAACAGAAAATCAGACCCAAGTTCAAGTTCAAAAACCAACTATAATGTATACCCCAAGTCACTATTTTGTACAACAATCCTATCTATAATCATGCGGGGAGGTAAAGTAGCAAGTGAGAACGATTGTTATCTGGAAATTTTGACGTCGGGAGTGGAGTGATCGGGAGAAGAAGGGAATATTTTAGAAGGAAATAGAGGAGAATGGGGATGAACACCTGTTTCTCCCTTATTTCAATCAGTTGCCAACCGCTATAGCGGTCGGTGCTCTGTTATAGCGGAACCGCTATAGCGGTATAATATCCTCTATAGCGGACGTGTCAGTCCATTTTAGGAAAGGAAAGGTTCTCTCGGGTCTTTTCAATTTCTTTTTCTCTGATATTTTCCGAGGCCATGTATTTCTTGGGTGCTCGGGAGAGGTCACGTGTAAATTTTCTTTGGGTGGTTTAGGAATTCCTCGTTAGAGCGGCATGGTTTTGTGTTTCTTTTAGCCGGTGTGACTAATTAGGTGGAGGGTTAATATTTTGTGTAGGTTCACAATTATGCGGTCATTTGGGACAGTGACGGTCCTGGGCTAATTCCTTTCATTTTCTTGATTTCAGGATCGTTCGAGGATGAACGATGGGTAAATTGGTATTTGTTGTAATGACCAGATTCATAGTTATTTCAGAAATCACATTATCACAAAATTTTGGGTATGATTAAAATATATTTTGTATTAAGGGTTGACGTGACCAAAAAATTATAATTTTGAAAGTTGGTCTGGGTTAAGGTCACTCTGCTATACCGGTATTTATTCCGCTATAGCAATAGCACTACAACGGATGGCCATCCGCCATAGTGGAATGACGGGAGGCAGTAGCCTCAGAATACGAAATTAATAAAAGCTTTTCCTCCTCAGTTGGAAAAATATATGAGGGTTTCTCCAAAAACTCTCCTAGGCTGCTCCAAGGCTTGAGAGCCATGAAGAGGAGGAATTAGGGCTGAAAGGATGTGAAATAATAGATTTTGGGATTGTTATCCAGCTCGGAACGCCTTCACGGAGTCAGAATTTGCACTGCGCAGCTGCTTGGCATCCAGGTAGGCTAGGTTTTCTTATCGAGTAGATTGACCTGTTTATATTTTTATACTTATTGTATAGTTGAAAAGGGGAATCCATGCTTAAGCCTTCGGGCATGGAGTCTGGTGGAGTATGGTGTTGGTTATGTGTGAACTTGTCACGATCCAACCCGTCATAAGTGGCACCCACCCAACCCCCGGATGAGCGAACCAATAGAGTTCCACCCTTGCCTAGACTAACAGCCTAAAACCAGCAAGCATAAATGAAAACTAGCAATAGAAATAAGATCACTACTCAAAAACTTATCATTAAAAATAAACTGTGGAAATTTCCCACCTAGGAACTGAAAGTCATCGTACCAAACATCAATACCAAATCTAGAGTACGGGGATGAAACCCCAAACAAAATAAGAAATAGTTTTTAAGTCTGAACAAATGGACTAAAACTCTAGAGATAATCCCAAGGTAGCTCGAATCACTAGCTCACCCTTGATGATCGGAAACGTCCTTGCTAAATCTGAGGTCTCGTCTCAGCCGCTGGAAGATTTCCTGTACTCACCAAAAGAAAGACAAGTGCAGTATCAGTATACCACCACTGTGTACTGGTAGGATCATCATCCAGTATTCAAGAAAATAGTATATAAATAGTACACAAAATCCAGTAACAAGTATGGCAACATGCAACAATATCTCGGGCATCTCTAGACTACAGGTCTCTACCTAGCTTGTTACCGCTTGAATCCATCTCTTACAGTTCTATTCCACCAACAAGAATAACCATAACCACACCTTACCGTCTAGCCCGGACCCACCCTGGAACCCCCTCTAGATAAATACCACAAGTAATGATTTACCCGGCCTAAACCAAGACCAATTCAACAATCATACAATAGTTTCCCGGCCACTCAAGGACAACCAGTCAGTAGCACTTTACAATAATGACCCTATCCACTAACGGAACCAATATCAAGTATCACATTCAGTAAAACAACCTAGTCCTCTCACGGAACTAATATCAACCAATGCAATACAATAATTAATGAAATAGTGCAAGATACAATAAAGTAAATCTGTACCAGGCGTGGTATCCGTGCCAACCGAATGTTATACCCGTACCAGGTGTGGTACCCATTCCAACCATGTGTTATACCCATACCAGGTGTGGTACCTGAGCCAACCGAATGTCAACAACAACAATCAATAGAATGAATGCACACCCTTTGTAAAACCAACAAGTAAAAACCATTTAAACATAGACTGTAAACCGAACTTAGACATTCCAAACAAATCCCCTAAGCAATGTAATGCACACAATTACTTAGACAATTAGTACAATGAATATATATATTCGCAGAAATACGAAAGCCATCACCTACCTCGAATGCTCCAAGCTCTATTCAACCCGAGCTTTCACGTGTTCCGGATTCCTCTCACGTTCTTGGTCTAAAAATAACACATATTGCATACAATTAACATACATGCCTGTACATTACCCGGATTATACCAAATCCCCAAACCCCAGGCCACCCATGATCATCCCACCCTTTTTTCGGGCTTTTCCACCGTTAATTCTCCTAGTCTTATCATTTTTTACGGACAAAATTGGAAATTAAACAGCCTATGATCATTTTAACGTACTTAAATCAACACCCAAGAACATACATGTTTGGAACCCCCTTATTCCCCGAATTCCATCATCCCTAGGTCATTCCAACCTTCCCCAATTTCCCTCCTAGCAATTCTACCGCATAGGAAATGTTGTACAAAGTGTGGGGAACGAAAACCTTACCTTAGGAATGATTTTTGGCGGAGGAATGAAGAAAATTGCCTGAATTTGCCCAGCCCTTTTCCCAAAACAAACTTGTGAAATTTTGATGTTTTGAGAGCTGTTTCTGCATTAAAGACCTGTCGGCCCGCTATAGCGGTCACCCATCGCTATAGCGGTCGTAAGTGAGTTGACTGCCCCTTGACTGCCGCTATAGCGATAATTTCTACCGCTATAGCAGCAGCCTCTATAGCGTGTGATAGTGCTCATCATGGGCAAAAAATTCGTAAATGTGCCAGTTTTGGCCATTTCACAACACACTTGGTTCCCCCGACGTCCCGAAATAACCCTTTCACATCAAACGCGATTCCGAGAGTTCTACTTACCCAAATTCAATTCCGAAAAGTCCCCCAGACTCCTTTATGTCTTGGATACATGGAAAACTAGCTCAATCCAAGACACATAAACCCATTTTTACCCGGATTTCCCTAGACTCTCGTCACTCCAAAACTGGCCGAGGCTAGCCTAGCCCAAAATTTCAAACTCCCAAACCCAAAGTTTTCTAACTCTAAAACTTATCACGATTGGTCTTCTTGTAATGATGGATCCGATCGTTACAACAGATACCAATTTATCCATTATTCATCCGTGAATGAGCAAACCCAAAATTACGGAAATAAAAAGGAAGGAAGTGTAGTACCTAAATACTCAAACAATTGAGGGTACTTGTCCCGCATGTCCTTCTCGGTTTCCCAAGTGGCTTCCTCAACTGGACGATGCTTCCTCTGAACCTTCACCATATCAATCACCTTTGTCCTCAATCTCCGGATATCCCGAGTAAGAATCATAATCGGTTCCTCCTCATAACGAAGATCTTTATTAAAAAGTACCTCATCCCACTTGATGATGTAGTCCCCATCCCCATGGTATCTCTTGAGCATGGATACATGGAATAACAGATGGACGCCCGACAAACTAGGTGGTAGTGCTAACTTGTAAGCCACTGGCCCCACAATCTCAAAGACCTCAAATGGACCGATAAACCGAGGGCTAAGCTTGCCCTTATTACTAAACCGCATAACCCCTTTCATTGGTGACACCTTTATCAATACTTGTTCACCAACTTGAAAGTTCATGTCCCGGACCTTACGATCTGCATACTCTTTCTGCCTGCTTTGAGCAGCCAATAACTTGGTCTGTATGCCCCTTACTTTTTCCTGTGCTTCCTTCACTAAATCTACTCCTAGAGGCTTCACATCACCTTTCTCAAACCACCCAACTAGTGATATGCAGTTTCTCCCATACAGGGCCTCGAACGGTGCCATATCAATACTGGAGTGATAGCTGTTGTTGTATGAAAATTTGCACAATGGTAGAAACTGGTCCCAATGACCACCGAAGTCCATTACACGTGCTCTCAGCACGTCCTCCAATACCTGAATCGTCCTCCTTGACTGACCATCAGTCTGAGGATGGAAGGCTATGCTAAAGGTGAGTTGTGTACCCAACTCTTCATGTAACTTGCTCCAGAACTTAGAAGTAAATTGCGTACCCCTGTCTGAAATGATGGACAGTGGTACCCCATGCAGTCTTACAATCTCCTTTATGTAGATCTTGGCCAACTGCTGTGAATTGTAATCTACCCTGACTGGAATGAAATGAGCGGACTTGGTCAGCCTGTCAACAATGACCCAAATTGAGTCATACTTCCCCAATGTCTTAGGAAGACCAACCACGAAATCCATGGCTATTCTTTCACACTTCCACTCTGGAATCGGCATCCTCTGAAGTAGTCATGCAGGTCTCTGATGTTCATATTTTACCTGCTGGCAATTCTGGCACTTGGACACAAAATCAACTATGTCCCTTTTCATCCCGAGCCACCAGTAACGCTGCCTCAAGTTCCTGTACATTTTGGTTACACCCGGATGGATTGAGTACCGCGAACCATGAGCTTCTGTCAGAATTTTCAGAATTATATCATCAACCCGAGGAACACAAATCCTCTCCCTGAAATGTAATACACCACCAGAGTCTAACATGACATCTCTGGACTCCCCGGATATCACTTTACTTCGCAACTTGCCCAGTTTCGAATCCTGAAACTGTTTTGCCTTTATTTCCTCTATGAAGGTGGCTTTGACCTCAATGCTGGCCAACAACCCGCCTTTGTTTGAGACACCCAAGTGTATGAAATTGGCCTCCAGAGCCTAAATTTCCTTAGCTAGCGGTCGTTTGGACACCCCCAAACAAGCCAAGCTACCCATGCTAATAGTTTTCCGGCTCAATGCATCTGCCACAATATTAGCCTAACCCGGATGGTACTGAATGGTCACATCATAATCTTTCAATAAGTCTATCCACCTTCTATGTCTCAGAATCAAATCCTTCTAAGTGAAAACGTGTTGCAGACTGCGATGATCTGTGAATACTTCACACTTGACACCATAAAGGTAGAGTCTCCAGATTTTCAATGCAAACACCACCGCTGCTAATTCTAAATTGTGAGTTGGGTAATTCCTCTCATGCACCTTCAACTGCCTGGATGCATAGGCTATCACATTCCTATCCTGCATCAACACAACACCCAAACCAGAATGTGAAGCATCACAGTAAACAATAAAGTCTTTACCTTTAACCGGCAAGGACAATATAGGAGCCGTGGTCAAAAGTGTCTTGAGCTTTTAGAAGCTCTCCTCGCACTTATCGGACCACACAAATGGTACCTCCTTCTGTGTCAGCCTGGTCAGGTGAGTAGCAATAGAAGCAAAGTCCTTCATAAACCTCTAGTAGTACCCCACGAGTCCAACAAAACTTCTCACCTCTGTCACAGAACTAGGTCGGACCCAACTCTTAACTGCATCAATTTTCTGGTGATCCACAATCACCCCCTTTTCTGACACCACATGCCCTAAAAATGCCACAAAAGTCAACCAAAACTCACACTTAGTGAATTTTGCATAAAGCTTTTGGTGCCTCAAGATGTCCAACATAATGCGAAGATGATTAGCATTCTCCTCCCTACTCTTGGAGTAGATCAAAATATCGTTAATGAACACGATAACAAAAGAATCCAAGTAGGACTTAAGCACCCCATTCATCAAACTCATGAATGCTGCCGGCGCATTGGTCAAACCAAATGACATTACTAGAAACTCGTAATGTCCATACCGAGTCCGAATAACAGTTTTTGGAATATCCTCAGGTCTAATCTTTAGCTGATGGTAATCCGACCTCAAGTTGATTTTCAAAAACACTGATGCACCCTGAAGCTGGTCAAACAAATCATCTATCCGGGGTAAAGGATACTTATTTCAGATGGTCACCTTGTTCAGAAGTCTGTAGTCTATGCACATCCGCATACTACCATCCTTCTTTTTCACAAACAAAACTGGAGCCCCCCAAGGTGAAGCACTGGGACGTATAAATCCCTTATCTAGGAGTTCTTGCAGCTGAGTCTTAAGTTCCCTTAACTCTGCTGGAGCCATTCTATACGGAGGAATAGAGATGGGATGAGTGTCTGGCTCCAAATCGATACAAAAATCTATATCCCTATCCGGAGGCATACCAGGCAAATCCTCTGGAAACACCTCTATAAATTCGGACACCACCAGAACTGACTCAATAGACGGGGACTCCACACTATCATCCCGGAGATGAGCCAAGAAGGCTAAACACCCCCTTCCCACTAGCTTCCTAGCCCGAACAAACAATATTATCTTAACTGGCTTAGGCCTGTATACACCTTCCCACTCTAGCCTATCCTTACTCAGAATTTCTAGAGTCACAGTTTTGGTGTTACAGTTCAACACAGTATGATAAGGAGATAGCCAGGTCATACCCAAGATAACATCGAAATCAGCCATATCCAGAATCACTAAATCTACCCAAGTACGTTGCCCCACAAATACCATAGAACAGTCACGATACACATGAGTCACAATCACCGACTCTCCAACCGGGGTAGATACACGGATGGGGAATCAAGGATATCGCAATTCAAATTCAGACCCAAAGCAAAACTAACAGACACATAAGAATATGTGGATCCTGGGTTAAATAATACTGAGGCCATTATATCACAGACAAGAATAGTATATGTGATCACCGCATCTGAGGCTTCCACCTCAGTCCTTCCTGTAAAAGCATAGCAATGTTCCCGATCATCAATCCCGGTAACTTTTCGGGCTGGCTGTGTCGCACCCCTGCCTGCGCCGCCGTTCCCTCGGTCTCCCCGGCTTCCCTGGAAATTATCTCGCCTACCCTGTGGAAGGCCCCTAGCATTACCACCTCTTCCTGTCGGAACCACTGCTCTAGTCTACTGCTGACCCTGATTTCCTACATACCTAGGTGGACACTCCCTCTTAAAGTTGCCCAACTCACCACAATGAAAGCAACCACGGTCCAAAGTAGGCCTGCTAGCTGATGTATAAGATGCCCCCTGGCCTCTAGGAGCTGCATACTGAGCTTCTTGACGACCACCTGTAGTAGCTGGCAGAGCTGACTGAATAGGACGGGCCGAGTAAGCCTGCTGATGCTGGCCCCTAGCGTATGAACCACCAAAATTTCTCTCATTCCGGGGCCTTTTGGCTAAAGCCTTAGCCTGCCCCGCTTGCCTAACTCCCTCAATCTTCATCACATAATCCACCACATCATTAAAACCCTTCCCTGAAGAATTTATATGCACTGTCAGTACCTGCAGATCACTATTCAGACCCTTGACAAACAACCGGACCCATTCCTCCTCGAAACCCAACATCTATGTAGCAAAACGAGACAACGAATGAAACTTAGCCTCATAAGCCGAGACTGACATGCCACCCTGCTCCAAGTTTAGAAACTCATCCTTCTTCAGATCCCTCAAAGTACGGGGAATGTACTTCTCTAGAAACAAGGCATGGAACTGCTCCCAAGTCAGTGGAGGTAGGATAGATGACCGACACTCAACATGAGACCTCCACCACTGCTTGGCATCACCCTGCAGCTGAAAATTGACAAACTCCACCCCATGCTGACGTACAATACCCAACTTGTGCAACCTCTCATGTCAATCCAAGATGAACTCATAGGCATCCTCCTTTTCTGTACCCTGAAACATCGGAGGTTTTAGCTTAAGAAACTTAATCAGCATCTCATGCTCATTACCTGTCATCACTGGGCGTAACATTGGCCTGAGAAGATCATTTGTGCCCGAAGCTGCATCCATCCTTGGTGTAGTAGTAACTGTTGGCTGAGTATCCCAAGCGTTATTTGCATAAGCTCTGGGTATGGCTCCAGCACCAACCAACCTACTCAAAATATCCCACGCCTGCCCGAAAGCTTCCGATGTCATGTTAGGAAGGCATGCACCCCCAACCGGTGACGCCTTCTCCTGAGCACCTCCCTCTTCTACCACTACTTCTTCTACATCCGCAGCCACAGGATCCTGAGGTGGGGGAGGGGTCACCTCATGTGCAGCAGCTGCAGCTCGAGCTCCACCCCTGGAGGGTGTGGCTCCAGCTCGTCCCCTGCCCCTACCTCTGCCACGAACTGTCGAGCCCGCTGCTGGGACCGCTGGCCTAGCTTTGTTATTCCTTGTAGTAACCATCTACGGACAGAAGAGTGAATAAAGTTAGATACCAATTCGTATCACCATATACCAATTAGAATCGAGTTATAGCATGAAGGAAAATAAGGAAGAGATAGTTTTTCCTAAAGCCCCATAGCCTCTCGAAGAAAAGTACGGACGTCTCCGCACCGTTCCGCAAGACTCTACTAGACCTGTTTGGTATAACGAGATCAACAAACCTAGGCTCTGATACAATCTTTGTCACAACCCAACCCATCGTGAGTGGCACCCACCCAATCTCCGAATGAGCAAACTAATAGAGTTCCACCCTTGCCTAAACTAACAGCCTAAAGCCCGCAAGCATAAATGAAAGCTAGCAATAGAAATAAGATCACTACTCAAAAACTTATCATTAAAAATAAACTGCAAAAATTTCCCACCTAGGAACTGAAAGTCATCCTACCAAACATCAATACAAAATCTAGAGTACATGGATGCAACCCTAAACAAAATAAGAAATAGTTTTTAAGTCTGAACAAATGGACTAAAACTCTAGAGATAATCCCAAGGTAGCTCGAATCACTAGCTCACCCTTGATGATCGGAAATGTCGGTGCTAAATCTGAGGTCTCTTCTCAGCCGCTGGAAGATTTCCTGTACTAACCGAAAGAAAGACAAGTGCAGTATAGGTACACCACCACTTTGTACTGGTAGGATCATCAGCCAGTATTCAAGAAAATAGTATATAAATAGTATACAAAATCTAGTAACAAGTATTGCAACATGCAACAATATCACATGCATCTCTAGACTACAGGTCTCTACCTAGCTTGTTACCGCTTGAATCCATCTCTTACAGTTCTATTCCACCAAAAAGAATAACCATAACCACACCTTACCGTCTAGCCCGAACCCACCCGGGAAACCCCTCTAGACAAATACCACAAGTAATGATTTACCCGGCCAAAACCAAGACCAATTCAACAATCATACAATAGTTTCCCGACCACTCAAGGACCACCAGTCAGTAGCACTTTTCAATAATGACCTGGTCCACTCACGGAACCAATATAAAGTATCACATTCAGTAAAACAACCTGGTCCTCTCACTAAACCAATGCAATACAATAATTAATGAATTAGTGCAAGATGTAATAAAGTAAACCCATACCAGGCGTGGTATCCGTGCCAACCGAATGTTATAACTGTACCAGGCATGGTACCCGTGCCAACCATATGTTATACCCGTACCAGGCATGGTACCCGAGCTAACAAAATATCAACAACAATAGTCAATAGAATGAATGCACACCCCTTGTAAAACCAACAAGTAAAAAACATTCAAACATAGACTATAAACCAAACTTAGACATTCCACACAAATCCCCTAAGCAATGTAATGCACACAATTACTTAGACAATGAGTACAATGAATATACATATTTGCAGAAATACGAAAGTCATCACCTACCTCGAATGCTCCAAGCTCTATTCAACCTGAGCTTTCCCGTGTTTCGGATTCCTCTCACGTTCTTGGTCTAAAAATAACACATAATGCATATAATTAATTTACAGGCATGTACATTACCCGGATTATACCAAATCCCCAAACCCCAGGCCACCCATGATTATCCCACCCTTTTCCCTGGCTATTCCACCGTTAATTCTTCTAGTCTTATCATTTTTTACAGACAAAATAGGAAATTAAAAAGTCTATGATCATTTTAACGTACTTAAATCAACACCCAAGAACATACATGTTTGGAACCCCTTTCTTCCCCGAATTCCATCATCCCTAGGTCATTCCAACCTTCCCCAATTTCCCTCCTAGCAATTCTACCACATAGGAAATGTAGTACAAAGTGTGGGGATCGAAAACCTTACCTTAGGAATGATTTTTGGCAGAGGAATGAAACAAATTGCCTGAATTTGCCCAGCCCTTCTCCCAAAACAAACTTGTGAAATATTGATGTTTTGAGAGTTGTTTCTACATTAAAAACCCGTCGGTCCGCTATAGCGGTCCCCACTCTGCTATAGCGCTCTTAAGAGAGTTGACCGCCCCTTGACCACGCTATAGCAGTAATTTCTACCGCTATAGCGGTGGCTGCTATCGCGCGTGAAAGATCTCATCATGGGAAGAAAGTTCATAAATATGCCAGTTTTGGCCATTTCACAACACACTTGGTTCCTTCACGTCCCGAAACAACCTTTTCATGTCAAAAGCGATTCCGGGAGTTCTACTTAACCAAATTCGATTCCAAAAAGTCCCTCGGACTCTTTTATGTCTTGGCTATGTGGAAAACTAGCTCAATCCAAGACACCTAAACCCATTTTTACCTGGATTTCCCTAGACTCTACCTCGCTCCAAAATCAGTCGAGGCTAGCCTAGCCAAGAATTTCAAACTCCCAAACCCAGAGTTTTCTAACTCTAAAACTTAGCACGATTGGTATTCCCGTAACAACAGACCCGGTCATTACAGAACTAGGTTTTAGTTTGAAAGGATTGTCATTTTGTCATGTTCTAGGCTGTATATTTTAATTTATGTATGGAAAAAATGATAGAATTCAGGGACTGGGATGTCGGAAAGGTTTGGGGAACCAGATATGCTCGGGTTACTAAATGGATAGATAAAAAAGGGAAATCCTAGACAAGAATTTGGGAAAATGAATATACTAGTAAAGAGTGGTTGAATTGCTAATGCTAAAGGGCATTTTTCGCATATTATAGTATCTAAGGAGGAGTTCGAGAATCAATGTATCTACTAAATATGTGTTAAAAGGGGTGAATGGGGGTTTGGTCTTCGGACAAGACCCAAGGTTGAGTTACATACCCAGGGTAAGGGTAGGTGATGGTTGTTGATTCTAATATGCATTATTTGTTCACGTACTATTTCGTAGTAGTGTATGAGTTGCATGTTTAGGGAATATTTTTTGAATGTCTAGTTGTCTGGTAATTAGTCTTTTGAAATGAACTTCTTTTGTTTGCTTGTTAGTTTTACAAGTATGTTTGTTCATTGGTTATGATTGATTTGGACTTATTATGACATTTGGTTGGCTCGAGTACCACGTCTGGTACAGGTATACTAACGGTTGGCTCGAGTACCATGCCTGGTACGAAAATTACTAATGGTTGGCTCGGGTACCACGTCTGGTATGGGAATTTCTAATGATTGGCTCGGGTAACAAGCTGGGTATGGGTTGCTTTGATTGCATTACTATTTTTTTTATGGTTCCATGAGTGGACCGGGTTGTATTCTTGAATTGTGTATTCTGCATATGGTCCATGAGAGACCGGGTGATTTTATGTAAATGTAAGGTTGGTCTTAGGGTAGACCGAGATTGCATGTTTAACACTTAGGGTTGTTAGGGGGATCCCAGGGTGGGTCCAGGCTATGTGGAATGGAAATGTTTATTATTGTCTTTGATTATTGATCATGGTTATAAAGTTGATTACATGTGGTTGATAAGCTAGAGGAATGACTGAAAGTCTGGCATTGTGTGATTAGCTGGTATTATCATATGGAGAGTTATCCAGGGATCCTTGAGAGGTCAAGATACTTGTGAGTAGTACCATGAGGGTAGTGGGTCTGGATTGACAGTTACTAAGTTATTTCTGGGTGTATAGCCATAGGGGTTGACTAGAACAACGGGGTAGTAGTCCGGGTCTGGGCTAGGGGTTGGACTAGTGTGAGGTGACTTGGGAAGTCTAAGGTTAAGGTGACTTGGAAAGTTTATGGTTGGTGTGACTTGCGAAGTCCTAGGATCCAGGGTGCAGATTCCCGAGTGAGGGAGTTAGCAGCGGAAGGAATAGGAAGGGTTAAGGCAGAATCCATAAATAGATGGGTGTTGATAGTGGGTCTGGATAAAGGTGAATGTTGGAGGATGGGACTACATTAGTTAATTTTATGCTCTCCCTATTTTTTTCCTTATATGATGGTATGAGTGGATTCGGGTCGACCGATGATGCCTACCAGTACGTATGTTTGTACTGATTCTACTCTTGCTATACATTTTTGGTATAGTCTGATTGCAGGATTAGTGATATTTTATAGGTACAAGACGATGACAATATTCAGCAGCTTCTACTCTTATTCCATGATGGGAGCTGTGTTATCTTACTTTCCTTGTATTACTCCTGTAGTAGCTCTTGTACCTGTTTTAGACTAGGTTCTAGGAAGGGTGATTTAAAATCGTAAAACTACTTCATTGTATTCTTCTTAAAGGGGTTTTTGTAATGACCCTTCCAGTCATTTACACGTTTTTACCTTTTTTGTACCATTAGAGCTTACTTGTAGTGGCCCAAGTCATTAATGGCTTGTCGGGACCGGTAGTTCGGTGCCCGGGCCGTTTGTTTGGTCTTTATGGACGTTTCTCATTTTAGAGCTTCAGCTTTGGAAATCGTTGACTTTCGACAATATTCGTGGTAATATCAAAGAATTAAACCAAGGTTCTAGGTCAAAGGAATTCCTTACTCGAAAGTTCGAGTTAAAGAAATGCCTCGTGTAACACCTCGCCCGTTTGGAAGGTTTATAGTAACCCGTGCCTTTGGGGTAAGACTAATAGTGTCTAATATAATAAGAAGGATGTGCTATGAGGTATTGTAATGGAAAAATGGTCGTATGATAAGTTTTGAAGTCAAGCAAGTTGCGAAACAAAAGTCGGAAAAAGTTATTGTAAACTCCTTTAAGGAATTCTCTTCAAATTTGGGTTAAATGTATTGAGGTGTTTCTCCCTATCTATAAAGATTTAATGGGCCTCCAATATACCAAATCGAAGGTCTACGAGTCTAGTTTCCAACTCACTAAACCGTTCGACCATACGACTTCAGAATAGATAGATATTCATGTTTTCGTAAGACTGCACAAGCAGACACGTCAAAGCGGGGCCCACATCCTAAGTTGGTTTGCCTTTATAAATCAGCTTCTCCTTCGTTTTAAACCCATAAAAACAGACCAAAACCATAGAAAAACATATACAAACCTTAGAAATAATCCATGGACCTTGATCCTTTCAATTCGGAAGTTTAACGAAAGTTGCTCTACGTCGCGAGCTCATCATCGTGGTACAGTTTTCTCGTCGTTTTGGCTCCGTTTGTTGCTACTGCAAGGAGGCAGTTTGTGGAACTGATATTTTTATGCTATTATCATTTGATTATCGGAAGGTAAGGGTTCTAAATCCTTGACTCATTCTTAATTTGACCTTTAGAATCAATTCCGAGGAGAACTTATCGTTATCGGCATGTTTGTCATGCTTTCTTGCCGTATATTGTTATAGCTCATGGTGGGTCCTTATAACAACATGTTTAGCTTGGTATTTCAAAGCTTTTTGTCGAGGTAACCTTCCTCCTATGACCCTCCTTCGTTATTATATGTTCTAGTATTGTTTTATGGATTTCTGAGCCACGAAGTGGTATTTTGGATTTGTGGCTTTGGACAGCCCCTTTATCTTGTTATGTTTGGTTATTGTTGTAGTGTTCTGGTTGTGGTAAGGTGCTGGAGGTATTGGGAAATTGTGCGATTCTTTTTGGGATCACATACGATAGTGATTGGATTGGACAAACGTGAAGTACGCCTTGAAATAGTGCCTCGGGAGCTCGTCGCTCCTTGGAGATGTGGTTAACGTATTGTTGTTGGATTTAGCTGCCATTTGTTATTGTTATTGGTCTCATTTTTATGCTTTGGAGTTGGCTGGTCGCGAGTGTGACATTAACACCTTATCAATTGGCTATGGCTCGTTCTTGCAGCCTTGTCGATTCTAGCAATTGTTCCATTACCTTGGTTGGTCAGGCTTCATAGAGACGCCTTTGGGGCTTCAGTTGAAAGTATTTGTTTTATGTGATTCAAAGCTTCCTGGAGTTGTTCGAGTCTGGACGATGCTGTTCCCGCAGATAGTCATCGGATGACAAGTAGGTTATGGTTTTCCCCTAGCTAGACTCTGCGTATATAGGCTATAACTGCATTAATTAGCATCCTTAGATGGGTTGTTATAGGTTGGTACCCCAGACCTTGTCCGCCTTTCGTCCTTCTATTTCATACGTTGTTTGTAGTATTCACATAGTAATGTATATTACCTTTGTGGTCTTGTGTGGCCTTGTATTGACTCTGGAATATAGATGGTGGTCTATTTGGGAATGTCTGCGAGTCCCGGACATAGATATTGTCCTTTTAGGCTGGTTATGTCTGCTGAGTAGCTATTGGGCCTGTGCAGGGCTGATAGGAATTGTTGTGAGCCGTTGGGCTACTTTTATATTTGTGTGCAAGCATATCATCCATGAAAAAGGTTTTTCCCTGCAAGTTTTACTACAGTTTTGGCTGTGAGCCACTACTGACAGTTTTTCTAAATTTGCATGGCCCTGGGGGCCCGTTTTTGGTACTATTGTTGATAGAAAAGGGAATTTTTAGATGTTTTCGCACTTGATTTTATTACTGATACTAGTCTCTGTGGGACAGAGCACCAGACTTGATTTTATTACTGATACTAGTCTCTGCGGGGAGGAGCACTAGACTTGATTTACTACAGTTTTAGACCCGATTACGCCCGGGCACCCTTGGAGAGGTTTTTGAGGCATTTTCTACTACTTTAGTCCTGGACGGGGTCTGGGCATGCATATTCAAGACTGGGTCTCTATCTTGATCCCGGACTTGCTTCCGGATGACATATCTTGATACTGAGTTTTAGTACCTCCATGGACCTTGCCGCTCTGGGCCTGGGGCTTCGGGCTGCGTGCGCCGGAGGGAAGAGTATATGGCGGAGTAGAGGTATACAGGCTGAGTCCTTCCATGGAACATGCCTGCTGGGCCCGATTGGCACCGGAGGAGGTACATACAGAGGTTTTATTTCATATCATATCATATCATGCATTGGATTCCACCCTTGTTTGCTGTGTGTTCAGTGTATGCTCCGGTAGTATGGGATGCCGGAGGGTTTGCTTTCACTTGATTGTGTTCCTCAGTTGTATGGGCGGCCATTGGGACTGTAGGTAGAATATATTTACATCTGTTTTTACTTAGAGCTTGTCTTGGCACCCGGTTCTTAAAAGATTAGTGATGGCTAGCCTGTTGAGGCTTTGGTTGTGGGATTTTTGATTATTGAGAGGGCTTTAGAGTCCTATCTTATTGAGGCACTTTTGTGTGGCCTTCTGAGCAGAGTGTGAGACTCTGGTTCTATCCTTGTGGGAAGCTGAGTGGTATCTCTCGGTTATTGTGGCCTAGTTATTTCATCCTAGGGTTGTACTTGTGAGGTGATTCCCTGGTTATGCTATCATATGATTGGATTGGTGTTATGATTTCCTTATACTGGTTGATTCCATTTTGAGTATGTTAGACTGCTCTCTGTCTTTTCCTTCCACTTGAGGTTACCGGTATACCGCCATTTTCTCAACTCTCTCTCTACTTACTTATATTGTTGTACAAGGACTCCAGGTGCGTTCTTCTTTCCTTCACCAGTGATTTTGTGTGATTGTATCTCTGTGCTAGCATGTGTTACTTGACGCTCTTGGTTATGGATGATCTGTGCTAGCTCATTGTGCCTTGCTTATTGCCTCAGTGACTGCTTTCTTGCTATCTGTTACTTACTGCTTTTATATCTTATATGCGCTCAGTCGGCCTATGATACCTGCTGAGTACCCGTGGTTTTGGTGCTCATACTACATTTCTGCACTTTTTTGTGCAGATATTAGCTAAGCTTTCGCTGTTGATCACGTTGGAGACTCGTGCAGCTTTTAGATCTTTGAGACTAGGGTGAGCGCCTGACGGTCGGGGCTTGTCTACATCTCATTTGTTGTACTGTTGCTCCTTGTACTTTTGGAGGCAATTTATGTTGTATTTTGTTACTTCTAGCACTTGTATTCTATTTGAAGCTTCTGTACTGTCGATACCAAGTCTTGGGGTTGGTGTAGTTTCCTTTATATATTTATATTCGAGTTTTGCTTTCGCTTTTTTCTGCTTGCTGGTGCATTTTTGTTAGGTAGTAGCCTATTACTAACCGTTCTGGGCTATGGGAATTGGTTCTCCTACTGGGGATTGTAGGTGCCATCATGACTTGAGAAATCGGGTCGTGACAGCTTGGTATCAGAGCCCTAGGTTCACCAGTGTCGTGGTACAGAAGTAAGTGTCTAAGTAGAGTCTCGCGGATCGGTATGATGACGTCTGTATCCTATCTGCGGGAGGCTGCAGGGCATTGTTAGGAAAAGTTTCATCTTCTTGACTCCTTATTTTGCGCTCTCGGCTTTATTGAATTCTAAAACTTCAGTTGTTCATTCATTCTGAGATGCCTCAAACGAGTGCGATAGCGGTTGGTTCCGAGGCTTCTGTGCTTGTTGCTTCAGTGCTTCCGTTAGCACCAAGACTTCAGAGTGAGAGTTTACCGCCTCAGATAGGGGGTGTGGGGTCATCCCTGCCTTCGATTGGATTCATAGCTACCCCAGTTCTTCAGGACACCGTGGCTAGGACTCTGAGTCCTCCGGTGAGTGTTTCAGTACCTGGTTCTATGAGTGGTGCTTCAGTTATAGTTGAGCTTCTAGTTCTTCAGCAGGGTTGGATGTCGGTATTAGAGTACGAGGCGAGATTTTCCCTTCGGATTTCATCTGGTATAGGCTGTTTTTTGTATGATGAGCATGGGCACTTTGCTAGAAATTGCCCCAGGATTGTGTATCCCAGACAGCCTGGTTGTTATCATTGTGGAGAGATTGGTAACCTTTATTTAGTTTGTCCCCAGCGAGGGCTGGTTGGGGCTTCAATTTTGACCACTCAGTCCAGAGTTAGACCCTATCAGCTTGATGCTCCTCTTGGTGGGCCAGAGGTAAAGGTTCCTGATATCGTTGCTCCAGGTTAGGCTTTTGCTACCTTTGACTTGTGATAGTCCTGCTCGCGTTGCGATTCTATCCCTTCTGTCCTTTATTTTCTTATATGCCTACCTGTTATTTGTTTAAGTTGTTTGGCTACCCGAATTGTAGTACCGATATGTTATTTTATTGGTAGTTTATTCTTTAGTAGTGGATGGGGGTAAGTTAGCTTGAGAGGTGTTTTCCTGGAGTTGTAGCTCGTGGGTAGTTCTTGTTATTCTGTTTCTAATTGGGTTACCCCTGTTTCATTGTGATTCTAGACTTTTTGTTGGGTTTCCCTTGTTGAGCGGTCCTAGATGGTTGTTGCCTAGGCCGTTATCTAACGTGGCTAGAGATCCATGTGATGGTTCGGTGTATTACCGGTAGTTGGGCCGGAGTTGAGATTTTGCCTCAGTTGGGAGATATTGGTTATGCTAGTGTGCATAGATTGGTTTGGTTTCTCGAGTGTCTAGAGTCGACCCTCTTTGTTGATTAGTTTAGGAGGTTGGTAGGTATGTGGTTTGTTCCCATATTCTCCTCCACTTCCTGGTCTGTTGGGTGTTTTGTTGTATCCCTAGCTCCAGTTGGAATGAATCTTGATCCTAGTTCTTTCGATGAGCTCTGGATGTTGGCATCATGATTGGGTCTTGACTTTAAGCACTTCCGACTAAGTGTTGATCGTAACCTCATGGTTAGATTGTATTTGTAAGCATTTCGGGTGAGTTGGGCATCCGGCCCATTCTTCTCCTGCCTTATTGAATTTGACGTGTAGCTATGAGTAGTAAGGTAATGGCTTCAGGTTCTTATTCGAGAAAGGATTTGTAAGGTTTAGTATGTGCTAAGGAAGCATTTTTGTTTAGTTGAAAAAGAAGGGAGATAACTCTTTGTATGTGTTTATGTGTCCTCGTAGTTGCCTGAGGTGGCGATGAAGGTTTGCTTTGGGATTGTGTGTCGGTGATTCGATTCAGCCATCTACATATTGATGTGGGTTTTCCATCAATTGGTTTTATTTCAGTAGCAGCTGCGGTGTTGGCAACTTGTATTTTCAGTCCTAGTTGGCTTGGGTTCTTAAGGGTTCATTGGAAGCATAAAGGTTCGACCAAGGCTTTGGTTGGCAGTTTTGAAAGTCGGTGTTCAGAATCATAACTTGGCAGGTTACATCGGATGGTTTGTGGCAGTTTCTATTTGGTTGCAGCATCCTAGTGCCGGGAGGCAGTGGGTGCGGGCAACTTAGCTTCTTTTACTTCAATTGTGGATGCGGCTATTGGCCTTGGACACCTAGTCCTTGGCTAACCTCTGCAAGAGGCGAGATATTCTAGATTTCAGCAGTGTTCTAGTTAGTACGAGGTTCTTCTACCATGGTTGGACAGACTCAGCGGCGTAAGTTTGAGCTTCAGCAGTGGTGTATGCTTTATGTGGTCTGCTTGTTCGGGTTAAGACTAGCGAGGCTATTTTGAGCTCTGATGATACGTAGAGACTGATAATAGCCATTCCTTTGCCCAGGATTTGAAAGCTTGTCTAATCGATTCCTCCGGAGTTATTGTTTATGTGGGGTTCTAGTGTTGGTTAGACTCAGCCAGTATGGACGAGAAGTTCATTATGATATATGCTTTGAAGTGGTTGGTTAATTGCAGAACCAGTAGAGCGGTTGATTCGAGCCAAAGGAATGAGTTGAAAGTATATGCAAAAATTTCTATGGCTAGATGGTAACTTTGAACCCCAGGCACTTTTTTCCTTTGCCTTCGGGGTGTTTGGACTTGATATTTGTGGCATGGTGGACTTCTTCCTGAGGTGAGATTCGTAAGGCAATTTCACATTCAAATGGTGTTCGAGTGTTCGGAGTAGCAGTAGTGTTTTCTAGAGTTGGGAGCTTGACTCATGGTTATAGACTTCGTGGTAGGCTTACCATACTTCCTGCAGGATCGTGGTTTTGGTTTGGGTCTTTTGGGCAGGTTGTCGTAGTTCATTCACTTTCAATTGATTCAGACCTGGCACGGTTTAGTTAGCAAGTTTGATGTTAGCAAAAGTGTTCGTTGGTTGGTTGGTGGTCAGTCAAGGCAGGTAACTTTAGTTTCAATGATATGCTAATGGTTGTTATCTTGGATGGCAAAGCCTAGTAGCCTATATATTGGCTTAAAACGCATTTGAATAAAATGGGTGACTTCATTCATGGTAAAGTATAAGCAGGAACTATGGATCTCCAGTGTGTCAGTTGATGATTCAAGGGTGGTTTGAGTGTTCAGCTTGTATGCAAATTCCTTTTTGTGGTGCTAAAGGATTCAGTTCAGAATTAAAAAAAAAGGGGCTTTTGCGGAACAGCGAGTTCATGGGTTAGAGTTTTGGGTTGATGGATTTTCTGGTAAACTTGGTATGGTTTTAAGGATTCGAGTTTTGTGTGTTGATAGCCTTGGTGCTCTGGTTTTGGTGTTGTGTAGGTGATTTTCGGTTAAGATTCTCGAGGTTCAGTTTGGGTTGGCAGATCTTTGGAGGTTGAAATCTAGCTTGGCTAGTAAGAAATTAACACTAGGTTGCTTTCTTTGGTTCTGTTCTATTGGGTGCTATCCGGTCGTGGAGGCTACCCGGGTTGTCTAAGAGAGTAGTGCGGGCGTCGTATCCGCTATTCTTAAATCTCTAGTATTTTCTTCCTTCCTGACTTTCGGGGACGAAAGCCTTTTTAGTAGTGGATAATGTAATGACCCTTCCGGTCATTTACACGTTTTCACCTTTCTTGTACCATTAGAGCTTATTTGTAGTGGCCCAAGTCATTTATGGCTTGTCGGGACCGGTAGTTCGATGCCCGGGCCGTTTGTTTGGTCTTTATGGCCGTTTCTCATTTTAGAGCTTCAACTTTGGAAATCGTTGACTTTCGACAATATTCGTGGTAATATCAAAGAATTAAACCAAGGTTCTAGGTCAAAGGAATTCCCTCCTCGAAAGTTTGAGTTAAAGAAATATCTCGTGTAACACCTCGCCCGTTTGGAAAGTTTATAGTAACCCGTGCCTTTGGGGTAAGACTAATAGTGTAAACTAAGAAAGATGTGTTATGAGGTATTGTAATGGAAAAATGGTCATATGATAAGTTATGAAGTCAAGCAAGTTGCGAAACAAAAGTCGGAAAAAGTTATTGTAAATTCCTTTAAGGAATTCTCTTCAAATTTGGGTTAAATGTATTGAGGTGTTTCTCCCTATCTATAAAGATTTAATCGGCCTCCAATATACCAAATCGAAGGTCTACGAGTCTAGTTTCCAACTCACTAAACCGTTCGACCATACGACTTCAGAATAGAGAGATATTCATGTTTTCGTAAGACTGCACAAGCAGACACGTCAAAGTGGGGCCCACATACTAAGTCGGTTTGCCTTTATAAATCAGCTTCTCCTTCGTTTTAAACCCATAAAAACAGACCAAAACCATAGAAAACCAGATACAAACCTTAGAAATAATCCATGGACCTTGATCCTTTCAATTCGGAAGTTTAACGAAAGTTGCTCTACGTCGCGAGCTCATCATCGTGGTACAGTTTTCTCGTCGTTTTGGCTCTGTTTGTTGCTACTGCAAGGAGGCAGTTCGTGGAACTGATATTTTTATGCTATTATCATTTGATTATCGGAAGGTAAGGGTTCTAAATCCTTGACTCATTCTTAATTTGAGCTTTAGAATCAATTCCGAGGAGAACTTATCGTTATCGGCATGTTTGTCGTGTTTTCTTGCCGTATATTGTTATAGCTCGTGGTGGGTCCTTATAACAACATGTTTAGCTTGGTATTTCAAAGCTTTTTGTCGAGGTAACCTTCCTCCTATGACCCTCCTTCGTTATTATATGTTCTAGTATTATTTTATGGATTTCTGAGCCCCGAAGTGGTATTTTGGATTTGTGGCTTTGGACAGGCCCTTTATCTTGTTATGTTTGGTTATTGTTGTGGTGTTCTGGTTATGGTAAGGTGCTTGAGGGATTGGGAAATTGTGCGATTCTTTTTGGGATCACATGCGATAGTGATTGGATTGGACAAACGTGAAGTCTGCCTTGAAATAGTGCCTCGGGAGCTCGTCGCTCCTTTGAGATGTGAGTTGCATATTGTTTTTGGATTTAGCTGCCATTTGTTATTTTTATTGGCCTCATTTTATGCTTTGGAGTTGGCTGGTCACGAGTGTGACATTAACACCTTATCAATTGGCTATGGCTCATTCTTGCAGCCTTGTCGATTCTAGCAATTGTTCCATTACCTTGGTTGGTCAGGCTTCATAGAGACGCCTTTGGGGCTTCAGTTGAAAGTATTTGTTTTATGTGATTCAAAGCTTCCTGGAGTTGTTCGAGTCTGGACGATGCCGTTCCCGCAGATAGTCAACGGATGACAGGTAGGTTATGGTTTTCCCCTATCTAGACTCTGCGTATATAGGCTATAACTGCATTAATTAGCATCCTTGGATGGGTTGTTATAGGTTGGTACCCCAGACCTTGTCCGCCTTTCGTTCGTCTATTTGATACGTTGTTTGTAGTATTTGCATAGTAATGTATATTACCTTTGTGGTCCTGTGTGGCCTTGTATTGACTCTGGAACATAGATGGTGGGCTATTTGGGAATGTCCGCGAGTCCCAGACATAGAGATTATCCTTTTAGGCTGGTTATGTCTGTTGAGTAGCTATTGGGCCTGTGCAGGGCTGATAGGAATTGTTGTGAGCCGTTGGGCTACTTTTATATTTGTGTGCGAGAATATCATCCATGAAAAAGGTTTCCCCCTGCACGTTTTACTACAGTTTTGGCAGTGAGCCACTACTGACAAATTTCCTAAATTTGCATGGCCCTGGGGGCCCGTTTTTGGTACTGTTGTTGATAGAAAAGGGGATTTTTGGATGTTTTCGCACTAATTTTATTACTGGTACTAGTCTCTGCGAGGCATAGCACCAGACTTGATTTTATTACTGATACTAGTCTCTGCAGGGCAGAGCACCAGACTTGATTTTATTACTGATACAAGTCTCTGCGGGGAGGAGCACTAGACTTGATTTACTACAGTTTTAGACCCGGTTATGCCCGGGCACCCTTGGAGGGGTTTTTGAGGCATTTTCTACTACTTTAGTCCTGGACGGGGTATGGGCATGCATATTCGAGACTGGGTCTCTATCTTGATCCCGGACTTGCTTCCGGATGACATATCTTGATACTGAGTTTTAGTACCTTCATGGACCTTGCCGCTCTAGGCCTGGGGCTTCGGGCTGTGTGCGCCGGATGGAAGAGTATACGGTGAAGTAGAGGTATACAGGCTGAGTCCTTCCATGGAACCTGCATGTTGGGCCCGATTGGCACCGGAGGAGGTACATATAGAGGTTCTATTTCATATCATATCATATCATGCATTGGATTCCACCCTAGTTTGTTGTGTGTTCAGTGTACGCTCCGGTAGTATGGGATGCCGGAGGGTTTGCTTTCACTTGATTGTGTTCCTCGGTTGTATGGGCGGCCATTGGGACTGTAGGTAGACTATATTTACTCCTGTTTTTACTTAGAGCTTGTCTTGGCAACCAGTTCTTAAAAGATTAGTGATGGCTATCCTGTTGAGGCTTTGGTTGTGGGATTTTTGATTATTGAGAGGGCTTTAGAGTCCTATCTTATTGAGGCACTTTTGTGTGGCCTTCTGAGCAGAGTGTGAGACTCTGGTTCTATTCTTGTGGGAAGCTGAGTGGTATCTCTCAGTTATTGTGGCCTAGTTATTTCATCCTAGGGTTGTACTTGTGAGGTGATTCCCTAGTTCATTGCTATCATATGCATTGATTGGTGTTATATTTCCTGTATATCTGGTTGATTCCATTTGAGTAGTTAGACTGCCTCTCTGTCTTTCCTTCCACATATAGGTTACTGCGTATACGCCATTTTTCTCACTCTCTCTCTCTCTTATAATTATTGTACAAGGACTCCAGGTGCGTTCTTCTTTCCTTCACCAGTGATTCTGTGTGATTGTATCTCTGTGCTAGCATGTGTTACTTGAAGCTCTTGGTTATGGATGATCTGTGCTAGCTCCTTGTGCCTTGGTTATTGCCTCAGTGACTGCTTTCTTGCTATCTATTACTTACTGCTTTTATATCTTATATGCGCTCAGTCAGCCTATGATACCTACTGAGTACCCGTGGTTTTGGTGCTCATACTACACTTGTGCATTTTTTTGTGCAGATATTAGCTGAGCTTTCACCGTTGATCACGTTGGAGACTCGTGCAGCTTTTGGATCTTTGAGACTAGGGTGAGCGCCTGACGGTCGGGGCTTGTCTACATCTCATCTGTTGTACTGTTGCTCCTTGTACTTTCGGAGGCAATTTATGTTGTATTTTGTTACTTCAAGCACTTGTATTCTATTAGAAGCTTCTGTACTGTCGATACCAAGTCTTGGGGTTGGTGTAGTTTCCTTTATGTATTTATATTCGAGTTTTGCTTTCGCTTATTTCTGCTTGCTGGTGCGTTTTGGTTAGGTAGTAGCCTATTACTAACCGTTCTGGGCTACGGGAATTGGTTCGCCTACTGGGGATTGTAGGTGCCATCATAACTTGAGAAATTGGGTTGTGACAGCTTGGTATCAGAGCCCTAGGTTCACCGGTGTCGTGGTCCAGAAGCAAGTGTCTAAGTAGAGTCTCACGGATCTGAACGATGACGTCTGTATCCTATCTGCGGGAGGCTGCAGGGCATTGTTAGGAAAAGTTTCATCTTCTTGACTCCTTATTGTGCGCTCTCGGCTTTATTGAATTCTAAAACTTCAGTTGTTCATTCATTCTGAGATGCCTCAAACGAGTGCGATAGCGGTTGGTTCCGAGGCTTCTGTGCTTGTTGCTTCAGTGCTTCCGTTAGCACCAAGACTTCAGAGTGAGAGTTTACCGCCTCAGATAGGGGGTGTGGGGTCATCCCTACCTTCGATTGGATTCATAGCTACCCCAATTCTTCAGGACACCGTGGCTAGGACTCTGAGTCCTCCGGTGAGTGTTTCGGTACCTGGTTTTGTGAGTGGTGCTTCAGTTATAGTTGAGCTTCTTGTTCTTCAGCAAGGTTGGATGTCGGTATTGGAGTACGAGGCAAGATTTTCCCTTCGGATTTCATCTGGTATATTGGATTTGTGGCTTTGGATAGCCCCTTTATCGTGTTATGTTTGGTTATTGTTATGGTGTTCTGATTGTGGTAAGGTACTGGAGGGATTGGGAAATTGTGCGATTCTTTTTGGGATCACATACGATAGTGATTGGATTGGAAAAACGTGAAGTATGCCTTGAAATAGTGCCTCGGGAGCTCGTCGCTCCTTGGAGATGTGGTTAACGTATTGTTGTTGGATTTAGCTGCCATTTGTTATTGTTATTGGCCTCATTTTTATGCTTTGGAGTTGGCTGGTCGCGAGTGTGACATTAACACCTTATCAATTGGCTATGGCTCGTTCTTGCAGCATTATCGATTCTAGCAATTGTTCCATTACCTTGGTTCGTCAGGCTTCATAGAGACGCCTTTGGGGCTTCAGTTGAAAGTATTTGTTTTATGTGATTCAAAGCTTCCTGGAGCTGTTCGAGTCTGGACGATGTCGTTCCCGCAGATAGTCATCGAATGACAGGTAGGTTATGGTTTTCCCCTATCTAGACTCTGCGTATATAGGCTATAACTGCATTAATTAGCATCTTTGGATGGGTTGTTATAGGTTGGTACCCCAGACCTTGTCCGCCTTTCATCCATCTATTTCATACGTTGTTTGTAGTATTCGTATAGTAATGTCTATTACCTTTGTGGTCCTCTGTGGCCTTGTATTGACTCTGGAACATAGATAGTGGGCTATTTGGGAATGTCCACGAGTCCCGGACATAGAGATTATCCTTTTAGGCTGGTTATATCTGCTGAGTAGCTATTGGACCTGTGCAGGGCTGATAGGAATTGTTGTGAGCCGTTGGGCTACTTTTATATTTGTGTGCGAGCATATCATCCATGAAAAAGGTTTTTCCCTGCATGTTTTACTACAGTTTTGGCTGTGAGCCACTACTGACTGTTTTCCTAAATTTGCATGGCCCTGGGGGCCCATTTTTGGTACTGTTGTTGATAGAAAAGGGGATTTTTGGATGTTTTCGCACTGATTTTATTACTGGTACTAGTCTCTTCGGGGCATAGCACCAAACTTGATTTTATTACTGATACTAGTCTCTGCGGGGCAGAGCACCAGATTTGATTTTATTACTGATACAAGTCTCTGCGGGGAGGAGCACTAGACTTGATTTACTACAGTTTTAGACCCGGTTACGCCCGGGCACCATTGGAGGGGTTTTTGAGGCATTTTCTACTACTTTAGTCCTGGACGGGGTCTGGGCATGCATATTCGAGACTGAGTCTCTATCTTGATCCTGGACTTGCTTCCGGATGACATATCTTGATACTGAGTTTTAGTACCTCCATGGACCTTGCCGCTCTGGGCCTGGGGCTTTGGGCTGCGTGCGCCGGAGGGAAGAGTATACGGTGGAGTAGAGGTATGCAGGCTGAGTCCTTCCATGGAACCTGCCTGCTGGGCTCGATTGGCACCGGAGGAGGTACATACAGAGGTTCTATTTCATATCATATCATATCATGCATTGGATTCCACCCTTGTTTGCTGTGTGTTCAGTGTACGCTCCGGTAGTATGGGATGCCGGAGGGTTTGTTTTCACTTGATTGTGTTCCTCGGTTGTATGGGCGGCCGTTGGAACTGTAGGTAGACTATATTTACTCCTGTTTTTACTTAGAGCTTGTCTTGGCACCCGGTTCTTAAAAGATTAGTGATGGCTAGCCTGTTGAGGCTTTGGTTGTGGGATTTTTTATTATTGAGAGGGCTTTAGAGTCCTATCTTATTGAGGCACTTTTGTGTGTCCTTCTGAGAAGAGTGTGAGACTCTGGTTCTATCCTTGTGGGAAGCTGAGTGGTATCTCTCAGTTATTGTGGCCTAGTTATTTCATCCTAGGGTTGTACTTGTGAGGTGATTCCATGGTTATGCTATCGTATGATTGGATTGGTGTTATGATTTCCTTATACTGGTTGATTCCATTTTGAGTATGTTAGACTGCTCTCTGTCATTTCCTTCCACTTGAGGTTACCGGTATACCGCCATTTTCTCAACTCTCTCTCTACTTACTTATATTGTTGTACAAGGACTCCAGGTGCGTTCTTCTTTCCTTCACCAGTGATTCTGTGTGATTGTATCTCTGTGCTAGCATGTGTTACTTGAAGCTCTTGGTTATGGATGATCTGTGCTAGCTTCTTGTGCCTTGCTTATTGCCTCAGTGACTGCTTTCTTGCTATCTGTTACTTACTGCTTTTATATCTTATATGCGCTCAGTCGGCCTATGATACCTACTGAGTACCCGTGGTTTTGGTGCTCATACTACACTTCTGCATTTTTTTGTGCAGATATTAGCTGAGCTTTCGCCGTTGATCACGTTGGAGACTCGTGCAGCTTTTGGATCTTTGAGACTAGGGTGAGCGCCTGACGGTCGGGGCTTGTCTACATCTCATCTGTTGTACTGTTGCTCCTTGTACTTTCGGAGGCAATTTATATTGTATTTTGTTAGTTCAAGCACTTGTATTCTATTAGAAGCTTCTGTACTGTCGATACCAAGTCTTGGGGTTGGTGTAGTTTCCTTTATGTATTTATATTCGAGTTTTGCTTTCGCTTATTTCTGCTTGCTGGTGCGTTTTGGTTAGATAGTAGCCTATTACTAACCGTTCTGGGCTACGGGAATTGGTTCGCCTACTGGGGATTGTAGGTGCCATCATGACTTGAGAAATAGGGTCTTGACAGTTTTCTTGAATAAAAGGTTGTAAAGGTTTTTCATGTAACAAAAAAGAAGATTTTATGATTATATCTGACTCTTTCTCATTTACCTGTTAGGACGGGTGGTAAGAGTTTGTCTATTTAGGTGTATAGAGTAGGCGCCCGCACAGTCCGGTAGATTGAGTCGTGACAGATGATACATGAAAGAATGATGAATGAATTAGAGAACATAATTTCTCTAAATCAAGATGGTTTTATAAAATGAAAAAGTATAGTGGAAAATGTACTCTTAACTCAAAAAATTATTTCAAAAATTTGGCTAAGGACCAAGATTGCTATTATGGTGATGAAGCTAGATATAGCCAAGGTGCATGATAGAGTGTCATGACTTTTTCTAACCAAGACACTCAAGAATATAGGCTACTCAGAAATACTAATTGATATGATTTATAGAATCATCAGTAATAATTGGTATGCAATCATAATAAATATATAAAAATAAGATTTCTTTCAGTTCTCTAGTGGAGTTAAACTTGGAGATCATGTATCTCCTACCTTATTTATTATAGTAACAGAAATTCTTACAAGGAATCTCAACAATCTACATCAGATATCTCATTTTATAGGGTATGATATTCCAAGAAAGAGCCTTAAGATCAATCATCTTTCTTATGCAGATGATATGATCATTTTTACTTCAGCTGATCTATTCTCATTAAATTTGATTATGACTATCCTTGAAAAGTATGATGACACTTCAAGACGAAGGACAAATAGTTTTTTATATATATATACATGCATCATAATGTACCAAGAAACATTAAGATCATGGTAGAAATTTCCACAAAAATATATGGAAAATAATTTTCTTTAACTTATTTAGAGTGTTAAATCTACTACGGCGGGAAAAAAGAGTTCTGCAATACTACTTTGATCAATATCATAAATAGACTGCAGTCTTAAAAAGGAAAGATACTTTTGAAGAAAGAATTATTCTGATTAAACATGTTCTTAAAGCATACTAATACATTTACTATCATCTATGAATCTTCCCACTGAAGTGATCAATCAGATGCATAGGTTGTTTGTCCAGCTTTTCTAGAGTAATACTATTGGTGCAAAAAGCAGATATTAGACTGCTTCTCCTTATCTATGTCCATAAACAAAGAAAGGAGCAATAAATTTTAGATCACTACATGATGTTTCAATGGCACTATACTGTATGATATGATAGAATTTTAGAATAAAACTATCATTGTGGAACTCTTACATAAGCACTAAATATTGTAAGAAAGGTGAATGAAGTCACAACTTAATAGAAGTATGGCTCACAAACATGATGAAAAAAATGTTGAAGGCTAAAGACCTAATAAAGCATCACATATGGTGGCATACTAGGATGGGAAACTCACTATTCTGGTAGACAATGGACATGACTGTGGCCTATATTATGTCACACCAAATGTCCCATTTGATGAAAGAATGCAGAATGTAATGAGTTGCAGATCAATGGAGTGAGCAGCAAGGAGAAACTGACTCAATTATTATCAAAGGACATAGTGAAACACATAACTGAAATCATTGAACCACCTACAAATAAGAAAGAAATGGATAGACCTTAGTGGTTACCAAAATCAAGAGGAAATTTTTTAGTGAGCTCAAGTTGAAAATACATTAGATTTAGAGGACAGAAGAGGGAGATCTACAAGAACATATGGATCAAAAGACTTTTTATAAAAATCTCTTTTTTTCATGTGGAAATTCTAGAAGTACAAATTACTACTAAATGATGTATTGAGGAAGATGAAGTACAATATGGTATCTATATTCTGGTGTTGCTCAAATCCTAAAGAGGAGATATTCCAACATCTATTTGTCAACTCTTTTTCAACTAACAGGACCTGATCCTACTTTTCTTTTACAAGTATAAATATCAATGGACTACAAGTACAACAAATTATACTGAAATGGTGGCAAATAAGTGTGAAAGATAGGCTAAAACCAATCTATCAAGTTGTATATGCAATAATTCTATAGGAGCTATGAAAAATGAGGAATGCTTTGAAACATGGGGATAAAAAATCAATTGGAAAGGTTATATATCAAGCGTATATAACTATACAAAGATTAGCACTTTTCAGGAACCCATCTATTCAACACATCCCTCACAATTGGAATGATCTAATCAACATACTGGAGAGATGCAAACCCAAGATAAGTGTTACAAAGGTAGTCTGGAAACCCCTCAAAGGCAGTTGACTAATCTTTTGCAATATAGATGGAGCCTCAAGGGGAACCTAGGAAGGAGTGCCTATGATTTTTGTATTAGAAATGAGGAAGGAAATTTAGTGTATGCTTAAGGAAGAGAAATAGAGACTTCCACACACTGAAGAAGAAATAGTAGTTATTCTAGAGGCTATCAGTAAAATGAAAAAAACACATAGGAGGAGAAAACGAATCACAAGGCAGAGAAGATTATCTTAGAAATCACCAGAGTCCAAAATCGCCATTAATGGAGTTCATCGGAGGATACAAAGAGACGAGGACAGAGAGAAAGGACATCAGAAATATCTCGATAAAAATGATAGACTTTGCAACTTTTACTTTTTTTTAGATGCTTCTAGACTAGTTTTTGCTTTATTTTCTTTACTAGAAAACTTGATCGCGCTTCGCGCGTTCTTAAAAGAGCTTATTAAATTTACGAAATAATCTTAATCAACATCTAAATGATAAATAAAATAATAATATATTTTTATAAAAAATAAAAGACCTAACAATAATTCAACCTTGACTGAATAAAATGATAATAACACCTCATTAATAACATGAAATTATGATTAGATGGAAAACATAAGTTGATTATGTTATGAAACTAATTGGATGTCTACTATTCTAAAAATAAATTAGCACATCTCTCACCTCTCATTTTCGTTATATAGAACAACTCCTACACTTTATTCATGATATCAAATGGATTAGATGTTATGTTCATAATAACTCTTTGTATTTTTTACTATCATTCTATAAATAGTGATATTAGAGATCACATTGTATACGACAGTTAAAAATACATGGAAAAAATATATAAAAAGCTATGTCTTCTCTCTACATTTTTATCTACTTAACTTATTTCATATTAATACTTATTTCTCTCATTTTATAATAGATTGAAATATTTTTATTTAAAAGACTCGATACTTGTTTCCATAACATTCATATTAAAAAAATTACAATAATTTACAATCGAAGATAATATCCTTTAACATTGCTCAAATATTAATAGGTAATAACATCCAATAGATGGGTTACTTCTGTAACGTTTACGTAATTAAGTAATTATTTAGGTAATTTTACACTTTAAAAAAATAAGATAAACAAAAAAAAATGAAGAAAAGTGTAAAAAATAAAATAAAAATAGATAAATAAACTCCTTAGTTTAAGAATAACAAAGACACCCTATATACAAGAACCTTTTGTATCGACAACATAAGATAATTAACAAATATATATATAAAAAAAAAGAGGGAAAAAGTTTCAACCATTGATTATCCAAACACATCAAAGTTTCTGAAAAATCTAATCATAATTAAGTTGGTAACAAAATTAACTGAATTTTAAAGGAACAAATTTAACGAAAATAATTAGGAGAAAAATATAAAAGAGAATTTTCACCTAGATTATTCTAAAAATGATTATGGGGTAACAAATTATAGTATGTAAACTCATAAATTTGAAGCATTTTCTTGAACAACATACATCTGAACTCTTTAAATAATTAGAGAAAAGAATATATATAAAAAAAATTAAAACAAAAATGTAAAAAAAAATTCTCACCTGAATTATTCCGAAGATGATTATGGGGTAACAAATTATAGTATATAAACTCATAAACTTGTAGCGTTTTCTAGACCAGCATACATATGAACTCTTTAAATAACAAAAGGAACAAATCTAACGAAAATAATTAGGAGAAAAATTTAAAAGAGAATTTTTACCTAAATTATTCTGAAGATGATTATGGGGTGACAAATTATAGTACGTAAACTCATAATCTTGGAGCTTTTTCTAGACCAACATACATCTAAACTTTTTAAATAACAAAAGGAACAAATCTAACAAAAATAATTAGGAGGAAAATGTAAAAGAGAATTCTCACCTGAATTATTTTGAAGATGATTATGGGATAAAAAATTATAGTATGTAAACTCATAAACTTGAAGCATTTCTATTTCTAGACCAACATACGTTTGAACTATTTAAATAACAAAGAAGAAAATAATGACAATAAGTGATTAAACATGGGGGAGAGGGAAAGTCCTTCACTTTTACTAACAAATTTACTACTATTTAATCATATTAATTACAGAGAAAAGAGAAAATAGGAGTTAGTGACAAACGTGGGAGAGGAAGAGAGTATATATGGTCTAATTGAGAGAAAGACACGACCTTACCGTTTCTTTAGAACTTGTGATTTTAGAGTAATGTGTAATTAATTTTGCACATAAATGATTGAATAAGAAAGATAGTTTATCAATTAAATTGATACAAATTAATCACATTAATTATAGAAAAAGAAAAAAAGAAAATTTCAAGCTTTTAAAATTAGGGAAAATTTCAATATAAATAGGATTCAAGGCCTTAAAAAACGCCACGTCACCTTTTTCAAAACCTTCCTTTATATTATATATAGATTTTATTTGGGTCGGGTTGGACTGACCCATAGACTCTTTATTTTGTTAATTTTATTAAAGGCCCAAAAGCTATATTTCATTAAAAAAATATCTCAAGCATACAATTAAATTTGCTTTGAAAGAGTAATATCTCAAAATAGATAGTCACATAATGTCATAAATTAGATCCTATGTACGAGCTACTACATATTATTACAAATATTTTTTTTATTTAAAATTTTTAAAGTTGAAGTTGAAGATGGTATTGTGTTTGATTATAGTTTTTTACAAATAATATTTGATTGTTTGCATGTACTTTTTCAAATAAAAATAAAAATATGATTTAAACATGAAATATAATTTAAATGAGATTATTTTTATAAAAATAAATATTTTTAGGGTATTTGTAATTTTGGTGTTTTGCATATAAAATTTAGTGAAACCAGGGTTTTGGATGTTTTTCAAATTTCAAATACAACATGTATATGAAATTTTCATGGCCAAATGATGATTTTCAAATAAAGTAACAAGAAAATTCAAAAAAAGTGAAATATTCTCATGGTCAAATGAGTCCTTAATGTTCCATCATTTTAAGACTTAATATAATATATTTTACACATATAAATTTATTTGGTATGATTTAATTTTTTTTGATTTTTTTTATATAATACAAATCCTACCTAATTATTTGGTATGATTATAGATTAATATAATAATCTAAGATTTTATAATAAAAAACCTAATAATCGATATGTTTGGTTTTGATCGGTTAAGCGAGATTTTAAAAAATCATTGATATCCCTAATTGCATATTTTGATTGCAATTTAAAATTTTAATTTGATCATGATACAAAATTATCGATTTAAATTATATACTGATAATATCATATATGTTAATTTGACTGCTATCTAAGTACTCAAAGGACCAAGTTCTTTTAGCAAATATGCAAGAGGGTAAATTACAGAATAAGTAAATACACATATTTTAGCGTGATAAACTCCTTGTTCAAGGGAGACAAAAATCACGACTTACCTCTTAGGATTTTTCTCAAACTCTTCACGAAACTCAAGAAATTTAAGGCTACAATTGCCCTTGTACACCTAAGGAATTGTTTCTAATAGTCTCTGCATCTACCCTCTTTCTCTATTCTTCTTTAATAATTCTACTCAGTCAATAAAATCTCTTATAACATAAAACAACACCTATGATACAATCTACTAATAAAATAATCAAGATCTTATTTTGAAATCACAAAAAGAAACTAACTATTACAACACAAGATCGCTGTATAGATATATATCTTCATAAGACCAGGTTTTCTTCTTCGAGACTCTTCGTGTAGAACTCTTCTCGCTATGATGCCTCTCTTTTTGGGTGTGGTCAAACTCCAAAACTTTATAATGTCTTATTTATAAAAGTAAAATAGTCCCCTTGTAAATTCTCCAATCCAAACAAGAATTGGTTCAAGTCTCTCTAAGAATCCAATCCTAGCTTGACTTGGTTTGAATCTCTTAACGCGTTGGATTTCTTTCTCCTAATTCCAAGCTAATTTCATATGCATAATTTATGATAACTTTTCTTGTCTTGATTTTCAGTTTCTTATAGAATTGAATTAAAGCTAATTACAATTCTCTAAGATTTTCTGGTGCACACATGAAATAGCTTCCTCAAATTATCTCCAGCTTTGTTAGAGAAACAGTTTCTCTGATCAGTTCCCCTATAATGTTGCTAGCGTCTTCATCTTCTTTTGAAGATTGTTAAGGACTTGATTCTTGAACACCATTCTTCAGTCTTCAATCTTCCTTCTACATATAGATTGTCATTGTACAATATTTGTCAATCATCAAAATATTATAAGATCTTGAATATTGATTCAGAGATTATAATGTCTCAACAATATATTTTTTATATTCCTAATATAATTTAACCTAATAAACCTAGTTAATTATCATTTATTTTAAATTACCAATCACTATTACTAGGCTTTACATCATAAACATTGGTAATATGATGAATATTTTATAGTGGTGAATTTTAATTTGTGATATCAAGTTAATTTTTATTTTTACAAAATTATTAATTAATATTTATTAAAAGATTTACTTGTAATTATCTATCTAATAAGTAATATGATTATATATAAAAAAAATTACACTATCAATGCATTAAATTAAAAATAAAATTATCTACGATTACCTTCTAATTGATTTGATTGTAAACATACCTTTTATATACCAAGAGTATATAACTTCAAATACTATGATAAATACATATAATATATTAAAAGTAAATTATGTATTCATGTTACTTTTTATTTTTACAAGATTAGCAATTAATATTTATTAAAAAATTTATTTGTAATTATCTATCTAATAAGTAACCTGATTATATAAAAAAAAAATTACACTATCAATGCATTAAATTCAGAATAAAATTATCTACCATTACCTTCCAGTTGATTTGATTGTACACATACTTTTTATATACCAACAGTACTACATAAACTCAAACCAGAAAATATTAGACTAGATACTAAAAGGTTAAAATATAAATATTGTTATAAAATGTGTGGATGTCATGTGGCTTTCACTTATGTATTTGGATGGACATGTGTCCTTCCATGTGGAGGGAGTATGATTTAATAGTCATGAGTCATGACTATTGACCAACTCCCCTTAATCCTATATATATTAGTTTTTCCTTTATATTAGGGGTGGATATATGCAAAGATAAATATAGAAAAGGTGTTGAACTCTCTCTCTCCCTTTTTGATTTTCTTTTCCTTTAATTATTTTCTAGTATTTTATAACATGTTATCAGCACGAGACCCCGCCATCTCGAGCTACTCTAGACAGGTAAAATAGTAAGGACTTTATTTTTTTTAAAATGTCCAATATTTCTAAACTTGAATTTGTTGCCCTGGATATATCGGGCAAAGGCTACTCATCATGGGCACTTAATGTTGAAATCCACTTGGATGCGATGGGTCTGGTAGACACCATCAAATATAATAACCAGGCATCTAGTCAAGACTGTGCCAAAGCTATGATATTTCTCCGCCACCATCTTGATGAAGGATTAAAAATGCAATACCTCACTATTAAAGACCCTCTTATACTGTGGAATAATTTAAAAGATAGATATCACCACCTGAAGTTGGTCATTCTTCCACAGGCACATCATGATTGGTTTAATCTGAGGTTACAAGATTTTAAAAGTATAACTGAATATAATTCTTCCATGTATAGAATTATATCATAGTTAAACTTATGCGGAGAAGAGGTCACTGAACATGCTAAGCTTGAGAAAACATACTCCACATTTCCTGCCTCGAATATGCTCCTGCAGCAGCAATATCGAGAAATTGGCTTTAAAAAATATTCTGAATTACTTTCACATCTTCTTATTGCTGAGCAGCATAACGACCTATTGATGAAGAATCATGAGAGTCGACCCACTGGTTCTATGCCACTCCCTGAAGTGAATCAGGCAAATTATAACCAGCAAGAAAGAGGTCGTGGCCCCAGTCGTGGTCATGGTCATGGTCAAAAAAGAAATTATAATCATGATGGTCGTCTTGCACCAAGAAATGACCAGCAATATAAAAAGAAGGGTGAAAAATAGGAAACTGTGTAAAAGAAAAATTCAGAAAGTGCATGTCACAGATGTGGAGGAATGGGGCACTGGTCACGTACGTATCGATCATCCAAACGCCTGGTTCAGCTATATCAGGCATCCTTGAAAAAGGGTGATAATAATCCAGAAGCAAACTTTATCTCTGAAGATAATGCTGAGTCCATACATAAGCTGGGTAACAATGCAGATACAAGTTTTATCTCAGAAGATAATGTTGAGACCATGCATCTGGACGTAGCTGATTTCTTTGAATTCACTGAAGGAAAGATGATTAGCGATGAGCCTTCTATAATCTAGATAGTCTTCTATTTTTTTTTCCGATATGTTGTATTTTTTTCCCCAACTTTTGTAAATAAATAAAATTTGTCTAATAGCTATGGTTAATAGTAACTTTACTTTGTTTATATCTTTTTTTGAAGAAAATATGGATATGCCTCAAATTTTATTTGGATCTCCAAATCATGAGGATATTTGCGTAATTGACAGTGGAACAACGCATGCCATATTTAAAGATGAGAAATACTTTTCTTCCTTGCTTAGAAAGAAAGAAAATGTTACTATAATATCTGGTAATTAAAAATTGATTGAAGGCTCCGGAAGAGCTACTATATTTCTGCCTAAGGGGATGAAACTTATTATAGAAGATGCATTATTCTCTCCTAAATCCCCAAGAAACTTGTTAAGTTTCAAAGATATCCGTCAAAATGGATATCATGTTGAGACACTAAATGAAATAAATATGGAATACCTTGGTATAACTAAAAGTGTCTCAGGCCAGAAATATATTTTGGAGAAATTGTCAACCCTATCTTCTGGCCTATATTATGCAGAAATTAGTGCAATTGAAGCACATTCAATCATAAACCAGAAGTTTACTGATTTAAATACTTTTGTGCTATGGCATGATCGAATAGGTCATCCTGGATCAATAATGATGAGACGAATTCTTGAAAATTCAACGGGGCATCCATTAAAGAACCTGAAGATTCTTACAAACGATGAATTTTCATGTGTTGCTTGTTATCAAGGCAAGTTAATTACCAGGCCATCACCAATGAAGATTGACATCGAATCCCCTGGCTTTTTAGAACGTATACATGGGACATATGTGGACCTATTCATCCACTTAGTGGACCGTTTAGATATTTTATGGTCCTAATAGATGCATCTTCAAGATGGTCACATGTGTGCCTCTTGTCATCTCGCAACCTGGCGTTTGCGAAGTTATTATCACAAATAATACGATTAAGGGCGCAATTCTCAGATTATCCTATTAAGGCTATTCGCCTCGATAATGCTGGAGAATTTATCTCCCAAGCTTTTGATGATTATTGTTTATCAATTGGGATAAGAATTGAACATCCTGTTGCTCATGTTCATACTCAAAATGGCCTTGCAGAGTCATTTATTAAGCGCCTACAACTGATAGCAAGACCACTGCTTATGAAAATGAAATTTCCCACTACTATTTGGGGTCATGCTATCCTACATGCAGCAGCACTCGTTCGTCTTAGACCGACTCATTATAATAAATACTCTCTGTCAAAATTAGTATTTGGTCACGAACCAAATATAGCTCATCAACGAATTTTTGGTTGTGCGGTATACGTGCCTATAGCACCACCACAGCGTACTAAGATGGGACCTCAACGAAGGTTAGGTATATATGTTGGGTTTGACTCACCCTCCATAATTCGCTACCTTGAACCATTGACAGGAGATTTATTCACTGCTCGATTTACAGACTGTCGGTTTGATGAAACAAATTTTCCACAATTAGGGAGAGAGAAAAAGGAACCCACAAGAGAAATTGTGTGGAAAGTTTCATCACTATCTTATTTTGATCCACGTGCCCCGATATGTGAGCAGGAGGTCCAGAAGATTATCCCCTTACAAAAAATAGCAAATCAAATACCAGATGCATTTACTGATTTGAAGCGGATAACTAAGTCACATATCCCTGCAGTGAATGTGCCTATTAGAATTGACGTCCCAAAAGGACCATCTTCTAGTGTCATAGCTTCTGAATTCCAAACACGCCTGAAGCGTGGTAGACCATTGGGCTCAAAGGATAAAAATCCTAGAAAAAGAAGTGCAAGAAATGATAAAGGTGACACTACAAAAGAATCTCATGAAGAGATTCAAGATCTGATTAATCCTGATATTCCTGAAGGAATCAGTGAACTCGAGACTCAAGTCAATGAAGAACTTTAGATAAGTTCTACCGGTGATGGAATGAATTTAGATCGATCAAAAATTGTGGTGGATAATATTTTTGCATATAATATTGCACTTAATCTTATGCAAGACTATGGAGATATTGAGCCTCAATCCGTCGAAGAATGTCGACGAAGACGTGATTGGCCAAAATGGCAAAAGGCAATTCAATCAGAATTGGACTCACTTGCTAAACGTGAGGTTTTTGGACCTGTATTCCAAACCCCTGATGGTGTAAAATCAGTTGGCTATAAATGGGTCTTTGTGCGAAAGCAAAATGAGAGAAATGAAATTGTAAGATACAAGGCACGCCTTGTTTCACAAGGATTCTCTCAAAGACCCGACGTCGACTATGAAGAAACATATTCACCTGTTATGGATGCAATGACTTTTCGCTACCTCATCGGTTTAACTGTACACCAAAACCTTGAAATACATCTAATGGACGTGGTTACAGCTTATCTTTATGGTTCACTTGATAATGAAATTTATATGAAAATCCCAGAAGGATTTAAGCTGCCTGAAGCACGTACTAAGTCTCGGGACATGTTCTCAATCAGATTGCAAAGATCATTGTATGGTCTAAAACAATCAGGGCGCATGTGGTATAATCGCCTTAGTGAGTACTTGATAAATGAAGGTTATATAAATGATGTCATTTGTCCTTGTATTTTTATTAAGAAAATGGCATGTGAGTTTGTTATACTCGCCGTCTATGTTGATGACATAAATCTCATTGGAACTCCTAAAGAGGTCCAAAAGGCAATTGAATATCTAAAGAAAGAATTTGAGATGAAAGATCTTGGAAAGACAAAACTTTGTCCCGGTCTGCAAACTGAACATTTAGAAGACGGGGTCTTCATCCACCAATCTGCCTACATTGAGAAGATTTTAAAACGATTTTACATGGACAAAAAACATCCATTAAGTACTCCAATGATTGTTCGATCACTTGAAGTGAATAAAAACCCGTTTCGACCCCCAGAAGAGAATGAAGAACTTCTTGGTCTTGAAGTACCATATCTCAGTGCTATAGGCGTACTTATGTATCTTGCTAATGCAACCAGACCTGCTATAGCATTTTCTGTTAATTTGCTAGCAAGGTATAGTTCTTCCCCGACGCGGAGACATTAGAATGGTGTCAAACATATCCTGCGATATCTAAAGGGGACTATTGATATGGGTCTGTTTTATACTAACCAAAATTGTGCAGATCTTGTTGGTCATGCAGATGCAGGTTATTTATCGGACCCACATAAAACTCGATCTCAAACAGGCTATATGTTTACATACGGAGGAACTGCGATATCATGGCGATCTACAAAGCAGTCAATTGTTGCTACTTCTTCAAACCATGCTGAGATAATAGCGATTCATGAAGCGAGTAGAGAATGTGTGTGGTTGAGATCGATGATACAGTTCATCAAAGAAACATGCGACCTGAAGTGTGATGTCAAAATACCCACGGTCATATTTGAAGACAATGCTGCGTGCATAGCCCAATTAAAAGGAGGCTTCATAAAATGAGATAGAACAAAGCATATCTCACCAAAGTTATTCTTCACACATGATTTTCAGAAGAACGGTGATATCAATGTACAACAAATTCGTTCCAGTGATAATCCAGCGGACTTATTCACCAAATCTTTACCAACTTCAACTCTGGAGAAGATGGTACACAAGATTGGAATGTGAAGGATCCACCGCTTGAAACATTGCTTTCATCAGGGGGAGTAAGAATACGCGATGTACTCTTTTTCCCTTAACCAAGGTTTTATCCCACTGAGTTTTTCTTGGTAAGGTTTTTAATGAGGCAGCAAACAATGCGTATTATAGATAAACTATGTATCATATTTTTGTCTTACATGAACATCCAAGGAGGAGTGTTGTAAAATGTGTGGATGCCATGTGGCTTCCACTTATGTATTTGGATGGAAATGTGTCCTTCCATGTGGAGGGAGTATGATTTAATAGTCATGAGTCATGACTATTGACCAACTTCCCTTAATCCTATATATATTAGTTTTTCCTTTACATTAGGGGTGGATATATGCAAAGATAAATATAGAAAAGGTGTTGAACTCTCTCTCTTCCTTTTTGATTTTCTTTTCCTTTAATTATTTGCTAGTATTTTATAACAAATATGTTATATTAAGAAAATATTTATCATTTATAACAATATCATTTTTTAATTGACACTTATAATATATGCACAATACAGTTCTAATACATATTGCAAGTGAACAATTAATAAAACACATATAATCTAAGTTCTATTCATGGATAACATATTTATCATACACTTTAAAACACTTATAATATATAATATAAATTTCTTACCAAATAAACATAATATATTTTAATTAATGTCGAATAACTAACTTCGCTTTTATATTTACCATGAAAGATCTAGACTTTATCTGGATATAAATAAATTTATATATGATTTCTTGACTTGGTTCCGAGATGGTGTCACAGTCAGATCCGATACTATTGTTATTAGCTTTGTCTTAGTGACTTCGTCTAGCCAGTCGTGGTCTCAAGCCCGTTAAAAGGAGAAAAGGGCGTCTTTACCCGGTTAGAACTGCTAGACATATGGGTTTAATAACAATATGTACTGGATCTCGACAGGCCCCTTGCCTGGGTAAAAGCTTTAACAGCTTCCATACAGTCATCAAATCATAAATCAATTTGCATATATCTTGATCCTTATCAACAAAGTTAAGGATGCTTGACTTGCTAGATCTTTGATTATGGCGGACTACCGCCCGGTCTCCGATCCTGCTCATATACATTTATATTAAATACTTAATTTACTTTTAATATATTATATGTATTTATCATAGTATTACTATAAATGATAGTAAATAAAACATATATTTAAAAATAATAATTATTTATTAAAGAGTACTCAAATAATTAATTAATCCTAAAGAAAAAAGAATAGGAGAAAAAGCCACAAATTATAGGATGTTTCCATTTCAAGTGGGGACAGGAAAAGGGGGTCCCACATTTTACACCTTCTTCCCGTCCATTTCCCTTTTTCTCTCTCCTGCACTTTTATCAGGTTATTTTTATTTATATACTATTATATTTTATTGTTATCAGAACTCAACTATTCAACAGCATACAATCCTAAAAGAACCAATCCTTACCCTCACAGAGCAGACACAAACAGAGTCAGAGATTCTGAAAAAGGTCGATCAGGTTTTTTTTTTGTACGGTCTAAAAGCTGCTGCACAATAAATTAAAAGGGTTTATCTATAACTTGCTAATCTTTTTTGGTCAGCTTCACAGTTATATCAGGTAAAAGTGGTTTGCTTAGCTTTCTGAATTTCTTTTCATCTTTCTTTTTTCCTTTCAAATGGGGTTGCTTGTTCTTCATTTGGGATACAGTTATTTGATCTGTTTGTGGGTCGTTGAAATTTTTGAATTTTCTCATAATTTTACGGTTCATTTTGAGAATTTTGCTCTTTACCAGTGCTAAGTCTTACTTTGGATATGTGTGCTCTTTCATATTTTCTTGGAGTAGTATTCTTGTTCTTGTGTGAACGTCTTCAAGTCTGCAGCTTGGGCTATATTTGACTTTTTTCCCTTTGTTGGTTCAGTTTCCCACCCACTCCACGTTTTGCTGCTGCACTTTTCTTCTCTTGTTTGAAATTTTTTGAAAGGATTTGTGGTTGTTTTAGTTGATGGAGCCTTTACCCAGCTCACATAATATAACCTGTCCAGATAAAGGAGGAGCGTTACGGTAAGACCAGCGTAAAAAGTAATTTAACTGTGATATATCCTTCAGATACTCAAATAGGAAAAAGATCCATATAGTTGATCCCAAGTAGTTTGGATAGATTTGTGATAGTTGTCTGAAAGGAAAAAGTTTGGATATAAATAAGTCACCAAAGTTCTCCACCTTTTGTTTGGATTCTCTGTTCTAACTTGTTTGTGGCAGCTTTCCCTTTTCTGAGTGAAGTAGCATACTTTGTCGCTCGCATTTTTTCTTCTCTTTAATAGCTAGTGTTCTATTTTAAGTGGAATTTTGTTTTACTGCTATCTCGTTTTGCCTCTCTACCTCCCTTGGTAGGGGTAAGGTCGGCATACACTCTATGCTCCCCAGACCCCTCTTGTGGATTACACTGGGTATGTTGTTGCTGCTATCTCAGTTTGAATTCTTGAATTTTCGTGAGAAGCTGAATTTTCTTTTTGGATGAGCAAACATCTCAATATATGAATGATATAGTTGTATTCTATCTTAAATCTTCTCTCTTTTCATTTGGCTTTTAATTAATGCAGATTCTATTCCCTGGTACAGAGGAAGCACAAATTGTTTGAGCAATCTGTATGTGCTCAACTAGGAAGCAACTTCTATTGCTTACATTCTAAACTTTTTCGCTGAAGAAGATTTACAGACTGTCGTTTTATCTAAAATTACTGAGGAGAAGTGATGGGTCATATATGTGAATTCTGTGGGGAGCAGCGGTCAATTGTATATTGCCGGTCTGATGCAGCTTGCTTATGTTTGTCGTGTGACCGGAATGTGCATTCTGCCAATGCCCTTTCACAGCGCCATTCCAGGACACTTTTATGCGAAAAGTGTAATTCACAACCAGCTATTGTTAGACGTGTTGATGAGAAGATTTCTCTTTGCAAGAACTGTGATTCGATTGGCCATGCTGGTTCTGGTACAGGTTCCATGCATAAGAGACAAGCACTTAGTTGTTATACTGGATGCCCTTCCGCTGCAGAACTTTCTACTATCTGGTCATTTCTCTTAGATAACCCCTCAGGTGGTGATTCAACTTGTGAGAAGGGAATGGGTTCAATGAGCATCACTGACAACCGACCTATGGATAGCCGAACTCCTAAAGGAAAGTTCAACTCTCAAGATACATCTGCTACAGTTGAAGTGAGTGAAATGCATACTTCAGACAAATTAACTGTATTGGTGGGATCCTCTATGCCTACTCTTGGCAACAAGCTAAACAAGGTGGAGCAAATTGCTGGACCTGTGAATTTTTCTTCATCAAAGGTAATCTAGATTTTCAAAGATACCTTATAATGAGAAGCAAATAATTCTTGCTGATATGTCGCGGAAATGATAGTTCTGTTTTCCTGGACTTCGATTTGATAGCAATGACGACCAATAAGTTAGTCGACCACTTGGTGGGCTCATGAAACTGAGGTTGTCTTGCACCTTGTTGTTCCTCTGGAATCTTTCAACAAACTTGAGCTTTTATTTGCCAGTGCCCAGTTCCTTTTTGTACCGCTACCTGAGATTAGTGAAGTAGTAACAGGTCTAAACATTTAGAGGAAGATGAACCGTAATTTATGATTCTTTCTTCTGCCTTATGCATTTGATTGCACTGCATCATTTTATTATGTTATCCACAACGTGTGTTACCTTATTGCTTCTAAATCATTTGACCCAACACTTCCTGGAGTTGCTTATGCTGTTCTTATTATTCTTACACAGGGCTGCTATTCTGGAGTAAAAGGTTCAACTATATATGAGGATGATCCTTTCTCTCAAGATTTCAATATGGATGAAGTCGACCTGAGTTTTGAAAATTATGAAGAGCTATTTAGTGGTTCTCTCGATGATCCAAATCAGCTATTCGAGAATGACGACATTGATGGATTATTTGGGACGAAAGATATGTCAGTTTCTGATTCCAGCTGCCAGGATGCCAATGCTGTCAAGGTCATTCTTACAATTAACATTCAGTCCTGCATCTTTTGAAATCCATGCAAACTTAGCGAATGATTAGGCATAGTGAGAAAAAAATCCTAAGGCTGTACTAAGTAGTATGGAATTTGCATTAGTCATGTTCATACATTTACTTTTTTCCCTATGCTTTCTCGGAGTCTTTTAGTCCCATGACCGATTTTTATGCAAGGAGAAAATATAGAGAACTTTTAGTGCTTATTATCTTTAATTTTATTTTGTATAATGTTTGAATTTAAATGGAGAAACATGACCAATGAGGATTCATACAGCCGACTCAACTTGTTTGGGACTATGAACTAGTAGTTGTTGTGGAGAACTGCAACTCTACTTAGAGAACATAATTCTTACCATCAGGAAAGTTTTCTACAGTCAGCTAAAAATAGGTGGCCAACTGACCCAATAATATAACGATCCATCTACTTTAAGATTCTAGAAACTAGATTGTTTTGCATTATGAAGGATGTTCTTCTCCTCCTAAATCATTTTGTGACATCGATGATCCAGTTGATTATATAAGGCACTTCGTGTTATATTATGGGCAGGATTCACATAGTACTAATTTCTCAAACCTTCTTATTCACATACTTGGGAATTTCAAATTCTTCTGCTGTTGTCTCTGTTTTTGTTGCTACAACTTTGATCAAAATGCCACATATTGTGTGTTTGGATGCATTTTATGAATTTTTACTGTGTGGTAGGTTTATGTTTTGTCTATAAGCAAAGGAAATGATATGTGTTTTAACTGTTAAAACCAGTAGACCTCTGGTTCCCCTTTCCTAGTGAAAATTTATCATGGACAAGAGAGTTGTTAGAATATTCATGTGGATAGTTATAGTGAAAATGGCTCTCTGTAATGTTAACAGAATACATTATCTTTTAGGTTCTTTTTCTTTTGTTATTCTTGTTTGAATATGGAGGTCCTTTTTCCTTTTATTATAAAGGGGTTGGTAGTAAACTAGTACACTACTTCCTAAATATTCACTCAAGAATCCATGATGCATAGATCTTTTTGCTTACTTCCTCCAATCCTCCCAATTTATGTGACACTCTTTCCTTTTTAGTTTGTCTCAAAAAGAATGTCACCTTTCTTTATTTAGTAACAATTTAACTATAAACTTTCAATTTCACCCTTAATGAGATGTATTATAGCCACACAAACATCTATGACTTATTTTAGACCATAAGTTTCAAAAGTCTTCCTTTCATTCTTAAATTCCGTGCCCAGTCAAACGCCTTCACATAAATAAATTGGGACAGAGGGAGTATTTTTATAAGGTATCGACAATGCATAGATCTGGAACTGTTTTTATTGATAGTTGTTGAATCAATAACATGATATCCATTGTTTAGAAGTTGTCTGCTGGCAAGTGACTATACTAACATTCTAAATCCATGATCGGAGGTGGTACAGATTGTATTATTCTGCACATTTTAATCATTTCTTTTCTGGGGATGAAACCAATTTCTTAAGATATTTCCATGAAATTCTTCTTCTTTTCTACGTTCCCAAGTATCAGGAGCTGATACTGATGAAAACATTGGGTCGAGGCAAGATTGTTTTATTTCTGACCATGGTTTGATTTTACTGCATGGATATGAAATAGATCCCAGCATCTGTCTTTATGTTGGACGACACATCAGGAACCTAAACTGATCGTTATAGGATTTTGTTAGACCACTGAACGAGATTTTCCTATAGTGGGTCTTCTACTACACAGAAACATAAAACATCGCGGAAAGTCTTACCTCCTCTTTCTTTCCTTTGAATGATCTGCGAGTGTTTTATGTTTTTGCATTTCATTCAAGTGTTCGGATGTATTCATCTCTTCTTCTGATTATTCTTGATATTTTTCATGATGAAAGTCTCTTTAATCATACCTAAATATTCATGAAGTTGACTCTGAAAAATTTACCAGGGGCCGTCGGAAAGTCTTACCTCCTCTTTCTTTCCTTTGAATGATCTGCGAGTGTTTTATGTTTTTGCATTTCATTCAAGTGTTCGGATGTATTCATCTCTTCTTCTGATTATTCTTGATATTTTTCATGATGAAAGTCTCTTTAATCATACCTAAATATTCATGAAGTTGACTCTGAAAAATTTACCAGGGGCCGTCAATTCGAAGGTTTATGGCGATGCAGCCAGCATGTAGCAATGCAGAGTCTGCAGACTCCCTGATGAGCTGCAAAACAGAACCTACCATTTGCTTTGCGAGGCAATCATCAATCCTCTCATTTTCTAACCTCGGGGGAGAGAGCAATGCCGGAGATTACCAAGAATGTGGAGCCTCCACAATGCTACTTATGGGAGAACCACCATGGTGTCATCCATGTCCTGAAAGTTCATTGGCGTCAAGTAGCAGAAGCAATGCTGTATTGCGCTACAAGCAAAAAAAGAAGACCCGCAAGTAAGTTCTCTTGTACTAACAAGCGAAACTTCACCAGCGAGTAATATCTTTAGTTCCATGCAGAAGCGAGTAATATCTTTAGTTCCATGCAGAAGAAATGGTGCTGTTCTGAATAAGAGTTTCTGGATTCCTTAGAATTTACCATGCAAAGCTATTGTATGGATTATGCAATCTCTAGTTTCGGGAGCACCGTGCTTCTCCTAATTTTGGCATCTTATTTCTCATTATATTTATTCTGCCTAATTCAAAATCCATTACTCTTTAAATCGAGAAATGTTGTCCACATTTGTCGTGTAGCTAAGGTACATTAGAGGTTTTAGAAGCTTCCTGTAACTTTTGGCTTTGGGCTTATTCTCTTTGTTCATATCTTCTAACTGCCCGTTTTCATGTGTAGATTTGATAAGCATGTGAGATATGCTTCTCGCAAGGCAAGGGCTGATGTGAGAAGGCGTGTGAAGGGACGTTTTGTCAAGGCTGGTGATGCTTATGATTATGACCCACTGAACGAGACCAGAAGCTTTTGATTCCAAAACTTATCACCATACATATTAGGAAACAAAGGATCCATATTAAATTGGGGAAAGCTGATTGAGGTATCGTGCGAATGGATGAACGGAGCTTTATTTCCTTTGTTGCAACGACATTGTATGGTTGCATGAAGGGAGGATTGCAATGTCCTATCAAGGAAGCAAGATCCTCTGCCGTTTCACCAAAATCCAATTTATCAGCCAGAGGAAAGGAAAGATGAACATGCAAACCTTTTGTTAACCAAGTGTGCTGCAGAGAATGGGACTTGGCCATTTCTAGAGGTACATGATCAGCTTCATTCCAGAAAGGGCTCAGATTTGCCATCTCGACTGTAATTATTTTGTTCATCGACTACACCACGTTTGCTTATGTTGTTACCACTCTAACTAGGTGGACCTTTACACATTTTGAGTTCCAAAATAATTCAACCGTACGTCCTTTCAATCTGAAGGACTGAGAGTTCCTTGACTATTTTGTTATGCTGTCATGTATAATAGAATGAATCGCGAGATGACAGATGAAACTTGCTTTTGTTAACATTTTCCCTAATTTGTTGTAGATAAAATGTATAGCAAAGACAGTTGGAGCTTTGAGAGAGAAAACCATCACACTGCTATAATCTTCTCATATGTTGGGAATTATAATTTCTGGTAGTCATCTGAGAACAAATGAAGTTCATGAGGTGCGAAGCACTTCCGGTGAAGATTCATATTCTCTGGTCTTAGCAGTAAGAAACCCTTTTTCTGTTGAATTTTCTGAAAAATGCCCCCTTCTAATAGCTGCTCCCTTCATTTCAATTTTTTGGTCTTACTTTCATTCTTCCGCTTAAAAAAAGGTTTTTTTCTTTTTTCTTTGGAATCTCTTTAATATCAACTTTCCACATTGGATGTTTAAGACCACACGATTAAAGGACATTTTGGTACATTCGACATATCATTAGTTTAAGACCACAAGATTCAGGCTTTATTTTCTTACACTCTGGTATTAAGTTAAAACCAGACAAACAAATTGAAACGAAGGGAGTGCTTGTTTGGGAGAAAGTACACTTGTTTCACTGAGAAGTTATTTTAGTCCTAGCATATTATACGAATTGGACGAGCCATGATACAAGAGTAGTTACGAAAAGGGTTTTGTTACTCTTATCTTATTGACAAGTCCCTCTAAGCATCTAATTCGATCTTATGTTTTGCTGTCCTATTTGTCAGCTGTGATGCCATTGTCCGGTATAGAATATGGTTTGCAAGAATATGTGGGACACAGAGATAAAATATTTATATATTTTAATAGAATGGATATGCTCTGTATTACTTAGTGGGATGACCTAAGATTCAAATGTAAAGCAGAATGCTTTGGTACAAAAGCCATAAAACACATCTACTAATTCATATATATCTTCATTGTAGCCATTGGAAGAAAAAAGAATTTAATAAAGAGTTGTGAAAGACTCCGAAAAGGAAAAGCTTTATCTATATATTTGATTCCTAAAAAGTGAATGTGATAACTAGAAAGATGTGTTTAGTCAAATACTATATATATATATATATATATATATATACATGTAATTGATGTGCCGCTAATTTACGTCACTTTCGACTCCTTTTAACTAAGAACAATCGTACGTTTTCAAGCAACCGTTGTTGTTTTTGATGTTTTTATGTTGTATTTGTAGGAAATGGAAGCAAACACGGAAACGGAAGGAAATACGCGAAAAATAACATTCTGCCTAAGAGTGACGGCCTGAGTGACGGCCCGTCACACATGTGACGGTCCGTCACAGTGACCGTCACACCAAGGCAGCAACTTCAGGCAGCATCACTGGTTAGCAGTGACGGTCCAGGCGACGGTCCGTCACTGGCTTGACGGTCCGTCAGCCTGGCCGTCAAGTTAAGGCAGACGCGCCAGCGGCTGTCCGCTTTTAGGACTCCTAACCCGTTTTGGATTTGGTTTCTTTGATTCCTATAAATACCCTATGAGAGGTTTATTGTACATATCGTTCACCCAATAGTTTTAGCATAGTTTTTAGTCGTTTTTGAGAGCAACAACACGTTTTCGTATTCTTGAATTCGTGTTCTTGATCGTTCTTGGGGATCTTGTTATTTTCTTGTTCTTGGATTATTGAAGGGTATTTTCATCATATTGTAAGAATCTTCTTTCCTTTATTATGAATTTCTTCTTTTCTTCTTCGAGCATGAGTAACTAAAACTCCCGCAACTAGGGTTGTGGGAGCCATGGCTAAAGTAGCGATATAGATTCCGGGTAGCGACGGGTTCAATTTACATGTAGTCACGTTGTTAATCATACTTTATGTCACGTTTTCTAGTGGTTGCAAACATTAGAACATGCCTAGGTTTAATTTGCTTGAGTAAAGAGATTAAAACCGGGAAACTTGATTAACGACAAGGATTCGAGACTACCAACTCTCGTCTTAATGATTAATGCCGTAACTGGATTAATCTACTTGATGTTTAGGATTGAAAGCTAAAAAGCACATCTTTTCGAGGTCGAGAGAATAGAAAAGGAAATTTGTTTATTTGTCGAGAGACGTTTAGACGATACCATTGACGCAATCACATCGTGACACACATATAGAAAGAACCCTGTAACGCCTAGAATCGATTGTTACAATGCCATGGTGAACACGTCCCTAGTTCGCATTCTCTCATATTGATTAAAACTCACACGTTTATTACTTGTTTTGTTTACGATTTGTTTACACAAACCCCCCTTTTTACCGGAAACTATTGACCATCAGTCACGTACTTCACTAAAGGCTTAATCTTCACCATATTCTCTGTGGGATTCGACCCCAACCTTGTTGGGTTCTTTACTTGACTACGACCGCTTACGCCTTGTTAATTTGAGATATAGTTTGGGCGTTATCAAAAAAGTGGCGCCGTTGCCGGGGAATACGGTTTTTGATTAAGTCTAGTGTGTTTATTTGACTCTTAGTCATAATTTCCTGCTTTACGTTTATTTGTTGTTTTTGTTTTTGATAGGGTACAGATTTGTGCATGCCAAGTACCCGAAGCTCGGGTGAATCAACAGTACCTTACGACCCCGAGCTGGCGAGAACATTAAGGCAGAATATGGCCGCACAAAACGAGGCAGCAAGGATCGCTGCAGAACTGCAGGCCCAACAAAATCTGAATGCTGGTGGTCTGCTGGATGATGTCGCACGGAATGATGAGGATCTCGATCTAGATGGAGCTGGCGCTACGGGCGCCATTGTTCTTCCTCCGCTAGCGCCCGGGGCCAAGTTCAACATTACCAGCACGATGATTCAGCTGTTGAACTTGAGAGGAGTATTTCGGGGTGTAGCTGGTGATGATCCGAACCGTCACTTGATGAACTTCGTGGGCATCTGCAAGTCATTCGAACTGCCGGGAGTGAGTCAGACAGCGATCAGGCTCAGGTTGTTTCCGTTGTCTCTGTCTGATGAGGCAGCGTTGTGGTTGACAGAGCTGACCCCCGACTCTATCGCAACTTGGGGAGAATTGAAAGGAGCTTTCCTAGAAAGGTTCTTTCCTCCCTCAAGGATGATACAGTTGAGGGACGAGATCAGCAAATTTCAGGCAACAACCGCACGAAGCATTACATGAGACTTGGCTGAGGTTCAAGAAGAAGCTGACACAATGCCCTAACCATCAGCTGAACGACGAGGTTTTGATGCAGACTTTCTACAGGGCACTGAATTCGGCTACCAAGCCGACGTTAGACAACGCAGCAGGTGGAGCGTTTATGGGTCGCACTTTTGCCGACGCCACAGCTATTTTGGATAGGCTCACCAAAACCAACAGGGCCTGGCACACACGAGATTCAGAGGTTGTAGCTAGCACCTATACCGTTGGTATGTCAGCAGAACAGCGTAGGAAAGAGGAGGAGCGCGACCAAGACATGGCGCATCTGAAAACACAGCTGGATCTCCTGACAAAGCACTTGTGCTCAGGAGGTATGGAGAAGGTACAAGCTGTGGGTTCCCAAGGTATGGAGACTGAGGAAGCAAATTACTTGGGGGGGTTCCAGGCCAATGGCCAGGGAAACCAAGGTCGGAATTATCAGCGAGACAACCACTATGAGAAAAGTGGCTACAAAGAGCGCGACCAAGGAAATTGGAGGAACAACACCGATAGAGGTGGGTTGTATATACCACCTGGTAATCGGGACAAAGCTGGCAACGAGGCTGAGACGTCCAAACTTGAGAACATGATAGTGAAGATGCTACTGAAGGTAGAATCAACTGACTCTGGGGTAAAGGCAATGAGGACTGAGTTATCAACATTGAGTCAGGTTGTAGAGTCACATTCCACCGCGATCAAGCAGTTGGAGCAGCAAGTGGGGCAAATCTCGGCATCTCTAAACCAAAGGAAGACAGGTACATTACCGAGTGACACTACTCATCCGAGGAATGACGCTAGCTGTATGGCGATCACCACAAGAAGCGGCAAAACGTTACCGGAATCATATCCGATAATTGAGACTCAAGGTGATGTTGTGGATGATGAAGAGGCGGTAGAGGAGGAAACTCAAAAGCCCGCGAAGAAAAGCAAGGAAGCTGAAAAGCTTCCAACTATGATGCCTCGACCACCACCTCCTTTCCCACAGCGCCTAAAGAAGAAAGCTGACGATGGTAAGTTCCTGAACTTCATGACCATGCTGAAGCAAATTTCAATAAACATACCATTGGTGGAAGCGCTGGAACAAATGCCCGGTTATGCCAAGTTCATGAAGGACTTGATTACAAAGAAGAGGTCGGTAAGTTATGAACTGGAAGACAACCTCCATCATTGCAGCGCTATTTCCTCTAGATCGTTGGTCGAAAAGAAGGAAGATCCAGGTGCGTTCACTGTTCCCTATACTGTTGGGAAGCTCAATTTAGGAAGAGCCTTGTGTGATATGGGGGCTAGCATCAACTTGATGCCGCTAGCTGTCTACGAACAATTGGGTTTGGGAGCTCCTAAACCAACGTCCATAAGGGTGATGATGGCTGACCGCTCAGTGAAGAGACCTGTGGGAATATTGTCTGATGTGCTGGTCAAGATTGGTAAGCTTATATTCCCGGCCGACTTTGTGATCTTGGATTGCGAAGTGAATTTTGAAGTTCCCATAATCTTGGGACGACCTTTGTTAGCCACGGCTAGAGCATTGGTGGACATGGAGAGAAACGAACTGACCCTCCGATTAAACAATGAAATGGTCAAGTTCGATGTGTCCAGAGTGATGAAGCAACCAAGTGATATGAGGGTGGTCGCGGTCATCAATGCTATTGAGGAAGTCCCTGCTGATGTGTATCCTGAGGAGAAACATGTAGAGGAAGGCGGTGAAAATAGAACTAAGAAACGAAAACACCGCAAGAGAATCTACAAAGAAAGAGCAAAGAAGTTGTCGCGACTAGCGATGGAGCCCAAAAAGGAAGCTGGAACGCCACACTCCATCGAGTTCTCTTGTTTTGGAGACCCTGGCGGTCTCCAACATCATTCCAAAATCTGAGTCACATCGACTTCACAGGTATTCCTTTATTCTCACAGTTTTTTTAGTTTGCATATAGATGCATTGGGGACAATGCATGAGTCTAAGTTGAGGGTGTTGGGAAACCTGTGAGTCACCACCGAGGGTTTTTGTTGCCGAATTCTTTTCCCTCCGGTGTGCTATCTAGTAGAACCGGCATGTTTAGGTTGTTTATTTTAATGTTTATTTTAAATTTTTTTTAGTGTCTATAGCAAAGCATGCGATTTCTTATCAAAGTAGCGCACCTTTAAAAATTTTCTGGTTTTGAGCTTATGTTGAAACGATTGACTGTCTGGATCCTTGTATGTCATTGTGTGATTATGAGTAGAATGAGTATGCTTAAGCCGAGCGGTTGTCTGATAGTTGGTAGCGATAG